>CM056206.1:52668400-53314650 GCA_029692085.1 Gymnothorax javanicus
CCCAATAGTGCACTAGTGTCCAAAGCATTATGTCAGGAAATCTACCATATTTAGAACACAGGTGTTATTTATGCCAGCCAATCAGCCTGCAATATGAGGAGGGGGAGGAGTCTGAGAAGAGAAAACCCCTTACTCTGAAACAAGCAACACAGCACCCAAAAAGCACAAGCTACACCTGTCAGTCACCCCCACAGACCAGCCCAGATCCACCACCTGTCACTGCCCCTCTGTACACAACCACATGATAAATATAGGTCCTCGTGGTGTCAAGGCAGCCATTGCATAATAAAGCTATGTAAAATACAGATGCTAGATTTTAGAAAGTGGTAGAATGATACAAGTCCCAAACTGCTGCTTTTAACTATTATCAAACAGACAATCAGTTCAAGTCAGCACGAGACATCCGAGACAACAGAGGTTTCAAATAGCGTTATGACGCCGTCAAAGCCCCACAATCCCTCCTTGAGGATGTTTACGCCCCTTAAATGTTTGGAACAGCGCTCAAGAGGAACAGTTTTGGGACACTACCGATAGCAGTACAAACATATAAGCAAAAAACAAACAAACAAACAAACCACGTCTGCTTCAGTGACACTTTCTCTGGTCGCCGTCAGTTTTCTGATGCATCACTTCACGCCCACTGACTGACCTGTTAGTCACTATTGAACAAGACAGGAAAACAACCAATGGCATCACGGCACAGATCTGGTCAGTGAACACAGGACAACCAGGATTTGATGATGGGTTTGCAACACTGGGACGTACCACACAGCAGTCCCCCCAGGTACCACAGTTCAAAATACGAAGGACATCAGCAACAAGTGAGCCCTGGAGACGGTCTAATACGGCAGTTCCAAAAATAAAAACGTAGCTCCCTGACACCATCACTGGGCCACCGTCCTCATAAATCTCCCGCCACGTTCGCAGAGTCAGCCATTTTTTTCCAGAGAGATGCCCGCGAGATGAACAGGCAGAAATAACAGAGAGCTGAAGGGAGGGGGGGGGTCGCCAGTCAGCTTTAACGACTGCAGAAACAAAGAGACGACAACATGGCAGCCATTTTTAACAGCAGCCAGGGTTGCCAGAGGCGCGAAAGTGCCAAGAGACAAACAAGACAAGTCAGCTCCAGGAGAGAAATATGACCGACACAGCCAGGTGGGGGAAGGGGGGGGAGGTTAAATTGGCAACGCTGGCACGACGTTTCGGGTTCAGCAGGACTGGTCCAGGTGCCGTCTCACACTGGGGTCGGGGGGGTGCGGTGGGGTGGAAGGAGGAGTGGAGGCAGGAATACGAAACCGAGGGGCCGCGTGCAAAAGTTCTGGGCATCGAGCCAAGCCTGCCGAAGCAGCGGACCAGGCCCCCCCCTTGCCTAGCAACGGCAACTCAAAAGCCAACTGACAGCCGACGGACTGAGCCCGCCCCCTTCCTTCCTTCGCTTTCGCCCAATGGGGAATCCGGAGCGCGCGCACAAAACTCTCGGATTGGCCGATGAACACTGCGGCAGCCGACGAGGCCAGTCGCCTGGAAACCATTGAAAGCAAAGAAACGCGAGGAAATTCCTTCAGGGTCAGAAGATTAAGCGTTTATTTTAAATATTAAAAAGGAAACCAAAATAACACGCAACACAGGATCCACGTGTGTCTTCTCGTCTCTGGAATTGACGTACGCTCCGGGCAAGAGGCAATCCGGCCAAAATATTTCAAGCCCTTCTCAGATTTATAAATAAATATTCCAGTTCAGACAAAGCCTTTAAGCTATGACTGGCAAACAAAGGTAATACTTCAGATTCTTGGTCAGAATTTTCAAATTACAATTAAAAACAACTGCTCTCAAGGTTTACCCTCCCTTCGCCCCGCAAGGACAGAAACCAAAATGCCAGCCATCAATAACCTGAATGTTTGGCCAGACTGCGACATGCGCAAGATTCAAAAGAAGAGAGCTGTATTTTCGGCTCAAATTATAGCTGACTGAGCATTTAGCCTGAACGTTTGTTTTTATAGAATTTGAGGAAAGTTATTTTCGCAACACAACCTGGCAGCAGCCCAGTGACACCAAACATAATTAAGCGAAGCTATTTTGACTGCTGATTTAATTGCCGATTTAAAAAGATTACGGATGCCGTGATACAAAATATAATAGCTCTCCATCCACCGTAACAGCAATTTGTACTCCAAGTGAATTTCCAGCCCAACTGCGACAACAGCCCATAAAGATGCACCCATTGAAGTTAAGTGGAAGCACAGTGAAGCTTTCAGTTTGTGTAGGAAACAGGGCTGCCAGAGAAATGTACAGGGAATAAAATCTTCCATGGCCGAAAAACACAGCTCCATTCCTCAGCAGTTCTATTCTCCAGGGTGGCCGCCAACTACCGATGGCCTAATCCAGGGCTTGACGGAGAGGGTCTAAAAATCAAGATGGCTTCTCAAGTTCTCCAGTCATGTTTGTTTACAGCAGCGCCTTTCCGCAGTGCATAGAAGTCACCAGTAATTTCAGGAACTAACAGAATATAGCAAGGATCCATATCCAGATCCTGAGATTTACGGTCCAGCAGGATTTCCGTAAAACTGTTATGAAGTACAAAACATTCTACAACCAGAAAGTCTATTCGGCTACTTATCAGAAGAGAAATGCGAGTCGAAGTTATAATGAAAACCTATAGGAATGTAGATCACTCGGATCTGCATGGGGCTGCCCAACTCGTTCAGTTAATTTACGAAATTACTGAAAATTTTTTACACTCAGAAAGTGTTCTCAAACAAATGTCACATGATTATCCGCATAGAATCTTGACTTTAGACCCTTTCTATCGAGCGCCGGAGTTGGCCGTCGGAAAACTGCAGAGCTGAGCGATCGCTCCGTTTTAGACCCCCGCTGCGTCCCGCTCCTAAATTAAGAAGAATGTTCTTCAGCAGAATGAAGTCTCTCGGAAACGCGCGCAAGACCAACAGCCCCGAGGAGAATTCACGGCTCATTTACCCTCGCCAAACATTTACAGGCAGCAGCCCACCAAAGCCCTTGGCGCTACAATAGCAGACGCCGCTACAGCAGAATCGCCCTCTTGGGCCGACAGTGAAAAACAGTGGAGTGTTAAACGCACCATGTGTCATCTACAAGCCGATAGCTTGTCACAAACAAACAACACTTTTCTTCTTTATTTTTCTACAACTACAACTGCAGAGTATTTAAGGTTATGTCTGTAGTTCGAAGTGAAAAGCCAAAGAGCATTAATAATAAACCCTTTCATTCGGATATTTAAAAAAAATACAAAGGCAAAGCCAAAATGAAGGTCACAACAGAAATCTAATTTTGAGAATTCCACTATAACTGTGGGCCCATATCTTTGCTACAACATTATAAGAAAATGTGTCAGAAAGCAGATAATACCCATCATTCAAGACACCAGGGTCAATCACGCATCAGATTTTGGCCTGATGAACAAATGCAGCACCACCAGCAGATTCTGTAAAAATCAATGCACCTTTCATTATTTGACAGTATCTTGAGAGTGGCATAGTTCCAATAAAAATTATTTTAACCTCCGTGCATACACAAACTCAATCATACTTATAACACACACATAAAAGGCTTAACATTGACAAAGATCTTTGAAAAACCAAAAGATGAAACTGATGGCACAAGCGCAACCTGGACATTCATGAACAGAACAAACAGCATTATTCAGCCTGTTCAACTGAAAAATGCTCAGCCGAGTTTAGCCAATAGACTCATTATCTGAAAGTGAATGCACGGGAAATAGTAAATTGTAGCACACGCTAGCACTGAGAGAATCTGAAGTTGTTTGCCCGCATTCAGGCAATTTCTCTTCCACATCCTTCTTGCTTCATTCCCAGAGGGCAACACAAGCCCCAAAACTAAGCTCAGAAAAACTCTCGCAGCCTCAGCTGCCTGCTACAGCAAACTGCAAGCACAGCACTGCCCAAGATGTTATTCACACAACCCAAAGTATAACCACTTGCGCACGAACAGGACTGTACAGCACTCATTTTTCAAAGGATTCATTTCATCAATGCTTTAGGACCCAGGTCCTTTCGTCATTGAGCTGACGAATATCTCAAGAAGCACGTCGCTGCATTATAGCTGGCTTCAGTCAGGTAGGGTGGAGGGGGTGGGGTTTATTGACTAATATAAATTGAAGTCCTCCAGTTTCTTCTTCTCCCATTTTTCTTTCGTACTGAAGCTAAAAAAACTGTGTCCTTAATGACTAGCTCAAAAATAAACCCCTAACTAGCATTTTATGAAAGACAGTGGGACTGGCTTCTCCTCCCTTCACAGAATTCAGGGCCATTCCCATAACCTGGATCAGCTAGTAAAATCAGATACTCAAAAGAAAATGGAAGGAGTCTCTGGCTGTCTCTATGCATGCATGCCCTTCCATTTTTCTTGACGACCATTCATCTGATCGACCTCTTGGCAAGTGTACAGCTGAGGACCCACGGAAGAGCAGTGTTGAGTGAGAAGTCATTGAGCACTTGAAGAGAAAGTTGCAAACAGAGATACGGAAGCCAAGCAATCAGCCCATACCGAATAGGGATGTAATGAAAGGGCACTGCACTAGTTCAGAGAATGATGGATGACAGAAAGCACGACACAGCAACATGAAATTGTCAAAACGATATACGACTAAATTTGCGCATTTCGGTTCAGGGCCTAAAATGTTGCATAAACAACCTATCAACAAATATGCGCAAGTTCTACAGAAATTACAAAGCTTTATTCGGCAGACTAAGGGACTATCCCTTTTCACCAAAAAATAAACCGTTTAGGATTCGGCCTCTTTACAGACTACTTGACCGACACTCCAATTCACGTGGGGACCATTCAGAGAAATAATGGCCAGTTTGCACTCCAGCCACAATGTGCTACTCCAATCTAGCAGTAACTGGCTACCAAAAACACCCAGGTGCTCAGAGGGACAAGAATATCAAAAGGTGATGCAAAAACTCTCCCACAGCATTGCAGCAACAAAGCTGCAACGTTACAACTCTAACACAACATTCCAGAACATTGTGAGAACGTTCCGGCCAAGCCAGGGATGTGGTGGTTCACCTGCGCCAGGCATGTGAGGACAGCCTCTCCTTAGTGACGGCGCTCGGCTAAATCCAACACGGCCTCGTTTGAGAGGGGGCCGAGCTGGGGCGCTGCGTTACTGCAGCTCAAATAGAGGATGCCCTCAGGCGAATGGAATTCGGGCCGCTGCTCGGCTCCCCGCCACCGAACACACAGTCTCTTTCAAGCGGCAACCGTGTTGACAGAGGCCCTCGACCCCAGCTAGAATCACCGCCTACGCCGCAGTACGACCGGCAATAGGACACGCTGGCTAACCCAAGAGGCCGCTACGCTTGACATTAATGCATCCTCCTAGCACAGGGAAGCTATAGTAGCATTCACCACCACATCTCAATATCATTCACCACCCTCTGGGTGAGTGCTGTTAAGGACATATATTCTACATTGACGAAAAATGAACAGAGGCAAAACAAAGGTACGTTGGAAAACTTAAACAACTGTGTAAGGAGGCGTGATGTACCTATAGAATGAACTAGAATGACCAATTAGTACAGATCAATCCAAGAATGCGAAGCGACAGCGTGCAGAGGGACATCATCTTCAACAAAACAAAAATTCAAAATGTCTTATAGGTTAATAAACCACTATTTTTACAGCAAACTAACTGCTTCACGGGGCTGAATGCTCAAAGACAGAAACATCAAACATGCAAAGATATTGAGGCACATGACAACTAACACAGTGTTAAAGGACAAAGAAACATTTAAGCTTATCAAACTTTTTCCCAAATCATTTTAGCTCATAACTTCATTGCAATCATCAATAGTACATCACTGTCAAACATGGAACCAAGCATGAAAAACAGAGCTTAACCCTTTCACTTCTGCATACGCAAATTTCCCCATTATGCTAATTGACCCCTCTGACCCAAATACAGATTTTTCCATGTTTTTCCGATTGCCTTGGGGTCCTCGATCTTATTCAGAATGAGCCGGTGTGGGTGCAGGCTTTCATTCCAACTAAGTAGCTAAACAACAGATTCTACTGGTCAAGGTTTTCAGCAAAGATGGTTCATTCCATATGAACTCAACCAAAGTGCAAGAATATTCCACTTTCACCAACTCAGATTTGGCCCAAATTTATTTTGGGAGAACCTCCATATTCATAATGAACACATGCAAAATTTTAGGCTCCTACTCCAAGGGGTTCCCGAGATATGGCCCCCCAAAAATCCAGGGCCCTTTTTGCCATTGCGAATCGTGTACGTTAATTTATTGGGATTTGGAGGCCAATATCTGAATACATCGTAGGAATGGGCTGAAAATTACAACCCAGGGTAATTTCGGTCCAAGCTTTCAGAATGTCTTGTCGAAATTCATCTCTCTCCTTTCATTTTCAAGATATTGGCCTCTCAACTATTAAACTTTTAATGGATGGAAATCAAAAATTCAGTTTTCAAGGGCCCCCCATGAGGCCAGGATCCCTTACAGAGGCTAAATGGTGCTGGATTCCTTTTATTTGAGGACAGGTCAGTCTGTCAAGGAAGACTGACTGCACCCAAGGAATAATATTGGAGTTAGGAGACCCTGAAAAGGGTCCCAGCTTAAAAAAAAGTCACTTTTTTTTCCAATTTTGGATTGGCATGTTCACCGTGTGGGCAGTTACCCATGGTAATGAAACTTGTTCCACATAAATGTATATGTCTTGGCTTTATTTCTTCAAAATTATAACTAGTTCTCTCATCTTCTTCACTATTTAATCATGTTATAAACTATAGGCCTTTTGGGGTAAAAATGCCCATTATTATCCACTTTGTTCTGCAACTAGAAGTTTTAAATAGACAGTACCCACTCATAAACTCAAGTTACATCATTTCCTAAGATAATCTGACAGCATGGTTAACAAAAACTTTGAGCATATCTGACTTGGATATGAGTGGTCTTAACATGGGCAGCGAAGTCATATTTGGCTATTTATAAGTGAGGTGTCAAAGAGTTAAGGGGGGAAAGTGCATTATACATTTTGGGAATGTTCGCTCATTGTTTGGGGACACAAAGCCCTGTTAACCAGCCAGTTAAGCAAGGAAAACCATGTTAAATTTATGCCCACTGATGAAAATAAATTTAATAAAATACTCAATCCTTTGCACACTCTGACATGCCAACATTAGGTCTGCAAAAATTGGTGTAGCTCACTCAATAAGCCTCGTTCAGGATTTTCATCATCCTAAAACCAAGAATGTGAGATTCTAACAAGGCATTCCTGCCATTTCCAGTTTAACCTGCATAAAAATCAAGTCACAGGAAGTAATGTTTCGTTACAAAACTAAAAACAAAGCCACAAAAATTCATGCGTAATACTGCAGTGGCAGCATTTGGATCAGGCAGAAACCTTGCATCTTAGACATCACATCCAAGTTTATTAATGAGCTCGACCGGGGGCACGCGGCGTCCCGAGTAGCCCTCCTGCCACAGAATATATTTGGGCTGGTTAAACACCCTCAGACCGCTGATAATTCTCACCAGGCCGAGTCTTACTCAGACACATCCATTCTGCCTTGTCCCGTCGAATTGCTGAACTGCCTGCGCTCCCGTAGCTAGACACAATAAATGACTTTAACGAGAAAGCTCGTTCTTGCTTACATCTGGCGCTCAGTACCACAGAACTAACAACGCTGCAGCCTGACAGCTGCTTCAGCGTAGCGCCCAATTAAATGACTCGCATTTCAAGATTATGCATCACCGTTTTTCTTTAAATCACATTTCCACTCCTACAAGCCTGTGCCGTCGGGCAGCCGAATCGTTATTCGCCAACCACATATGCACTGATATATTTAACGTCTTCACACATGAAGCGCTAAGAACGAACACCGTTTACGCACTAGTAGGAAATAAAACTTTCAAATATTCATTTAGTCTCCGAAACATTGACTCTGTATTCTAATGCATGCATTTGTCCAACATTAGCACAAGGTCAAACGAGTTGAACGTGTAAATATTTCAACGGTCAAAAAGTAGCGGTGCTTATTAAAGTCAAAGAAAACAAACGCAGTCACTTCTGTACAAATACAAGGGCCGTTCAAAGGCGTGATGTAAGCCTGAAGCCGTTTTCACACTGGACGCGAAACGAATTTTTTGCACGACAGATGACATTCAAAGTCAATGCAAAGACGCGAATACACGCGTTTCGCGTGTATTCGCGTCTTGGCGTTCACTTTGAATGTAATCTGTGGTGCGAAAAATTCGTTTCGCGTCCGGTGTGAAAGCAGCTTGATTAGTGCTGGGCATTTGCTGCCCCAGTTTCGTATTTTGAAGCTGCGCGCACGTCATCATGCTATAGATATCATACAAGTTCATTTCTAACGCGGCTCGCTTCCAGTCTGGAATGCGCAACACAAATACTACAAACCAGCGAGCAGCGGAGCTCGTCATTCACTGCAAGGTTTCGCCCATTGTGAAGGTCATTGAAAATAGGGCTGTAGAGATTCATCGCTGCCACTACGACAGCCATGCAAGGGAGGATTCCGTCAGTGAGAAAACAAGCCCACTGAATTTTCATTTATCATTCGAGACAGGGTCGCACTCAAAACGCTAAAGAAGCGCGGTCATACTACTTTTAAGATGAACAAACTATCAAACACAGCAACCTTGGCATTTGATAAGTTACATATAACCAAAAATAGCAGGAGATTAAATTAAGAGATTATTTTTTTACCTTGAGTAGCAAAAAGAAAAACTAACTAGCTACAGCTATAACAAACTAATCTTGAATTCTTAGATATGCCCTTATGCTCTCAGTAAGGCCACTTCCAAATCAATTTTACAATTTCCTATGAGCTACCAGCTATTACTAAACAAACACTGGAACAGACTGTGGGATTCAGCTGTGACCATCTTAAGGTATGACTGAGATGCCGTCTAAAGCCGCTTTCACACAGGACGCGAAACGAATTTGTCGCACGACAGATTACATTCAAAGTCAACGCAAAGACGTGAATACAAGCGTTTCGTTTCGCGTCCGGTGTGAAAGCAGCTTAAGTCCCAAATAACATTATATTTGAAGCCCCACATCTCAAACAGCTAATTTTTTTCAAAATGCGAAAAAAAAAAATAAATTCGTACCTTCTTTATACACTTTGGACCTTTGGCAGATATCGGTTCAGAATTGTTGCATGGTAACGAAGAAAGTGATGCCTTATCTTCTCTTAGTACCCGTAATGACAGATCAGGAGTTCAGTCGTAGTGAACAGCCAGCTGTCGTCGGCTTGCTAACACTGAATAAACTCTTATCTGGAGCCGACGGCGAGTAGACTGTCTGGCTACTGAGCAGCATTCAAACTGGGATTGAATCTAATAGGCAACGTTACAGGATTCCTGTCGGCAAAGGTTGAGTCAGGCAATAGCATTTCCAAAAGAAATAACAAAAAGTCATTCAAAACATCAGTGCAGACGAGAAGAAATTATTCCCAACGAATGTTCGCAAAAGCATAAGAGCACAATAGCCAAACAGCTGCCTTATTTGCAAAACACTGGAAAAAAAGGGAGTTTCAATATTTCACCTAACAAGTTCACATCGCGTAAGTTAGCCGGTGACGCTAACAATATTTTAAAGTGCAAATAGAAAAATTGACCTGCGTCGAGCTAACGCAAATGTTAGCTGGGCTAAATAGAACTAAAGTAAATACATCCAGAGGGCTAATTCGTCAAATATCCGATTCCGGGAGCAGACATTGTATCCCAAGTGTCCATGAAAAGCAGTAGTTGCCGGGAAAATATTATTTTAATGTAGTTCAACGAGCTCTCGATAGTGGTGCTCCAGCAGCCATTTTGTTGTAGCTAGCAAACTGACAACAGCAGTCCGCTTAAGCCGAAGTAAAACAGGAAGTGCCCCTCATGTCCCAGCTGCTGGTCATGTGACCTCAACTAACAAACAAACTGGCCTCTCTAAAAAAAGATTCCTTAACCCCGCCTCTTTGTTCCCTTGACAACCGAGGTCTGGCCAACCTCTCTACTCTTCCCGAATCAACATAACGAAAATGAGCTATGTCAGCTGCGACGTGGTGAGGTGGTAGTAGCTGCGGTAGCGGTATCCAAGCACAACCTGGCAGTCAGTCAGTTGCCGCTACGGTCACAGCTGGTTTCCACAACCCTATCACGAGCTCACTGGATCGCAGGCATCAGAGATAGTCAGACTATTATCAGTAAAGAGAGGCGGTGATTCTCCCTTGAATGTTTGCTACCATAGTAGCAATAGCTATTCTGTGACAACTCCCGTCACTCAATTGAGGCGCTGTTGACCAGCTTCTATTATTTGTCCTAATTCCTACTGTTAATATGACTGCATTCGGCTCTGTTTAACATCAGATACTGCTCAAGCAAATACAAATGTATCAAGAATATTTGGAAATAATCACTCACGTTTGACTACTTCGCAATCATAATTATTCGTATTCTCACCAATAGGGGGCAGAGTTTCCTCTGGTTGTGAGCTCGCTTGATTGGTGCTTCTCCATCCCAAAAATGTCCCAATAGCTATGTATTGCAATAGGTGTTTTTGAAAAGGAATGCCCAATCTTGAGAAGGAAACTCCATTAAATGCTGATGGAGACTTTTTATTTCCTGACAAAAGCTTTGTGTTAACGTTCTGCCATTGGATAATTAAGCTATTAGTGTAAGTTCATGACACCTGGATGGTAGGTTACATGCGTATGGCATGATGGGGAGCAGAGTATCCTGCATTCAAACCAAGTGCCCCTTAATCCGGTAAGGACCAAAACCCCCTTAACCGGCAACGATTCAATGCTCCATTATCCCCAAATGACCGAATGCCCCCAGGTCCGCAAACAACTGAACGCCGCCTCAACCCGAAACGACCGCGCTACCCCCATTCAGTTTTACACCATTACAATAAACTGTAACCACCACTAATTCATAGAAAAACATCACTGCAGGATAGTAAGAGAAAACAGGGGCTCGGGGACGCGACCAGGGTTGGAGAAAATCGCACGAACATTTTGTACCAGAGTAGCTCTGAGCGCTGTGTGCCCAGCGGCAGTGCGACGGTGCGGCCACTCACGGGAGAGTTAATATTCAGCAAACGTCCTCGCTACGGCTACAACTACAGCTTCCACCACTGCCGCGCAGCAGCTCCCGAGGGTCTGCAGGGATAATCGCGGAAACACGCTGTAGTGCAGATCTGAGGCAATATCACAGGGAGGGGTCCGGGATCACCGGGAAACAGCGCAATTATTATTAAAGTAGGCTACGCAATTATTTGTATTTGCAAAACCGTAAGAACACATTAGCAAAAACAGCGACCTTATTTACAAACCAAAAACAGGCAGTGTTGAGATTTTTTTTAAACAAGTTCACATCAGTGGTGTCAGCGGAAGTGCAGAGGAAATGAGCAGATATGTTTAGGATCTCGGCATGTCAGGTTCAAGGAGCAAAGGATCGAGAATCAGAGTTTCTGTGTGACCTCCTTTTCACAACTCTAATGCGCATATGCCATACTCACACACACACACACACAAACACACACACACTCACACTCTAACACACCATACTCACATACATGAGCACAATGCTCACATACGCACACTGACAACCACACACACCAGAGAATGCGTGTGTCATAGTTGCACACATACATACATGGACACATACTTACACACATGGCCACACATATATCCATACACATATGCATGCTCACACGCACAAGCTTGCACAAATGCATGCCTACATTCACATAATTACACGCATGCATGCATGCCCACATGCACACACACACAGTCACACACATGCAGGCTCAGATTCTGGCCTTCACGCTTACACACATCTCTACACAAAGTCTCTCATACACACACCCATCTCTCCTCTGTGTGTTTCAGAAAATTGCTTTGGCGCAGAAGCCCCTGGTGGGGATGGGTTGGGGGTTTGGGGGAGGTGGGTGGAGAGAGGACAGTAGGGCAGCAGGCAGCAGCTGTACAGATAAGAGTCATAGGCAGGAACCGAAATGTGTGAAAGTTGGCATCACTTGGCCTGTTACTACTGGCACAACACTGCAGAAATGCTCCTGATTTTCCGCCTGTGTAATCTGGAGTGGCTCCGCGCGATGCCTCAATTCTCAGCTAAGCATGCTGCCCAACAGTGACAGCAACCCTCCCTCAGACTCAAGCAGGGAACAGAGATGGAAAATCCGTGTTCTGAAAGTAATATTCGGCCCCAGTATTTCACGCCATTTGCTTTTCCTAATCAGAACTAGAATAGGAGCCATTTTGTTTCCATCACACGAGACTGACAATGAAAATCGTCTTTTTTTTGTTCTTCTCTCGGAAAGAAAACATTAATATCAGGTGCACAAACAATAAACCAGTTGGCAATGGTTTCCACAAAAATAAGAGGGGAAAATGTCCAGACACAATAAAAGAAAAAAAAAATCATTAACTTTAAGACAGCGCTCGATAACGCAATGAAAACAAAATGGCTCCTTGGCCAGATTTTCTGGGACACTCATGTCACATCTCTCAAACTAGGAATTCTAATCAAAATCATTCTTCAGTTAAATCGGTAACATCAGCAGTTCAAGGTTAAGAGATACACTTGGCAGGATTTATATTTTCTTACCCCTGGACTCTTTACGTGCAGTGTACAAAAGACATAATTCAAAAAACCTCCAAAGTTGGCATTTCTATTGATGTACTTACATAGCTTCATAGTTCTGTTTCAAATTGTGTGAACTAAACATATTGTACAGCCCCGTTGAAGTACACATTTTTGGTGTAAGTTTAAGGCATTTTCTGTATGAGTGAACACTCAGGTTTCCATGTGTAGTCATATTCTGAATACATGGGTGTAAAAGCAAATTTGAGTGATGCTCAGCTAAACATATACTAGAACTTGACTTAAAAACTCAAAATATAAGGTTGAAAATCTTGGTTGAGGGACATTTTGACTTGAAAAAACCCTATCTGGCTAGCTTAGCTACATCCTAGTCAGCTGGAAAACTTTCACTTCTCAACCAAATATACACCAGTTTTCACGAGAATGCATAGACAGCTTCTAACCAACTTTACTTTACTGGAGTTCAAGGCACAAATGTGCTGTATTGTGGTGAATGTTTTGTGAAATGCATTAAATGCTTTTTTCAAATAATTTCATTTGACATACAGTCGTAAGTCACATGATTGTGTAAACATACACTCCTACAGACACGCCCACAGTGTTGTCTAAGGTCTGCATTTGACAGTAATTAGAAGCCAATCACCAACAATACCCAGATATAACTTCTTCTGCTAGTAAAAAGTGGTGGATGAGCTGTGCATAATCTGTGAATACATGCTATTGTACATTAATATGAATTACCAGACAAGCAATGTGTTCAGTGAATGTGTGAATGAGAAACCCATTAGTATTGCACAGGTGATTATGCATTAAATGTAAGAACACGCTCCTTCCGACGTGAGCAGACTGTAATTCTGCCCCAGACACGTTATAATTAATCATGCTGTCAGTGAGGTTGGGCCAGCGAACTGAAAACAAAGACTGTGACCTCTCCTGTCCCTTTCAAGTTCAGACGGCATAATTGACCCAGGTCGGCGTCGAGTCAATGTAAACCAAGACGCTGACTAGGAGAGACGCGAGTACATCTCTCCCCCGTCTGTCTAAAGGTTGCGGGGGTCAGGGGTTGGAGGTCCGGAGCGAGAGCAAATGTCACGGCATACTGGTCCGTATCCCAGAATGCACTGAGAGCAGGGGCTATGACCGCGCATGACGGTGATCTGCTTTGACCCTCTAAAGGTGTAAAAATCAGACTTTCGTGAGTAGTATGTTCATAACACAACATTCAATTACTGACGTGACAATCTCCACCCGTGGACAAAAGCCCTGGCGTTCTTGAACACCAAATTCTTGTGAAATATTAAAAAAAAAAAAAAAAAAATCACTCTTCAAAGCATGGAATCTCAAACTTTCATTCACATCTCTAAAAGGCACTCAGAGACTCGGAGATCGCTGTTGCTGCACTGACTTATCACATTAATAATCCAAAAAAAAATCTTCACTCAATGGGTTAAATTAAATTAAGTCCAACTCATTAAATTGAAGAGGGAGCACTCCTAGAAAACCACTTGGTAGATTAGGAAAATGTGATAAGGTGTATCTCCCCCCCTCCTTACTTTACAGATTTGGGACAGACTGCAACCCTGAAATGACCAACCCCCCTTCCCAGGAGGGCACTTACACAAGCAGAGGCTGCTGTAGTGCAGGGCAGTGAGTGGGGGGGTGGGTGTTTGGAGCAAAGCAGTTGAGGCTAACATAGACAGAGCTTTACGGGGTATAGCAATCAGCGAGCCAGTTTAATCCCCCCTGAGAGACAAGTCAGACCGGAATTGGGGAGGGGGTGAGGGGCGAGGGGCAGGGAGCAGACAGTGAGAGTGACAAATGGCCCCATCCATTAGGGTCAGTGGCAGTGGAAACCGAGAGCAGAGCATTGGGGCCGGTGTAAAAACTGCAGTGCACTTCGAGGCAATAAGAACAAAAGAGAGCGTAGCGTCGCCGTAGACACAATACTGAATTAGCGAGATGCTGCCCATCCCAGACTGTTACCATTTCCAACATGGACGGCACACATGATTCCACCAAACAACAGTTTAGTGAGACCTGAAGCTGTTGAATGAGATGTGTACTGTTGGGGCAAGAGAGAGTTTACAAAATAGCATATCTTCAGAATTTGCCGGGCAGCCCTGCTGAAGTCTGTTTACTATAGCTGGCATGGAATAATGATTTGTTGATCATTTATGAATAATATGCCAACTCCCACAAAAGCAGTGAATTTGGCTCAGGAATATCAGAGGAAGAGTTAGTTGTGGCTATCGTAATACATCACCTCTTCTGGATTGTGAAGAAGAGGGGACGTGTGCAGCAGTGTGCAGTGATCATTAAGCCGCGTTCACACCGGACGCGAAACAAATTTTCGCAAGACAGATTACATTCAAAGTCAATGCAAAGACGCGAATACACGCGAACCGTTTCGCGTCCGGTGGGAAAGCAGCTTTATACATCACCACTTTTGTCTGAAGGGGGTCCTAATATATTACTTCTCAACAACTTTTTGGTGATAATGCAAAAAAAAATAAATAAATCACTCCCACAAGTATATAGAGATAAAACATAGGGGTAATAAACAAAAACACTGAAAATATCAATTATTTATAACAACTGAATGGTGTTGCAAATTTTTATTTATTTATTTTTTATTTTTTTAACTCTTGCATTGCATACATGAATGTTTTAGGGCTCATTCCATGATTATTGATGCTAAAAAAAAATTTGTCTAAACTGGTTTGAAGCAACATTATCCTGCAAAAATTACCTCTGATGGTCAGCTGTTCCAGCATATAAGGTGACATGAACTTTGAGCAGTGTCACAGTGTTAAACACGACGGCACGATGGAAAGAACTCTCTGAGATTGTTCATAGCCGCATTGTGGCCTTACAGAATGGTGGTCGGTCACTTAGAAAAATTTCTGAAGATGTTAAATGCTGCCTTGGCAGCGTAAGAAACAACATCAAGCATTTCAAAGAGACCGGTTCACTGAATACTTGTGACAACAGATGTGCAAAACGGAAGTTAAGTGGCTCTGATGTTTGTTATCTGAGCATGACAAGCAAAAAAAAAAAAAAAACCAAAAAAAAGAAAAATCGGCGGTTGACAGCATGACAACTCCTTGGTGATCTTAATAGCACTAGAAGTGAGTGAAGAGATGAAAGTATCGATATCTATCATTTCTAGAGACCTGTGTGAAAATGGTCTGATTAGTCATGTTGCTGCAAAGAGCTGGCAATATCAAAAAATGACTTGAGTCTGCCAAGAAATTCATGGATTGGACACCAACAGACTAGGAACAAGTCTTTTGGACCGATAAATCTAATTTTGGAATTTTCTCATCCAAACGCAGAACTTATGTGCGCCACAGAGTTGGAGAGCAACTGTTAAACCCAGGGCTGCCCAACCCTGTTCCTGGAGAGCTACCATCCTGAAGGTTATCACTCCAACCAAAGCAAACCACACCTGCTACACCAGTTACAGATCTTGACGAGCTGCTAATGAGCTGAATCAGGTGTGTTGAATTAGGGTTGGAGCAGAAACCTACAGGATGGTAGCTCTCCAGGAACAGGGTTGGGGAGCCCTGGTTTAACCCCTTCAGTAAAACATGGAGGTGGAAACATTATGGTTTAGGGTTCAGTCTGCTCGAAAGGAGCCGGTGATCTCATAAAAATCCACAGAATCATGGATCAAAAGAAGAATCACAGCATCCTTTTGAGGCACACATTGCCATCTGGAAATGGACTGATTGGTCAGAGATTTTATTTTCACCAAGATAATAACCCTAAACACACTTTTAAGTTATGCAAGAATTATTTCAGTCAGAAAGAAACACCTGGTGACATAAAAATTATGACTTGGCCTGCTCAAAGTCCAGACCTTAATCCGATGGAGCAAATTCCTTGTAACATCGAAAGAATTTCTTTGGAATGAACTTCAAACCATATGGAATGGTTTAGCAAGCAAGGAAATTGAAAAAAGTGAAAACTATGCCTGAAAGATTAAATGCTGTGATTAAAGCAAAGAGTGGCCACACTAGATATTGACTTTTTCTCTCAAAAATAAGTATTTTTGTTTTTGCTATATATTGTTATCTGTTTACTTATTTTCATCTATATGATCCAGTCTTACATGAAATAAATACTTGAATAGTACTTGGCTTCTGATTTATCTCCATTTTGTTAAGTGCATGATCATCATTGCACACTACTGAATGGGGCCAGAAGTTTGCATGTTCTCCACGTGTCTATGATGGCTTCTTCCACAGTCCAAATAAATGCATGCTGGGCCGATTGGAGATGGTATGATTGCATATAGGTATGGGTGTATGAGTGGACAGTGTGTGAACCCTATGTTGCTTTAAGAGGAGCATAACGATTGGGATGATGTTACCTTAAAAAGAAGCGTTGAAAGTGTTGTCAAAACATAATCAATCTACAAGACGTCAAGGTTGCCCAAGCCTCATGCCATGCCATGGCCACCACTGATTCGCAGGGATTTATGAGGCTCTTAAAAATAATTGGTTGCCTTCACAGATCCTAATTAATAATTAACCACTGACAAGAATGGTTTCTTTTTAATCAACATACAGGCAAGCTGGCATAAGAGCGCCAGTAACTGTCTGCTGCAGGATAGACTAAGGGATTTCATTGGTTCTCTGAAATGGCTGCTGATTTTTTATTGGCTGAATTTGTTTTAAGGATTTTTGAAAGGATCCACTTTGTGTCTCACCTTCCCTGAAAATGTGCAAAATGAAACAATAATTCCCAGGTTTGCACTGTAATTGAATGTTCCCAAACATTAGAGGCACGTCCCAAGTGAGTTAATAACAAATTGATGTACTAACCTTTGTTTATACGGGATAGATTGATAGAGCTTCCCATTCAGAGTAGTTCTAGCTTTGGAATAGTACTGTAACATTCGTCTGCTTTTGAAATATTTTGTCATAAACATTCCTAAGATTAAGGGCCATGGGATCTAGATTTTGCGTCCTCTATTTCCCCTTGTCCTTCCATTTCCACAAACAAACAAGTAGCGAGGCATCTTTGCAACAGAAACACCACAGATCAACATCAACACCTCCGATCAATAGTTTAATCTGCGCAGGGGCTGTCTCCATGGATAAAACAATCAGCCCGCATCAGACCAGACCGCTCCCAGAATCGATCTGGGCGGTCACTCAATGAGGTGAATGTAAAAGAATGATGCATTATCCTCTGCTAGAATACTCTACCATTGCGCAAACACACACACACACACACACACACACACACCCCAACACCGAGCAAGGACAGCAGGTCAGCACAGGATTGGGACGTGGGGCTGTTCGGAAACACAAGAACCTACTCACCTACATCGCATTATCAAATCTGAATAAGGGCTTATGCATCGCACATAACGCATTAACACATGCTACATAATACATTAATAACCATGGCAAGGGACAAACAGTAAATTTATAATATAACCCCAGTTCCGAAATAATTGGGATGAAGTGTAAATTGTGAATAAAATCAAAATGCAATGACTTTCAGATCACATGAGCCAATATGTTATTTACAATAGAACATAGATAACATTTCAAATGTTGAAACTGAGACATTTCACATTTTTATCCACAAAATGAGCTTATTTCAAATTTTATGGCTGCAACTGGTCTCAAAAAAGTTGGGACACAGGCAAAAAAAGGGCTGAAAAAGCAATTAATATATAAGAGAATCAGCTGAAAGAACATTTAGCAGGTAATTAAGTTAACTGACATCAGGTGTGTAACATGATTTGCTATAAAAGGGATGTCTTAGAGAGGCTGAGTCTCTCAGATGTAAAGATGGTCAGAGGCTCTCCAACCTGTGAAGGCTTGCGTAAAAAAATTGTGGAATACTTCAAAAACAATGTTCCTCAACATCAAATTGCAAAGGCTTTGAAGGTCTCATCATCGACAGTGCATAACATCATGAAAAGATTCAGAGAAACTGGAAAAATCTCTGTGCGTAAGGGACAAGGATGAAGACCTTTACTGGATGCCCGTGATCTTCGGGCCCTCAGACGCCACTGCATCACTCACCGGCATGATTCTGTCATTGACATTACTAAATGGGCCCAGGAATACTTTAAGAAACCACTGTCTGTAAACACAGTCCGCCGTGCCATCCACAGATGCCACCTAAAACTCTATCATGTAAAAAGGAAGCCATTGTTGAGCATGATCCAGAAGCGTCGCCGTGTTCTGCGGGCCAAGGCTCATTTAAAATGGACTGTAGCAAAGTGGCAAAGTGTCCTGTGGTCAGACAAGTCCAAATTTGACATTCTTGTTGGAAATCATGGGCGTCGTGTCCTCCGGGCTAAAGAGGAGAAAGACCACCCCTCCTGTTATCAGCATTCAGTTCAAAAGCCAGCATCTCTGATGGTATGGGGATGCATTAGTGCATATGGTGTGGGACACTTGCATGTTTTAAAAAGCACCTTGAATGCAGAAAGGTATATAAAGGTTTTAGAGCAACATATGCTCCCCTCCAGACGACATCTATTCCAGGGAAGGCCTTGTGTATTTCAGCAGGACAATTCAAAACCACATACTGCAGCTATTACAACAGCATGGCTTCGTAGTAGAAGAGTCCGTGTGCTGAACTGGCCTGCCCGCAGTCCTGATCTTTCACTGATTGAGAACATTTGGCTCATAATTAAAGGAGAAGTCCGTCAAAGGACACCCAAAACTCTCCAGCAGCTGGAAGCCTGTATTAAACAAGAGTGGGTTCAAATTCCAATGGCTAAACTCAAAAAATTTGTCTCCTCAATGCCCAGATGCCTCTACTCTGTGTTAAAAAGAAGAGGGGATGCTACACCATGGTAAACAGGCCCCTGTCCCAACTTTTTTGAGACCTGTAGCAGCCATCAAATCTAAAATGAGCTCATAATGTGGATAAAATTGTAAAATTTCTCAGTTTCAACATTTGCTATGTTATCTCTGTTCTATTGTGAATAAAATACTGGCTGGTGTGATTTGAAAGTCATTGCGTTTTGATTTTATTCACAATTTACACTTGGTCCCAACTATTTCGGAATTGTGGTTGTACATCCTGTCTGCAGTGACTGCTTTTAAAGGCACATGCATCAAGCGACAAGATTGGCACAGAACTGCCCATCCTCACGTCCGTCATACCCTTATGACTGGCCGTGACATTTATGTTGAATGTTGAAAAGCTCATCCTTATGACATCTGTTATAAACTGCCATAAGGGTATGCCTGAATAACTGACATAAATGTTTACAATAATTACAACAGAAGTCAGAGGCACAACATGGAAGGGTAAAATCATTGCTATACCTGTTTTATGTAATGTAGCCGCCAACACAAACACACACACACACACACAATATGAAACCATGGTGAAACAGGGCTAATTTTCCTCCCTGAGAGTAGCAGTCACGAGCAGAAAGTGGCAATCAAGAAAATATCAATACGAGGCGGACATGGGTTGATTGCATGTGCATGTGCCTGAGAGGAGCAGGGCAGGCGAGCCGCGGAGCGTTTCCTTTCCTCTCTTTCGCGAGCGTTCCTCCCCCCCCCACTCCGTGAGGCGGGGAAGGCGCGATGATTAATGCCAGCTTCCCCCGGCAGGCTGAGAAGGTCAGGCGGAGTCTCCATCTTTGCCTGCAGAAGCAGACGGCCTAACGTGAGCATAACTCACTCTCCGCAGCACCAGTGCCTCGCCACCACTCCAATCTGAGATGTAATCAAACTGGCGGTAATGCAATGCGCTCCGCGAGCAAGGGAGGGTAAGGTGTGGTGGGGGGGGAGAGACACACACACAAACATACACACACACACACCTATAAAACAGTAAGGACAGGGGCATGCACACAAATATAGCACGAACAAAAACCCAGCACTCAGAGAAATGGTTTCACCTTCCAGTATTTTAACATGTTTTGATTGGTCCATTCAACTTAAAATAGCAAATTTTGAGGATAAGACTCTGAAATGTCTCAACTGTTGACTTAACAACCCTAAAAAATGCTGCAATAACAAAATTGGCTTTTATTGGTTTTTACAATTCTTTATCATTTTAAAAACATACACAAAATTTCCAACAAAAGCACAAAGTACAAGACATCAATACATTCAATGAACATGGACCTAAGCACATAAGGCACAACATTTAATGGTGACAAATGCACACAAGCCCACCCATGAAGGAAAGCAGAGCGTGAGTATGGGGAGTGAATCAAACTTACAGTATCCTTTCATGTCCCGGAGATATTTATTTTTACAAGTGCAGACTGCAAGCTTACCGCTTTTTGAATAAACCAATATTGACTACTTCATTGTTCCACTGAGCAAACATGGATATGAGGTATGAAGATATCAAAGCTAAGTTCTGCCGCGTGCAAATTTAACTGGTGTTGCACAATAATTATGATTTCCATAATGGGCTTTTGAAGAATAAAAATGGTCCCACAACTACATTTGAAATGTACCATAGCATATCCCGGAATACAAACAAAATACATTTTGAAAGATTGCGGTTGATATTCACGGACTGGGCAGAACGTGAATAATCTTTATGCTGACACTGTGTAAAAAGGGCAGAAATTCTTACACTGTTCACATCATATGAATCTAAATATTAGCCAATTAACCTTTTAATGTTCTGCTCAACTGTTTTGTAGCGCAAACAAATGTTTTTCCATTGCTTTTTCATAAGCCAGGACATTTTAAAGCTGAGGGTCTTTTTTGACCTTCTTTGTTGTTTTCAAACCCATTGCACCGAAGAAGAGAGGCAGAAAGCTGAAATTCACGGCCTCTATCCGAACAGTCACGCTCCGTGCTGTATACGGCGATGCGCGTTGTCTCATTACTCGGAGTGGGATAGCCTCCTGCTGCCCCTTCCTGTGCCCCCCATTTCACACTGACACCGAATTTATTACACCTGTCCAGGGGGCACTGAGGGGCACTCTATTCTCTCCACAAGGAATACCGTCCCTCAACCCCTCGGTACCCCCCCGCTGCAAACCGAGACTCGTGCGGCTGCAGAAAATAGCTTTCAAGTGTGCGAACCCCCCCCAGCTAAAATCAACTGGGCTTGAAGCTGTTGTTGGGATGGGGGGTGGGTCTGGGGGGGTTGTGTTGTTAGGGAGGAGGTGGGTGGGGTGGGGGGGGGGGGGTGGGGGGTACTGGAGACCGCCAGGCTGGGACTGGTTATTACCAGTCCTGACATGGACCAAACTCAGTGTGACCAACCGCTTCAGATGGCTGTCAACATGAAATTACATCGTTCCTCTTTTCCATTCCACCCAATTTTATTCTTCTTTTCTCTTAGGCTATCATTAACTGAAGCTTTTCTAACTCAATACTTCTTTACAGTTTTCATTAATTACAAATCAGAGATTAATTAGGGGAACAATGAATTAATTTTTCACAAGTTCTCTCGCGACAGCTGCAGGCAAAAGCTGGAAATCACCACAAGCTAATTTCAGCAGAAATTCAATATTTTATCGAAGAAGGCTCAAGGCATGAGTTAATTCACTGCTCTGGAGTGTACAGGATGCTCTTTAATTTGAAGGTAAATGGTGAGGAAATATGAGCTGAATAGACAATTGTTATTTCATGCATTTTATATTATATTTTGGGGTCCCTATCATATTAACCTTTCAAAGAGTACAATCACAAATATGTTCATAACAGAACGTTCAAATGCCGGTGAAACTATTGCTCCTGGTAACTGAAAGCAACTGAGTTCTTTAACATTTAGAATATTAACAAAATAGTCCAAAAATCTATTGTTCCGACAGATACCAAATCTAGAACAGTGAGGAACTTTGAGGAGAAAAAACAATCCAAAAAAAAAAAAAAAAGTGCATATCGAGGGCTTGGAGCGCAATGGTTATATGTCCATTTTACCACTTTTGACAAAACCCCATTTTAAACTTTGTGAATGCTGTATTAAATCAAATGTTTTATAGACTTTACACATTCACTACTTATATGCTGGGCATTACACTTGTCTTTGAATACATAATGATTCAATTATGTTGAAGTATTGCAGAACAGCCAAAATAACCAAAAATGGACATATTACTTTTGTGCTCCAATAATCTTAGCACATTTGCTAACATAGCACAATGGTCAAATGTATTAAGTATAAAGAACAAGGGTAACTCAGCTACAAATCAGATGTAATTTTACGTCAATCAATCCGCAATGGCTTTAAGGATATCAGGGCAACACAAAATAACTACTACTAAGTCTGGTTTCCTCCTTCAAAACATTTGTGTCGAAACCTAAAGAATTGTAGGAATTGCTACATTAAGTTCAATTTGGAACACATACAGTCATTATACTCAATCACACTCATGTATTTCACTTGCTCAATTTCATTTAGATCTAGTGTCTTGGTATGTCAGAAAAAGATGAAAGTCAATGGCAAGCGCAGTCGCTTACTTTCAATGAATCACAGCAAACACAGAAGTTAACATTGTAGTTTATCGTTTTGCAAAGTGAACAAAATATTTTTTTCTCTAATCGTTGCACACATTGCATTAAGAAGAAAGCAGCACGTTTTACTGCCGTGGGCTAATTTTTATTCATTAGAAAACGTGTTCATCAAGCAAAATGATTGACAACAGGTCAAGAATTATTAGCGCTCATTTTAACTTAACGAGGAGAACTCGCGAGACCTGATTGTCCTTAGGATTTTTGGAGTTTATGTAAAGTCATTTTACATAGGCGTGGTGGCTTTTATTTTGCCGAGGCGGTGCGCAACAATCAATGACATGTAGCAGAAACCCTGTGATATGTCAACATCTACACAGGACACCTTGGAGCACAGAAGTTGTATGTCTGGACATGTCACATTTGTGCTCCAACAGTTCCGTGCGGTTGGAGCACAAATGGTACATGTCTGGACATAGCACTTTTGTGCTCCAAAGGTTTCTGCATTGATGGACATAATACTATTTTAAATTGCCAATTCTCCTGTAACTGAGCCAGCTGGACATATCACGTTTGTGCTCCAAGGAAAAGCATCAGAAACCACTTGTTTTAGTATATAAATCTCAAATTCGAAATTTTGGACATATAACCATTGTGCTCCAAACCCTCGATATACACCGATCAAAGATAACATTATGACCACCTGCCTAATACTGTGTAGGCTCCCTTTCGCCACCAAAACAGGCCAAGCTCGTCGAGCCATGGACTCCACAAGACCTCTGAAGGTTTGCTGTGGTATCTGACGCCAAGAGTTTAGCAGCAGATCCTAAGTTCTGTAAGTTGCGAGGTGGGGTCACCATGGGCCGGACCCGCTTGTCCAGTACATCCCACTGACACTCGATTGCATTGAGATCTGTGGAATTTCGAGGCCAAGTCAACACCTTGAACTCATTGTTGTTGTGTTCCTTAAACCATTCCTGAACCATTTTGCAGTGTGGCAGGGCAAATTATGAAGGGGTGTACTTGGTCCGCAACAATAATTAGGTTGGTGGTATGTGTCAAAATAACATCCACATGAATGGCAGCACCCAAGGTCTCCCAGCAGAACATTGCCCAAAGCATCACACTGCCTCTGCTGGCTTGCCTTCTACCCACAGTGCACTCTGGTACCATGTCTTCCCCAGGTGAGTGACGCACAGACTCCCTGCCATGCACACAATGCAAAATAAAACGTGATTTATCAGATCAGGCCACCTTCTTCCCTTGCTCCATGGTCCAGTTATGATGCTCTGTGCTCACATGTCCATTGCAGGCGCTTTTGGCGGAGGTCAGGGGTCAGCGCGGGCACCCTGACCGGGCTACGGCAACGCAGCCCCATACGCAGCAAACTGCAGTGCACTGTGTGTTCCAACAGCTTTCGATCAAAACCAGCGTGAACTTTTTCAGCAATTTGCGCTACGGTTGGCTCGGACCACACAGGCCAGCTTTCGCTCCCTATGCGCATCAGTGAGCCTTGGCTGCCCGTGACCCTGTCTCCGGTTCACCAGTTTTCCTTCCTTGGTCCACTTTAATAGGTACTGACCACTGCAGACAGGGAACACCCCACAAGAACTGCAGTTTTGGAGATGCTCTGACCCGGGCGCAAAGCTATTGCAGTTTGGCCCCAGTACAAGTTGCTCTCATCCTCACGCTGGCCCATTTTTCCTGCTTGCAACACATCAACTTCGAGGACAAAATAGTCATTTGCTGCCTAATATATCTCACCCACTGACAGGTGCCATTATAACAAGATAATCAATGTTATTCACTTCACCTGTCAGTGGTCAGAATGTTGTGGGTGGTGTGTGTATAAAGTACTGTATATACTTGTACAAAACATAAAAAAAACATATTCCAACAACACAGGTTTTCTCTTAGCGGATTAGTTAGAGCATGGCGACAACCAAAAAAAATCAGAGAGCTGGCCCTTTCACCTGTGAAAAAGCCACATGGCAGCAATATTTCGACCACAAGACAACGTGGTCACAGGTTGTTCATTTTCCTATCCCTTTTTTCATCTAACAGACTGATAACTGACATCTTCCTTAGCCAAATAAAGAAAAAAAGGAGGTTTTCTCAGCATTTTTAACATGATACAAGTGTTTCTGATGGCAAAAATATGCTGCAGTGATAATATGATTAATTTAATTTTCATTGAATGTCCTGTACTGACGGTTCCAGGGTAGAATAATAATGAAGAGATAAAGAGATATTTGAGATTAAGATAAGACTAATATCCCCTCCAGGGAACAAAAATTAATTGGCGGCTCTTTGTAGGACGAACAGGACAGTGATTAGAAGTGCTTTGTAATGAATAATAATGAAACGCACATTTGTTCGTCTCATGGCTAAATCATCGGCTAAATGGCTAAACTGTAAATTGATTTGTTACTGACATACGTACATTTGTAAAGTGTTAGCTCCCAATTAAGAGCCTTATAGTGATTTATGAATAATTTACAAATATATGAAGTTGAGGCTGAGTTTTTTAAGAGATGTTTTTAAATCGTTACCGACGTGTACCCTTTTTCCTAACAGCTAAAGGTAAGGTTATAAATCAGAAAGTATTTTTAAAGCTTACATTCTGTGTGTTTTTAGTGAGTGTTCTTGCACTGCGTCCGTGCGAATTTGGGGAAATGGAGATATTTGTGCATTCAAAACACGGTTGTAAATACCCACAATGCAATACTTGACCCTGAACACTGCGGAACAGATAAGGCTCGAGATAACAGCTGTTGAGAAGATGTTTGCCTCCATCTCTCCATCTCTCTCTCTCCATCTCCCTCTTCTCTTACTCAATCTGGGCTCTCCTCTCATCCTTAATCCTCTTCCCTCCTCCGCACAACATTTTATTCTCTCTTTCTCTAATCGCCCTTCTTCCTTTCATTCTCCATCTCACTCAATTCCTCCCCGACCTTCCACCATCTCCTCGTATCCAGAGAGCAGGGTAGGTCCCATTTCTCAGTCAGAGCACACAGACCGCCCCCCCCCACACCCCCCCCATCCCCCATAACACCTCTCTCCAGAGCATCATGAATCTTTCATGCCGCAGCTCTACATATGCTGAAGACAGAGCTTCCCTGGACCCCCTCACCTATAGCCCCCCCCCAGGCCCCCGGGAGAGAGGGAGGGATACAAAGAAGAGATAATAACAAAGGGAGAAGAGAGGGAGGGTGGAGATGGAGAAGACATGCACGCATCTCTTCCTTACCTCTCCTTTCCACTCTCTCGTTCAAGACTCAAACCTCATTATTAAACACACCAAAGCCAAATTCTGGAAATCTGCTCATAGACCAAGTTTACAAACCTGGCTTACAGGACTGTTGTACTCTATCGCCCTTGAAAGACTTCTATTTATGATTAAGGATAAATATTCTACCTTTGAAAAGATTGTGGTCATTTTACAACACTTCCATGGGGGTTTTAAGGCTACAGAAGTCTACATGCCTTAAATTTTTGACGATAACATAACTTTGTGAATGTCCATTTCCTCTGTTCTCTGTTCTGTCATTTGGATTGTCAATATGTGTATTGGTGGCACCTTCTGAGTACGTATTCTGGACCTCAAAAAGCACACAAAGTAATGCCCTGTCGGAACAGTCTGCATTATGATGACTCCTTGCTGCGAATGTTCTGTACTCTGTAGTGTACCTTACATGTTTTGTTGTCTTCTGATGCCATTTTTGTTGTACTATCTTAAGTATAAAAAATTCAATAAACAACACATTTGAAAATAAAACTCATTATTAGGGGAACAGGGGGAGGAATCAGTTAGTAAACTCATTCTGAATTTATGGACTCACTCAGAGTTACTCAAATCATTCTGAGTTACCCAATTCACTCTAGTTATCAAGCCCTTTCTGACATGCCGAACTCAATCGGCGTCTTCCGAATCGGAGTGACGTTACCCAATTCATTCTGAGTCACCAGACTCATGCAGAATAACTAAACTCACCATGGGTTGCCAAATCCATTCAGGATTGCACTAAATTTGAGCTGATATTCTGACTGAGGCTAAGTCGCAAACTGACTTCCTGATGCAGCCATAGAGATATATAATAGAACCAGAGAGAACGAGGAAGTACCTTGGCTTCAGCCAGTTAGCATGTTAGCTTCCTGCTTCCGCATTTCCCAAGGATGCAATTTGTGGCCAAAGACGCTGAAGCTCCATAGACACCAATTGAAAAGTGCACATTTTTTTCTTGCCAAATAAAGCGAAAACAAAAGTTAATGTATTTGGTAATCCTTCATTATTTTGCTCTTTGTCTGACGCAACTGTTCGATGTTTTCAAGAGGGCCTGTAAAATAAGAACTGCTACCTAGAGCTTGATGACAGCTCATGCACGAGTTTGGTTGTCCAGCTGTTGCTCTCACTGCAGCAGTTCAGCCAATGAGTGTATAGTGCGTGTGCGTTCCGGATTAACAGCGTTGCTCGTCATTTCCCCTCGAAAACATTCGCCAATCCGCACAGATGACACATTTTCTTGGCCATTTGTGCTGTGTAATCAGATTGGCAATCTTATGAAATGGTGCCAGAAATAAGCACCCATGGAACGCCATTTTTATAGATGGCGTCGGTCAATTCCGTACTTCCTGGGCTGAAGTAGCTACCCTAGCATCTCCCATTAAAAGTAATGGGGGTGGTACTTCCTCGCTCTCTCCAGTTCTATTATATTACCTCCATGGATGCAGCGCAGGCTATACTGCAGGACAACACTCAAAATATGAGAACTGCACTTAAAGAGCATGGCAACAGGGAGTCAATCAATGCTTCCTCTGCTCCTTCACTGGTATAAACACATAAAGGGAATTCATTCACAAGCAGCAGCCAAAGTTCATATCAGTGAAGGCTCAGGTCTTTGGGCCTAAGAGGCGTGAGGTCACAAATATGAGAATAGAATGTTCCATCTAAACGATAGAATTATAACAAGTTGGACGGACAATGTCATCAAGTAATGCTATCCTGAATGTGCAAATAACGGGCGCCATCTTGTGTGAGACTAAACTGTCATTGTGAACAGCAGTGACATCAGAAAAGTAAGACCATAGAATTCGGAACATTCGGAACCTCCTATAAATACACACCTAACCCACTCCTCCTGTTCGTCTTTCGTATAACGCAGCCCTCCCTCCCATCCCCATTCATCTATCTCCCTGTCCTTTCGATCTTTAGGGGGTTTGTCATGCTCGGGTGCCACGGCGAACTCTCTATCGTAACTTCCCCAAACTCATTGGCGACATAGCAGAGCAAGTCCATGAGAGTTCCCCTCTCGCATTCCAACCATGTTCTCTTCAATAAACTTTTAAACGCATCTTGTTGATGGTGCGGTCCTTACTGTTTTAGAATTCTATGAACTTAACTTACTGGTGTCACAGTCACTGCTGCCAATTACACGCAACTGGGGTTTCAAAACTTTTAATGTAACACTAAAACACACTCCAAAAATGAACTCTTCAATGGGTTTCATTGTATTGCAGTTAAGTTAAAAGCTCGTAGAGGTTTGGGGGTGGGATGGCTGGAATTACCCCCGGCCTCAAAGACACGCCCATGTCACCACCCTGAAATCCCAACAAAGATGCAGACATTGATTATTTGAGGCGTGTGGAACCGCATTGTCATCTAATCGAGTGTTTAGCCGGACACTGGTCCATCCATCTTTTAGGGGGCCATTTTAGAATTTTGACAAGTTTAGACAGGCATGAGCTTTTAAATTGTATGTCAAATTTGATTTTTACCAGTCTAAACCTGTCTAAATCTCAAAATGCCTCGCTAAAAGACTGATAAACCAGTGCTTGCCTGAGCCCTTGCATCTCATCACCTGACACAGACTGAAACAGAGGTGCTAAAATGAGGCTGGGCATATTACGAACACTGGGTAATGGGGTGGTGGAAAATTGGGGGTTTTGGCGAGGTGGGGTCATTGAAGTTTGGGGAGCACCAACCCCCACCGCCCTCAAAACCTCCACTCCTGCCTCTCTTTATTTTTCTCCAGACGGCTTTGGCGAGATCAATTCAGCACGACCCTGACAGGAAACTCTATTTACGAGCGCCTTCCACCAAATGCAATTACCCAGAGTTATGGACTGTCTTGTGGGTAGGGCAGAGAGGTGGGGGTTGGCGGGGGGCAGGGGGGGGGTACTTGGTAAGGACCTGGTTGTTGAAGGTCTAGCTGGGGGTCCCCAGCAAAAACAGAACCAATCACCAATTCTACACCTCCCCTCTCCCTATTTCAGCCAGGCATTGACCCGCATTAACCCCTCACTGCACAGGGACGGCCAGATAATAGGACACGAAGCACCAGCCGCAGTGCGAAGGGTAATTTGGCGGCTCGTCCCGCAGACATGTTATAGGTTTCCATTTATTCGGCGAGAACAGCGTGCAATCTGCACAAATTTTCCGTACTGCCTGTCTGCTGTGCGTTCATGCTGACCATTGTTATTACAATTAATACATTAAAATAACTATTCATATTTCATTGTATTTTCCTATAAGGAAGCTTCCACAGACCCATGACCAAAGAGCTAATTTTCACATTCGAAAAGAAGTACCACATATTGTACGCCTCCAAAAATCATCCAAGAACATCATTCACCTGTTAAGGAGTCGAATCCACTTACATTACTGAAATGGCCGTAATTAGGCTACATGTACCATCTAAGCAGAGCGGCATTTCTTTAAAATATGCTTCAGGCCTTTTTATCCGGGGGGGACGGTACTGGAGGTCTGAGGGTTTCTACAACGGTTCTGCTCCGCCGCTGTATTTGAAGCACAGCGGCTCTCGCGAATCCGGGGGCGGAATCGTGTTTGTACACAAGCCGGCGTAACGAGGACAAGAGGCTGTGGGGAGATTCCCAAGGGAAACGAGCAGCAGGGAGTCAGTTGTTAGTGGTGGTGATGGAGAAGGATGTAGGCAGCCATGGAAAATCCAGGCTCATGGACTACGATTCCCCCCCAAGTATTTTGTTTCTACTACCAGGAACTGCTGATTAGTGCAGAGCCTGGGAAGCGCAATGACATGAAAAAATATACTTTGACTTAACTCGAGGCCACGAGATAAAAATCATTCCCACCATTTAGTTAACTCGTGGCAACGTGATACAAGTCGTTCCCGCTATTTGAGTAAATTAAATCGTTGGAACGACTACATTAAATTGAGGGAACGAGTTATATCTAGTGGTCACAAATTTTTTTTTCACGTCATTGCACTTCCCGGGCTCTGTTAATTAACACAACTATTTGTCCGGAGGGCTAAGCTAATCAGTAAATCAGTGCCCAAGTTCATAGGAGCAACAAACAAATGGCATGACTTAAGGCTGTTTTATACTTTTGAGACGTGTGTCTGACGACCAAAATGATGTCTGTGATAGAAAAAGGCGTCAACCTGCGGTGCCGAATATTTGTATTGTCGCAGACACTGTTGGTGTCAATCAATTTCCACCAACCTCCATGGTGATTTACTGCTATAATTAAGCAGTCCACCTCAATTAAGAAACATACAAATTGATTCATTGTTTGTTTAAGATGCCTAAATTATATTTGGAACAAAAACTATCAAAATGGATACATATGATCATCTAAGTTTAAGCCTGGGGATTGACAGGTTTTGAATCTGACCCAAATTTATAATTGCCATGGAGATGGCAGCTTGCATTACACGTCTGCCGACATTATGTTTACGCATAAAAGCATACATCATCCAATACTTCTCTTAAGACATTGTAGCCCCTCGGGGTTCGCTCAAGAGTGTAGGGGCCAGGCCGTTGCTGTAAACCAGACACTTGGAGTCAGTAATACCCAGAATCACAGGTTTTATTAAGGCTTTCGTCTGCCTCTGGTTGGGGGTTGGGGGAAACGGGATAAAGAAAAGGCCGTTCTGGCAAAATCAAACTTAAGGTTCTTCCCGGTTCGGGTATTAGGTCGGGGTCTCCTTTCTCTTCTCCTTCCTGTTGCCTCTGTTGGGGGGAGAAAGAAGAACAGGTAGTTAGGTGAGGGTTGCTGAGGTGCAGTGCTCACGTCTCTGGGGGCTCCAGGCACTCCTGGGGCCAGAGTCAGCTTGGAACAGGCGGCTGTCGTGGTTGCCGTGGCCGCCTGTCCAGACCAGCGCCCTTTCTTTTCAGTCCTGCCCAAGCCGAGTTTGTCCACTATACCGCCTTGCTCAGGTTGCTCCTTCTCCTCCAGCTCAGGCACGCATTCCGTCTGCTGGGGCAGTGACTGCGCCTTATATTCTCTCCTGGCTCATCAGAGGGAAAAAAAAGGTACAGGTGCGTCAGTTACATTCCACTCACGTGCCCTGTCCGAGGTGCTGAAGGTCAGGTAGAGTGGTCTAGCCTGACAGGGAGAGCTGCCGCTCTCCAGGGTGCTGAACGGCCCGTCACTTCCCTGGGGAAATATACGCCTTCCCACACTTCCCCCAGGGGTAGCGCTTGCGTGGTCGCGTGGGGCAGCCCCTCCGGGTTCCCCCACCCAAGTGGCGCAGACTGTTGGGGCAGGGGCGCCACATACCCTCCCCCTCAGCTCCCAGCCCCGGGTGGGAGCGTCTGCCCATAGGCAGCCTTCCCTCCTGGACATCACATCAGCGTTCTGGTGTAGTTTCCCCGCACGGTGTTCCACTTTGAACCTGTAGGGCTGTAGCTCCAGAAACCACCGGGTTACACGGGCATTGCTGTTACGGTTAAGGTACATCCACTTAAGGGGGGCATGATCAGTTACCAACAAGAATTCCCGATCAAGCAGGTAGTACTGCAGTTTACTCACCGCCCACTTGATGGCGAGGCACTCTTTTTCCACTGTGGCGTAGTTCTTTTCATGCTTGAGAAGTCTACGGCTGAGGTACATCACCGGGTGTTCTACCCCATCCTGGACCTGCGATAGGACTGCTCCGAGGCCCTCCGCCGATGCGTCGGTCTGCAGCACAAAGGGTTTCTGGAAGTCAGGGGTGGTTAGTACCGGTTCTTCCCCCAGGGCGGTGCGTAAGTCCTGGAAGGCTGCGGTGGCGGCTGAGTTCCACTGCACTCTGTTGGGCTGGTCCTTCTTCGTGAGCTCATGTAGAGGGGCTGCGCGTTCTGCAAAGTTAGCAATAAACTGTCTGTAATATCCCACCAGGCCCAGGAACATTCTCACCTGCTTCTTGTTGCTGGGTAGGGGCCAGGTGGCGATGCTATCAATCTTGGTTAGCTGGGGTTTCACTTGCCCCCTTCCAACGGTGTGGCCCAGATAGGCTACTTCCTCCAAGCCGAGACGGCACTTTGCAGGGTTGGCTGTCAAGCCAGCCTCCCTCAGCGACGTCAGCACCGCTTCAACTCGAGCCACATGACTGTCCCAGTCGACACTGTGGATAATGATGTCATCCAGGTAGGCCGCCGCATACGCCCGGTGTGGCCGCAATATCTGGTCCATCAAGCGCTGGAACGTCGCTGGGGCCCCGTGTACCCCAAAGGGTAGAACTGTGTATTGGTAGAGGCCACTGGGGGTCGCAAAGGCTGTCTTCTCCTTGGCTTGGGGGGTTAGTGGTACCTGCCAGTAGCCCCGCGTCAGGTCCAGGGTGCTAAGGAAGCGGGCAGGTCCCAGTCGCTCAATTAGTTAGTCCACCCGTGGCATCGGGTATGCATCACATAGGGAGATGTCGTTCAGCCGTCTGAAATCATTACAGAAGCGCCAGCTCCCATCCGGTTTGGGAACCAGCACCACGGGACTTGACCAGGCGCTCCGGCTTTCTTCGATGACGCCGAGGGCGAGCATCTTCTGTACCTCCTCCTGGATGGCGTCTCGGCGGGCTTCGGGTATTCGGTATGGCCGTAGTTTTATCGTCCTCCCCGGCTCCGTGACGATGTCATGGGAGATCAAGTGTGTACGGCCGGGCGTCACCGAGAAGACATCTCGATTCCGGTCTACCAGCTCTCGGAGGGCTTGCTTCTGTCGCTGGGTCAGTTGCTCCCCAATCCTCACGTCAGGGGTCCCTGGTGTGGGGCACTGGGCGGTGAGGGACTGGGTTGGAGCCGGGGGCGGCTCGTGCCACCTCTTCAGCAGATTTATGTGGTAGATTTGGATGCCATGTCGCCGACCTGGTTGCCTCACCCGATAGTTTACAGGTCCAGTGCGTTCCACCACTTCGTATGGCCCATTCCATTTAGCTAAGAATTTGCACTCACTGGTGGGGACGAGAACCATTACTTTGTCACCTGGGTTAAATTCTCTTACCTGAGCTCCACGATTATACAATCGTGCCTGCTCCCTTTGCACTTGCTGCATATGGGCCCTCATCATTGGCCAGACCTGAGCCATCCTCCGTCCATTTGTTCCACGTGTTCGATTAAGCTGCGGTTCGGGGCGGTTGCTGCTCCCAGGCCTCCTTCGCTAGGTCCAGTAACCCCTGGGGCGCCGGCCGTGAGCAGCTCGAATGGGGCGAACCCGTCGTGCTTTGAGGTACCTCTCTGATGGAAAAAAGCAGATAGGGTAAGAGCTGGTCCCAGTCCTTACCATCGGTGTCGATCATCATCCGCATCATAGCTTTGAGGGTCTTATTGAACCTCTCTACAAGGCCATCAGTCTGGGGGTGGTAGACGGAGGTTCGCAGCTGGGTCACACGCAGCAACTTGCACATTTCCTAAGCACCCCTGACATGAAGCACGTCCCTGGTCAGTCAGAACCTCTTCTGCTATCCCCACTCGGCTGAACAACAGGAACAGCTCCTTGGCCACCGCCTTTCCAGTCGCAGTTCTGAGCGGGATGGCTTCCGGGTATCGGGTCGCATAGTCCATAATGACGAGGATATACCGATGACCCCGGCTTGACTTGGGAAGAGATCCCAGGATATCCATCGCTATCCTCCTAAATGGGACATCAATGATAGGCAAGGGGATTAGTGGGTTTCGGAGGTTTACCTTGGGACTGTGGAGCTGGCATTCAGCGCAGTGTCGGCAGTAGTCCTCCACAGCCTTTTTCACACCTGGCCAGTAGAACCTTCTCAGAATCCTTTGGTAGGTCTTCTCAGTCCCGAGATGTGCTCCTAACAGGTGCGTGTGTCCCAGGTAGAGCACCCGGGAGACAAAGGGTTGGGGGACAAGCAGCTGCTCCACTTCCTCTCCCTGTATCTCACAGACACGATACAGCAGGTTGTCCTTCACCCTGAAGTATGGGTAAGCCGGAGTACTCACCCCCTCTTGTGGCACCCCATCGATGTCGACGGCGTCTCTCCAGGCTTGGGCGAACTTCGGGTCTTGTAGTTGGGCTGTGCCAAAGCGGGTGGGCGCTTCCTCCATCTCACTCGACTCCCGTGGTCCGTCCGAGAAGGTCAGGCTGACTGCTCTCCCTCTACACGGGGCTCCTCCGGGTTCTTGCTCTGTTGCAGTGATGGTTTCGCTGTTAGGTGGAGGTATCGCCCGGGGGCCCCTCCCTTGAGTCGGTGCCTCACTGTCACTTGTGCCCGATGTCACTGCCCAAACTGCTTGGGGGGTCTGGCAGCTGTCCCGCCGTGGCTGTCGGGGTCTCCTCTCCTTTAGGGGTCGGGGACCCTCCTCCCAATAGGCCTGGAACAGTGGGCAATCCCTTCCCATCAGCACCGCACGGTAGGTTGGGCACCACCCCAGCTTCCATGGAGCAGGTCCCTCGAGGGGTGACTAGTTCCACGCACGTTGTGGGGTATTTTCGGGTGTCCCCATGGACACAAGCCACCGCAATCTCTTCGCCCCTTTTCCGCCCCGCAAAGTCCGGTTGCACAAGGGTTATGGCGCTGCCCGAGTCGAGTACCGCTTCGGTGTCCTGTCCCTCTACTCGTACAGGTAGTCGGGGGCCTCGGTGCCCTGGTGGGCCCAACAGGTGGTCAGGTACAAACAGGGGGGCGCGGGGCCACTTGAGGCGCTGGCTGTGGGCATGGGCTCATCCCTGCTTGGGCAGTTCCGTGCTAGGTGTCCCTCCTCTCCACAGTTGTAGCATCTCCAGGCAGGCTGAGGTCGCCCAGCCTCGGCTCCGCTCCCGGCGAAGTTGGGCCTGTGTGGGCCGGTGGGCGGCACACAGATTGGGGCCCCATCGGCATTCGTCGCTGGGGCTCAGCTCGGCCCTGTCGGAGCATCTCCTGGGTGACCTGATGGTTCTCGAGCAGGGCTACCAGGAGTTCCACGGATGAGGGCCCCACCTGAGCGACGTACCGCTTGGCCTCATGTGGTAGGGCACGGGTGCACCGATCCAGCACAATCCTCTCTACTAGGGGTGGACCCTCTCCCTCAATCAGCCAGCTCTTAGTCAGTCGGGTTAGCGCGGCAGCTTGGGCCCGGGCAGGCCGGGAAGGGTCGTAGGACCATTGGTGGTACCGTTGTGCTCTGGCGGGTAAGCTGAACCCATAGCGAGCTAGAATGGCCTTCTTGACCTTGACGTAGTCATAGGCGTCCAGCATGGGTCAAGTCCCGTAGGCTTGTTGGGCCTCCCCGTTAGGAAAGGGGCTAGGATGCCTGCCCAGTCAGCAGCCGGCCATTCTTCTTGTCTGCGGTGCGCTCGAACACCTGTAGGAAGGCCTCAACGTCATCATCACCAGTCAATTTCGTCAAAATTTCTTGGGGGGCTCTTCTCCCTCTGTCGCGTGGGGCCAGGCGGCAGAGCTCTGTCACCGCTTCCTGTAGGGCCCGCTGGGATTGGGTCAGCTCGTGTATGGCGGCTTGCATCAGGGTTCCGTGGGCCTCCTCTCCGCTTCTTGCATCTCGGCCAGGCTAGGTGCTTTTAGTCGCCTCCTCCTCCCCTGCTCCCCTGGGGTGCAGCTTCCATGCACTGGGGCTATTGCAGAGAGAGTGGGGAAACAGCGGAAAAATTCTCTTACAGCAGTATTGGTTCTTTAGCCCCGCGGAGCATCGGTCACTGCCCGCATTCTCCACCAATTGTAGCCCCTCGGGGTTCGCTCAAGAGTGTAGGGGCCAGGCCGTTGCTGTAAACCAGACACTTGGAGTCAGTAATACCCAGAATCACAGGTTTTATTAAGGCTTTCGTCTGCCTCTGGTTGGGGGTTGGGGGGAACGGATAAAGAAAAGGGCCGTTCTGGCAAAATCAAACTTAAGGTTCCTCCCGGTTCGGGGTATTAGGTCGGGGTCTCCCTTTCTCTTCTCCTTCCTGTTGCCTCTGTTGGGGGAGAAAAGAAGAACAGGTAGTTAGGTGAGGGTTGCTGAGGTGCAGTGCTCACGTCTCTGGGGGCTCCAGGCACTCCTGGGGCCAGAGTCAGCTTGGAACAGGCGGCTGTCGTGGTTGCCGTGGCCGCCTGTCCAGACCAGCGCCCTTTCTTTTCAGTCCTGCCCAAGCCGAGTTTGTCCACTATACCGCCTTGCTCAGGTTGCTCCTTCTCCTCCAGCTCAGGCACGCATTCCGTCTGCTGGGGCAGTGACTGCGCCTTATATTCTCTCCTGGCTCATCAGAGGGAAAAAGGTACAGGTGCGTCAGTTACATTCCACTCACGTGCCCTGTCCGAGGTGCTGAAGGTCAGGTAGAGTGGTCTAGCCTGACAGGGAGAGCTGCCGCTCTCCAGGGTGCTGAACGGCCCGTCACTTCCCTGGGGAAATATACGCCTTCCCACACTTCCCCCAAGGGGTAGCGCTTGCGTGGTCGCGTGGGGCAGCCCCCTCCGGGGTTCCCCACCCAAGTGGCGCAGACTGTTGGGGCAGGGGCGCCACAACATCCATGAACACGTCTTAACCCTTAAAGTGCTATAGGCAACTATAATTGCCCAATGATGTAAGATATCGAAATCAAATGCTGTTGAAAACCAATCATGTGGCTACTTGTTTAAAACAGCTCCCCTGGGAGCTGTTTTAAACAAGTTGCCACATGATAAATTTTCAACAGCTCAAGATAATAACATGCTTAAGTCCTTGAAAATGTATGCAGCACTCTAAGGGTTAAAAGTAACACTCTCTGACCCCAGGACTTTCCCAGGGTGCTGGGACTCGTGCAGAGCACAGGTTTGATTGGCTATTGGGAGAACCTGTCCAGCCAATCATTCTTGCTGCACTTCCTTCCATTGCCAGGGTATTTGTTCACCGGCAGCTGTTGATGGAGATGGGGGGGGGTTATACTAGAGACAGGGAGGTACAGGCTGGGGGAATTGTTTGTTTGGAAGACATCTATGACATACTGCATCTCACAATTGGGAAACGACCATTTTCTCAGGAATTACCATCTTTCCAAGTATCAAAATGATTCCCAAGGGAAGTTGTTTAGTTGACAAAAAACCGCCCACCTGCCATTTACTTACACCGTTACTGACAGAACTGCAGTAATGCCTCCACATGGAACTATCAGAAGTGACTTGAAAATAGGATATTGCCAAAGAAAAATCTATGGATGGCCAGATATCTGTCAATATCACCAAGGAAACTGAAATATATATATGTATATATATATATATATATATATAAACAGCAGCATAGTGCTGCTCAAAGATATAAACCTGCTAGTTTGACAGTGAGCAGACTGAGAGCACGCAATGGGGAAAACCCTGATTTATTAGCATGACCCAGGGATCAGAGATGCACCATCATCCCAGTCATGTGACCCAGCTGGATCAGCTCCCCGAGGGCTGCAGGAAGCCAGGATTCACTGCCACTCTCACTGAATAAAACAATCAAAGGTTCCCTACAGCCAACTCCTGGATATAGCGAAGACCAGAATGTCCGCGTCTTAGCGACTATAGACGCATTTGTGGTAGCACGCAAAATAACTTTTAGATATCGATCAGCCAACAGCCGCGTGAGTGAGCTGGCGAGCAAGTGACTTACCTGCATAACCGAGTCCCCACAATAACCCATTTCAAGGCTTTGTGCGCCCACAAGTTAAAAATCTATCTCTAATCAGGACATTCGTCTCATTTTGAGACCCAAAATCTGATTTATACAACTTTTTTTTTTTTAATTCATCAGAAGATTTGCCAGTGGGATAAGTACATTTTTCTGTGGTCAGACAAGCCCTGAGTAGCACAAACAAGCTAATATTTTCTGCTGGAGAGTGAGGAAAATATTCTATTTTAAGTCTCTAAATCAGACAAAGACTCTTGTTAAGATGATACACCTTTGCAGCGGAGTGCTTCTTAGTTTATGTGAGAAGGGTGGGTCAGGAGGTAAAGAGGTGGGGGGGGGGATCATTGCCAGGAGACGGGCGGAGCTGCCTGATTGGAGAGCTGCAGCCTGGGTCTGTTGTCTAGCAACGAGGTTATTTAGGTGAAAGAGATGAACGAGCTCACGGGAGAGAGTCGAAAAAAAAGAAAAGATAAAATGTGATGAGTTTTTAAAAATCTGGTTGAGGGGAGTGTGAAGACGCGTGAACGCTGTGGCGAGATTACCCGTCACTATCGCCAAAACAGTGTGAGCATGCCACGGGCTTCCCAAATTGTGTGTAACGGTTCCACATTAGGCATTTGCACGTAATTACAAAATACTGCAAATGATAATCGTGACAAAATGCACAATACACTTAATTAAAAAAACAAGCCATCGTACGACATGAATATGAATAGCTGCAATACGCGATTACTGTGTTCACGAACAAATTCCAGAACGGAGTTATTCTCACACTTGCTTGTTTCTTTTTAAAAAGTTGTTCACGCAGTTTAATGGCTCATTGGCGTTCAATAAATTCAACAGAACAGTTAAACATCAACGGCTTCAAACTTCGATGAACTTGAAATCTGAAGTCCTCTGAGAGTTGCTGTCACCTTAGACAAACAATAATGATCACACGCTTCATTAGAACTGAACCTACAGGCTTTGGAATTGTAATTGGTTAACACACTGCACATTTTCATGGTCATTATTTCAAATTAAGTCCGAAAGACTGAATTTTTAAAAAGGCAAAGATGGAAAAATCACATTTGTGTACATTTTTTCCACCACAATTAAAAGACCTACAGTAAATAGTGCAGATCTATAGTATAATACTGCATAGTATAGTATATACCCACTGAAAACAACCTGTATGTTTAAGCATTTCTATAATTTGAGATGATTCTATAACCAAAAGGTGACAGAGATATGAACTCACAGAAAAAAAACTTCCAATAAATTTCTATGATAGACATCAAACAGTGCAACAAGCAATTTGAAAATTGAAACTGTGACCAAAAACACCACATCTGGCAACCCCACACTCACCACGAGGCGAAGACACAAAAGAAGGAATAAATAATAATAATTATCATCATTATCATCATCATCGTCATCATGAATATTGTCATCATTGTACATTTCAGAAAAAGGATTACCATGAAACTTTAATTACAAGGTTGCCAGGTCATGAATGGAATATTAACCCTTTCAGCGCCGTGGGCAACAATGATGTAAGATATCAAAATCACACGCTGTTGAAAACCTATCATGTGGCAACTTGTTTAAAAGAGCTCCCACAAGGGTAACTACATTTTTAATTCCTTGAAAATGTATTTAGCGCTCAAAGGGTTAAAACAGTGGAGTCCGCTCACTGTGATCCACTGCTGTATCCCAGCCCCCGAGCGCAAAATAACCAATTCACTCTCCTCATTTGTTTCCAGAGAATATTGATTTTTTATTTGGTTGTAAAATTTGCTGCTGCTTCGCCCAGCAGAAGATAAAATAGCAATCAATTGTACTAAATTAAAACAAATGCCCTTAAGAAAAAATACTTTTACTTTGTTTGAATGTTCTTTGCTCTACCCCAATGCATTCTGGGATATGCTCTAGCCCCAAGGGGCCCTGACTAGAACTAAGCATGTTTTATGATGGTTGGATGGATAGATAGACTTCATTATTTCTATCTTTCTCTAGCAATGGCGAAAAAATAAAAATTTCACTTTCATGAAGCTCTAAGCAGAATACATGCTTGTATAGCACTGTTAGCTTGGTTAACTCACCCTTTGCACAGGTAACACACCATATTAGTTATGGTAACAGATTGAGTTACTTTCTATTCACAGACCAATAATAAAACACTATGGAGATGAGGTTAAATTACAGTGGGCTCCAAAATTATTGGCGCCCCTGATTGGCAATGCACAAATAATACTTTAAAAAAATGCGAAAAATATATATTTGCGGAGAAACTCTAAGAAACAACATTTGAGAAATACTGTGCAATATTAATATTCCAATGGAACCAACCAAAATCATTTACTGATTTAATTAAAAATCAATTTCCTCCAAATCAAGTCTCACAATTAATGGCACCCCTCAAGATTATTGTAAATGATATCAACCAAAATTAAACCAGTTATTAAACTCCACTTATTTACATTTTATCTAAGTGTTAAGGAAATGTTGAGCCACTACATCACTTCCTGTCCCACTAGGTTACAAAAATGAGGTAACACGCATGCAATATCCTTTTGTCATCCAACACCATGAAGAAAACAAAATAACTGTCATTTCAAAAGGAGGTCATAGACTTTCATAAACCTGGTAATGGCAACAAGAAGATTTACAAATGATTGAATATGCCACTGAGCACTGTCAGCGTAATCAATAAAAAATTCCAAAGATATGGAACTGTTGAAAACCTCAAGGGTAAAGGACATAACTGCATTTCGTCCCCCAGGATACAGAGGAGGATGGTGAGAGAAGCAACAAAGTCCCCAAGAATCACTGTGAAGGAATTTCAGGCCTTGGTGACATCATATGGTCATCAGGTTTCAGAAAGCACCATCTGGAGCCACCTCCACAATCACGGGTTCTTTGGAAGGTTGCCAGAAGAAAGCCTTTAATCACCAGAAGACACAGAAGCAACTGCTTAGAGTTTGCCAAATATCATTTAATGTATGACTGGAACAAGGTGCTTTGGCCAGACGACACAAAAATTGCATGTTTTGGTCAGATGAAGCACGGGCATGTTTGGCGTCGAAACAGAGATGCATACAAGGAGAAGCACCTAGTACCCATGGTGAAATATGATGGTGGGTCAGTCATGTTTTGGTTAAGGTTAATACCATAATGAATTCCATTAAGGAATCAGGATATGTTGGCTGACAATCTGGTTGCCTGTACACAAATGGTACAGTGACAACAAAATCAATGTTCTGCAATGGCCACCTCAGTCGCCAGACTTCAATTTAATTCTAAACCTGCGGGCTGAGCTGAAAAGGGCAGCTGATAAATGCAAACCCAAGACTGCGAAGGATTTTGAAAGGATCAAATCCTCCAAAGTGTGTTCCTTAGCCTTGTGAAAAATTACAAGAAAAGACTCCACACCATTATCCTTGCCAGAGATGGTTGCACTAAATACTAAATGAAGGGTGCCAATTATAATGAAACCTTGATTTTGTTGAAATTTATTTTGCATTAAGTTTTTGTTATGATTTTGGTTGTTTCCATCGAAACATTGATAAAGTATTTGACACATATTGTTGTATTCCGTTTCTCTATAATTATATTGTTTATTTTCTTCGTATTGTTTGTGCATTGCCAGTCAGGGGTGCCAGTAATTTTGGAGCCCACTATACCTATTTATAATTCATTGGTTCAGTAAGACATGTTCAGTTGGGGAACCAGTGAATGGACTGGGCTGGAACTGCTGGCAGGTTTAACCTATTCAAAGGCCTGGAATAATTACTAACTGTTATTTAGTTTTCATCCGTAGGGACTCACAGTTGATTAATGAGAGCAGGGGCCAATTTCCCCTGGAGCACTGTGGGGTTAAGGGCCCAAAAGATCCAAGAATCTAAGAGTGGCTGCACTTGGGCTTCAATCCCCCCACACCCGTCTCCCAACTTATAACAACAAGGACACCGTAACCTGTCCAACCTGCAGTTCTGCCCACAAAGTAAGTTCTGATGCAGATCTGAGGGGTATTTTGCAGAGCAGAATTATCCAGGACTTAGCTGGATAATTGAATCGGTAAAATTCAATAAGGGCCTAACCCATGCATTAAAAGTGTGGAGTTGGGCCTGTATTGAATTCATCGATTCAATCGTTCTCAGTAGAACTGTGAGCAGCTTGTTTTACTTCATCCTATGTTCTAGTTTTACTCGGGTTCCAGATTTTATTCAGGGCCACATTCCAGTAAACTCAGTAGCCTCGCTCCGGGGATCGGGGCCCCAGTTCCAGTTCTGTCTCTGATGCTAGAGCATGATTGTAAATAAAGGCCCTGCGTCTTCCATTGAGAGACGGTCTTCAGCAGAACGCAATGCAAAATTAAATTAAGACCTCCTGACAAAATAATTACCGGCGGTAATGAATGCATCGCTGCGCGCGATTACAAAACTCCGCCACGTCCCTTTCGTGTTCCCGTCGCCCGCGGAGCAGTTCCTCCTCCACGCCCACCCCCGCCAGCTAGCAGGCTGGCTGCTAAATGCCTCTAACGATTCCTTTAACACCTCCGCAGGCGATATATCTTAACACCGCTACCGCTACCCTCCCCCCTTCCATCCACCCCCCAATTTAAAAACAATGTAATTATAGACTCTCAAGATAAAATTCAATTAACTTCCTGACGAGCGGCCCTTTAATTTAATCCGCGGCTAATTAGCATGGAGATACGGTGGGAACAGGGAGAGCTGAGGTGCGTTAGAGACCCCCACAGCAGGGGGGGGAGATTCCACGATATGAGGCACTAACACCACACTGCTCCAGCCTGTTTTTAAGAAAAGTCTCACTGTATTTTCTTTTCTCACTGTCTTACAGATAGAACTGTGTTGTGCAGCCCATTTGTAGAACCCCCCGGTCCATTTTTAGGACCCTCTAGTCCATTTGTAGGATCCTAGGACCATTTGTAGGACCCCCAACTCCATTTCTAGGACACCCCAGTCCATTTGAAGGATCCCCAATCTACCCACGGGATGTATAGGACCCCTATGTTAGATGAGCATTTATGGCTCTGCTTTGGGGAATATCCTGAGGGCTTGAAATCTCGTTCCGGCCAGCAGTCCATCGCCATTAGCCAGCCAACTCCTCCATTCTCCTGCTTATTTTTCAGGTGCTGATATGCTGCATTATACAAGTAGAAATGGCATATCCTGCAAGTGTATTCAAATGTATTATCGTCTCATCGCAATATATGAGTGAATACATGTGAACAATAACCTCCCAGAATCTGACCCAGTCCACGAGAGCTCAAATACTCTCATCTCTTATCTTTCTCCCTCCACCCCTCTGTCACCGACTCTCTCCCTCTCCACATGACCCTCCCCCCTTGTTCTCTCTCTCTCTCCATCTCTCACTTTCTCTCTCTTTCTCTACCCCAAACCCTCTCCCGTAATTTCTCTCTGAGTCTTTATTTCATGGATCACACTCAGAATTGCTTATTGAGGAGCCCAGGCCTTCAGCATTAGTGATCCTAGCGCAAATGAAGAACACTCCAACCACTAATTACACCTCCTGTTGAGCCTCAGGGGCCAATTTCCGCCAAATTCTTTTTTTTTTTTTCCTACTGGCAGCCTTCAACGGCACAGGGAGAGGGGGGCACCAGCTTTGAGGAAACCAAACAACCCAACACAGAGACACAGAGGTCACACTAATGAAGCCTGTTTTTATCTCATCACTGTTCCTGAGTGGAAAAACATTCGATTACAATGCTGTCACTCACCCACTACTCTCCCACCCTCCCAGAGTGAATTAACCTATTACAGAACAGCACAAAGTTGCGATGAACTACTTTCAGTGATGGACCAATAGCGGACTGAGGGCGGGACCCTGAAGGGAAGTGTGGAATAACAAACTGGCAGGAGGGTCCGATTTGTGCTAAAGGTCCCCTATTATATGTCATCAGGTGCACAGCCAATTAGTTATTATAAGCCATTTCAAAATCTTTCCCCTCTTGACATCACATGGGGAAGTAACCAACCAGAGGCAAGAAGAACTGATCAACTTCAGCCAAGTAGTCAATCAGATTTCATTATTCTGGGTGGTCACTCCCCCTTGTGATGTCAGGAAGGGGAGACTTTGGACTGGCTCATAATGGATAATTAGCTGTGCACCCGGTGGCATAATAGGGGACCTTTAAGAGATTTGGAACAAAAATATAACTGGACAGGCTAGTGAGAGTTTTTAGATTTCCGTTCTGAGATCTTGAATTACGGTATAGAAAGGCCCACTAATATAAATGAATGAGGTTATGAGAAACCAGAGTGTGAAAAATCACATTAAGACTGCCAAGGAGTTAGGCAGTTTGACTCATGCCCAGGATAGGCAACGGATGGAGATCATTTAACCTTTCAAGCCAAATGCCACTGAAAACAAGCAAATATCTTCGACTTGAGACGCCGAAAACGATAAAAAAAAACCAAATATATGAACTCCCTCCAATATTCTAAGTAAAAAACAGCATTTGGCGCAGTCCTCAGTCGATCAGGTAATGAAGCGGGCACTCAAACCGATTAGCTTGACGCAAAATTAATGCCATCATTCCCCTTTTGATTTCATTCCAAGCTCCCAGCTGCTAAGAGGTTAGAAGGTAATGCCCAGGTAATTGAGAATTACACCGAAAATCTGCCCAGATTGCTGGAACCCTGGCAGGCTCCCCGATGACCTTCTCAGTAATTACCAGCTCAACAGAAGCCAGGAAGCAGTGTGTTGTCCAAGGCCTGGCCAATGATCTATCCCACATCACCATCAGAGTTAACCCACCTCCTCCAATTAGCTGCACATCAAATAATACCAAAAAGAGACCTCATATTTTCTTAAGAGATTGGACAGCAAGTGTATTGGATAGTTACAGTCTTGCAGCGGTATTTGCATGATAAAGACTCTTTGGGTTAGTAGTAACACACCGTGTTCTGGTAGATCAACCATTTAACTGTACTTTGGCACAACTGATTCTACTCATTAGCAGCTAAACAATGTATCGCTGTTTGAATGACCAACAAGTGTATCAACTCTACTTGTGAGCCAATGGAGTCAGAAATGTCTTTTGACCAATAGAAGGGTTAAGGAGCAAGGGTGCTTATCGCCAGTCTAGGTAATTTGCAAAAATGGGGAATGAAATCTGGAAATACGATTATTATAAGGATGAGGGATGAAATCTGGTGAGTTTGCAAGCACAAAGATGCGGGATGAACTCATGGAATTTGGGAAACATAGGAACGGCGGACATTTTATTTTTAAATATGAAAAACTTAACAGCAATAAAAGGAGGGACTTCCTCTCTTTCTCCATATATACACATTTATAACAATTACTACGTTTCCAGGAGATCACCAACACTGAGACCAGGTCCACTGACTGCTAGGGCTCGTTAAAAATTCACTAAATTAATTCCCCAAAATGAATGAAGTGTGATTATATAATTTCAGCGTCGTTGTTATTATTTAGCTTATTAAATAACCCTCTAAAAGGCTGGCTGCGGGGGGCTTTCAAATTAAGTGGGACGGGGGAGGGCGGGGGGTGATACGGACGGGCAGCCCACAGGACGGCACAAACTGGCCAGCTGAGGCCCCTACTTTGTTTCCTAGGCGACAGCAGGCAAGAGATATAGCACTCGGCAAATGGGAAATGTCAATTACAGTAGATATGTAGATATGGAGTGGTGCGTTGCGGCGGGTGAGGGGTGAGGGGGGAGGGGGGTGTGTGTGTGGAGGGGGGGAGGGGGGTGAGACCGCAGTACACACAGGGGCTGCTGCTTCATTACAGCCCAGCTCCTGTGGGACCAGACTGTATCATACCAGTGTCTCACTCCTCTGCACATAAACGCCACCCCCCACCTCATCTCCACATCGCCACCTCCACTCTATTACTACAACACACACACACACACACACACAGCGCACGCACGCACACGCTGTGCACGCACACACACACATATAAACACCATCCCCCATCATTTTCAACCACGTCTCCTCATCGGCCCCTCCTTTCTATAACTACACACACACACACACACACACACACACACACACACACACACCATCCCCCACCATTCTCAACCATGTCTCCTCATTGGCACCTCCACTCCATCATCACAGTATCCCAGCACACACAAACACACACACAGTAAACACACCGCACATACACAGACACACACACACACACACACACACGCGCAGATATACACCCATCCATACAGATACACATACATTACATACACATACATCCACACACATGCACAGAAACACAAACACACAAACATATACACACCCCCAATGCACATGCATGGACATACACATATACACACATACGTGCACGCGCAGCATTCTCACACACACATACATGCACAAGCACACACAGAGACAAGCACACATACACATGTGCACGCACACACACACGCACACAAACACACACACACACACACACAAACACTTTCTCTGTTGGCAGTTTGATAGAGGGTTGCCGATAAGCTTACGGGGGGCAGGGTAGGGTGGATGCAAAGGCAACAGAGAGAGAGATTTATGGTTCTAATCAAAATATCGATCTCATTCAATGTGTGGAGCAACGATCAATGAAGGCAATAAAAGGAGATGCACATCCAATCAGGAGGGGCCCCCGGCACCATGCAGGATGGGGGGGTTGGGTAGATGCCAGGAGGGGGGGTGGGCAGGGCAAAACAAAGGGCTCATCCAGGTATCTTATTTTTCACCTCCTTCCTCCCTCCTGTCTTCATCTCCTGTCCTTGCTCATATCTCCATCCATCAGGGGAGCAAGGAAAAGAAGGGAGGAGTGAGTGACGACAGAGGAATAAAAAGAGTGAATCAGAGAACCGAAACATCCTTGCTTCTTAAAAAGTCCATTTGAAGCTACGTCTCCTACCAGCCCTGGTCGGTGCGTGGCCAAGGTGGAGAGGTGAAGCGCCATAGTGTTCTTCAAGAAATTACCTCTGAAACCGACGCTTCCTCGAGGCATCTCTCCGGCAGAGGAGCAAGGAAAGGGAGGAAAGAGGAGAGAAAAACTGATATTAGGAAATATTTTTTCACCCAGAGTGTAATCTCAGTGTGGAATAGCTTGTTATGTTATTGTGTTATGTTATGTTATGTTATTGCGTTGTGTTGTGTTATTATGTTATGTTGTTGTGTTGTGTTATTATGTTTGTGTTATTATTATCTCCGGGCTTCTCAAAAAGCGAGGAGATCTTGTAATACAGTTCAGCGTCTGTCTGTTCACCTGTCTGCCTGTCCGTCTGTCCGAAACAGTAACTCCTCCTAAGCCGTCAGATGGCCTTAACCGTGATCTCAACTACATGCTCGTGAAGTGTCAAGACTCCATCTTGTATGGTTATGACTTCATCGTGGTGACAAAATCCGTCCGCAGACAGACAGACGAATAAACGTCAGGAAAAGTATTCAAAACAGCTTCTGTTGTCGTTTGTGTAATGATAGGTGTCTCCAGAGCCATATTTTGCCATGATAAAACACACACACACACACACACAGTAACAAGGTGAAACTAATACCAGTCGACGCTGTTGCGGTTCGTAAAAACATCCAAACTGATCTTTGCCATTAAAAAAAAAACTGGCTTGACAAGAGTGTTGAAGGAGGTGAGAAAAACAAGTCATCTGGTGATATTGACAAACAGTAACTGACCCGACCAAGACTTCTGCACATGTCAGGCAGTAACGCTATAGCCATATCCACATTACCAGCAAAGCTTAACTAAAGACTCAGAGAGAAAAAAGGTTTCCGATGTGGCGTACGCTAAACGTTTCATTTGCGAGCTAAAGACGGGCATCTCCGGTACTCCGGGGATGAAATCTTATCTTTCAATTAGCTGCAGCCTCCCACTCGATACTGCAGGTGAGATTCCTTCTAAACCGCATAACCGCTTCAAGTTCAGACCATTAGGAGCTCGAGAAGAACAAAAGAGTCCCCTAAGGATTCGCTCTCCCTTCACCCTATTCAAGCAGCTTATAGCTCCTTCACATAAATTAATGACTCTAGTATTCCACAAGTATTCCACAGAATGTTTCTATGCTACATATATACTATAGATTATAATATTTCTGCATTTGTGTTGCTGGATGCCCAGGAGTCTACTTCATATGACTCCGTCAAGCATCACAGCATCAAATCACCCGAAACCCGAAATTACATTAGATAAAATGTGAACGTATTCAAGACAATGTATCTTCAGATCCCGTACTTGCTTGATTATGAGAAATGTGCACCATAATTCATTGGACAGTGTCACATTTTTATGTTGGTTCTGTCCTTTAACACTTTGAGTTTGAAAGGATACAATGAGGTTAAAGTGCAGAGCGTTAGAGCATAGTGGATGAACCGTTTAGAACTGGCAGCACCTTTTGTACACATCGTACGCCCCCAAAATAATCTTTAACCCTCAGAACGGTAAATGCAACTACTGTTACTCAAAGATGTAAGACATCAAAATCGACGCTGCTGAAAACCCGCAGGGGAGCTCTTTTAAACAAGTCGCCACATAATAGGTTTTCAACAGCACAAGATAAATATACTTTTAATCATTTCAGTGCTCTATGGGTTATAATATCCAGTGTCTGCTGGCTATAATCCTGATGTTGCTCTGCCAGGCCTGTACTGCAGCCATCTACAGTTATGGCTTGTTTTGGGTACTTTTTGCGGACAGTCTCCTGTTTAGCTGGTGAAATGCATGTTGGGTTGCATTCAGATCTGGTTGACCGCGTCGGCCAATATAGGACCAAATTAACAAAAAATTGTGCCGCAATCCAATCAATTATGGTGCTCACTGCGTGTGTTCGAGTGTGTGCCAAATGCGTCCACCGTTCTTCTGGGCCGGCAGCGCAAAGCTGAGAGAGAGCTTTGTTGGCAAGACAATAAAAATTTGAGTCGTTATTGCCTTCATATTGCCTCTGCATCAGTACCTCACATTAGCCTCTATCCGGGTGCTAAAACAGACCACAGGATTGTGCTTGAATCACATGCCATTCCATTTCAGCTCCCTACCGTTGCCAACCTAAGTTCTACTCTTACTACCAGGTGGGCGGGGCGCTGACCAGTGGATCTCCTCTGCCCAGCTCTGTACCCTCTGAAAGCTGTGGCCAGGCTGGTATAGGGTGGCGTGTGAGGGGGGTAAAAGACTGTGGACAGATATATTACCCAGTCAGAGCATGCATGATACTACCGCGGGGTGAAATTAAAGGTCAAGGAGAGAGAGAGAGAGGCAGACAGACAGGGAGTGAGTGTGAGAGGGAGAGAGAGAGCGAGGGACAGAATCAAAGAATGACAAAAGCACATGTGGTCTCTGCTAAGGCAACAGAGGTAGAAGCAGAGACAGGTTTTCTCCCACAAAAATATTCTGAAGTCAGGACACATTAGTTTGACAAATTTTCCCTTGTTATAAAAGACTCGTCCTTCCAAACAAATGCAGCTGCTCACCGGGAGAGAGCGGAGAGGCGCAAATACACAAACACACACACACACACACACACACACACACACAGCCACAGCGTACGGCACGAAGAAAGAGTCTCTTGAGAACACACAGAGCCCGACTGTGAAATAGCCCATAAAATTGATCTAAATATTGACTGTGGCAATGCATTAAAACCACTCTGTACCGTGCATGCAAATATGCACTCATGATACACCACCAGAATACACACACACACACACACACACACACACACACGCATACAGACACACACACACACACACACAGAACAAAGCAGAATGATAAGTCATAGGGATGAATGTAATTCATAATGCTACATTATCATTATAAGGAATTACTTCATCTGGAGGGAGAGAAAGTGAATGATGGTAATGAAGAAGTAGAATATGAAGAATTAATAGCGATGTTCTGTATTTTACCCAGATAAAACATTTTGTAGTTGAATTTAAGAATGGTGGGAGGGATAGAGAGTGAGAGATGGAGAGAATTTAAAATATAGGGAGAGAGGGTGTGGGGGAGAAGTAGAGAGTCACAGGCACAGACAAGCAGATAGACAGAGCACCAGGTAATAGGTATGGATACAAAGAGAGAGAGAGAGAGCGAGGGACCAAAGTCTCGATGCAGATGAAAATGCAGCTAATTAGAGAGCACTACCACAAGGCATCTCGGCGGTGCAGTCAGTAAAACGCTATCCACGTGGCCATAACGAGCCGCAACGCTGATTTTCCAAATTTGGCTGAACCACCCAGTGGTACATTTCCAAAAGCTTAATTGCTAACTACGTTAGCTAAATAAACTAAAATATGGCGTCCTAACTATGGTTGCTAGCTATGCTAAGTATGTCATCGTTTGAACAGGAGCTCTGCTTAAAATCATAGACTATATAAAAAGATGGACGAAGCAACGGTGACGTCACCCATTGGTTTCAGCATACCATTTAGGAAGCCTCGATTTTAACAATTAGAACAGCACCATTTTGTCATTTTGAAACCGGATGTGATTCCTATTGGACGAGAGCGTGAATTGAAAATCCGGGGAGGACCGTGGCTCTGGATTTGACCGTATCAGACGAGGACTAAAGGATAGCCACGCCCCAAAAGCATATTCTGGCTTTATCCTTTATTCTAGTCTACTTGGGACCATAATTTACAAAAATTAACATCGTAATACATCGAAGGAGACTTGAAACTTGCGAGAGATACCATAAAATGATGTGGAAAATCATTATTGAAATAATAAATCAGGTGGCAAAGTAGGGTCATTTTCTCATAGACTTCAATAGCATTGAACTTCTTTCTGCAACCACCGACGTCGCCATCTGCCGGCCATTAAATATAATGCAAATTTTTGACATTTCTGCATCGGCCTCACTTTTCAGACCCGGGTGCTGCGTCCATCTTTTTATACAGTCTATGCTTAAAATGAAATAAGTAGCTAACAGTTAGCTATTTAGCTTTTGGCAAATATACCACAAGTTGTTGCTCATTTCTCATTCATCATTGTCCCTGTCTCTCTACACTGCCCCGTCCAGAGAAACCAACAAAGCCCCAAAATATCTATATTGAAAGCCGTCATAACCATGAAATAATCACCATACCGCGGCCTCCCAGACGCAGCCTTTCCTATGACCAAATGGAAACCAGCAGACTCTCTCAGACTGGAATACACAGCTTAAAGACACTCCATGCTACATGCTAACTTTGTAACAATTTATAGTCGTCAATGGACCAAGGCGAGAAAACATTAATTAACGCCTTATCCATTGGCTTCCATTCATTGTCATCATAAGGCTGCCACGTAGTGTGGCGTGTCCTTTTAATGAAACCGCCCCAAAACACCACAATGCCACTTGCTACCCAACCAAATATAAATATTACAGCTCACAGCCTCAGGACTCTGAATTTAGGATTTTAATTTTGGGCGGGTGGGGAGGGGGGGAACTGGAGATTTTTTACCACCGACGACATGCGAAAAAGCCTTGTTATTAAGACGAGCAGCTCAAATATCATTTTATCACTGTTAATTTATTTAGTGCCAGTTTTATGGTTATTGCAATCAGTGGTTATTACCTTAATTAACAACAATAACAGTGACAAAAAACACTCCCTTCCCTCCCCCAGAAAAACACACACGCAATTCTCTCACAACTGAGTCAGTGCTTTTGCTGGAGACTGAAAGAAGGGGTGGAGAGGAACAGAGAGAAATAGAAAGTGAGCGAGGGAGAGGGAGAGAGAGAGAGTGTGTGTGTGTTTGTGTGTGTGTGTCTGTGAGAAATATCCTCCTTTGGGTGCCAGGAGTTGAACTGCACTTAGTGAATTCAAATATAATCTCTTTTAATCTCCCCTCACCACTGATACGTCTAATTCTCGCCGCACAAATTTATTAGCTAGTTGGTTTTTTTCTTCTTTTTTTCCCCCATTCCAGCCCCGGCAGTGCATTAGTGTCAGGCTAATCTGATTATCAGCGGGCGTTTACCGAGGCCTCGGGGAGAGACGGCGTAAACAGAGCCCCCCGCGAGCCGCGGAGAGGAGAGGAGCGGCCCGAACCGTAAGCCCATTAGGGCCCTGGTCTCAGCTCGCCCTGCATTATTAATATTCCCATTAGCTGCTTTTTGGGTGAAGCTGACTGCTGGGGGCAGCGGCAGCCAGTCGGAGGGTTCGTAATTAACGAGGGTGGGGGTGGGGGGGGGGGGGGTGGTCTGACTGGACTGAAGGGACTGCGTACGGCCCAATTGGATGTTTAGCCAAACAACGTCTCCCAGCGTTTTCTGGATGAGATTCAGTCCGACACACACATGCACATAGGATGCCACTAAAGGTATAGTATGTATACACAACATATAAATTAAGGAATACTCGATACACACTCTAAATGTCTTGCGGAGAAACACAGGCTCGCACATGCATAAATACTGCGCACTCTGTCTCATACAGACACCCATGCAATCGCACACTCATCTATTTACGGATTTCATGTGATAAGGTACTGAAGAGAAGGGGAGCCGTTAAAGGATTGTGGGGCCCATGAAATTCTCGCATGTTTAGACCATCCCTACACAAACAACAGTACAATTTTTTTTGAAGGCCCTCATTCTGTCAGGGCCTCTTGAATAATCCTCAATGTAATGTCCATCCCCATTCCATATCACTGCCTTAGATCAAAATGATGCTCAGAACCCAAGTTAATCTGTTTCTGAGTGGCCCAGGTCTGCACACACACACACACACACACACACAAACGTGCACACACACCCGCGCTGCATGTCTGAGAAATTCAGGTTTAGAGACTCCATTTAAATTCACCCTGCCCCCAGTGAATCAGTCGCGACAGCTAACCCTTTGAGCACCACAGGCAACTATAGTTGCCCAATGGTGTAAGATATCAAAACCAGATGCTGTTTAAAACCAATCATATGGCAACTTGTTTAAAAGAGCTCCCGCAGCTCTTTTAAACAAGTTGCCATATGATAGGTTTTCAACAGCTCAGGATAACTAAATTTTTAATTCCTTGAAAATGTACTCAGCGCTTAAAGGGTTAAAGTGCACCTATTATGGTTTTTCAGTATTTTAATGTCATAGCATGAATCATATCGTTTTTATGCGCATTTGAAAGGTCTGTGTCGGAAAACAACTCGAAGTCACCTCCAGAAAAAGCTCTCTCTGCCGCAAACACACTGCTCCAGAGCTGACTGAAATGCCCCAATAGCTTATGGCCATTTTTTTCATCAATTGGTGATGTCACTGATTGAATTTTCGAACCAAGCAGATATTTTGGCACACCCTTAAAGGTGAACTATGCAAGTTTGTTTACTTTCACTTCTGTTGACCTTCGAACTCAAACAAAACAGAGGTAGCCCGCCCCTCCCTCCCATAGTTCCCTCCTTCCCATGCTTCCATAACTGTCAACTCTTGTCAGTGATTGGCCGGGACGGTTTGTTATGTTATGGGACACAGCCTGTGCCCCTTGTGTTTATTTGCAGTTTGTGACGCCTGTGCGGTCTCCAGAGCCCGCATTTTTTTTACAGTGAATTTAGGGACAGGCAGCTAGCGGATCGTGGAGAGATGTCAGTGAATTGAGACAAAAATATAATCGCGCAGAAAGTAAACAAACTTGCATGGTGCGCCTTTAAATCAAGTGGTTTACACCCACAAGGCTACACCGGTGTTCATTTCTAAAGCTCATTTACACTCTGGAGCGGAAATCCATTGATGGTAAGGGGCGTGACATTTCCAACGCGCAAACGGTCGACCAATCACAAGTGAGTGATCAAGTTGGCCAATCACAGCACACTGGGGTTTTCGGGAGGGAGGGGGCAGGACCTCAAGAGAGCGTTTTACAGACGGGTACTGCAGAAATGGCCAGCATGAAAAAACTCGTGTTTTTTTTTACAAGGAGGCATTTAAACCTTTTTTTAATAGACTTCAAGAATACAAGAATGACCAATGAAAAGTCACTTAAGAGATGCACTTTAAGGCACCAGCGAAATTGCTAATGAATCTAATGATGCACACAACAGTCCCCGATCCTGCTCCCGGAGATCTCCACCTACTAGGTAGAGCCAAAGGACCACAGTATATGCGTAAGCGTAAGATAAACATTGTTTTCATAGTATAGGACCTTTAAAGTTTGAAACTGTAAGACTATTGTCACTTAAATCTTGGAGCATCGCGCCAAGTACGCATGTCCAATGCATTCATAGTTTTTTATTTCCCGTTTCTTTTAAAGCCGTCACGTTGGTGTGCATGCCCCACTTATCGCCATGGTGACAGGCATACTACCACATGCATCTTGGGGGCTTTGGGACTAAAGAAGCCAGGATTGACTCGTAATAGGTCTCCCGGTGAGGCTGAGGGAGTTAACAAGGCCATCCGTTTGTCAGGAACCCCCTGTAACGCAGCAATGAGCATGTGCAGTTCAGAGCTTCCTAATGACCAATCAGTGAGTGCACTGTGCACTAGGGGTCACCTAATCGGCAATCACAAGCCCTACTTACCAAAATACCTTTAAATAAAAAGATCAAATTAAAAACGTAAGGGTACAAAAACAAATATTCTGCAAGACACACAGTCCCATCCTCCCCTTAATCCCCCAAAGTCCAATATTAGTCTTATTACCATAGCGAGAGCAGGATAACAAACCTCTTCCCTCCGTTATCCATTACGCTAAGTAAAGAGACAGCGGCCGCTATGCCCACATGAACGCGTACAATTCAGCCGGTGCCAAACTGCAACTGTTTTCTGAACCACGACATGCGGGTTAAGGAAGCAAGAGGGTTTAAGGCTTTGGCCCAATCCCAAACCGCTCCCTCACCACTAACACTACACTTCCGAGTGTTACTCCGTGAGAAGCCTCCCTCGCAGTTATGGAGGGAGCCTCATAAAGGGGGAGGGTGTAAAAATGTGTATAAACTTTGGGATGCCCTCGCCTTTTATCCAACGGGAAGCGGAGGTAATCATCACCATGCTTACCGATGGGTGTGTTCCATTGTATATGACGGTCTAGTTCCCTAATGGTACAGTTCTTACTCAAAATATTTTAGAGAGGATAATGTAATTAAATAAAATTTATATTAGGAATATTTAATACACGCCATTGACAAAGATGAAGGCGTTTGTGCATGAAATGGCACATTGTGAAAAAGAGCTATCATTGATTTAGCAAATAAAACTGCTCACTCAGTGTTTTATCGGAGGCACATCTGCATGTTCATTTCAAAATACAACCCCGATTCCGAAATAGTTGGGATGAAGTGTAAATTGTGAATAAAATCAAAATGCAATGACTTTCAGATCACATGAGCCAATATGTTATTTACAATAGAACATAGATAACATTTCAAATGTTGAAACTGAGACATTTTACATTTTTATCCACAAAATGAGCTTATTTCAAATTTTCTGGCAGCAACAGGTCTCAAAAAAGTTGGGACACAGGCAAAAAAGGGCTGAAAAAGCAATTAACATATAAGAGGATCAGTTGAAAGAACATTTAGCAAGTAATTAAGCTAACTGGCATCAGGTGTGTAACATGATTGGCCATAAAAGGGATGTCTTAGAGAGGCTGAGTCTCTCAGAAGTAAAGATGGCCAGAGGCTCTCCAACCTGTGAAGACTTGCGTAAAAAAATTGTGGAATACTTTAAAAACAATGTTCCTCAACGTCAAATTGCAAAGGCTTTGAAGGTCTCATCATCGACAGTGCATAACATCATCAAAAGATTCAGAGAAACTGGAAAAATCTTTGTGCATAAGGGACAAGGCCGAAGACCTTTACTGGATGCCCATGATCTTCGGGCCCGCAGACGCCACTGCATCACTCACCGGCATGATTCTGTCATTGACATTACTAAATGGGCCCAGGAATATTTCAAGAAACCACTGTCTGTAGACACAGTCTGCCGTGCCATCCACAGATGCCACCTAAAATTCTATCATGCAAAAAGAAAGCCATTGTTGAGCATGATCCAGAAGCGTCACTGTGTTCTTTGGGCCAAGGCTCATTTAAAATGGACTGTAGCAAAGTGGCAAAGTGTCCTGTGGTCGGATGAGTCCAAATTTGACATTCTTGTTGGAAATCATGGGCGTCGTGTCCTCCGGGCTAAAGAGGAGAAAGACCACCCCTCCTGTTATCAGCGTTCAGTTCAAAAGCCAGCATTTCTGATGGGGATGCATTAGTGCATATTGTGTGCCTGTATTAAACCAGAGTTGGATCAAATTCCAACGGCTAAACTCAAGAAACTTGTCTCCTCAATGCCCAGACGCCTCCACTCTGTGTTAAAAAGAAGAGGGAATGCGACACCATGGTAAACAGGCCCCCCTCCCAACTTTTTTGAGACCTGTAGCAGCCATCAAATTTGAAATGAGCACATTTTGTGAATAAAATTGTAAAATTTCTCAGTTTCAACATTTGCTATCTTATCTCTGTTCTATTGTGAATAAAATACTGGCTGGTGTGATTTGAAAGTCATTGCGTTTTGATTTTATTAACAATTTACACTTTGTCCCAACTATTTCTGAATTGGGGCTGTACAATGTAAACTTTAGTTCCGTGATGTGCGCATGAATTAGTCAATCAAATGTCCCTTTGAGGTTAGGTAATGTTTTACTTATCTTTTGGAAATTACCGCGTAGAACTAACATTGTAGATATGCAGCGTTTCTTCCATCCCGGACACAAAATAAGTGCTGCACTTGGAAGGAGGGTGGTTTGTAAGCTTGCATCGGTGTAGACTTATTGAGATGTGTCAATAAAAGCCCAGCTTTCGTGATTTGAAAGCTGGGAGTTCTTTGGTTGTTCTTTGGTTGGAGTTCTTCCATTCTGTTTTTCTGTTTAAAAGCAAATAAAAGTCTTATTTAGAGGTTTCTGCTGTGGATCAGTGTTTGAAGCGAACAATGCTCAGCATGGCTTGGTGTGACACAGGGTTTTTCCTCTAAAACCATCAACCTTGTGGGACACAGCGAAACACCTTAGACACCAGGCTACAGGGCGCCCCCTATTGGTTCCTACTCTCGTGCAGCTCTCCCCTCTCTCCTGTTAATAGCGTCACGGGTTTCCACCAATTCCCCCCGTCACCGCTATCTATAACACGTGTCCATCAGGATCGATCATCACTCTGTGACACGCTGGCGATGGGGCATCTGATTGGCTAGATTAGAGTGGTTGCTTTGGGGAGGCGGCTGGGGGAGGTTACTAATTCTCTAAGGGTCCAAACAGACCAGACTCTGTCCTGCTGATTTATACTTCACTTCCAGACGAGACTCCCAAAGGACCGGCGTTAAGCCAGAGGCTACAGGTCAGCAACCCACACGCGCTGACCTTGGCCTGGACAGCACCGTCTGCTGCCAGCCGATGGGGGCTGCCATATTGATTCCCCGGTGACATCGACCAATCACGTCAGGGAAAAAGCGCTGACAGTGCATTTACACCAGGGGTGGCCAACCCACCTTTTCAGCGGTAATCTAAAGAGAGCAGAAAAAACAGAGACAGACAATGCACACAGAGACTGCATGTTTGTGCATGAGTGCTGTGTAACTCTGTATGCGTGGTCTGTGTGTGTGCGTGCATTTTCTTGTGTGTCCTTAGTATGCGGACGTGTATGTTCTGTGAGCATGCACAGCAATGAGGGCATCTGCGTGTGTGTCTGCATGTTTCTAGCATCTGTGAAGACTCTGCATATGAATGCGTGCGTGTGTGTTTCTGCGAAGGCGTGTGCATGAGTATGTGTTTGTGTGCACGTGTGCGTGTGTGCGTACGCATATAGGCATAAAGAGGAGTACAGTTCACAGGCTTGTCTCCTGGGCCTCCCCAGGTCTGTTAGTAATTTGCTGTGAAAGGTGCATCATCGGCGCTTTTCACGCTTATGAACAGTCCGGCATCGCCACAGGCTACAGACCTCCAGAGTCTACTGCACACGCCAGCCACTCCACCCTGCACAACAGCACCACACCTCCACTGTAAGGGGTCACGACAGCACACACCCCAAATGCCCTCTGAATGAAAACTATTCCCTCTCACTCTCCCTCACACATCCATCCATCCCTTCCTCAGTTTTCATCACCATATCTGTCACAGAAGCACAAAAAACAACAAATACAATATGCTCTTCGTTTTTTCTAATGGATTGGGAAGAGCAATTATTATAACAAGCACAGCAACAACCAGCATAAATGCAAATCAATGACTGCGCGAGTACATGCATGTGCGTGGATTCTGGGGGTGCACTGCAAGAACAAAATCTTACCAAGCATTTTAATCTTGTATTAACCCTGAGAGCGCTAAATACAAATAGTGTTGCTCAATGATGTAAGATATCAAATTCAAAGCTGTTGAAAACCTATCATGTGGCGACTTGTTTAAAAGAGCTCCCCTGCTCATTTAAACAAGTCACCACATAAAAGGTTTTCAACAGCACAGGATAATTTAATTTATAATATTTTTGAAAATTTATTTCAGAGATCTAAGGGTTAAGACTTAAATACATTTCTATGACCATTTTTCTCAGAAAAAAGAAATCCTGCCACTGATTTGAAGTAATTTTGAGACATTTCTTGATTTGTCCATCAAAAAATGAGTCAAAATGTCTTCAAATCAGAGGCAGAATTTATTTTTCAAGGAAAATGAATGTAAGAAAGTTAAGTCTTTAAGTTGAAAAACAAGATTATAGTTCTTGGTATGATTTTGTTGCTGCAGTGTGCAAGTCTTGTGTGTGAGCTAATGTGTGTGCACATGTGTTTGTAAGTACATGTGTTCATGAGCATATCTGAGAGTTTGTGTGTGTGTGTGTGTGTGTGTGTGTGTGTGTGTGTGTGTGTAAATTACATATGTGTATATCCATAGAAAGGCACTAGGGCCGTCATGTTGCCCTAAATGAAAAAAGAAAGTCCACAGTAGCATTCTAGCCCTGTCTGCCATTAAGAGCATCCAGTCGAGTGCACACTAGCGTAGCATCAGACACCAGCACTGGGGCTAATTAGCGCTGTTGCTTTAGCTCGTTTTGCAGAACTCGTCAAAGGAGGCTGCCCTCCTCAATCGCGCCCTTAATTAAGTCTCGTTTTCAATCAAAAGCTCGATGGCTGGTGCTTTTCAATCAAAGGACGAGCAGTGGATCGGTGGGGCGTTGTGGGGGAGGGTTAGGGAGGGGGCGAGGGAGGTACTGGGTTCCGTTTCTGACTAACGACACGGAGCGCGTGCCATTAAACAGGAAGAGCAAATTGAAACGTAAACGAGTGTGAACGATGAGCCCAATGCTCTGTTCTTCGCGACCTCCGTCCCTCCAACATTCATCCAGCTACCACTGTTCACAGTGTCTGCTCCACTGACTACAAACCCCACAACTGCTTCAAAATAATCTGATAAAACTTCATTTAAAGTAGCCTGTTTTGACTTTAAACACTGTTAAATGTCACAACCCTTTAGTGAATGCCCTCTCTGCCACTAATCATTCAGAGGTAATGTCTCTTCTGATTGGTTTGTGTCCTGCGTGCTCCCCTTTTCCCCGGCTTTGTTTTGTTTCAGAGTTAACCCACCTCCGGTGTGAGTGACGTATGTAACCCCCTCTTTTGAGTTGCAACTCAACGGATTGCAATTTGCTATGTGTGCTTAGAAACAGCCAGCATTTACAGGTAAAAATCATCATCTTTTGAAAGTAAAATGTAATCTTTAATGATAGCAGTTCATGAAAGCTTCCTTCCCAGTTCAGTTAATGGGAACAAGCTCACGATCCTTTCTCACGGTCTCCAGGATTGGGACCGCATTCCTGTTAATTCTTTCCCAGTCTGTTCCTCTGCTCAGTTTATTAGGAACAAGCTCCCAATCCTCCTACGGTCACCAGGATTGGAACTGCGTTCCTCTTAAGCAACTCCATCCTGCCCGCAGGCTGTTCAGCTCCGATAAAGTGTGCAATACATTGGGGCTGCCATCTCGGATCGCCACTGGTCAGAGATTGGCAATGCCTACAGTGCTTCGGCCATAACATCAAAACTGAACTGTGCTCCATCCCACTGTTATCGTATTACTATCAATAGACCCTTCTATTGGATTGTACTGTGTCTCCGCACTCGATTCCTGGTCAAGGTCATGACAGTTAACACTTTCGTGCATGGAGGTCATTACAGTGTACAGCTGTTTAAAAGTGTTTTTTTCTCTATATATGCCTGCAATTTTGGGCACTGCTGCATATAGTCCACTCTAGTGGAAGCTATTGCATCATCCCATACAAAAAATCCCATTGGCAGGTCATTGCAATGGGAAAAAGAAGTCATTCATAGAATAAAGATAGAAATTTTTTTTCAAACCTTGTTTTACATCCCTAAGGATGTATAAAAACACTTAGTTAAAAAATCTTGACTGAATTTATCATAATTCATGCATGAGAGGGTTAAATGATGTCTTGAAATCTACCCAATCATATGACAATGTGTGAGGTGGGGGGGAATGTTGGGAGGTGGGAGTCAAACTGGTAAAAATCTCAAACAGAAACTCAAATTTATTTGTAAAGCACATTTAAAAACAGCTACAGCTGCCAAAAGTGCTGCATAAGGCAAATCAAATCATCAATTGAAGGTTATATTTAAAAGTGCACAAAGCCTGATGGCTCTGGTATGCAGTGTGAGATGAACAGATGCAAGATTTTCACAGAAATCAGGCAAAGAATGAGGAATTATGGGCCTGATTTTCAATACGCCTAAGTACACTGAATTCTCCCAAAGCTACAGTTTGAAGATAGCTACGCATAGCGTGATAATTCGCCAACATAGCGGCTATGTGGATGACATGTTATTGGCTAAGAATTGTCCAATCAACCCCAAAATCATCAGGTACCCTCTTCATATCACGACTGACCCGCAAAACAAAAATGAAAAGAATGCAACGGAAACTGTGGTCTGTAGAGTGAGAACAATACATTGTGGACGGACTGACGGACGGACCGGGGCTACCGCAGTATATGCCCATCCGGGCGTATAAATAAAATACTGTGGTTAGCCTTCTACTCGCCTGCGTGGAAAGTAAATTAAAAATTCAGCCAAAAGGACAAAAAATAATAAAAGACGGCAGAGATAGCAATCGCGTATGTGCATGGTGATGAACTGCATCTATAAGCAGGGTGATATACGGCAATGACGTGATGCGTGCCTGTATCCTCGTAAATGCCAACCGGAGCCCATAAATCGCCGCTTAGTTAATAGAAGCAGGTGGCCGTGGAGAAGCCGGGGTGTATTTAGTGACGCGCGAGACCCACAATGAAGGTAATTAGATCGGTCAGGCCTACAGGATCCTCGCTGAGAAACCCTACTGCTAATGCGTAAAGCACAGCTGCGAGACGAGCTCTTTTTCCTCAGCATCCTGAAGAAAACACTTACTTAGAGTGTGTTATTTAAACAGCGTGCATTAGTAACAGCGGGAGACCGGTGAGTAAGCTTTTCTCGACGCCACTGTCGCTATAGTGATGGGAGATGGCGTCCCTTGTCCACTCCAGAACTGGAGTAGTGAAGCACTAGTCTGAGCCAATGGGAGTGCAACTTGTTTTGAATAGTTCCCGCAGGTTGGTGAGTGACAGCTCTCCTGGCCTACGGGCGTAGGCCCTTCGCCCTCAGGTGTTCTGTGTGATAATCTGATTTGTTTCTCCAAAAGGCCTTGCCGCTGATAGGCTATCACATCTTCCTGGCACCCAATAGTTACCAGTGATGTTTTGTTTTCTTCCTGGATGCCTCCTACATGGGATACATCCCAACGTTCCAGAAGAGCACTCTATCCCTCCTACTGTCTCCTCCTCCCATACTTACAGATAGGAGAAGTTAGACTAGAGAGAGAGAGGAAAATAAATATTCTATTATATTGGAACACAAACCTTTGGCCCCTAAAATCGGTCATTTACTGCCGGATCAGGTATGATACCCTGAAGACAAAAAAGACAATGGACGGCCAATAATCCTGATAGTGGCGGTCATTCTTCATGCACCAATGAGAACTGAAAATCAAGAAACCAATCAGTTTGTGTCGTCTGACCTGCCACATAGCTCAACCAATCGGGGGTCATGCAGGAAGCTGCGGGGTGACCACACACCACGACCATCACGCTCAGCTGCTCCATTACATCATCCCCCTCCATTTCAAACAACAAGCGAGACGAAACAAGGAGAAGTCAGCCCAGTGAATTCATGGTTAATTGGCTCTGCCAGATTGCCACAGTCCGTCTGGCCCCCCTCCCCGCTAACCCCCTTCTAGAAAATTCCACACGCTTCCATTTGCATAGACTCACCGCGGCAACACGGTGTCATCATTTATCTCCCGTATACTACCACCCCCCCCCCCCCCCCCCCCCCCCTACCCAACCCCAACCCCCCTGGGTACGCGCAGTGACGGCTCAGCTTTAATCAGCCTAATTAGTTTCCCCCTGTGGAGGGGTCCTGGCCCTCTCCAGTGTCCTCAGCCACTTAATTAGGCACATCGCCACCATACATCCCTCACGCACCCCCCCAATCCCCATCGCCGAGCTCAGGCCGAACAGCGTGCTACTGCCACTCCTCTGCCAACTCAGCAGCTATTTTTAGATGAAAACACACAAAAACACAGGCGCATACCCTACTTACGCCAGTACAAATGCGCACATACCCATATAGTTCATTAGCACACAAATATACTGAGCGGTAAAATCCAGAAAACAAAGTTAAAATCCTGCCGTGTTTTCTTCCGCCCGTGAGCTGATGTAGCGGACTTCAGTGATTAGTTACCCCTCCTGGCAGATGATTTCTGCTGAATAGTAAATCCAGGCAATTGCAACAAAAATATGGGGTGGATTTCAACTTTCCGGATCCAGACTTTCCATCACTATACACATAACCGAAAGCATAAACGTACACTGCAGTGACACGCAAAGCTGGCCTTCATCAAAATTAGTGAAGAGAGTAAATACAGGCTGCCCTTTTTAGGCATAATCACATGATTGGAGAGGAGTGCAGTGACGAGTTAAAGGATGACAGTTAAGTGCCTGTGATTTGAGTCGGGGGAGTCGCAGGAGAACAGAAACCGCTGCAAACCTGAGCGGCCGACTCCAAGGCACTTAATTAAAACAAAAAAGCTCCAGCGTTCCATCCTCGCGGCTAATGAGTCGAGCCGCGCGGACCCCACGAAGAAGGTCAGCCATAATTAAAGGCCAACAGAGGAGCCCCACCTTGACAGCGGGGGGTGGGTAGTGGGTGGGAGGGATTGTGGTTGTTGCCTAGCAACAGTGGCTCTCCTTGTCCATGGCATTTCCATAAGGTCGGTTTGCATTTCAACACCCCCCCTCCCTTCTCAGTGCAGGTCACAAGTGTCAGGTGACCCTCTGCCCGCCTCCGCTGTTCCCCAGTGATGCCCTTGGAGTCCCGCTCTCTAATAAATAACCTGCCTATCACAGCTCCACAGATTAATCAGACTCCTATTCAAGCTGCCCAGGCTCCTGCCATCGGGTCGGCTAATTTCCGTCCTCCGGCCTGCGGATCGCGGCCGCGAATGGGGCTTTTGTGCTATCCTGACGTGTTGCTAATGGCTAATGGATTTCACCGTGTTCGCCTGACAGCCTCGAGTGCCGCGCTAGAGTGTCGGCTTTTAACGAGGCTAAGGCATTTATGATTCATGACCGGAGTTAGCAGCCGATAATTAGCGCAAAGAGCCAGTTTTCAGGTGCTATTGAGACAGCGGATGTATGCAATGGGAACATTTCCGCAACTGTCGGTGAACCTCGCAGGCTAAGTGTTCAAACTGTGTCTCAAGGCCTAGTTTTGGAATGTGATGTCACTTTAAGGGCAAATTCTGTTCATTAGTTCAGTCCACTGTAGGTCCAGGGAATAGTGAGGTCTTCTGAAATTATGACTTGAAATGAGTGAAATGGATAGTCGGAAATGGATATCGGAAATTTTCACAGAAACGTTCGAGCAGTGCAATTCTGCACTATGGAGAGTACAGAAAAGGAAACACCGTGGAATTTACAGCATGTTTACAAAAATAGCTCTTCAAAGACACATCAGAGCACCTAGAATTTCAAAAAAAAAGTTAATGTTAGGGTGAGAGTCCGTAAAATAATGCAGGTATAGACCTGTAACAACTGAAGTAAACTGTACATAATTGCACGATTGAAACACGTATTTGTAATACCAGCCTGGAACCTATTAAGCTTTACATCTGTTTAGTCACTGTAATTTACACAGTAAAGTTCTGACAACTGTGTTGCCAGTATTTTACCGTAAAAATAAGATGTGGATGTGGAACAGCACTTCACCTGAAGCATTAGCGTATATGCTGTGTGTTTGTGATCCATTATGACCGTTAAACATAAAACAAACATTTGATATGTGATTAGAGGCAGAGCAGCAGTCTGGCATACCGCTGCACTCTCCTCTGTACCAGCCTCTACCCCACGCAAAACATAAACATGAAGCAGTGATCCACCCCCTGCTTTAATTCAGCCCTCAGAGGGACCTTTTCATCACTTCACACATGCAAATCTTACCCTTCCCAACAAAACATGTCAAAATCTGCCTTTTAATCAGCCATTACGGAAATATGGCTTCGTAATGATGCCAAGGGGATACTCCCAGCCTGCATACTGACTGTGCATGCATAATCATGCGTGAGTATTCATGAGTGTGTTTTTAATGCCACTTCTGCTAGCACAGCATTTATAACCCAGTGAAAACAAACCATTTTAACACTTTATGAAACAATTATTAATGCTTTGTTACTGTGTGAATGTGTTTTTTACCACAGCATGTTCAAAAATCTAAAAATCTCTAAAACCGCAAAGAGAACAAACACAAGGCAATGAACAATTTTTGCCTGATAAAAGAACAGCAAAAGGAGTTCTTTTCTGGAGCCAGACGTGTTTTCCAAAGTAATCACGAGGTTCATTGGAACCATATTTTATGAGTGTCCGTGAGTGAGGGAAGAATCTGTTTCTGCTCCGCAGGAAAAGGTGCTGTATTCAAACTTCTTATCCTGTTGGGACTTGAGACTGCTATTTACGGCTGCTCATCGATAATCGCGCTCTAAGTCAGCGCACAGCAGGGAGTCACGCCGAAACGCGCGATGAAATTTTCGGCTTGGCATGTGGAAAGCCGGCCTCACGGCGCTCATAACACCGTCTAATAATTAAACCCATCAAGATCAGTAGCGGCGGGCAGCAACTAACAAAAATCAGCGAGAAAAATATCGCAGTTCCGCCCCCACCTTCAGCCATTGTAACGTTCTTAGCCAGCTTCGAGCGCAGGGGATGATTGATGTGGCAGTGGAGCTCGTTTCGCACAACGCCACTTGACGACGGCAGAAAACGTGGCTGTAGAGACGGCATTTGCGGGTTACTGCAGGCGTGTCGCCAGCAACGCAGGACCTCCCCGTGTCATAAAGCGGGCGCGCGCTCCGCGTGCCAACCTCGCAGAATTAAATCAGCGGCTCGAGGTGAATTATTTATGGGCGTTCGTCGGCAAGACAGAGCCGTAATAAAGTTATGGCAGCGACTAATTTGCAGTTTGATGAGGTGGGCTTTTAGCGGAGAGTACTGGGCGAACATTAACTATATAATGTTTTTGTAGATTTGATTACATTTTTATTGATATTATCATAAACGCCGGATTTCTACAATAAGCGCCATCTGCCTGGCATATTGCGTCAAAAGGCGGTAAAGTCAGATACGCCGTGGGCTATAGTGGAGCCGTTAACAACAAATATGGACTGCGAAACTTGCGTCATCTGTCAATTTAAATAGAGAGCCAGATGGTTGACCCTCGCACGGTCAGTTGCTAAAGGGAAATCCCGATCTTGTACAATGAGCTTCACATTCCATATTATAGCCTAATGTGCCCAGCCAACATGTGATGAATGGGTAAGCTGAAAATCTACCATTTAAATGTGTGAGAATGGTTTGATCACAAATAAAAAATTGTGAAGCACAGAGCCATCAGCAAATATAAATATTCTTGTCACACTGATTCCAACCACCCTGGAAACTGCCATTTCGTAATCATTTTTCAGCAGCCCTGTAAGTCAGGACTCATGGGATTGTCTCCTCCCACACCTTACGGCACCCTTGAGGGAACACAATAGTGTGTTCATCACCTGCTGGAGAAGCCTGATAGCGGCTCACGCTTCATCCAAACAGGACACTCAGGGCTTCAGGTTCTACCCTGACTCCGCCAGCCTTTGTACTTCCGGTTAATTCCATTTCGCTTCAGTACTCAGTTTGATCACTCGGAGCTCTGCCTTGTTTACCACGGCAGAAAATACGCCGGACCAACCAACGAACAGAAGGCGTGGCCGAGAGCCATGACGTCGCCGCTGCACCGAGTTTGAAATTGTAGTATCCGAAATCAACAATGGCCACGGACATAGATGCACGGGAGGCCATTCGCTCTGTCGTGGAGAAAATCCCCGGTATCAGCGACTTATAGCCACATCAAGATGAATGGTTGGTTTTTTTGAATGGAAATGATGTTGTAGCGCTACTCCCTACAGGTTTCGAGAAAAGTTGTCATATCTACTTAATATCCATCATGAAGCATATGAAATAAGCACCCTGTTCATCTCTGTGAGACAGCTGAACCACCTCAGCTAGCTTGTAGCTTCTAGTGTTATATTGCTTGCAAATTTCACACTATTTAAATTAGTAGCGAACTTTTTAAAAGCCGTGTTTTTGTTCATGTCACAAAACCTATTCGCTGTCTCAGTGTTATGTTGTCATTATCCATGAATGAAATGGCTGTCTGAGACAGCCAAACGCTTAGAGCCAAACGATGTCACTATAAAGTTAGATAGCGAGCTGGGCATGATGTTAGCGCAAGTGTGGTTAACGGTTCAGTTTTCATGTCAATGCAGATTTTGTCCTAATGTAAATAATGCGTTATTTTCGCCGATTCTGCCATTGGTTTTGGGTCTCTTATTTTTATTTTTTTTTTTAAATAGCGGCAGTATCTGCAGGGAAAACGATAGCTCAACAGTTTGTTTCTTGTAAGGAGAACAGACAACACCTTTGGTTCTTTTAAGTGAATGAGTGAAGGCTAAAATGAGGTAGATGGGCATATGTATGGGTACAGTATTAACTTTAATGTACTGATCAGTTTGTTTTCGCTGCATTCCTGGTATGAAGGACTGTGTTTACAGCGGAAGTACTCGGCGGCCGAGCCGGCGCATAACATACGTCATCGCCAAACGTTAGTGATTCGTTTACGGGTACACCAATGATTTTAAACTTCTGACAAGCGCCCACCCACCAGGAAGTAAGCATTTGTCAATAACGACTACCCAGACTATGTGTACGAAGCGAAGCGAAGTAGCAGAGTCTGGTTTTGCCAGGCTATTCAGGTTCATCTTCTGATGACATTGGTATTTTAATTGAGGCCTACCCCTTAATCCACATTTGAAGACTCTTCATTAGGCTATTATATTATTCAATCATGTAAAAAGGAACGCACAATATAAACGGGAAATATGAATATTTTTGGGGAGATTTATTGTCTTTTTGACGGTTTTTCATGAGCCCCCAGAGTCTCCTTCAGGGACCCCAGTGCCTAAAGCATCGTTTCGGGTAGAAACTGTCGAAAGCCACGGGTGGCTTTGAAGGTACGCAGAATCGCTTGGAAGAGAGAAATTTGCGGTTTAGACAAAGGCGGAGCGCATTTCTCTGGGGAGGCGCTGGGGGTTGTTGGGGGAGAATTCACCTTGGGCTACGCATGCAGCGCATCATTTGCATGGTTTATAATCTCCGCGGCGGCCTATGCAAATGACTCGCAAACCGAAGAGACGGGGAGAGGGACTGCGGAAGAAGGACTGAATTTACATGCGGCTGCCAGGCGAAGCACCGCTCTAAATCATTTTCAATTAGGTGACACTTTCAATACCGAGCCACTGATTTAAGATATAACAATCCCTCCTCTCTCCATCAGCCGAGGGCGAAACCATCCGGGCGACGCCGATCTCCTCTGCGTCACGCGCGATTCGCTTGTTATTTCGTCTCTTAAAGAAACACTGCCGCATTCCCCAGCTCTGGAGTTTGAGGAGAAGTGGTTCTGCACTGAAAGAAGCCTTCTTTTAAAAAGGAAAATAAAGGATCTAATCAAAAGCAATGTGCTATAACAATCCCTCAGTAAATTGCCCACACCAGACAATTCATCAGCAATACTACAGCTATCGCATTGGGAAGTGTGATTAACACCCGTGGACTTCTTTAATACAGCACCTCTGGGTAGAAACACTGATCAAGTATTAGTGTGCCTTATCTACAGTGGACGTGTATCCATTTTGAGCCAAAAGGCAGCACTGATCCTAGATCAGCTCTCTCACTCAGAAACCATTTTGTAAATATGGACCAAAACTCTTTAGCCTGGTAAAACCAGACTCTGCATACGAAGCACAGCGAAGTGGCCAGTGGCCATTGACAAGTGTTTACTTCCTGGTGGGTGGGCGCTTGTTTGAAGTTTAAAATCATTGGTGTACCCGTAAACTAATCACTAACGTTTGGCGATGACGTATGTTATGCGCCGGCTCAGCCGCCTAGTACTTCCGCTGTAAACACAGTCCTTCATACCAGGAATGCAGCGAAAACAAACTGATCAGTACAATAAAGTTAATACTGTAACCCATACATATGCCCATCCACCAAATTTTAGCTTTCACTCATTCACTTAAAAGAACCAAAGGTGCTCTTTCTGTTCTCCTTACAAGAAACAAACTGTTGAGCTATCGTTTTTCCTTCCTTTAAAAAAAAATGTAAGAGACCCGAAACCAACGGCAGAATCGGCGAGAATAACGCATTATTTACATCAGGACGAAATCTGCGTTGACACGAAAACTGAACCGTAAACCATACTTGCGCTAACATCATACCGAGCTCGCTATCTAACTTTACAGCAACACAGTTTGGCTCTAAGCAGCCATTTCATTCATGGATAATGACAACATAACACTGAGACAGCGAACAGGCCTTGTGACACAAACAAAAACACGGCTTTAATAAAGTTCGCTGCTAACTTAAATAGTGTTAAATTCGCGGGCAATGTAACACTAGAAGCTACAAGCTAGCTTAGGTGGTTCGGCTGTCTCTCACAGAGATGAACAGGGTGCCTATTTCATGATGGCTATTAAGTAGATATGACAATCTGTAGGGAGTAGCGCTACAACATCATTTCCATTCAAAAAACTAACCAAAAATTCATCTTGTTGTGGCTATAAGTCGCTGATACCGGGGATTTTCTCCACGACAGAGCGAATGGCCTCCCGTGCATCTATGTCCTTAGCCATTGTTGATTTCGGAGACTACAATTTCAAACTCGGCGCAGCTGCTACATCATGGCTCTCGGCCACGCCTTCTGTTCGCTGGTTGGTCCGGCGTACTTTCTGCCATGGTAAACGAGGCAGAGCTCCGAGTAACCAGACTGAGTACTGAAGCGAAATGAAATTAAGCGGAAGAACGAAGGCTGGCAGTACCAGGCTAAATACTCTTAACAACTCAGGGTAAAATCAAATTAATGTGTGGAATTCAAATGCAGGAAATTGGACTTCCTTCATGATTGATTGAAACATTGCTGCCATAGATGAAGTGATTAATTGTTTCACTGAGAGAACATTCAGGTTGACATTTCAGAATCTGAAGTGCTTACTTATTATTCCCCACTAAGATCTTTATTTAAGTTATCTTAAGGGAAGCATGATGCTTTCTCGGGATATGAGAAAAGTGGTCTCTAATAAGCTCAATTAATCACCGATATCTCATTCACTCTTTCAGGGGTGATGATGCGGGGATGCCCCAAAAATGAATAAACGATTGAAGAGCAAGACAAAAAGAAAAAAATGAAGAAAAGCTCACATCCTTGTTAAAAATAATAGCGTGCCATAGATCCAGGTCATGCCGTGGCCAGGCAGGGATAATGTATTCAATTATGGGAGCCATAGTCACATTAATCAGTCTCTGACTGCACAACCTAACCACTGATCTGACAGCAGGGCAACTCCTCTTTCATTTTCAGTGACATTTCAGACACCAAGGCAACTCCCCTCTCATTTCAGTGATATTTCAGACAGTAGGGCAACTTCCCTCTCAATCAGTGATATTTCAGATACAAGGGCAACTCCCGTCTTGTTTTCAGTGATAGTTCAGACAGTCGGGCAACTCCCTACTGATTTCAGTGGTATGTCAGGCAGTAGGGCGACTCCTCTCATTTCAGTAAAATTTCGTAGAGCAGGGCAACTCTCCTCTCATTTCAGTGATATTTCAGACAGTCGGGCAACTTCCCTCTCATTTCAGTGATATTTCAGACAGTAGGGCAACTTCCCTCGCATTTCAATGATATTTCAGACAGTAGGGCGACTTCCCTCTTGTTTTCATTGATACGTATTTTATCACATAGGGAAACTCTCCACCCATTTCAGTGATATTTCAGACTGACAATTCACTCATTTTCTGTGATTTTTCACACTAAGGCTCACACTTTGTGGGTGCATACAAATTTGAGGTGTGCGCGCGCTGGGTCGGCACTTTGGCAAAATTATGCAGAAAATCACGAGTATATGTGCTGTGTGTATGCAAGAGTGTGTGCCTGTGTGTTTGCGTGCGTGTGTATGAGCACATATGAGGATGCGTGTGTGTGCATTCAAGTTTGTGGTGCGTGTGCCTGTTGGGGTGAAAATATAGGCAAAATGTGTTTGTAAACATTTCTAATTTGTGTGTGTGAATGGGCACTTGTGAGTGTGTCAGTGTATTCTGGTGGGGTGGCAAGTGGACAATAATTTTTAAAAACTGGGTGTACATGCATGTGTTTGTGTGTGTGTGCAAGTGTTTATGTTTGTGAGTGTATGGGAATCTGATGGATTTGGCTAGTATGAGTGGATTTGTGTGTGCAAGCATGAACGTGTGTGTTATGAGGTAAGCAGAGCAGGTCAGAACCAGTGGTGATTATAGTAGCGACAGAGGAATTAGCGATTGAAAATAAGTGAGGCTACACAGTGTGTTATCAACAGGTTCCCATGGCAACCTGCTTTTACAGTAAATCAGACAGTTCAGTTGCAAAAATCCTACCACAGCCTCCTCACCTCTTCAACCTGCCAAGCGTTCATTGACAATCATCTCAATCTGTGGTTTAGTGGTTTCTAATTATGCGCAACTTCACACAGCCAGGAGCGACACTTAGGGTTGTCATTGCTTATTAACCCTGACACATTTATCCGTTCAGCTTGTGTGATTTATATGATTTATTTTATTAATTGTCAAGTGATGTCGACAGCACATGTTTACAGGGTATGACTTACGATCCCATGATTCTTCAATTTTTTCTTTTATGGTTTGTTTCATTAATCATGATGATATTGCGAATATGATTTGTTGTCTGGTCTCAGCTTCTGACTTTATTATAAATGCTGAATCAGAAATGATTTACGATGCTAATGAAATGTTGCAGATTTGTAATTAGGAGCACTGATTATCCGTAAAAATTAATCACAGCATTGTCACACGCAAGCCTCACAATATTATGCAAATTTCACAATGTTGATCTTCAATTTTAATGAACAAATATTAATCGTAAAACAAAAGTCTAACGATCAGTATCAAGGGGAAATGGCTGAGTTTACACTGATATATATATATTATTGACACATTTAGTATTGAAGTTCCTTATAGATCCAGACATAGCCCATACGCTCCTGTATTTGCTGGGTTACTAAAATACTGGAACACAGAAGAACGTGGTTCTTGGGAATTTTCGTTCAGCTCAAAAACAAAGTCCCGCCTAAATAGCTCGATGTCTCCCTTCTCAACAGCTCATCCAGGGAAAGATCGAAAGTCTAAAACGTGGAACTATGCGTATACCGGGCAGGCATTAAAGGAGACCGTTTCCGCGATTACACTGAAATAAATGCGCCCTTACGGCACCTCTGCGGTCAAATTGCTCTCCGCTCGACATTTCCTTTCGGTTTTATTGTTCGGTCTTTATTCCTCTAGCGAGTTATTGCACGCACTGCCGCCTGTTTCGGAACCCAAGTTTTCCTCGGTGTCTGTCGCAGCCATTGACTGTAGGAAAAAAAAGACAATGACGTCATCCTTTGACTTTCCCCGAGCCAAAGAGAAGGGATTCAAAAATTGTGTTAAGAAAGTATTCTGCCGCCAAATAGCGCGTATAGAGGCCGAGACTGTACTGCAGGCAAATGAGGGACCCCCATAAAGTCATTAAGTCCAGGCTGGGTCCAAGCTTAGTGCGACTGACAGCCCATGGTCATTACAATAGCTCCCACCCCCCACAACCCACCCAGCAGCAAGCCAGGCAAAATTGGGATAAGTAAATCCAGCAAAAATTCTGAGGTGAGATAACACACACATAATCAGGTTAACCAAGTTAGCCGAGACAGGATCTGAGCCCCGTTTCACTTAGGACCAATCAGTCACCAGCAGTGGCTCAAACCCCATTTCAACACAGGCACATTTGGTGGATTCTCCTCCTCATCACATCCTATGTTCACATACAGGCAAAAAAAGAAAAAGAAAAAAGAAAGTCTTAAATCCAGACCTGAAACCCTTAAGGCTAATTATTGCCCAGCATCCGACAGAGCCAAGGGTGCACTCACATCCAACAGAGGGCAGTACAGAGCTCTATACACTTACAAGGAATGTAGTAAACAAAAAGCACTCTCAGCGTAAGGACCCTCAAGGACATCTTCAAGTGAAAATTATTCAAGCGGGCATTTACTTCTGAGCGTCTGAAGGAGGAATGAACGATGAAATGAGCACCGTGAGCCCACCAAGCACAACACGCAACACTTAATTCAAATAAAGATTTGAATCAAAAATAAGGGCCATGTTCACCATTTACGGTTGAAATGCAAAGGTCTTTCTCACAATGGGATGTCATGGTTGCTAGGCAATTGTTTATTCCAAAGTGTATTTTTTATTCCATTTTTATCCCGCTGCACAGTTCAAAACACCTGTAAAAAGCGTGGGACTGGTGCTCAGATACATCTGATTTTATTCAGTTGTTCCTTATTTAAGAGGTCTTCTTTTGTTAATCTATTCATTTCAAGCCAAATTAAAAAGAGATGCCCTCGATTTCTGCTTCTTTTATAAAGCACTCTGACACTCAGAAAGGAAGAATACTAATACAGTCCATTAGCATAATACATTTTGTCATTACACCTTGAATGTATTCCCCACACACACACACACAAACACACACTCTCTTACAGTGACTAATACAGGAAAGGAAAGGAAATCCCCCCCCCCCCAATTCTCAGAGTGTAGCCGTTTTCATCATACCCTCTGGTGTCACACCGCTAATTAGCCGTGTCACACCTCTGCATGACAGCCATCTCCAGAATAACGCAGCCATCGTCATCCCTTCACACCACGCAAGATGGGTCTCTGCACCCCACTCTCCCACTAGTCCACACAAATAAGGAGGCCGAAATCTCCGACGATAGTCTCAAAATGTCAATAATGCTGATACTTACACTGCAACCTTCGCATTAATTGCAAAGGTTGACATAAAACAAGCCATAAATTGACACAAAATAAGCAATACTTAAATTTTTTTTTTTTTTTTTGCAAGTGCTATGTCGTCAAACACGCAAATAGTTTTCCTCAAGACATTTAAATTTGATTCACTTCATCCTAACACGTCATCTTCCCTTGTATACCATCACAATCACTGTGTGCTCAGAGCACAAGATGGACACGATTTCCAGGGCAACTAATTTAGGGGCATGAATGAAAACCGGGATCCCCCAGGGTCCTTAGCTTTCTGGCCCCCGAGACCTCAGGGGCCCCTTCCAATAGCACTGGCCCCACATAATGAAGCTCGCTGATTTTCATGTCTTTTACCGGTGCTCCAGCCTCAGGCAAAAGCAGCAATAATGGCCCTGCCAGGGTCATAACAACAAACAGTGAGGTTCATAAATATTTGGACAAAGACACACTACTTTAGAGTTCACTCAATTCGGATGTACACACCCGAAAGCGAATACTGGCTCTCCTACTGCAGCACATATATTTGAGGGTATCTGAATCAATAACTGACCGGATTAGCCCTTTGAAATTGCGCTACAGCAGACCTCTCTGTATCAGCCATTCATAAATATAGCCTGTCTTCACCCAAAGCATCATTTCTGATGGCAGATGAGAACCCTGATTTCTTCTTCTTTGCAGTATTTCTTGCCAACAACCCCCCCCCCCCCAGCCACTCTACCACCACCCACCTTTTTAATTTTCTCAGGGGATGAAGAGGCTGCTGCCATGTGACATCGATCTCCATAAGAGCTCAGAAATAACCCCACCGTTGCCATGGGCAACCCACATTTAACATTTACCTTGACTCTCCTCTATTTTGCATATTGCCTGTGGATTTCTACTCGCAGCTCGGCTCACAACGGGGAAAAAAAATGGGGGTGGGGGGGCTGCTGGCAAAAGCAGACGGGGCAGGTGATGAAGTGATAGGTAAGGTTGCCAGGCAACGGGGGGTGGAGAAGGTTGGCACGGGCCCATGTAATGGAATGATCTTGGAACCAGGCCAGAACAACAGCACTCAGAAAAACAAGGGGCCCCTTCTTCCCATTTACAGTGTGAGGTCACAAGAGTGCGATTAGAATGTTCTCAACGGCACATTCTATTGCTGATGCAACAATGATTCAACAGAGTTCTAGAACACGGCTTAGAATTCTAAAATAACCGATACCAAAACGCCCAGTTCTCCAGGGTGCCTTAGCTTGAGAAACCAGTAATATCCTCATGAGGAATGCAATCTGCATCAGCTTTATTCCTTCCCCCACAGACCAAAACACTCCCCCTCCCCTCCACCTCCCCCTCCAACCCCAGCCCAGTCCAACCCCCCCATCCCAGACCCCCCCTAGAAGAACCCCATTTCTAAATTATCCCAGAGTCACGCATGGATAGAGCCAACCCACCCAGACAACCTCCAGGTGCTTTCAGCCAAAGCAATCCCCACAACAAGCGTTCCCTCTCCTCCCACTGTAATGTAGCACCAATTCACCAAGGAGAGGGCGACACCTACTCACAAGGTATTATTTAAATAATACCCCCCCCCCGCCATTTTTATGCTAATGCTGCCCTTATATAAGTTAAACATTGTTAATTAATTTGTCTTGCAGACTGAAGGAGGTCTTGTGCACCTCACGGTTCCAATCAGCGAGATTACGACACACGCGACTGCACACGCCCTGTAGAAATGGGACCTCCAGGGCGAACTGCAAAAAAAATCAAAAATTTGTTCTTCCTGTTTATAGCAATCAGGGTACAATGCCCCGCAGAATTACTGACACCCTTCAGTAAAAACGAGCAAATGGAGATACGAAAAAATGTCTATTGTTTATCACACATGATGTTTCACTCAAAATACTTGCAAAAATATGAACTTTAATTCTAGCGATTGCCAGTACAAATTTACCCGAAGGCGGCTTTTTCGCCAATATTTCTCACACTTGCGGGACTGCCACACTTCCGGTGCGCAGCTTGCGTAGCGGCATGACAACAACACTTCAGCTATTCTTGAGAAGCTGCAAACAATATAAATTCTAAAATCAGGCCAAGACAAAGTAACGGATGCGCGAAGAATTAATACGGCTTCTACGCTTGGCATCGTACGGCCAAGTATTCATAACCATGCATGCTACCTCAACTTTTCCCCCCCAAGACTGGAAGCAACCTGGCCACCAAGCTATCCCATAAAGCATCGGAAATGGGGCTTGAGTGCAACATCCGGGTAGTTTTTTTTTTTTATTGGCAATCTCTCGAATTACAGTAAAATAATTGAAAGACACACCAAATTGTATGAAAGTTGTGGGTTTCAATCCGATCTGGGGCCTTTCCGTGCGGAGTTTACAAGTTCTCCCCTTGTTTCCGAGGGTAGTCTAACGACATTCACCTCGGGCAAATTGGAGACAAAAAATTGCCCGTAAGTATGAGTGTGAGAATAGTGTGTGATTACTACCATTGCTTAAGAAGTATAAAGAGTGACAAGATAAAGCTTTAAAGTGGTAAAAGTGTCATTAAACAATAATAAAGAAATAAAACATTGATAAGCATGTAGTATAATTCTGACTATATATACACTTTATCAGATAACATTCATTAGATTTATAAATGATCATCTTTGTCCATGCCCCACCCAATCAAATAAAATCCTCCATTTTTTAAAATACCACCCCAGGTGTGTCTCACAATTAACCCTTGAGCACTACAGGCAACTATAGTTGCCCAATGATGTAAGATATCAAAAATTGATGCTGCTGAAATCCTATCATGTGGCAACTTGAAAATGTATTCAGCGCTCTAAGGGTTAATGAAATAAACTATTTTTTTTTTTTACACATACACTTCCAGTCTGAGCAGTATTTCAGTGGATGCTAATGAACAGGTGCCAGTATGAACAGGACTAATGTGGTTTAGTTGTATAATTCATTAAAAAAAAAAAAAAAAAAAAAAACTCAATTAATTTTCATAGCGCGTCTTTTCTGGCTGCAGAGCAGACACAACAAAATTAATCACCCACTCCGTTAAGGAGCAATCAAACTGCAGACAAATCATTGTAAAATGGAATAATTGCCTGCCTGTTAATGGACAATAGCAAATGACTGGAGCCCTTCACTGTGAACAGACTCCCATGTAAACCTAGCGACGGCTATCTGTGCTGCTTTGACAGTGAGTCAGCAATTTATTCATCGTAAAAACAACTGAACCATGCTTTGGAACAGAAAAAAATAACTGCCAAATTTTGGCATATATTATCAAATTAGGCAGCAGCAACAGGCACCTGCTCATTAGGAATGAATTACAAATTGGCTATAAAATTGTTTACAACAAAAACACTCTTCCTCTATCGCTTTTCTCTTCCTACACTTTTGTTTCCCCGCTCTCATCCTCCTTTCACTGGGGGAGCAGACCGGACAAAAAAAGGAGGATTAATCTAATCCAGTATTGGGAGACATACACTCCCCCCTGCCTATACCTCCCTCTCACTCACTCTCTCACTCTCTCTCTCCATCACCACCCCACCATTTCTTCACCAAACTTTACCGCTCAGCGCAACCCTGCACAATATGAGACTTAACGGAGCTGTGTCACCATTACTGCACATGCTCAGAACTTACATCCTAAGACAGTGAATCTGCTCGACTTTAAAGTCATAATCTGATTCCATCCTAGTCAATCTGTCTTTGTTTTGTATTTATAAATATTTAGTTACTCAGGCATTCTGCTTTTTATATTACGAAGCTTTCTATGGAAATTCGAGAATTCAAAGCGCTTTTTTTAAGCTGTAGCCAAGGGATACGAAGCATGTGAGCTGGCTGCCATCGCCAACAATCATAGAAGAAAAATGCCTTCTAGATTTTGACTTGCCGTTGAGCGGATTTACTTTGTCCAAAGTTGTGAGTATGTGCAGTAATCGTGACACAGATCCTTTAACAAACCACAAAATAGATGTATCCTCTATATAGAGAGTTATTCATCAACACCACCTCCACATACTCTACAAGACCTAGTCAGGCACCAACACTCGCCCAAAAATCACCCCATTACCCCAACCTGGCAGCATATCCTGTTGAAGTGGCACCCAACGTCAGCCCTGTGGACCTGCTGTGTATGCTGGTTTTCATTCCAACCACAACTGCAAACTCCATTTTAAACATCTGTTGATTTTTCTCAATCACAGCAGATCCTTCTCATGTTCAAATTTACCCTCTTTAAGCCACACTGAAATAGCTATAGCTATTTGCCATTTAGGATAAAAACAGTGTTTTATTGCACAAATATGCAAAAGGGGTGTCTATTTTTTTGCTAAGAAAGACTAAGGTAAATCAAAAGGGCCAAAATTACTTATCTGAACATGTGACTTCTCCCCTTTTACACAATGCAGGTTTATCACTAGCCTCGTCTTTTAAATTGTCCTTAACTACCAACTTGCCATTTTTAGTGACCAAATGTCCTCAATTTCGAAAGTAAGAACCAAACGGATTCTATAATTTAATCAAGCACCAATTTTCCTCTCATTTAGTTCAATATCAAAAATAGTTTAATATGAATATGGAGCTCTTCAGGGTACAGTCATTTATGATACAGGCAATTAAGAAACTCCTTGGTAAGATTCTGAAATTGAAGTTGCAGGAGGAACAAATCCCGGCACACTCAGGGGGTCCCCAAAACCGATGTTGGGAACAAATGACCTACAGTGTTACAAACCAGCGTTCACCATCCAAACGCTGCTCCCTATCTCCCACCACAAAAGAACATCTCTGTGCGTTTCTGGGAGTATGTGCAGGTAAGTAGGTATGCAAGTGTGCATCTGCATATTTGTGTAAGGCACTGTTTTGTACTTGCAGTTGTGGTAACTGTCCAAGGCAATTTCCTCCACTGGCTCAGATAAATTCACTTACAAAAACAAATCATGGGCATTTCCAAATCATGCCAGCTTCTGTTCCCCCTCTTTACAACATGTTTGCTTCTACCACAGACTCCTCAAAACACTTAAATGCCATGCCAGGTTTAACCATGAAAAAGGGTAGATTTACATTAAAATACACTTAACGCCATTTCCGTGAGTTTTGTTTCTTAAATGTTCATTAAATATACATTTTAAATGTTTTTAAATTAAAATAAATAAAACAACAGTTGTGGGAACTGCTTTTTAACTTCATAATGAAATGTCGCGAAGTGCGCATACATGATATGCAGTGAATTCACAAACCTGGCGGAGCAGAAAAACGCAATGAAAGGAGGAGCGGGGATGGGGTGCGTTTCCCCATACCCACAGGGGGTACACCCCCATTCCCCACAACCCCACCCTCAAACTCAGCCAGCAACCTCCCACAACCCAAGAAAAAATAAATACTTCTTATAACCAACCTTTATGCCCATGTCTATCCACAAAAACACACACGTAAACACTCACAGACGGGTCCACACACCCACACATACGCATACACACACACGCCCACTCAGACTAATGTACAATATGCGCATGTATACACACACACACACACACACACAATACCCACACACATGCGTACACACAAGCTCCACTCCTTAGGAAAACGCGTAATATGTACACGCATACACATATGCACGCGCCCACACACACACACACACACACACGCACACACACACGCAGAGCTGCCTCCCATAGTCCTACTCAGAAGCACAGGGGCACTTCAGATTTTGATTGGCATAATTACTCACTTTGATTAGCCTCAGGCTAAACATAACAGCTAAGGAACTGAGGGGCAGCCTCTGCTCTCCCTCTCTCTCCCCCTTTCTCTCACTCTTTCATGCTCTCCCTCTCTCCATCCCTCTCTCTAAATACTGTTACTCCATCTTTATTATTATTATTGCTCTCCCAGTCCTTCACTCGTGCTTTTTCTCTTGTTCTCTCTCTCTCTCATTGTCCCCCTCCCTTCCCCTCTGTCACAGTCACATTCTCTTTCTCTCCCTGTCTATCCCCCTCTACGGTCTAGATATGCGACAGGCCGTGCGCTACAGTGCGACGAAAAACATAACACGCTACAAAATCACCATCTGTTCCCGCAACATTTCAAACTAATTTATTTATTTATTTTGGCTGAAACAGGCGCAGTTTGACCTCGTTACGACCTTCCTGCTCCTGTGGGGGGAACCCCCAAAACCCCATTGTTAATCCTCGCTGCGCCCCAAAATAAATGCACACTCTAAACAAGCCCTTTGTCCTCCAGTTTGCACCCCCCAACCCCCGCCCCCAACGTCCCCTAAAAACGACTCAGAAACTTCACATTCGATAAAACGCAAGCGTCAGAACGAGAAAAGCAATCTGTTATTCCCCCCCCGTCTGAATTTAATTGAATTTGCAGATGCCTTTTAATCAAGACGGAGAAGATTTGCATATCTGGGCAACAACTGCCACCCCCTCCTACCCCCCCACCCCCACCCCCCTCCCCCGTAACCCCGCCCCCCTCCCTCCTCTTGCATGTCTGAGTACTTGGCACAGAGCCAGGAAGACATAAGAGGCGGAGCGACTGACATAGGACGGGGGGGGTGGTAGGGATGAAGGGGCAGGGGCGGATACAAAAATACAAAAAAATAAAATGAAGATATCGAACAGATGGAAGAGAGGAAGAAGCGAGGGAAACAAAACGAGACGGCGCCACAGAGGGCGAGAATGAACAGCGGGCAAAAAAAACACGAGCAAGCTACTGCGAAAAAAAAATAGCGCACTAGCAGACTGGTGTCTTATTTCGCCGTTTAATTATAGCAGAGGGGAAGAAACGATCGCGCGTGAGGCGAGTGATTCCCCCCGTTAATTAGCGACGCGGTGCCTTCATGCAGATTATCTGGGCGGGCTCGCCGGCTGGCGACGGTCTACGGGCGGAGGCGGCAGATTTATTTCCGCAGAAATGCGGGGCGGGCGGCGTCGAGGTGCTGTACCCACCGTCTCCGAAAAGCGGCGGAATTTTTCATGAGCTGGAACAGTTCATGAAACAGGAGCATATATACTCGCAATAATAAACATGGGAATGTGCTGTAGAAATGCACATTGAAATGAGTGCTGAAAAGGATGTGACACCGAGCTGCCCATTATAAAAACGTACAACAGCGATGACACTAATTTTCAGTGATGCGTCTTCATTTCCTTTCACTCCAAGCATATACAGTACTAGGCAGTGAAGGCATCAGGCAAGTTCGGGCTTCTGTGGGCATAATCTCACCCCTTTCACTCTGTAGGAAACAACATCATGGGCAGAGGATTGTAATGTTTTTAGCTTAACATTTGAATGCCATATAATAATAATGCAACAATGTGAGTAAATGGTCACTGAGCAATGGGCTTTTAGAACACTGAGGGCCCTATCTTATGCCAGAGTCCCTAAACCCGTTATTTGGGGATTTCGCATTGCGTAAGAGGCGTGCCCCCACAAAAGTTGCTATCTTGCACACCTGCCTATAACCCTAAAACACCTGCACAACCCGTTATATTATGCATAGGCGTGGTTTGGGCGTTACGCCAGTTAAACCAATCAGTGTGCTAGGTGCCATTGCCTTTAAGAGCAGGCTGCGCTATCCCAAATCCTCAAACCGAAACCCGCAATGGAGAGAGGAAGGTCGCCACATTTCCCCGAAGACGAAGTTAAATTGCTCGTGCATGAGGTCAAATCCAGACAGGGGAGGATCTGTTTTTGTTAAGTTAATCATGAATTGTATTATTAAATTATTATTATTATTATTATTATTTGACATTGACATATTGTTTAATGTTTGGTATGTAATAAAAAAAAAAACATCAATCCTACCCCTTTTGTGATGGAAACTTAAAAAAAAAAAAAAAAAAAAAAAAAAAAATGCGTTTAAGCCATGCACTTCCAACTCCCTCCCATCTGAAATGAAGCATAGAACAAAATCCCATTTTAGAAAATACCCACAGCCAAATAAATGCCTACATTGACTGCAACCATTTACACTTTCTTCTTTATAAAGCGACTTTGAGTATTTAATAAAACGCTATATGAATTACATGTATTATTTCATTATTAGTAGCCTACTGATTGCACAAATTACTTACCAGGCAAGCTGCAGATGACATGACTAGCGGTGTCACATCTCCGCTGCCAGCTGGTCCCTCATTGCCCCTGCTACTGCTGGCACAATATCAGCATTTGGAGTCGGCACCTGCACTTCAGCTTGCCGCTTTCTATAGTCCGGTAATAATCTATCCTCAAACTCCAGCATCATTCCATGGCGTAGGGCAATGTTGTGCAGCACACAACATGCCACAAAGAAAGATGCTACTTTCTGAGGACCATACTGTAAGACCCCACCTGACCTGTCCAAGCAGGGGAACCGCATTTTGAGCACGCCAAATGTTCGCTCAATGACAACTCGTGCGCGTGAGTGTTATCTATTGAAAGCGAACTCACGCACACTTGTTGGCTTAATGTATGGCACCATGCACCAAGTCTTTAATGGATAGCCATTGTCACCCAACAGCCACCCATCCAGAGGGGGGTCCCTCTGGAAGACTGCAGGAATGACCCACTGTTCCATAATAAAAGCGTCGCGGCTACCTCCAGGGTGATTTGCGTATACAAACAAGATGTAACCCCATGCATCTCAAATCACCTGGACGTTGATGGAATGGGTTCCCTTACGATTCACTTAGGCGCCACTGTTCAGAGCCGGAGCCCGAATCAGAACGTGTGTGCAGCACCCAGAACCCTAGGGAACCCATATCTTGCCAAAAAATCCCGCTTTACCCTGCGTTGTCTCTCGGGTGTTACAGGAATGCCAGTGATGTACCTACAGGCATGTCGGACTAAGCTGGCAGTGACTGCAGTTATAGCCGAGCTTACGGCAGATTGGGTCATGCCTCCAATTGAGCTGAGTGGGTGTTGGAATGACCCACTAGCATAGAAAAATAGTGCCACAGTAACCCTAACAGCAACGGGCAAGGCATACGGACAACTGGCAGCGGTGTCTACATCATCTGCAACCAGGTGACAAAATTCTGTCACTACCTGACAGGAGAGGCGCAGTTTTGTCACGCATTCTCGTTCTGTGGGAAATAATACTTGTATTGTATCATTATAATTTTAGAATATTATATATAATATATATATAATTAATATATATTATATATAATAATTATATATTATTATAAAAGCGGAAAAAATGATTGATACAAAATACAAACAATATAGACTTACCTGAAAGGCCCAGGTAGCTGGTGCGCTGGCGGTACATGCGTTCTGGGCGTCTTCTATTATTTAACTGGTGATCAAGGCGATTTAGTACTATCTCTGCCATTTTCTCAGGGGTTCAACTGAGGCTAAAGCAAGGTGGCTTTTTATAGGTGAGTTAATTCGGGAAGTGGAGCCGCATGTGTCCAAGTGGACGCGCATTGAGGCCGCCTGGGCGCGCTCTTGTAAAAGCCCAAATGGGTAGCGGGTGGTTTGAGGACCCGCTATACGCTTTCCCTAACGTGTGTGGTCAAGATAGTAATTGTAGGGAAAGCACATAAACACGCCCACGGGCACACCTCCAGTCGCAAATAAGGGAGTCGGCATAATGCATAGCGGGTAGTGTGGCCGCAAGATACCGTTTAGGAATAGTGGAAGCTGCTAAATGCGTAATTCACGGGTAGCGGGTAGTGGCAACGGGTAGGGCAGTGTGAAAGATAGAGCCCTGAATCTGAATAAAAAAAAAAAAAATCAAAGCTTTATTCAGCTAGCAACCCTAACAAGAGCAAAACTTTAATAATTATAAGACATACAGTGAGCACTGTAATTAATTGGAAAGCAACACTTATTTTGGTTCTGTGACCAAGCACTTTCCGTTCAACAGGATACAATGACAATGAGGTTGAAGTGCAGACTGTCTGTGTAATGGCCGAAGGAATCGGGAGGCCAAGTGCAGCGGCTAGAAGAAAACAGAACCAGCAAGGGCTTAAAATACCCACAGGGAGAAATATAAGCGAAGAAACAGAACAGCTCTCGCGCTTCCAAAACGAACGCCCAACAATACGAAGCAGGAAGCAGAGGAGAGAGGAACAAACAAATAGGGAAAGTAAAAGGAAACTTCCCTGAAGAAATAAACCACTGAAATACAGCGAAGAAATTCGCCAAAAATCCCTAACTAGAGATATCTTCTGGCTGTAGTGATAACTAAAATCAGACACTCCAGCAAAGGAGGCGCAGCGGACATCCGGCTTATATAGGCTTAGGAGAAGGTGCCACCCACGCCTGACGAAACAGCTGAGAAAAGAATCCGATAGTTAAAGAAACAGACGTGGTCCAAATACGATCCACAAAGAAAGTCTAAAACACACACACAGCCAGAACCCTGACAGTCTGCTCTAATTTGAGGGTGTTTTGATCCGTATCTGATGGACCATTTAGAAATGACAGCAACTTTTAAGCACAGTCCCCCCCCCATTTCCCTGAATATCAAAACATATTGGATAGTAATTTATAATTAAGTAATCATCCTTTGGTTCCATATCCTTCGCATGCAGTGACCGCTTGGAGTCTGTAACACATAGACATCACCAGCAGACACGGAGTCATCTTCAGTTCCTGCTGGTTTTGGGGACTTGTTGCCTTCAGTCTCTCCTCTTCAGCATGTGGAAACACACGTTTAGCCGGATTCACAACCGGTGACCGACTCAGCCAGTCAAGAACCAAAATAACACAAAAAATGTGTCCAATTAATTATGGTGCTCAGACTGCTCACTGCAAGCCAGACTGCAAGCCATATTTAATACAGATACTTCAGCCATCCTCTCTGATTTCAGGTCTATACTGTAGAAAATGCAGATCGCACCCATTCAATAGAAATCTCAAGCCTAGAATTCCATCACAGAAAAACATTTGCCTGAATATTGAAAAACAATAAGAAAATTGACAGGGCACAATCCATCTGATTTGCTTGTTCCTGTAAATAGCCATTGGACTTTATTTTACATTATTATAATTCTTCTGATTTTTCCATTGTGCCAAATAGTTTATTCCACATTTTAGCCTCTCAAGACGAATGATTCATTTACCCTACCAGCAGCTGATGGAGGTAAAAGCACTTCATTCCCTTGTTTGAATTTAGTGGCACTAAAAGCCATCTAAAGCCAGCCAATCACAAAAGCCAAATTCACTAGGCGATATTAGCAAAATTAACACTGCACTATAAAATCCCCACGCCCTGGGGAGTGGCATTCATCATGTGCCCACCCCCAACAAGAATGATTGACAGATGCAACAAAAAGAAACTCAAATGGAAATGGTGAATAGCTATGCAAATGATAATGAAGGAAAACTGATAATAAAGGGTACACCACTGGACAGTTCCTCTTCAGAATGACATTTATGCTATTTTGAGTTTGAGTCCGTGCTCCCAAATGTGCAGATATCTTATTTTAATGTTAATTTTCTGTTTGCATTAGCATGCCCATGCCCAGCAGGGTAAATCACATTATTACACAGAGTTTGCTGGATAACTTTGCTGGAAAAAACCCTAAAATGGCTCTTTTTACTTCCGCCTATATTTGGAGGACACCCTGGTTTTACTCAGCAAAATTATCCAGCGAACATTTTAGTCCTTTGTGAAACAGCCCCGGAATAACAGCTAATAAAAATTCAGACTAAAGATGCAAAACCATTTTTACTACCTGTGTACAATCATATTTTTTACATGTGCAAATTAGGGCATCACATAAAAAAATCTAATATTTACTACAGCATTTATACATAGCATATAAATCAAACCTAGTTTAAAATCACCACGTTGGAGACCATGCAGTATTGCCTGGTGGGTCACCTGACTCTCTCACACATAATCAAGATGGAGATACAAGTGCAACATAGAAGTGTTTTATAAACTGTGTTCGCCATTCAGCAACCACAGATGGGCCACCACTCGTTAGAGCAGAAGTGCTGGCCGTAAGAGCTCCGCTGTACAAACAAACGCAATTATACAAACCCTGGCTCACTTAACCCCAACACATCCCCGGAGAGACGGAGCCAATTATGGGCCTTTACAGGACATTCTGGTCTGAATAGGCTAATTAGCGAGATAGCCAGCGATAGATCGCTCACCGTTCCAGCTATGTGGGATAGAGTGCAGATTGTTGGCAACTGTATTATTCAGCAGACAGACTATTCCAGCGAGGCACTATGCTACCACTGAAATAACTCCAGATCAGTAACAGATGCAGAACATCACCACAGCTAAGCAATCAGTCAGTAAAGCCGGGCATACACTGTATGAGTTTAAAAATCCTGCTGTCAATTCCACCTCACACTGTACGAGTAGATTGTCTGCAATGTGAAGCCAGGACTCACGCTTGAGGTGCTCACACCGTACGGTTCCGACTGTCTGCCACGATCTGAGTGCTCACACTGCACGTCTAGTCGGTCCCGGTGGACTGTTCTGGCCATTGACATTTGTCAATAAAGTTTCGTTTGAATGCATGGAGGCGCAGAAGAAGACCAGAAGAAGTACAACCCCGATTCCAAAATAGTTGGGACAAAGTGTAAATTGTGAATTTACACTTCGTCCCAACTATTTTGCAATTGGGGTTGCCGAAGGAGACGACAAGTGGAAGAGGACGACAATGCTGCAAACAAATGAGGAGCGGGCTATGCCCAAAATTTTATGTACTTTTGAGACCAAACAACTTTAAATCCATGTATCTCAAATCTGCAACATTTGCTGCGCACAGCCTATTTAGACAACATATTTCAAGCTAAAACCCAAATCTGCATCAAAGTCCCTGGAAGCATTTTCCTGCTGGTAAATCTTTGCTACATCCACTAGTCTTTTTTTCACCTGTACATATGAAATGTATAATGCACATGATGACGCTCTGTCACTTCATGCAGGCGCAGTGATCAAAAAAGGCTCTGATATTGGCGAGTCGACTCACGGCTCTGCTTCAACTGTGCGAGTGACTCCCAAGAGCTGACCAAAATTTCAAACAAGTCAGAAATTCATCCAATCACCAGATCGTGTGTCCCGAGCAGCACATCGGCCCTCGTTCTCCCCTGTACACTGCATGACTAACTACGCACGATGAAGCTGGAAGTCGGCCTAACTTCAAAATGAGTAGTGCGTCTCAAAAATCGGGTCAAAAACGGGCCGATGTCGTACAGTGAATGCCCGGCTAAATCTAACCACTCAATCCTGGTCAGGGTCATGAGGGTGGGTGGGGGTTCTGGAGTCTATTCCATTGGGTAAGATGCCTGAATATACCAAGGACATTTTGCCAGTCCATCACAGGGCACATACACACATTGGGTGCTTTCCATTATGCTAACTTACGCTTCCTCTCTTTCCGTGACCCGGAAATCATTCCCTCTTTGCCATCAAGGAGGATCTTTCAATCTCTTGAATGCAGCCCGAGGAGATGTGAAGGGAGGAGACAGAAGGCTTATGGAGGACCTCAAAGTCAGGGACCACTTGAGTATCCTACGCGGAAGTCTTTTGTCAAACAGTGTGCCGTTTGATAGAAAAAAGAATGTGTCATTTGGCAGCTTGTGGCTCCTCCATCCTAGCGGCTCTTCCTCGCATCTCTCTCTCAGATCCTCGCTGGCAGGAGCTAGGACAGGACTAGACAATTCAGCGAAGGCAAAAGAGGAGACCTGTTAGCATAATGAAAAGCAAACTTTGACTCAGACACTCATACTTATGGTCAATTCAGGCCAACATGCATATCTTTGGATTGTAGTACCAAGGCAAAAGTTTCACAAAAACATCAACAAAGTAAGTTAAAACAGTAACAACCTATGAAGGATGCAGGGACTTCATGCCAGAGCTTAAAGCCATTTGAATCCTTTTTACTCCTGGATAAGAGAAGTTTAGGAGGGAGTGTTGTGATGAGACTCGAGTGTCACTAATCAATCAATTTGCCGCTAGCACGACCATGGGCGGAAAGATTCACAAACAGCTTATCCAGGAGTTTACGATAGTGTCACTTTGATTACAACATCTAGTCATAGAATGATTTTTTTTTTTTTTTACCATTTAAAATGATTAGTTTTGTACAGCATGCACTGATGGCCAGAACAAACTGCTCCCAGTGGTGCAATGTCTAACACAAACCAGTCGCACAGCGAAAGACAGATAGCAAAACTCACGCAGCAGTGGGACACATACGCTTTGTGAGAGGGTCTGAGCAACGCCCTCAGCTGGTTCTATTGAGATGCAAATAAATCAGGTCTGGTTGAACGGTTAATTAATTTAATTACAGCAAATAAAAACCAGGGTTGCAACCAATAAGGAACAGGATTGTGGGGTTAACACCCAATGGTCTCTCTCTCTCTCTCTCTCGCTCTCTCTCTCTCTCTCTCTCAAGAAAACAGGCAGTACAGTATTGCGAGAGTCTCCAGGGCACGATGAATCTCTAAATCGTAGGAGAACACACCCCCAAAACCCCAAGGGCGCAGATTTAATGTGAGAGTTGGTAAGAACCCATATGAAATGCAAGCGCACAGACTGCGAGATGGAAATTTTTTTTTTTGCTATACTCTGAATGGAAATACTGCCTTTTCCGTATACAGAGATTATCCTAATAAGGGTTTCTTTGTTCTCCATGATGCTTAGTGTGTTGCCTCCATAATTTTCATTGATAGATGCCATATTCATTAACTGTCATTTATGTTATGAACATTTATCATGAAGCTTAACAATATTGAATAATTTAAATACCCTTCCCAATTTATAGCTTATTTAATTAAATGATGGTATGTTGTATTATTAGCAAAAGTTACAATCACTGTAGGGTAATTCATTAGCTAGGTACAGCTCTCAAGCTAGCTAGCTAGCTCGCGGTCAAACATTAGTTACGCTCTGATGCCAGCCACACAATTAACGGCTGAACAAATCTGACTTGTACAACCCCAATTCCGAAATAGCTGGGACAAAGTGTAAATTCTGAATAAAATCAAAACGCAGTGACTTTCAAATCACACCAGCCAGTATTTTAGTCACAATAGAACAGAGATAACATAGCAAATGTGGAAACTGAGAAATTTCAAATTTTATCCACAAAATGAGCTCATTTTAAATTTGATGGCTGCTATAGGTCTCAAAAAAGTTGGGACAGGGGCCTGTTTCCCATGGTGTAGCATCCCCTCTTCTTTTTAACACAGACTGGAGGCGTCTGGGCATTGAGGAGACAAGTTTCTTGAGTTCAGCCATTGGAATTTGATCCCACTCCTGTTTAATACAGGCTTCCAGCTGCTGGAGAGTTTTGGATCTCCTTTGACAGACTTTTTGTTTAATTATGCACCAAATGTTCTCAATCGGTGAAAGATCAGGACTGCAGGCAGGCCAGTTCAGCACATGGACTCTTCTACCACGAAGCCATGCTGTTGTAATAGCTGCAGTATGTGGGTTTGCCTTGTCCTGCTGAAATGCACAAGGCCTTCCCTGGAATAGATGTCATCTGGAGAGAAGCATATGTTGCTCTAAAACCTTTAAACACCTTTCAGCATTCGTGGTGCTTTTTAAAACATGCAAGTGTCTGACACCATATGCACTAATGCATCCCCATACCATCAGAGATGCTGGCTTTTGAACTGAACGCTGATAACAGGAGGGGTGGTCTTTCTCCTCTTTAGCCCGGAGGACATGACGCCCATGGTTTCCAACAAGAATGTCAAATTTGGACTTGTCTGACCACAGGACACTTTGCCACTTTGCTATAGTCCATTTTAAATGAGCCTTGGCCCACAGAACACGGCGGCGCTCCTGGATCATGCTCAACAATGGCTTCCTTTTTGCATGATAGAGTTTTAGGCGGCATCTGTGGATGGCACGGCGGACTGTGTTTACAGACAGTGGTTTCTTGAAATATTCCTGGGCCCATTTAGTAATGTCAATGACAGAATCATGCCGGTGAGTGATGCAGTGGCGTCTGAGGGCCCGAAGATCAGAGGGCATCCAGTAAAGGTCTTCGGCCTTGACCCTTACTCGCAGAGATTTTTCCAGGTTCTCTGAATCTTTTGATGATGTTATGCACTGTCGATGGTGAGACCTTCAAAGCCTTTGCAATTTGACGTTGAGGAACATTGTTTTTAAAGTATTCCACAATTTTTTTATGCAAGCCTTCACAGGTTGGCGAGCCTCTGGCCATCTTTGCTTCTGAGAGACTCAGCCTCTCTAAGACATCCCTTTTATAGCCAATCATGTTACACACCTGATGCCAGTTAACTTAATTACTCGCTAAATATTCTTTCAGCTGATTCTCTTATATAAATTAATAGCTTTTTCAGTCCTTTTTTGCCTGCGTCCCAACTTTTTTGAGACCTGTTGCAGCCAGAAAATTTGAAAAAAGATCATTTTGCGGATAAAAATGTAAAATGTCTCAGTTTTAACATTTGAAATGTTATTTATGTTCTATTGTAAATAACATATTGTCTCGTGATCTGAAAGTCATTGCATTTTGATTTTATTCACAATTTACACTTTGTCCCAACTATTTCGGAATTGGGGTTGTAAATGCCTAGCTCGGTTTTTGTGTTGCCCAAACATTGCACATCATTGCACATATGTTCGATGAGTTTTAACACTTTGATTTTTTTTTCCCCTTTTTTTTTTGAAGAACCATTATTTAGTGTTTTCGGACCTTCCCAATATAATTGTTTCAAGCAAAAAAAACTATTTTGCATGATTAAACACAATCTTGTAGCCTTAGATCTTTAATCTCCGATTCAGTGTCCACTTGAACTTAAGACAAAAGCAGGTGCTTGCTGGGTACTCACATCCTGCTGCTGACTGTCTTGCATAGGCAAAAAGCTGTAGCTGGAAACAAAACCAGCTGCATGTTAAGGCCCATGCCAAAGGACAGGAGTAACGTTAGGCTAATTAGCTGGCTAGTCAAATTGCATCGTGGCTAGTTAAGGTAACACCGCCCGATTTTTCTCAAGTGTTCAACTACTGCACGTTGCAGAAAGAGACAAATATAGGAATTTACTTTGGGCAGTATTACCAACGACTGAGCAGAATCTTTAGTAATTCCCTCGCCTCATCTTCCTCTCTGCTTTTTTTTCTTTCTCCCACTTTGTGTTTGTTCTTTGATGACCACATTTTCAGGGAATCAATTTGATTGGTCATCATATTTCCCATAAATCTCCACAAAAAAAAGCAAGTGGAAGGATATTATCCATAATATAAATAAAAATATGCAGCCTATACACCATCACTTTCAATAAAAAAAAAAATCAATAATCTAAGGCAGGCCCCTAAATATTCACGATTATTAAACATTGCCAAATTGAAATCTTAAGAATACTACTTCCCATGACTGAGACTTAAATGTATTTACTGACATTCATATAACTCAGAGACAGCATTGTTTATTAAGATGATGCTTTGACTAATTTTGGTAATGATAACGTGCACGAGATTTTACTCTCGTCAACCGCTATGGTGGTCAGTTTGCCACAGTCAAAGGGTCGGTTGTGGTAACGCTTCCATTCCCACTGCGCCCTGGTGTAATTTTACCACCTCTGTCTCTGCTACTAGTCATTCAAAACCTGTCTGTCTATTAATGTTTGAAATTAGATTACTTTCCACATCCCCTACAAACTGTTATAAATGATCTCAACACACTCTCGAAACCCACTTAGTTTAAAGTACTGTGGACACTGAAACCAAGTGAGTGGATATATTAAGTTTACAAGCCAGTTTGCAATCCTGTCCATGAAACATCTAGTAGTGAGATATTGATTGTAACAACGCGAGTACTGCGACAGTATCCGACCCATACATTTCAAATTGTACAACTGGCAATCAATGAATTGGACAAAGCCACAAACTGAGCATTACATTGGACTGGATCATGTTAGATTTACGATTCTGCGTTTCTTCCATTTCCCCACTGATCAAAAGTTGGACGGGATATTTTTGCTATGTCTGAAAGTTGGTCGGGACACATCCCGACTATCTTTACCCAAATCTATGCCTATGCAACACCCAGCTGCAGAGACAGAGGAGAGGAAAAAGGGATAAAGAGGGTCATATGTCCATTTTTGCCAAGCGAAGACAGTCTGCCGCCATTTTGGAAGTAGAAAGCTCCCTCTCACAATCTCATGAGAGGAAATGAGCATTTATGCTTGACACTAGTGATAGCAATTTTGATACTTAAGAGCCAACTTTTCTAAGAATGTGACAGTAAAGCATTCCAACAAAATTTTTTGTGGGGGTAGACATATTGGAAAACTGACAGAAATTACATATTTTATCTCTGAAACCCTTCGGAAAAAAATTTACAGCCCTACCAAGGGAAGGGGTCCCGAGGACCAAAATTGCAAAAACAAAAAAAAATGGGTTTTTGACTTTGATTATCTCTGTGTGCCCTCATTCAGCCTCTGTGATTTCATGGTATATGAATGTATCGGGTAGTGTCTTTCAAAAAACATCGGTATTTTAAAGGCTGAATGAGGGCCAAATCACTACTTTTCACTTTTTTTTCATGCATATTTGGACACCTGGGGACCTTTCCTTTCTAAATATGCATGAATGGCGGTGGTTTAGTTTGGGCACTTCTGTATAGGGGGCGCTTTTTGTGGCAAAAATGCAATTTTGGCTCATTTTCATCAGGCCATAACTTAGTGCGCCAACTATGGAATGAAATGAAACTACTTTTTTATGTTCTTCTATATCTCTACTTCTATGATAATAAAATCAAGAAGGCTTTTTGTCATGCAGTGCTACCCCCTGGGCCAGCTGAGCCATCTAGTGGCCAGGTGCAGAACCGACCTAGCAATACAGTACCGAGTGGCTGTAATCTGCCGTGAACATTTTAGCTCAGAAATGGTTAATGGGACAAAAAGCCCTCTTGATATTATTATCATAGGAAGTAGAGATATAGAAGAACATAATAAAAGTAGTTTCATTTCATTCCATAGTAGGCGCACTAAGTTATGGCCTGATGAAAATGTGCCAAAATGGCATTTTTGCCACAAAAAGCACCCCCTACACAAAAGCGCCCAAACTAAGCCACCGCCATTCATGCATATTTAGAAAGGAAAGGTCCCCAGGTGTCCAAATATTCATGAATGAGCCAGGCTTAATCAGGGCGCAAGCTGTGGGAGGTCCCAGAATGCAGCCCAAAAAGTGAAAAGTAGTGATTTGAAGGGCCACCTATAGGTGGCGCACTCATTCAGCCTCTGATATAACGATGTTTTTTGAAAGACACTACCCGATACATTCATATACCATGAAATCACAGAGGCTGAATGAGGGCGCACTGAGATAATCAAAGTCAAAAACCAATTTTTTTGTTTTTTGCAATTTTGGCCTTCTGGACCCTTACCCTAAAAAGGGCCATAATTTTTTTCCCCCAAAGGGTTCCAGAGATAAAAAACATGATTTCTGTCAGTTTTGGCAATATATGTACCCCCCAAAAAAAATTTATAGGAATCGGAGTGGGTGATGTGTCACGCCCTGTCTCATGCTTAGAAAAATTAGCTCTTAAGTTCAATCCATTTTGAACATGTTCTACAGTTCCAGTATCAGCACGGATGTTCAAAGCAGTTTAACATAACATAACATGAATGGCGAGAACAGGCCGTTCAGCCCAACTAGGCTCGCCAGTTTCTTTATACTATTGTGAATATATCACTTCAGATACTCAATGACTCAATGGTGTCTAGCTCTAAGTCAAGCCTGCTCTTGAAAACTCCCAAGGTCCCTGCCTCAACAACATGGTCAGGCAAGCTATTCCACATCAAAATTACTCTTTGGGTGAAGAAATATTTCCGAATATCAGTGCTAAATTTACCTTTGGTCAACTTCCATTTGTGACCCCGAGTTCTACTAACAACACTTGGTCGAAGGACTCCTACATAATTCACTTTGTTAATCCCTTTAACATATTTAAAGACCTCAATCAGATCACCCCTTTGTCTCCTTTTCCTAAGACTAAAGAGATTAAGGATCTTCAGCCTCTTCTCATAGCTTTCATCTTTTATACCCGGAATTAGTTTAGTGGCTCTTCTCTGAACTTTCTCTAGAGCCTCTATATCTTTCTTAAAGTATGGTCCCCAGAACTGCACACAATACTCCAGATGTGGTCTGACGAATGTGTTGTACAAAAGAAGCATCACCTCCTTGGATTTGTACTCAATACTTTTGGTAATGTATCCCAGCATCCGATTGGTTTTTTTAACTGCTACGGCACAATGGCTAGAGCCTGTGAGGGTTTGGTCAACAATCACTCCCAGATCTTTTTCGTGTGGAGCACATTCCAGTTTTAAACCTCCCATGAAGTAATCTCGTCTAATGTTTTTATTACCTGCATGTGCAGCTTCACATTTCGCAACATTAAATTTCATTTGCCACATTTCTACCCAATTCTGGATTCTATCCAAATCATCCTGAATCACTTTAGTGGACTCTAAACTATTTGCCAAACCTCCTAATTTAGTATCATCTGCAAATTTAACTAATTTGCTCTCAATATTCCTATCAAGGTCATTAATGTAGATAGGAACAGCAGGGGTCCCAACACCGATCCCTGGGGGACGCCACTCCCCACCATACCTAGCTCAGATGAGATACCACTGACTACCACTCTTTGTGTTCTGTCCTGTAACCAGTTTTGAATCCATTTCAGAATACCTCCTGTAACTCCAATGGAGCTCATTTTAAAAATTAGTCTCTTATGCAGTACAGTATCAAATGCTTTCTGAAAATCCAAGTATATGATGTCATGAGCCCTGCTCTGGTCATAAGTCTTGGTGGCCTCTTCAAAAAATTCCAGAAGGTTTGTCAGGCATGACCTTCCCTTACAGAAACCATGTTGGCTATCCCTCAAGATATTATTATGTTCAAGAAATAAGTCCAGCTCATCTTTTATGATAGATTCAAGTCTTTTGCACGCAATGCAAGTTAAACTGACTAGCCTGTAATTTCCTGCCTCAGTACGGTCCCCTTTCTTATATATTGGAATTATATTGCCCTGCTTCCAATCATTTGGTATTTCTCCAGTTTCTAAAGACCGTCTGAAGATGGCGGATAGCGGCTTAAAGATGATCTCACCAACTTCCCTGAGCACTCTAGGATATAAGCCATCAGGACCCGCCCGCCTTATCTGTCTTTAGTTTATGCAACTTGTCTAATACTTTGTTATCCCTAACCTCAATTTCCACTGAGTAATCTTGAGCATTGGACATGCCCTCTGGCCGAATAAAAACCCGCTCTGAGGTAAAATTCTCAACAAAGTAACTGTTTAAGGTATCCGCAATATCTTTGTTATCATATAGCAGCGATCCATATTTATTCTTTATGCACTTAACCTCCTCTTTGACTTTCCTTTTTCTGCTACAGTACTGAAAGAAGCGCTTAGGGTTAGTTTTTGCCCCCTCTGCAATTTGTCTTTCATACAGTCTTCTAGCATTCCTCAGCTCTTTTTTGACCACAGCCCGCATTTTACAGTATTCAGCCTTAGTGTTCTCATTGTTATCCTTTATGTACATCTTATAAAGATTCCTCTTTTCCCTCAAACTCCTACGAATAGCTGTGGTCATCCACTTAGGATTCTGCTTTTACAGCTTACTTTTGGACACCTTTGGAATGAATTTGCATGGGAATCAAGTAAAACCCCCTTAAATCTTTCCCACATCTCATTTACAGACTCACAGTCCAGGAGTGTCTCCCATTTTATTTCACTTAGATATGAGCGCATCCTATCAAAGTTTGCTCGCCTAAAATTGAAAATTTTTGTTTTTGAAGACACCTTTTTAACTTCCCATGAAACATCAAAATTAACAGTAGAGTGATCACTTGTTCCAAGTGGCTCCAGTACCTCAACATTGCTAATTCTATCTGGGTCATTACAGAGCACCAAGTCTAAAATTGCCTTCTCTTGTGTAGGTTTATTAACATACTGCACCAAAAAATGATCATTTATAACATCTAGAAATTCTTCCTCCCCCCCTACCCAGTCCTTTCACTATTTTCCAATCGATACCAGGATAATTTAAGTCTCCCATAATAATAGTCCCTCCTCCTCTACAAGCTTGCGTAATCCTCTTAAAGAGCATTTCATTGACAATACTGTCCAAAGCTGGCGGTTGATAGCATACTCCTATGTTTAAACCAGTCTCATGTTTGCCAATGAGCCTGACCCAGATATCTTCAAAAGGGCAAGGAATGTTCAATTTCAGGAATTTCCTGCACATTTATGTTTTCGTTCACATAGCGTGCTACACCCCCTCCTCACCTATTGCATCTATCCTTCCTAAAGAGCTAATAACCTTCTATATTATATTTATCTCCATCCTCTTCACTAAGCCATGTCTCTGTAATCCCAACTATGTCATAGCCCTCACTAATGATAATGGCCTCAAGTTCTGGAAATTTATTTTTTATGCTTCTTGCATTTAGATAAAAACATTTCAGGTTATCGCGAACACTCTTCCCCTTCGATTTCCCATGTGCTCGCTGCTCCAAGCCCCTCACTACGCTTTGTTGCTTTAAAAATATATCATCAGTAGTGCATGTAATGCTGTCAGCTTCCATCAGGACAGTCTGCATTTCCCTCCGTATAACACTCTCTAACCTCCCTGCCCCCCAAGTCCCAAGCTTAAATAACTCTGTGCTACCCTCAACATACGCTGACCCAGTGCAAAGGTACCCCTCCGGTTCAGGTGTAGCCCATCCGGCTTGAACAGGTCACTCCTGTCCCAGAAGTAGTTCCAGTGCCCCATAAACCTATACCCTTCTTTCCTACAGCAAGTTCGTAGCCACGCGTTAAACCTCCAGATAAAATTCTGCTTCTCTCTGCTCGCATGTGGTACTGGTAGAATCCCGGAGAAAACTACCGTGGAGGATCTGCTCCTAAGCTTTCCAGCTAATTCCACAAATTTGCCTTGCAGAACCTCAAACCTACCCTTACCTATGTCATTTGTCCCAACATGGACCATGACACCTGAATCCCTCCCCACTCTGGCCAGGAGCTTGTCCGCACGCTCCAGGAGGTCTCCTACCTGGGCACCAGGCAGGCAACACACCGTACGAGACTCCTTGTCGCGCGAACAGACTAAGCTGTCTATTCTTTTAAGTATTGAGTCCCCCACTATCACTAACTCTCTTTTCTGAGGGGTAGAGGCCAACAGGGTGCTCTGATGCTCATCAGTCCCCCACTCTCAGGGTCAGGGGCCAATTCGAGTTCCTGCAAGGACCGAAATTGGTTGGACACCTCAACCACAGGAGGAGCTGTCGCTGTACGGCGTGCACGCCCTTTCCTGCGCTGACGTCCTACAGTCACCCAACTTTCTGTCCCTGCCTGCTCTGGGGTCCCCGCACCACCCTGCTTTGGTGTACACACCATTTTTCTAAACGACAGACAACTTAGTTCCTCTAGGAACTCAACTGATTGTGAACTATGTTGCGCCGCCAACTGGCCCTGAAGATCAAGGATCTTGCTCTCCAGATGCTCAATTAGCGGACAACGGAGGCAGACAAACCCACCTTGGAATTTAGAAACTTCAGTCATGTGACCAAGTAAAATTTGTGCCAGAAAAAAAAATCCTTACCCACCACAGGAAGGTTTGAATCTTAAACTGTATAAAAAGATGGACGCAGCACCTGGGTCTGAAAAGTGAAGCCAATGGGGAAATCTCTTAAATTTGCATTCTATTTAATGGCCAGGTTGCAGAAAGAAGTTCAGTGCTATAGAAGTCGATGAGAAAATGACCCTACTTTCCCACGTGATTTATTATATTCAATAATGATTTTCCACAATATTTTATGGTATCTATCGCAAGTTTCAGGTCTCCTTCCATATATCATGATGTTCATTTTTGTAAATTATGGTCCCAAATAGACAAGAATAAAGGATAAAGCCAGATATGCTTTGGGGGCGTGGCTATCCTCTGGTCCTCATCAGATACGCTCAGATCCACACGTAGATCCACCCCTCGCTCCTCCCTGGATCTTCAATTCACACTCTCGTCCAATAGGAATCACATCCGGTTACAAAATGACAAAAGGGCGCTGTTCAAATTGCCAAAATCGAGGCTTCCTAAACGGTACACTGAAACCAATGGGTGACATCACGGTTGCTTCGTCCATCTGTTTATACAGTCTATGGTTTGAATGCTTTGTTGAGCATTTATGGTGCTATTATGTGACATAAACAGTTGTTGATTTGCAATTAAATTTGAGTGACATATTAATTTACTTAGTTAAATATTTTGATTAAAGAATACAGGCAGATATAGTGAGATAGATATAAATGCATTGGCTTTGTGCATGTGCGTTAGCTTTATCATATAGTATACATCCATCGTTGGACTGGTCTGAAAGCTTTCCTCCTATTAATTTTCCATTTGAATAATGAACAGCTCTTGGATCCACAGTTTCAGTGTTAGGAAAACAAACTTCACCACGGTTCATTACGGCATAGACTTTTAAAACTTGTGAAAATTCCACCTCATCATTTCCCCCCTCCAAGCAGAGCACTGGTTTTCAACAACTGATTGTCCGATTCCTCCAATAAAATAACCGTGAAAGGAAACCATTATAATTTGTGAGTGGTTCAATGAAGAAGTGAGTTTGGTTGCTGACAAGATGGGCAACTAGTTTGAAACCACAATAACCTACAGCAGGGCTATTCAACATTATCCTGCAAGGGCCGGTTTGGGTGCAGGTTTTCATTCCAACCAAGCAATTACACATCTGATATTACTAATTAACCTCAAGAGTCTTTGTTAAAGAGCTTGATTAGTAGTATCAGGTGTGTAAGTGCTTAGTTGGAATGAAAGCCTGCACCCACACCGACCCTCGCAGGATAATGTTGAATAGCCCGGACCTACAGTGTGTATCTTTGTAAATGCTATCATAAATTTTGGTAGTAATAACCATCAGTAATAGCAACCTGTTGTTGAGGCTCACCTGCGATTATCCGTTCTTTTTTTAGTTCAAAACACGTTCTTACGGCAACATTAAAAGTTTCTGCCAGTAGGCAGTGCACTACTCGTAGAAACGCGGTTTCGAAACAGTGGTTGTTTCAAAAGTTCCGAAACTGTTTCAAAGGTTTGAAATTGCCATCTCTACCTGACGCACACACACACATACACACGCACTGATAGGAAGATCGGATGGCAGGTACTTCTGGAAGAGAGTATCAGAAAGTTGAGATACAGAATATGCTAACACTCCACAGCACACTATGAATAATAATGTCATTGTGTCTCCTGGAAATCCTTGCGAAGACACTGCGCTGTTGACAGCACAGCTGTCATGGTTGATGCCTGACAGGTAAACACAGTTTACCTGAAATGAGCTAAACTGAATAATATTGGCAATATTTTTCCCCTTTGTATAACAGCCTCTTAAAATTTGAGTATCAATAAAAGACAAGATCACTTAAGACTAAACAAATGTTTTGCGAGAGGTGCACTATTCATCTTAATAGAAGAAAGAACAACACTGTCCGAGACAGAGTTGCATTTTCAAGCCAGTTAAAAACAGTACTGTAGAAGTCAGGAGAAAAAAAAATTGATGATAATTAATACATTTTTGGAACACACCCTGCTCTACGCTCTCATCACACACTTCACCGCAAGATAAATTACACATTTCATGCCATGATTACTTCTGGAAAGGTCCAGATAATAGGAATTTTACTCTGCGTTCATATTTGATTTTTAATAAATGAGAACTTCACTTTAAGCGGAGTGCAATTCTTACTGTCCTCCGTCGGCACTCACGGCGTATTGTGCCTGCTGTATTGACTGCCACAAATATGTAGTTGCACATTTTCGTGTAATACGCAACCGGTCTTCCATAATGTTAGCATTTTCAGGCCCACCAAAGAAAACGCCCAAGCTGTAATAAAAGTTTGTCAGATGTCGACCTTTTTCAATGAATTGAAAACTCATTTGGTTCGTCTCTGGGTTTGTTACAACTGCGGTCACGCCATCTGTGCTTCGGAAAAGCATCTGATTGTCACGCTATCTGTGCTTTTAGATATTTGGTGCGCGTCTATATCAAAACATGGAAGGCCAATGGAAGCAATCAAAACTGTTTACTTTATCTGATTGTATGTAACTGTAATTTTAGTCAAAGTATCGGTGTCCAAATATGAATAGAGCACCTTGTTCTGTTGTCCTAATGCAGCCTATTTAAGCAATTTTACTGTATAGCCCAAATAAAAATAGATACTTCTCATAAAATCAATGCATCTCATAAAAATTATTAAAAATACTTAAACAAATTGTTTTCAATGAGGTGTTGTTCTACTAGATCCCAAGTATGATGATTTTCAGACTATTCTACTGCAGCATTTTTCAAAACAGTCCATTACATTACTATGCCCCAGTGGAAAATCAATGGGCCAAATATTTTAAAATGATTAAAAATACTTAAACAAATTGTTTTTTCAGAAAAGAACTAGGAGTTGTTGTTCTACTAGGTCCCAATATGTCCCTGATGATTTTTTAAGACTATTCCACTGCAGTATTTGGGAAAACAGCCTACATTACTTCTCATAGAAAACCAATGTGGCTAATAAAATAATGATTAATAATACTTAAACAAATTTTTTTCAGAAAAGAGCTATGAGGTGTTATTCTACTAGATCCCAAGTATGTCCCTGATGATTTTCAGACTATTCTACTGCATCATTTTTTTCAAACAGTCCATTAGATCACTATACCCCATTGGAGATCAATGGGCCAAATATAAAAAAAGATTAAAAATACATAAACAAATTGTTTTCAGAAAAAGAACAATGGGTGCTGTTCTACTAGGTCCCAAGTATATCTCTGATGATTTTAAGACTATTCTACTGCAGCATTTGGGGAAAACAGCACACTACATTACTACTCTTCATAGAAAATCAATGGGGCCAATTAAAAATGATTAATAATACTTAAACATATTTTTTTTAGAAAAGGAGATATGAGATATTATTCTACTAGATCCCAAGTATGTCCCTGATGATTTTCAGACTATTCTACTGTATCATTTGGGAAACAGCCTATTAGATCACTGTACCCATTGGAGATCAATGGACCAAATGTTAAAAAAAAAGATTAAAAATACTTAAACAAATTGTTTTCAGAAAAAACAATGGGATGCTGTTCTACTAGGTCCCAAGTATATCTCTGATGATTTTTCAGACTATTCTACTGCAGTATTTTGAAAACAGTCCATTAGATTATGCTTCATAGAAAATCAATGGGCCTAATTAAAAATTTAAAATACTTTTGTTTTCAAAAAGAGCTATAAGGTGTTGTTCTACTAGGTCCCAAGTATGTCCCTGATGATTTTCAAACTAAGCTCATTTGGAGCCTTACATTTATAATGCTGGACTCACGGACCCCAGTCATTTATCTTTTAACAAATCCATTGAAGCACATTCTGGAAACACATTTCAAAGTGTTCGGTCTGAGTTTGTTTCCAGCATATAGAAATAGTAGAACAACACCTCCTAGTTCTTTTCCTGAAAACAATTTGTTTATGTATTTTTAATCTTTTTTTATATTTGGCCCATTGATCTCCACTGGGGTACAGACTGATCTAATGGACTGTTTCAAAATGCTGCAGAAATAGTCTGAAAATCATCAGGGACATACTTGGGACCTAGTAGAACAACACCTTATAGCTTTTTTTCTGAAAACAACTTGATTAAGTATTTTTAATATTTTTTATTCATTTATTGATTCTCTATGGGGAGTAGTAATGTAGTGGGCTGTTTCGAAAATGCTGCAGTAGAATAGTCTGAAAATCAGTAGAGACACACTTGGGATCTAGTAGAACAACACCTCATAGCTCTTTTCTGAAAACAATTTGTTTAAGTATTTTTAATCATTTTTAAAATATTTGGCCCATTGATTTTCTATGGGGCATAGTCATGTACTGGACTGTTTCCAAAATTCTGCAGTAGAATAGTCTAAAAATCATCAGGGACATACTTGGGACCTAGTAGAACAACAACTCATAGTTCTTTTCTGAAAACAATTTGTTTAAGTATTTTTAATCTTTTTTTTAACATTTGGTCCATTGATCTCCAATGGGGTACAGTGATCTAATAAGCTGTTTCCCAAATGATGCAATAGAATAGTTTGAAAATCATCAGGGACACACTTGGGATCTAGTCGAACAATATCTCATAGCTCCTTTTTGAAAACAATTTGTTGAAGTATTATTAATCATTTTTTTAATTGCCCTCATAGATTTTCTATGAGGAGTAGTAATGTAGCGGGCTGTTTTCCAAATGCTGCAGTAGAACAGTCTGGAAATCATCAGAGATGTACTTGGGACCTAGTAGAACAACACCTCATCGTTCATTTCTGAAAACAATTTGTTTAAGTGTTTTAAATCCTTTTTGTTAGGCCCATTGATTCTCTAAGGGCATAGTAATGTAATGGACTGTTTCCCAAATGCAACAGTAGAATAGTCTGAAAATCATTAGAGACACACTTGGGATCTAGTCGAACAATACCTCATAGCTCATTTCTGAAAACAATTTGTTGAAGTATTATTAATCATTTTTTTAATTGCCCTCATAGATTTTCTATGAGGAGTAGTAATGTAGCGGCTGTTTTCCAAATGCTGCAGTAGAACAGTCTGGAAATCACCAGAGATATACTTGGGACCTAGTAGAACAACACCTCATCGTTCATTTCTGAAAACAATTTGTTTAAGTATTTTTAATCATTTTTAAAATATTTGGCCCATTGATTTTCTATGGGGCATAGTAATGTAATGGAGTGTTTCTAAAATCGCAGTAGAATAGTCAGAAAATCATCAGGGATCTAGTAGAACAACAACTCATAGTTCTTTTCTGAAAACAATTTGTTTAAGTATTTTTCATAATTTTCTGAGATGCACGCATTTTTGCGTTACATATTTGGGATAAACGTTGGCCTTCTATACAGTGAAATTGCTTAGATACAGGCTGCATTAGGACAACAGAACAAGGTGCTCTATTCATATTTGGACACCGATATTTTGACTAAAACTTACAGTTACATACAATCAGATAAAGTATGAAAACTCAGATACGATTCCTGATATCGAGCAGTGCTGATGGCTTCCATTCCCCACTCTTCCTGAAGTGTTACCGTATGTTTTGATATAGACGCGCACAAAATATCAAAGCACAGATAGCGTGACCGTGCTTTTCCGAAGCACAGATGCCGTGACCGCAGTTTTGTTACAGGCTGTGCGATTTTTTGAGTTTGGTTCCGGTGAAAATGTATCGACTTCAAAGTGCTATGGTGCGAAGTTTAGCAGGAATGTGGCATGTTCTCGATTTTGTGCTGCTGGTTATTCGAAAAAGGTAGACATCTGACAAAATTTTGTTACAGCTCGGCCGTTTTCTTTGGTAGGCCTGATTTTGACTCAGTCATAAAAGAAGCCAACTCAAACAGCAAGGCCTAGACCCACAGAGCGAATGAGCTCAATTCGATGGCTGTGCGCTCAGGCAGAACTGAGCCAGACCTCAGCCAAGCCTAGCCCGTGAAGTATGCAATGTTTCACTCCACCAAGCAGGTACATGGGATCAAGAGTTAGTTTCCTACCTGGTTCAGCGTTACCGGCACATCAGGTACGAAATGTGGGCTCTGCCACCTTCACAAGCCGAATAGAAGCCGGCCAAATTTTCAGAGCCGGAGAATGTCGCCTCAGGAAAATACGCAGGCCGAGATCATAAGATGTTGGTAAGTAGACACAGAAACGACTGGTCCAGTTGTCTCTTGCGTACATTTTTCTGTTAAAGATTTTAAGTACAGCCGACCTCAAGTAAAACTAAAACTTTTAGCGTATTTAACTACGACTACAACGCAATGGTCACTGTCACGCGAAATTCGTCCCTGATTGGGCAAAAAGCTGCATCCTGGAGCAGTCTAAAGAAAAAAAAGAAGTTGGTCTCAGCTGTAGTGCTCAAATAAACAATTTAAACTAGTGTCTAGTCCTAGTGCCCAATCAATACTACATTTCTTGAGAGTAAATTGGTAGCCCAGGTGATTCCCAGACATGAAAAATGGTGCTCTACGTGCAATGAAGGCAAGATCATCGGTCGGTCATTTCAATACAAAAAACTCTCAGAAAATCACTATAAAATTCAGATCTTTTATTTCTTTGAAATAACATGATGTCAAAGAGAATTCTGTTATATTTCGTACAGGTACAAAAACATTTTCCGGCACACACTGAATATACATCACAGGATAAACAAAGTTTTTTTTTTCATTTCTTTTTTTCATCTTTTGGCTTGCAGACACAAACACAATGACAAGCGGTAAAATAGCCTCTTCCGTGCTGCATGGACTTTTCTCTCAGTTCCTCTGAATCTATACACATTTGGCGACAAAGTGCTATATAAATCAAATCCTTTCAGCATTTTGTACAACTGCGAAATGAAAATTAAAAGGCTTCCATGATAAGACTACAGGAAGATACCCTGGCCCTGCAGTACCACAGAAATGTCCTCTTTTTTAACAGAAGTTGATTGGACAGTTTTGAACAGTCTTGATTGGATGAGAATCCCAGACAATTTATTATTTTTTAATCTGGGCCCAGGTATTTTCGAGATCGAAAGGTGAAATGATGAATACGTCCAAGCACATGGCCACCTGCATTAAACGTTTCATAAGTGAAACCATTGCGGGTAACACTGAACAAAAAGGTCTACATGAATTGCTATTTACTAATATAGTTGTTCATCTATAACTACAGAAAAAATAGCTGGAACATCATTAATTTATGTTAACAACATATATTAGTTAAGGACAATAAACTCAGGAATATAAAAAAGCAAATGTATTCATTGATAGCTAATGATACACGTATCCAATGCTCTGCTAATATATAAATACAATCATGAGAATGCAGCTATAAATTAATGTAATTATTAGTTAACAAATACACTTGCCAAATATGTTCTCTGTCACACTGTGGGTGTATTCAAGTGCATTAGCAACTAAATTAATGTCAGATCATGTGACCTTCTTATAGAGTGTAACCCAGCAATGTATTGGAGAGGTGGGCGGAGCAAGAACAGGTCTGAAGTCCGTGCTCAGAGTAAGGTCTGTCTGTCACTCAAAGTTGGAGACAGAAGAACTGTTCTGAGATAGAGGAAATGGTTTTTCCCACCTATATAAGCCTCAAGAGGAGGCCCACTACGCCAACCAGGGAAGCAAAACGGCTCATCATCAGTTAAAGAAAGTGCAGTCAAAGAACTCCCAAAAATATACCTTTAACCAAAAACAGAACTCGAAATCTGACCGCAGAGCACTGTACGCGTGGTAGCGGAAAGGGTGAGAATTTCGTGCGAGAGAATTCCCACCATGGCCCACTTATACCCATGCAGTAACAGCAGTGGCCAACAGGGCTTTGAAAGGTGGGGTCAGTACTGTTGGCCCTGAGTTGGACTGGACCTACAAAAAAAATTAGAGAAGTTATACAAAAAAAATGGAGGCAGTTGGGGGTGGGGGTGGTGGGGTTGCAGAGCAATATTCTATAAAAGAGCCCAGAATTCCTAGCTAAGCACATGCAAGTAACCAGCCTAACAAAGCCGACGTTTTCCACCCAGGAGGAGAGACCACAAAACGTCCGCGAAGCGTCACACAACATAGCGAATCGTTCAGCGTGAACTTTGAAGGGACTCTGGAAACCCGTCTACACGAATACGTCCAATGTGCACTAGCGATGAAAATGCTCCCAAAAGCGGCTACATATCTGGCAAATAAAAAAATGTATAAATGTCGTTCCCTCCCCCTCCACCTTAGCTGATGTGAGGTAAGGGGAGGGCTCTGGCACAAAATGGCTGCCATGAATCATCCAGCTGGAGGCTACTCATCACTGGAAAGCACTGAAAAGCATTATGCAACAGCGACTGTCTGTCTTGCAAAAGCAAGGGACAGGGACAGCCAGGGACAGCCCTTTGGAAAGGAGTCTGGATTAGCACCCGTACCATTAATACCAGTTTTGTTTTAGTTTGGAGTGGAGTCCTGTTGAGGATGTAAGCCTCACTTAAGTCACTGTTAAAAGCAACAATGCAGTCCCAGGGTATAATTTCTGACAGTGTACTGGTGGGTAATCACAAATAAATAAAATAGGATTCCGTACAGCGGCTGTTTGTTTGTCGTTTGGGGACATAAAAAACACATAAATATTGTTAACTTGATTTAAAAAAAAAATCTCAATACAATTGCATTACTTTTCAAATGCGAGAGGACAAAAGTTTGGTATTTTCATAAGGCACCAAGAAAAGAAGATTAACCAATTGCGTTCTTTCTCATACAACCCCCCACCCCCAACCTACCCCACCCAATTAACGAACAGCAAAAATCATGGTAATATGACAATGTTAATGTTGTTTACACAATAATAATCACTACAACAGAGCAGCCGTGACAGAACTGATGAGCGACGGAAGTGGTGCTCGAGAGAAAACCCATATAAAATTGATCGAATGACAGCACATTTAAAACTGCTTAACCCCTCAGTGTCCGCTTTCCCGTAACTGTCAGGCTGTGCTGTGTAATTTCTGAAACCCCATCTCTCTCATTTGAATGATTCGTTCTCCAGTCAGTTCCTGTTGAACCCGCAGCCTCCACCGCAACTCACACCACCAAACAGCCAGGTTTACAGCGCGGCCACAGTGTTTGTGAATTCCTTTCTTCAGACAGATATGAGCCCAGATTAAGCAAATACTCACTTGTGTTCACACATTTTCATGTGCTTCCTCCAATTACTGATTTTTGAGGAGATGTGTCATTTGAATTTCTGGCACTTTGCTGCTTTTGAAACCCCCAGGAGTCTGTGATGGTTTGTAAACGATATGCATCAGCTTTCGACAGCCTTCGGGTTAAAAAAAATTAAAAAGGAATAGAGAGGGAAGGAAAAATGCAGGATGGCACATTAAACTAAAAAAAAAAAAAAATGTGACAGACGGTTTTGACAGCTTCAAATGAATGGACGTCACATCGTGATGATGTCATAGCTTGCCAACCCTCCCCCCCCTATCCTTTTCCCACCCCAAATCTCATTGGTTGCCCCCCTCTAAGCCAGACTTGTGCTCTTCAGCTGCCCCCCACAGACGAGGCTGAGGGGCGATGCTGGGGACGACCGTCTTCAGACGGCACATGGCAGGACACTAGACCCTGGAATTGCATAAGATTTCCACGGCAGCTTTTTTTTTGCGTGTTTACATGCGTCAAGAGACACCTGCCCACCCAGTGGTTACAAACAGTGAAAGCCTCCTATGTGATTGACCGGAGTCACATGATTACAGTCAGGTGACCGGGGCGTGCTGGTGGGGAGAGCAGCTCTGCGGCTGGTCGGGGCAGAGTTTGGCTGGGAGAGGTCGGGTAGGGGGCGGTGCGCTGGGGGGACAGGTGTCTACATCTCGTGGGCGGATACGTGGTGCTCGGCGACGCCATTGGTGTGGGCATTTCCCTCGTTTAGGCGGCGGACTCTGTAGAGCTCATAGTGGATACTGCTGGTGATGTCTTTGATGTTTTGCATATGGGTTCTGGGATGGAGAGAGAGAGAGAGAGGGATGGGGGGCGGAGAGAGAACAGCTTAAATACACAGGTGTACTCATTCTTAAGCATACAGAAACACACATTCTCTCTCTCTCTCTCTCTCTCTCACACACACACACACACACACACACACACAAACAGACATACCATCCTAAAGTTGTCCAGTAATACATTCAAGCAAAGACAGGACAACACATTCTCTGATGAGCAGGCTGCTCACTTACCTAATCAGGAGATCCCGCAGGTAGGCAAACTCACAGTGGCCAATGTTTTCAACTGTGAACAAAACAATGAGACACGTCAAATCTGTTCACAACACAATTTTTGCATTTTTGTAATATTGTTTTTCAAATACTAATTCTGTTTCTACAAGTTCACCTACAACCCCAATTCCGAAATAGTTGGGACAAAGTGTAAATTGTGAATAAAATCAAAACGCAATGACTTTCAAATCACACCAGCCAGTATTTTATTCACAATAGAACAGAGAAAACATAGCAAATGTTGAAACTGAGAAATTTTACCATTTTATCCACAAAATGAGCTCATTTCAAATTTGATGGCTGCTACAAGTGTCAGAAAAGTTGGGACAGGGGCCTGTTTACCATGGTGTAGCATCCCCTGTTCTTTTTAATATAGAGTGGAGGTGTTTGGGCATTGAGGAGACAAGTTTCTTGAGTTTAGCCATTGGAATTTGATCCCACTCTTGTTTAATACAGGCTTCCAGCTGCTGGAGAGTTTTGGATGTCCTTTGACGGACTTTTCGTTTAATTATGTACCAAATGTTCTCAATCGGTCAAAGATCAGGACTGCAGACAGGCCAGTTCAGCACACGGACTCTTCTACTACGAAGCCATGCTGTTGTAATAGCTGCAGTATGTGGTTTTGCATTGTCCTGATGAAATACACAAGGCCTTCCCTGGAATAGATGTCATCTGGAGGGGAGCATATGTTGCTCTAAAACCTTTATATACCTTTCAGCATTCATGGTGCTTTTTAAAACATGCAAGTGTCCCTCACCATATGCAATAATGCATCCCCATACCATCAGAGATGCTGGCTTTTGAACTGAACGCTGATAACAGGAGGGGTCTTTCTCCTCTTTAGCCCGGAGGACACGACGCCCATGATTTCCAACAAGAATGTCAAATTTGGACTCGTCTGACCACAGGACACTTTGCCACTTTGCTACAGTGCATTTTAAATGAGCCTTGGCCCACAGAACATGGCGGCGCTTCTGGATCATGCTCAACAATGGCTTCCTTTTTGCATGATACAGTTTTAGGTGGCATCTGTGGATGGCACGGCGGACTGTGTTTACAAACAGTGGTTTCTTGAAGTATTCCTGGGCCCATTTAGTAATGTCAGTGACAGAATCATGCCGGGGAGTGATGCAGTGGCGTCTGAGGGCCCGAAGATCACGGGCATCCAGTAAAGGTCTTTGGCCTTGACCCTTACGCACTGAGATTTTTCTAGTTTCTCTGAATCTTTTGATGATGTTATGCACTGTCGATGATGAGACCTTCACAGCCTTTGCAATTTGACGTTGAGGAACATTGTTTTTAAAGTATTCCACAATTTTTTAACGCAAGCCTTCACAGGTTGGAGAGCCTCTGGCCATCTTTACTTCTGAGAGACTCAGCCTCTCTCAGACATCCCTTTTATAGCCAATCATGTTACACACCTTTGAAATAAAATTTGAAATAAGCTCATTTTGTGGATACAAATATAAAATGTCTCAGTTTCAACATTTGAAATGTTATCTATATTCAGTTGTAAATAACATATTGGCTCATGTGATCTGAAAGTCATTGCATTTTGATTTTATTCACAATTTACACTTCATCCCAACTATTTCGGAATTGGGATTGTACTTCTACATACAGTACAGCCAAGACACCTTAGTTTTCCTTTGCGCCTGGAACTCACATTGAAAAAAAATTTTTTTTGTATGATTGTGCAATTTTTCCTTCACTCATTTGCTCTTACCCCTCTCTTGTTCTGCAGTTGGAAATTTGAAAATCTTTTCTTTATCTGAAGGTATAACTCAAAGTGATTCTTATTTTAATCCATCCAAGTGAAATGAATTCTTGCACCATAAGTTTGTAAGATTGACATGCAGAAAAGGACAGTAGTTTAGCAAAAAATCTTTTATTCATTACAGGTGTATACTTTGACTGGGTTCAATGTTTTTGGGGATAAAAATCAAGCGGGAAGGGTCAAGTCAATCCTTGAGTAAAAAGGTAGGGATGCACCGCTCCAATGTTGCCACTAGAGGGCAATGCAGGTCGGGGGAGGAGCGAGAGCAGACTGTGGCGGCAAGATGGATTTGTTGACTGGAGATAAGAAATCGCAGCCGACTCGCGTCGCATTATTCAATTTATTTGAACCCCCTTCTCAGATAAGTGTGGCGGCCTGACAAATTTCGCGTGACGAATGCGCGGCAGCCTCAGGAGGAAGTATGCGTGTATGAATTATAGATTGTGTCAAGGTCGCAAATGGGATGGCGAAACCATATCCATGTGACTGCTCTATGGTGAAGACGCTCGCGACGCTCGAAGCAGGAAATTAAATCTCCTTGAGAGTCAACAGCGCTAAAATTGAGCGCTGTCACCCGATACGATTTCAAACATGCAGGTTATTTAGCAATTTATCCTTTTTCGTGAGTGTATTCCTGTCAAATAGACAGTTGGAAAAGAGGCTGAGGTACGTTCTCTAGTGATACATCAGGACCTATTTTTCAGAATTATTTAATTGACAGCTGAAACACTAAAGAGCAGATAATTCCTCTGCGCAATTTATTTTAAAGCTGTGAAAGATGTTTCAACAAAAATCTGCTCTTCGTCAGGTAAAGATTTTCAAGTGATATAGCCCTACGTGGAAAAGCCGACAAAGATTATCAATAACCCAGCATTTGTCTTTTCAGAGTAAAATTATTTCGAAAATCTCTTCATTGAAGGACACCAGAGTTAATGTTTTAAACCCATTCACTGAAGGAATAAAGACTCCAACCATTCCTGGTAACTGGAGATCACTTTGTTATGAAGCCTCTATCAACACTTCCCACACTGCACTGCAGCTTTCCCGTGCAGAAACTTGGGTTTATTTATTCTTGCGGTCTCTGCGGAGACGTCATACAACGGTCTTGGGCAATGAAACAATAGGCACCATGAGGCAGAGTGAATGAGGTCTGGCCTTGCGCCAAAACCAGAGCTGGACAGGCCTCGCATTGCTGTGTGGACCACGTAGACCGTGACCAAATGCCGTCTTTCTGCGGCCACTTTTATTTTGACACGACCAGCAGGTTTAATCCGCTGACCGGGCAGCACATGTTCCTAGGTGATGGTGAATAACGCCATTGTTCTCTCTGTAGGAACTCAGAATGAGTTATATACACACCTGCCCTCACATATATACACATACGCCGATCAGCCATGACATTATGACCACTGACGCGTGAAGTGAATAGCATTGATTATCTCAATACAGTGGCACCTGTCAGTGGATGAGATATATAGCCAGGGAGTCAACAGTTGTTCCTCAAAGTTAGTGATGGAAGAGGGAAAAATGGGCAAGCTTGAGGATGTGAGGGACTTTGAAAAGGGCCAAATTGTGATGGCAAGATGACTGGGTCAGAGCACCTCCTAAACTGCAGCTCTTGTGGGGTGTTCTCGATCTGCAGTGGTCAGTACCTACAAAAAATGGTCCAAGGAAGGAAAACCAGAGAACCAGCGACAGGGTCAGGGGCAGCTCATGGATGGACACGGCGAGCGAAGGCCGGCTCATTTGATCTGATCCGACAGAAAAGCTACTGTTGCTCAGATTGCTGTGGAAGTTTATGCTAGTTCTAATAGGAAGGTGTCAGAACACACAATACATCGCAATTTGTTGCAAAAGGGGCTGCGTTTCCACAGATCAGTCTGGGCGCCTATGCTGACCTCTGTCCACTGCCAAAAGCGCCTACTATGGGCACGTGAACATCAGAACTGGACCACAGAGCAATGGTAAAAGGTGGCTTGATCTGATGAATCATGTTTTCTTTCACATCATATGGATGGCCGGGAATGTGATGTGGCACCAGAATGCACTATGGATGGAAGGCCAGCCAGCGGAAGCAGTGTGATGCTTTTGGGCAATGTTCTGCCAGGAGACCTTGGGTCCTGCCATTCACATGGGTGTTACTTTAACACGTACCACCTATCTTAACATTGTTGCAGACCAAGTACACCCCTTCATGGAAATGGTATTCTCAAATAAAAAAGTGAATTATGTAGGATTCCTTCGACCAAGTGTTGTTAGTAGAACTTAGGGTCACAAATGGAAGTTGACCAAGGGTAAATTAAGCACTGATATTCGGAAATATTTCTTCACCCAAGGAGTAATTTCGATGTGGAATAGCTTGCCTGACCATATTGTTGAGGCAGAGACCTTGGGAGTTTTCGAGAGCAGGCTTGACTTAAAGCTAGACACCATTGAGTCATTGAGTATCTGAAGGGATATATTCACGATAGTATAAAGAAACTGGCGAGCCTAGTTGGGCTGAACGGCCTGTTCTCGCCATTCATGTTATGTTATGTTATGTTATGTTATGTTATGTTAAGTTAAATGGCAGTGGCCTCTTTCAGCAGGATAATTTGCCCTGCCACACTGCAAAAATGGTTCAGGAATGGTTTGAGGAACACAACAACGAGTTCAAGGTGTTGACTTGGCCTCCGAATTCCACAGATCTCAATGCAATCGAGTATCAGTGGGATGTGTTGGACAATGAAGTCCAATACATTGGTGGCCCCACCTCGCAACTTTCAGGACTTAAAAGACCTGGTGCTAACAATTTGGAGCCAGATACCACAGCAAACCCTCAGAGGTTTCATGGAGTCCATGCCTCGACAGGTCAGGACTGTTTTGGCGGCAAAAGGGTGCCTACACAATATCAGGCAGGTAGTCATTAAGTTATGGCTAATCTGTGTATATTTGGGGTGGCAGGCGCCAGTATAGTCTGAATCATTTGTTCTTAAACCAGGGCACACCCATGTGTACATCCAGAATCACACAGAAGACCTTGTAAACCCTGATATGATCTATCAAACACACAAAATCTGTCTACTCATCCAAGCACTAGGATTGGCCAGCCGTTCAAGCACGTGTTTGCGATCAATCCTTGTGCTGAACGGCTGGCCAGTCCTTGCGCTTGAATGACTGGCCAATCCTAGCGCTTGAATGTTCAGGAGGGGAATGTCTTTGTGATAATGTAATTGGGATCCATAACAATGCAGAAAACCAGCAGTTCTTGGACCTCAATTTGATGACCTTTGACCTAGAGAGTTAGGTGTCTGATTGGGCGCAGAAGGTTGGTGGTTTAAGCCCTTGACTGGGACTCCAGAGGTTTGAGCCCCACTGTTTCCACAGTAATATCAGTGGAGCACCTGGGCCCATCAGCAAGGACATTAAGATGATTGGGCCTTGCTTGGTCCAATCAACTGCAAGTTGCTTTGAATAAAAGTGTTGGCTATATAACAATATCTCTCATTACCATGCTTCTTCTCAGCCTAGCGGAATGAATGCGAGGGGAAGGGAGCTCTGCCCTGATTGGCTGAAGTCTACATGATGTAAGCGTACCTTCTATGGTGCCCCACTTTGTCTTCCTTCCCAGAATCCTCCTCCCGTTGACCTGATACTCCTGATCGCTCCCCACCACAGCGAACGGGATCATTTCCTGCATGGAGAAGTGACGACAGGCAAAGAGACAAAGGTTGGACATGTGGTTTGACTGTGTGTATGTGTGTGTGTGTGTGTGTGTCGCGCACGTTTAGGGCACACAGGACTCACTCGTATCTTCTCATTGATAATTCTGTCCTCAGCATCTTCGTCAAACTCCTTCTGAGGGTAAACATCGATCCCGTGGATTCTCAGCTCCTCCCTGATCTGTGGACACAGATACATTCAGTATACACACTGACACATTCTATATGCAGATGCAACCGCTTTCAATATAAACACACAAACACGTTATACATAGACACATTCTAGATACACACTGACACATTCAACGTACATACAGAGACATTCAGCATACGGGCAAACACATTCATTATACACAGACACATTCAGTGTATGCACAGGCACATTCAATAAACACATACATTCATTCATACAATAAACACTGATTTCCACAGCACACACTCAATTTGTTTAAACACGCGTTCACCTGAAGCCCAGCACGGAGTGCTCGTGATGACAAGAACACAGAAGAGTCTGTTTTCACAGCTTTTTCAGAAACGTTCCTCAGAAGACCTTCAGGAACATTTTTCAAATCCCACATTTTGGAAGATCTGGATGCTAAGGAGCTGTCGACATGAGTCGTCTGCACAGACAGCAGCTGGTTTAACTACCCCTGCACCCATTCATGCTTGTGTGTTTTTTGGCTGCCTTTCCTAGCTGCTGTGAGAAATGGGGCATTATCAACCAGCTACCAAGATGACATGTCACAGTGTGGTTTGGACAGCAAAAGAGGGAGGATGAATAGGAGAGAGGAAGAGAGAGTAAGAACACGGGATGATGGATCTGACCTGCTGTGTGACAGCACATGTGTTTGTACAAGAGCGTGCGTGAGTGTGAGAGTGTGTGTGTGAGTGTGTACCTTCATTTTGAAGAAGTCTCTCTCCTCCAAGGTGAGGGTGTCCGCCTTGGCAATAACTGGGACGATGTTCACTACTTTACTGAGTCGCCTCATGAACTCCACATCCAATGGCCTCAGACTGAGAGGGAGGGAGAGAGAGAGGACAGGAGAGGGGGAGGAAAGAAAAAAGCCAGGGTTATTCAGGTAATATTGAAAAAGCGAAGTTATTCAAGTACCACGGAGACATTTATTTCTAAAAACATTTCTAGTGTCAGCTTCCCTGGGTCACCGATGCGCACCGTGAACACCAGAGGGCGCCTGTCCTATCGTGAAGAATTTCCCGTTGAGTTACACTGCAAAAGTAATTCTGCCTTTATGGTCTTGGGAGAACGCACAATACGTATACGCCATTAGTCCCAAGGAGGATTACAATGGAAAGAAACTTGAACAATTTACTTTTTTATCGCTGAGCTTATTTCTTTTCAGAGTGACTATAGCTTATGTGTACTTATACTGTATTTTTATTGTTGATTTAAAAGACTTGATCAAGCAAACACATTCTGGAGCTTGCTCTATGCTCTTTGGGAGAGCTTGCAGCGAGCACATGCCCACAGACGAGCAGCATCTGGTGCACAGTGAAATGATAAGAGTGAAATCACGATAACATTCTCATCCCGGACTCGTCATATATTGGCGCTACCTGACCAAGCGTCGATATACGAGGTAGAAGGAAGCTTTTGGCGTCATTATTTGAGGGTTAGGGTTGGGGTTCGGGTTAAGGGTTAGGGGTTAGGGGGTGGGGTTCGTTTTACACTGGCGTCAGTAAAGGACGCTAAAAGCGACCTTTTGCCTCGTATATTGACGCTTGGTCAGGTAGCGTCAATATATGACGTGTCGGGATGAGAATGGGCTCCGATATCAGCTCTCAGACTGCGTATCATGCTATCCTGGTTGTAAAAAATAACAGTGCATTTAAAATGGCTCTTATTAAGCCAGAAGTGCTTATAAGAAAGTATTAATAGGTCCAACATGGTGATTATGACAATAATAATTTGAGTACAGTTTAAAACATGCATACAGTGCTTTCAAAACTATTAAAAGTGCATACAACGCCAAAACAGGTCTTATAACGTCTCACAACAGGGCACTGGAAAACCGAACAGAGTGTTAATGGTATCTGATGGACAGACACGAGCTCTATAAATGAGCGCTGATTTAACGCTGAGAATTTTACTGCGCTCTAATCAAACGTCAAATCCCCGTGCTTTCGAGCCTCTGTCACACGTGACCAGCAAGAAAGTCTCGTCGACTGAGTCACTGCACTGACACGAAGCGGAAAGAAAAAATAAATCAAATCGTCCGGCGTTCCAGGGGAAAAATGAGTCAGAGAATATAAATATCTCCAGAGCTGTCCTCTGTGGCCGTACTGTGACTGGCGTCTATTTTTGGACACCTGGCTTCGCGATTCAATGCAATGAGGACGACAAATGGTTTATAAAATGCATGAAATACATGATGTCATTCGGGGGCGATGTCCAGATGCCGTTATTTTTCCGAACAGTCGGATCCATTTAATATCATCATGACCAACATCTGTTTCCAAGAGTGAGGACATGATAGCAATATGCACAGATACAGGGGGAGTAGTCTCTCTCTCGCTCTCTCTCTCTCTCTCTCTCTCTCTCAGTCAGTGTTAATAGCACCCTTTTAGCGTGAGGAAAAGAGAGACAGAGGCAGAATTCATTCATTCATTCATTCATTATTTTATCAACCACCAGCTGCATTCGACTTTTCCTGACAACCTTCTAAGCCCCAGCTAAAAGTCCTAGCCAGGAAGCACCAGGAAAGCCTTCATTAATTACAAGATTATAAGCATTGAGTGATATAAGTGTTATAAATGTGATAAGCAAACACTTTCAGTCTCTCTCCCCCTAACTCACACCCTGTGGCGAAGCTCACCCTGCACATGCACTCACACACACCCACAAACACACATGCACACATACATACACACACACGTATAAACATACAAATGCACATTTACATATGCACACATACGCAAACATGCAAACATACACATATAACACACACAGGACAACTAGAACTTTACTAACAAAGGGCCTTTACTATGGACTGACAGCGAACAGTCTAGGTGAACCAGGTCAGAGGAGGACATGTTTTTATCAAGGAGATTTTTGCAAAATCCTGGTGGACACATCACACCACTGATGCAATCAGAATGCAGTTCCTAGACTGACCAGACGATGTCACTGTTGCGCAATAAGAAGCAGCCAGTCCCGACCGGCGGAACACTGGCCAATTAGACACCTCCCCATCGGGCTGCTGACAGGGCTATGGTCTGGATTCAATCTACTGCAGAACTTAAAACAACTCATGAAATGTAGTTTGAGTGTCTTTGTGCAAAGGCTTCCTCTGAAGCTTTTGTATTTTCGAGAACATCACCTTTGAAACTTAACACAGTACTTCACAGAACACTCAGAAATTAAGGCAAAGTGGAGGTGCACATTTCCAAATTTACCCTGAAAAGTGGAAAAATGTTATTTGGGTACAAAAAAGTGCTTTTTGTTATAAAAACATGCAAACAAATTATCAAACCCATGGCTAGGGGCACAATTGCAGATACAGACAATGGCTACAGAGATACCATTGTTGTAGATATAGATTAATCTACAGGGCTACTAGAGATAAACGGATTTTTTAAGGCCCATTTTGGACCTTTTTCTGTGAATGAATGGGTGCATAGGGTTCAAATGACAAAGAGGCTGAGAAGGTTTGACTTTTTTTGATGGGTTATGAATTGCCGAACGTTTCATTCAGCAGCAGTGTATTTAAGCTGGGCTTCTTCATACATCACATGTAAGGCCTCCCTTTGCCTTGTTTACAGACACACTGAAACATTTCATGTCACCTGCCTGCTAGATTCTGCACTGTATGGCCCCAGCGGTCACATGATCTCTCATCTTCACTCCCCAGTGCTAATTCTGCACTGCCTTCACTGAGGCTCAATGCAGGACACAGCTCTTGTGTCCTGCTTTTCTGGTCCAATGATCTGAATATGTGTTCTGTGTGTGTGTGTGTGTGTGTGTGTGTGTGTGTGTGTGTGTGTGGTATATACAGCAGTGCACTCACCAGTGCCCCGTAGGGGGAATTAAGTATATTCAGCAGTGCACTCACCAGTGCCCTGTAGGGGGTATGAAGTATATACAGCAGTGCACTCACCAGTGCCCTGTCGGGGGTATGAAGTATATACAGTAGTGCACTCACCAGTGCCCTGTAGGGGGTATGAAGTATATACAGCAGTGCACTCACCAGTGCCCTGTAGGGGGTATGAAGTATATACAGCAGTGCACTCACCAGTGCCCTGTAGGGGGTATGAAGTATATACAGTAGTGCACTCACCAGTGCCCTGTAGGGGGTATGAAGTATATACAGTAGTGCACTCACCAGTGCCCTGTAGGGGGGTATGAAGTATATACAGCATATACAGTGCCCTGTAGTGCACTCAGTAGTGCACTCAGTGCCCTGTAGGGTTATGAAGTATATACAGTAGTGCACTCACCAGTGCCCTGTAGGGGGTATGAAGTATATACAGTAGTGCACTCACCAGTGCCCTGTAGGGGGTATGAAGTATATACAGCAGTGCACTCACCAGTGCCCTGTAGGGGGTATGAAGTATGACAGTAGTGCACTCACCAGTGCCCTGTAGGGGGTACAGTAGTGCACTCACCAGTGCCCTGTAGGGGTATGAAGTATATACAGCAGTATACAGTGCCCTGTAGGTGCACTCACCTCAGTGCCTGTAGGGGGTATGAAGTATATACTGTAGGGGGGTATGATGATACAGCAGTATACAGCAGTGCACTCACCAGTGCCCTGTAGGGGGTATGAAGTATATACAGTAGTGCACTCACCAGTGCCCTGTAGGGGGTATGAAGTATATACAGCAGTGCACTCACCAGTGCCCTGTAGGGTTATGAAGTATATACAGCAGTGCACTCACCAGTGCCCTGTAGGGGTATGAAGTATATACAGCAGTGCACTCACCAGTGCCCTGTAGGGGTATGAAGTATATACAGCAGTGCACTCACCAGTGCCCTGTAGGGGTATGGGCAGTGCATCACCAGTGCCCTGTATATATATACAGCAGTGCACTCACCAGTGCCCTGTAGGGTGATGAAGTATATACAGCAGTGCACTCACCAGTGCCCTGTAGGGGGTATGAAGTATATACAGCAGTGCACTCACCAGTGCCCTGTAGGGGGTATGAAGTATATACAGCAGTGCACTCACCAGTGCCCTGTAGGGGGTATGAAGTATATACAGTAGTGCACTCACCAGTGCCCTGTAGGGGGTATGAAGTATATACAGCAGTGCACTCACCAGTGCCCTGTAGGGGGTATGAAGTATATACAGCAGTGCACTCACCAGTGCCCTGTAGGGTTATGAAGTATATACAGTAGTGCACTCACCAGTGCCCTGTAGGGGGTATGAAGTATATACAGTAGTGCACTCACCAGTGCCCTGTGTAGGGGGTATGAAGTATATACAGCAGTGCACTGCCCTGTAGGGGTATGTGCCCCAGTGCCCTGTAGGGGTATGAAGTATATACAGTAGTGCACTCACCAGTGCCCTGTAGGGGGGTATATAAGTAGTGCATACCAGTGCCCTGCCCTGTAGGGGTATATACAGTAGTATATACAGTAGTGCACTCACCAGTGCCCTGTAGGGGGTATGAAGTATATACAGTAGTGCACTCACCAGTGCCCTGTAGGGGGCAGTGCACTCAAGTGCCCTGTAGGGGGTATATATACAGTAGTGCACTCACCAGTGCCCTGTAGGGGGTATGAAGTATATACAGTAGTGCACTCACCAGTGCCCTGTATATACAGTAGTGCACTCACCAGTGCCCTGTAGGGGGGTATGAAGTATATACAGCAGTGCACTCACCAGTGCCCTCACCAGTGCCCTGTAGGGGTATGAAGTATATACAGTAGTGCACTCACCAGTGCCCTGTAGGGGGTATGAAGTATATACAGTAGTGCACTCATCAGTGCCCTGTAGGGGGTATGAAGTATATACAGTAGTGCACTCACCAGTGCCCTGTAGGGGGTATGAAGTATATACAGCAGTGCACTCACCAGTGCCCTGTAGGGGGTATGAAGTATATACAGTAGTGCACTCATCAGTGCTCTGTAGTGCACTCACCAGTGCCCTGTAGGGGGTATGAAGTATATACAGCAGTGCACTCACCAGTGCCCTGTCGGGGGTATGAAGTATATATAGTAGTGCACTCACCAGTGCCCTGTAGGGTTATGAAGTATATACAGCAGTGCACTCACCAGTGCCCTGTAGGGGTTATGAAGTATATACAGCAGTGCACTCACCAGTGCCCTGTAGGGGGTATGAAGTATATACAGTAGTGCACTCACCAGTGCCCTGTAGGGGGTATGAAGTATATACAGTAGTGCACTCACCAGTGCCCTGTAGGGGGATGAAGTATATACAGTAGTGCACTCACCAGTGCCCTGTACTCACCAGTGCCCTCACAGCAGTGCACTCACCAGCCCTGTAGGGGTATGAAGTATATACAGCAGTGCACTCACCAGTGCCCTGTAGGGGTATGAAGTATATACAGTAGTGCACAGCAGTGCACTCACCAGTGCCCTGTAGGGGGTATGAAGTATATACAGCAGTGCACTCACCAGTGCCCTGTAGGGGGTATGAAGTATATACAGTAGTGCACTCACCAGTGCCCTGTAGGGTGATGAAGTATATACAGCAGTGCACTCACCAGTGCCCTGTAGGGGGTATGAAGTATATACAGTAGTGCACTCACCAGTGCCCTGTAGGGTTATGAAGTATATTCAGCAGTGCACTCACCAGTGCCCTGTAGGGTGATGAAGTATATACAGTAGTGCACTCACCAGTGCCCTGTAGGGTGATGAAGTATATACAGTAGTGCACTCACCAGTGCCCTGTAGGGGGTATGGGTAGTGCATCACCAGTGCCCTGTAGGTATATACAGCAGTGCACTCACCAGTGCCCTGTAGGGGTATGAAGTATATACAGCAGTGCACTCACCAGTGCCCTGTAGGGGATGAAGTATATACAGTAGTGCACTCACCAGTGCCCTGTAGGGGTGATGAAGTATATACAGCAGTGCACTCACCAGTGCCCTGTAGGGGGTATGAAGTATATACAGTAGTGCACTCACCAGTGCCCTGTAGGGTGATGAAGTATATACAGTAGTGCACTCACCAGTGCCCTGTAGGGGTATGAAGTATATACAGCAGTGCACTCACCAGTGCCCTGTAGGGGGTGATGAAGTATATACAGCAGTGCACTCACCAGTGCCCTGTAGGGGTATGAAGTATATATACAGTAGTGCACTCACCAGTGCCCTGTGGGTGATGAAGACAGTGCACACTCACCAGTGCCCTGTAGGGGGTATGAAGTATATACAGCAGTGCACTCACCAGTGCCCTGTAGGGTGATGAAGTATATACAGTAGTGCACTCACCAGTGCCCTGTAGGGTGATGAAGTATATACAGTAGTGCACTCACCAGTGCCCTGTAGGGGGAAGTATATAAGTATATATCACCAGTGCCCCTCAGTAGTGCACTCACCAGTGCCCTGTAGGGGGTATGAAGTATATACAGTAGTGCACTCACCAGTGCCCTGTGGGGGGGTATATACAGTGTGCACTCACCAGTGCCCTGTAGGGGGTATGAAGTATATACAGCAGTGCACTCACCAGTGCCCTGTAGGGGGTATGAAGTATATACAGCAGTGCACTCGGGAGTCTGGGATTCGCTTCTTCCTGTTGATGTTGATCTCCTCCTGCAGATACTGCTCATACTGATCATTAATGAACTTCATTATGGGCTGCCAGCTGTGTGAGGGGAAAGAATGGCTCATATATTTATATAGAAATACACACACATTCACAAATATGTACATGCACAAATATACACACATAGAGAAATATACATTCACAAACATATGCATGCACAAATGCATACACACACACAAATATACACACATTTATACATGTATACATGGACAAATGTACACACAGAGAAATACGCATATTCACAAATATATACATGCACAAATGTGAACACACAGAAATATACATTCACAAATACATACATACACACAGAAATATACACACATTTATACATATATACCTGGACAAATGTACACACTCAGAGAAATACGCATATTCACAAATATGTACATGCACAAATATTAACACAGAAATATACATTCACATATATATACACATACACAGAAATATACACACATTTATACATATACGTTATACATGCACAAATATAAATACACACATAGAAATAAACACACAAGCACACACACACACACACACACACACACACACACACACAATCTGACCGCACTCACCAGTTCTCATTGTTGATTTGGTCCCCAAACCCTGGAGTATCGATGACTGTGAGTTTCATTCTCACCCCCTTCTCTTCTATATCTGTTACAGAGAGAGGCCGGAACAGCCAATCAGCACACACACCGCTAATCACAGGCTCACATACAGCGAAATCACAGGGAGGAGCCGGGCAGCCAATCAGAACACAGCACACCAGCAGTAAGTGATCCCCACTTCTCCCCTCTCTCTCTTTCACCAGGACTCACCCTACAGTCTGCTCTCTCTATTAAGTCCTTCCACTGTCTCTTTCAATGTGATTTCTGGACTTGAATAAAACCCCATCCATGTCCCACTTAATTTACCTAATTACAGCTAACTCCCACATCCCAGTGTTCACCCCCATCACTTGATAACTGTAGCTAAAAGCCGCCCGATTCCCTCACTAAGCCCTCCCCCTCTGTCCATCATTACTAAACCCCACCCCTTTCCCTCATTAGACCCGCCCCCTCTGGTCATCATTATAAGGCCCTACCCCTTACACTCACTATGCCAACCCCTTCTTCTTGTCAATACTAAACCCCACCCCATTCCCTCACTAAGGCCTCCTCCTCTGATCATTATTAAACCACACCCCTTACACTCATAAAGCCCTCCCCCTCTGATCATCACTATTAAACCCTACGCCAGGGGTGTCCAATCTTATCCAGAAAGGGCCGGTGTGGGCGCAGGTTTTTGTGCTAGCCAGCAGTGCTACTGCACCTGATTCCACTAATTAACTAATCAGGGGTTTCAATCAGGACCTTGGTGGGTAGAATCAGGTGTATTAGTGTTGGGCTCTAACAAAAACCAGCACCCACACCGGCCCTTTCTGGATAAGTTTGGACACCCCTGCCCTACGCCTTTCCCTCATTAAGACTACCCCCCCATTATCAATACTAACCCCCCCTTTCACCCACTAAGGTCTCCACATCTCTTCACTATTACTAAACCCCACCCCTTTCCCTCAGAAAGCCCAGCCTCTCTTCACCTGCTCCTTCCCTTAGCCCCGCCCTCAATCCCTCTTCATCACCAAACACAGTCCCCCTCTCCCTCCCTAAGCCCCGCCTCTCTCACCGTGACTGATGGACTTGATCTCTATGGTCTTGGGGATGCGTTCCTCGCTGGTGGTGAGTACAGACCTGCGACTCACTTTGGATTTAAACAGGGTGTTCATGAGCGTTGACTTCCCCAAGCCGCTCTGCCCTGCAGAAGCAAAACCACCCACCCACACACACACACACACAGAGTCAGAAACACGCACAATCCTGGACAGAATCTCAAGTAAACGTACACATTCCTTTCACAACAGTTTATCTTCTCGCCAAAACATTGAGCGTCTGCCAGTTTACAAACAGAGAGATGCTGCTTTCAACTCAGAAACAAGATACAACTGTTTGAGACTTGCGACTGAGAGGGCTAGAGCGAGCAGCCAGATATTGAGTTCTTCTTCATGTGTTTTAGCCAAGTAACTGCACTGAAATTCCCTATGGAGAAAAAATACTTGATTTTTTAAAGCATATTTTTGCTCAATAAGTGAAAGTTTCTTACCGTCCTGGCAACTCTTTAAATAAAAAAAAAACTCTCTCTCCTCACTGCACAAGGGAATTTTAAGTGTATATAGAGCAAAATATTTGCTAAGATACTTGTCTTATATCTTGTTTTTGCAGTAAAAGAGAAGCCAGAGTGCTTCCATTCCTGGATTTAAGGGGGCTGAGGTCTACCTTACAGGGACAAAAAGCAGGAGTCCCCACAATCACCACCCAGCACCACCACCATCCCTAACTCACAGGAGGGAACAGCTGGGCTGTATCTGACAGCCTGACCTCAGAAAATAAGTGAGGATAGTGGAGGAGAGGAAACCAGGGGATGGGTGGGGGGGTGCGGGGGCGGTGAGTACTGGCGGGGTCACAGCTGGAAAGCTGCCAAAGGGCTCCAAACCACCACAGAGCGGGGCCTTGTTTGTGGCACCTGCTCGGTTCAGGGGCTGGTCAAACTAGCGCTGCAACATCAAGGAAGGCCTTAGGACCATCGATATACCACAATGCACGGGGGTAAACACCTGCCAGAGACCGAGGCTGGACTACTAAAGAGCGAGAGCAACAGCGCCTCACATTTGAAAGAGAGCAGGTGCTCCGTTGCAAGCTTTGCACACTGAGCGGCTATCCAAGTCAACTGCTTGTATTTTAACTGTTCAATAACTGGGGTAGAGCACAGATTAATAAACTGTCACTGCTGTTAGTAATTGCACTAGAGGTCCTAATGCACTGTCTGAAAAAGTTTTTTAAGCAATGTCACGTGAAGCAACTCTTCAGGAAAGCAAGTGCAGTAAGTTTCACTCCAAAGGAGAAAACCTCTGTAATTTCTCAGCTGTTTAGAGAAGCAAAGCAACAGATGTGCATCAATACACTCGCATAAAATATCATTGTTATAAAACTACCTGAATCAATCCTCAACCAAGTTCCTGAAACCCATCATGTATTCTGGAGAAAAATATTTGGATGTTCCAAAGGATAGTCTCATCTTTCCTAGCTCAAGATAAGAAAGAGATAAGATCCTCTGATGCCAAAGGCAGCGTGTGATTGGTGTTGCCCCTACATAGAGCAAAACAGCAAGGGCCAATCATCACGCCTGTCAGGGGAATCGCAAACTATGAAGTTCGGCTGAGGTCAGGGTGGGAAAGAAGGGGAAAAAAACCTCCAATACTGCTACATAGGAAAATACTCAGAATCTGGCCGGACCAGGTTTTTAGCTTGGCTCTACAGTCAAAATAAATCAGGCACTAATTCATGAATGTGTTACTAATTCTCAGAAATTATACAGTAATACGTGTCCGCCACGAGCACGTTTTCTGAAAGTACTGCATATTCTTCTTCCAACATCAAGTAGTCCCTGATCCAGTTCAAACAGGCATCACTTCTCCCCTGTCAGATAGACTCCTCAGACACACGTTGTTCGAATTCCCCTTCAGTCTGTACAGTGATTAATGAGAACGCTGATTTGCCGTTTGGAGCTCAAATTATCACCTACCGTTATTTTACGACCCACTAATCTTTTTTCCCTCCTTTCCTTTCCTTGGGTCTGGCATTGTGTGAAGGCTTTTAATCTCTACATACAGCCTGTCAGACAAGACTTTGTTGTAAGACGTCGCCAAAGCGTTTTTACGATCCAATGTCTCCAGTGAGGGAGTCTCGCAGACAGAATCGTGGCACGTTATTGGTCCATCTTTATGTGCGCTACATTTATTTGTCCGTTTTGGAGAGAGATGGTGCATTACAGGTTGCGAAATAGCAAAAAAAAAAAAAAAAAATGACTGACTGACACATTTACAGTATATTCCCTGCATATGTTTGTATGTTTCGCTTACAGACAGAACAAAACTTTGGCTATTGCTGCTGTTTTCCCACAGATAAACAGAGGACACAGTTGGCAAACTGCAAAGAACAAAAATGCTGATCTTAATCAATCACAACAAATATTTCAGTCCTAAATTCAGACTTTTACAATCTTGATGCCTTTTCAGCCAAACAGAAACAAAAATATTGCCAATGTGGTGTCATGATTTAACCAATTAACCCTTGGAGCGATAAACAGAATAGTGTTGCTCAATGATGTAAGATATCAAATTCAAAGCTGTTGAAAACCTATCATGTGGCAACTTCTTTAAAAGAGCTCTTTTAAACAAGTCACCACATGATAGGTTTTCAACAGCACAAGATTTGAGCCCCTGAGAACAAAAGTGGTCTAACTCCAGATTTGTCTTTTTTTAAGTTCTAATCTTAAAATGATTCCTTAGTGGTTTAACTGTTCAATACAATAATGGATTAACTTGGTGTAGTTGCGGTACTTTACAATAGGCCGGTTATATGTTCCATACTTCAAGAACGCATAAAACGCTCAGTGCAATTGTTATCCTAAATGAAAAATAAAAAAACATTAGTTTATTTCAGCGCTCTAAGGGTAAAAATTGGCAAAATTTCTGGACAAAAAATTACTCTTGCCAAGCAAACATGAGTAACGCATGAACAACTTAAACAAGATAATATACCCTACTTGACAGAAAAAAATAAGGTTATGTAAATTTCACTACAATAAGAACATGCTTGTAAAAAGAGATTTTTTTTGTTGAATCATGATTTCAGATTAGGGCCAGGATGAAAATTTGGAAGGACGGTACCAACACTACAGGGAACAAGGTCGGGCAGCCCTGCATGAGCTACTGAATGTGCACACAGCAAAAATCCCAGTGTTAATTCAACTCCAGTAGAGTTTATATGAGACCAACTCATCCATCTTGGACTCAAATTAACTCTATTGGAGTTGAATTAACACTGGGATTTTTACCGTGTGTGCTAGGAGTGAAAACAAACAGGTCAGCAAACCCCCAGGAACACGGTTGGGCAGCCCTGCTCTAACAGTTAACGAGGGGTGCTTAGGTAGGGTTGGAAAGGAAACCTGCTGGATGGTAGACCTCCAAGAACAGGGCTGGACAGGGCTGCATTGAACACACAGTGTGCCCATCGATTGGACTCACCTACGACCATGATGTTGAGCTCGAAGCCTTGCTTCATGGCCTTCCTCCTCATCTGCTCCAGGATGGCATCGATGCCCACGTAGCTGAAGTCCACGCTGGGAATCTCCGGGCCCGACGGGGGCACGGCCGGCTTGACGGGTTCTGACATGGCGCTGGTGTAGCTCGGAATTACTTCTGACCCTGAGAGCACAGCAAAAGACAAAAACTTGACTTAAAATTACAGCTCTACCCACTTTGGACGGACTGGTCGCGTTTTTTTTTTCACATAAGGACCAATCATCAGGGACATCGCCCAATACCATTCCAGCATCGATATCTCATAACATGCTGCAATGATGTGCCTGTTTAGTACACAAACACATGGAAACAGGGCTAAAAATCAAAAAGTCACTTTTTCACACTGGATAAACTGGAGCCTACCCCAAATGACAATGGGCAAAAGGTAGGGACACACCCTGGACAGCTCGCCAATCCATCGCAGGGCGCACACACCGTTCACTCACACACTCATTCCCACGGGCATTTCAGAGTCTCCAATCGGCCAGTCGTGCATGTCTTTGGACTGAGAAAAAAAACTGAAGTGTCTGGAGGAAACCCACGCAAATGGGGAGAACATGCTAGCTCCAGACAGGAAGGCCCCAGGCTGGATTCAAACCCTGAACCTTCTCGCTGTGAGGAGGCAGTCCCATCCACTGCACCACCACACAGCCCCACACATTAATCATTATGCTAAATTCCAGAGCTGTAACGATTAATCAATTAATCGATCAAACTAAAATTAGTTGCCAACTATTCTGATAATTGATGAATCTTTTCAATCATTTTTCAAGCAAAAAACATTTGCTGCTCCAGCTTCTTAAAAGGTATGAATTTTTTGCTTTTCTTTGTGATTTATTTATGGTTAGTGAAGAGTTTTTTGGTCCTGGAGTGTTGTCGGACAAAAGAAGCAATCTGAAAACTTCACTTTGAACTCTGGGAAATGGTGATGAGTAGTTTTCATAATTTTATGGCATTTTGTAGAAGAAATGATTAATCAATTAATCACGAAAATAATATACAGACTAATCGACAACGATAATCGATAGCTGCAACCCTAATTATTTTACTGATATACTGCTGTGTTCAAATTTAAAGCACTCCTACGGCTGTTAAAAAGGCTGCAGGGACCAATCAGAGCCATGGTTGGGGACCCCAGCAGTGCTGTCCATCACACATCGCACATATTGCAGTCATTTCAGCTGCAACACACAATATATCCCCCACCACAACTTCTCACTAAAACATGAAAGGCGCAAAAGATGCTTAAGTGTTTAAAGGCTAACACATCAGTCGGATAGACACCAGGCTTTTACGTAGTTAGCATACTGCTGCACATCCTGTTGCGAATAAACATGAACATTTTTGTGTGACTCACTCCATTTTTTTACCGACCAGTTATGCAGGCCGTCGGACTCCTCAACGTGCGCTAGCGGAGACGGTCTGTTTACTCTAATCCAATGCTTTTGGGTGCATTTCAGGCCAAGCATTCTGGTCTGTCAGTCACTTATAAATTGGTAAGAATTCAGTGCATTTGGAAATGCAAAACCACTGCAAATCTGGCCAAGCCCAAGTGTTCAAGCGTCCTTAGAATTTCCCATGAAAAACCCAAGCGCACTTTCACCAGTGGAATGTTATTTACATACAAAAGAACAGCGTGAATTTTGAGGGCGTGGCGTGGCACATCATGACAAATTTGAGTCGGCTTTCAAATCTGTGCTAAACTGTCACTTGGTCATTTGTTGCAGCCGTTTTGTTCATTTTTCCTTTTCTCAAACATGTTTTTGGGTGATTACATGCAAGAAAAGTTTTTAAGCTGCTTTCACACGGACCTTGAAAGCGAATTTTTTTCGACGACAGATCACATTCAAAGTCAATGCAAAGACGCCAATACACGCTTTGCTTTTGCACGGACTTTGAACGTATCTGTCGTCTTAAAAATTCGTTTCGGCCGTGTGAAAGCGCTTTTAATCATTAATTCGCGGCTAGTTCCTTCATGATCAGTTTTTTTTTTTTTGGCCAGCCACGTACTTTAAGAAACGCGGAGAAATCGTTTCAAATTTGCAACGCAATTATCATTTGTATCTACCATTACTGACACACTCTTGGGCTAATTACAGTGCATACAACCTTAGAGACCTACAGGCATAGCGTTCAGCCACACTGGTGCTTGTCCACATCACACCGACATGCTATCATTACATCTGAGCACAAACACTGTAAGTACCCATCATTGACTTGAAGGCCTTCCACAGTGTTACACCAGGGGGTACAGGCATGCCATTTAAAACGCCACTCACTCTGCAAGCCTGGCATCGTTGAACTAAAAGAGACCTCACAGCACAGCCCACAACATGGTGGGGTCTCAGCCCACATACAGACCCTCTGTGTGGCTGAGGGGTCACATCCTGCCACTGAAGCTTAAAGCCACGCACTCCCATCCCTATCAGACAGACTTTGGTCTTCCTCTTTCCTTGTTCGTCCACCCTTGTCTCTCTCTCTGTTTCTCTCTCTCTCTCCCTGTCTTGCTCTCTTTCTCACCCTCCCTCTCTCCCATTCTCTCTCCCTTTCTCTTCCCCATCTCTCCTTCCCTCTCTCTCTCTCTCTCTCTCTATCCCCTTCCTTCTTTGCTAATGTCTCTCTATCCTTCTCTGAATCCCTTCCTCTCTCAATCTCACTCTCTTTCTCTTGCAACTTCAATTTACTTGTCAGGCAGCAAAAATATAAAATCTACACACGCAACATGCCGCAAGTACAGTGCGACGCACAGTGCACACCCTGTTGAAGTACAGGGCAGGAAAAGCACCAGGTGCGCTCCAAGGGTATCGGCACCTACAGCTGCTGATGCTCACTATACGCACATCAGGTACTAAAAAGAAGTGAGAGACATTTTTAACATGGCTATTAAAGTGCCTTCATCCCCTGGGCTAGAACATAAAAAATGCTGACAGTCCAATGCACTGCAGCTCAACAGCCTTCATCACGGTCAATGTAAGACTTAGAAAGACAGGCGGGCTCTCTCACACCCTCTTAAACAGCAGGAGGTAAGGAAATAGCGCTGAGAGACGACAGAAAAAAGGGCTCCGCGCTGTTCCAGGGCCTGAAATTCATTTTTCAAAATACGGGGGATTCTCCCCCCCCCCTCATATAGGGGGGATTTTACTTTGTTGGGGGGACTATAGGTCACACCTTGTCCTATTCTTACTGCAGATTGTATTCTGTCACTTTCCTTCAATTTAAGGTATTCTCTGAACTATATTATATGTTAATTAGTTATTTACTATATACATTAGAAGTTTTATTCTCTGGACTAGTCACCTGCAACTTCATTAGGAACACCTGTGCAATAAAATTCAATCCAATACAACAGCTCTGCTATAAATTCTGCTTTTTTGAAGTTCATACATTTTCAGTTTTGTTGACATTGTCAAAGAAAAGTGATAATTCCACTTTGATTATTACTGAGGTTATACTAAGTGGTGGTGGTGTACTTGGGTGCATTAAATTGAATGGTGTTCCTAATATTTTGCCCACGTCATGTATGTTAATGGAGTGGACAAAATATTAGGAAGACCATTCAATATAATGCACCCTAATATACCTCCATCACTCGAATTTTCACCTTCTTGTCAAAAAATGTATGAGCTTCATAAATGTAGAATTTAGAGCTGTTGTATTGGATTGAATTAGATTACACAGGTTATGCCAGTGTAGTTAAACTATTCTCTGAACTATATTTTACAGTAATTACAAGTTATATAGTATTACACAGTTAAGTTGTTATATTCCATTTCAGTAACATTAGCATCACGTTTTTGTTGAATGCCTCACTCTCTTCAGCACAGCTGAATGAGAAACATCTGAGTGACTTAATATTGACATGTTGTAACATCAGCTGATAAAACGCAGTACCGCAGCATCTTACACATTGCGTCTTTAATATCACCGTTGTTTAGTTGGAGCCGTTCATATACTGTAATGTTACAGTTACCTGTCTGAGGATTAACATTGTTAATGTTGACATCACATGGCGCGGTTTTCATTAGTTTTTCGGGCTCCGCTGTTTTTTTCTGAGCAGGTTCCGCCTCAGATGATGTAGATTTACGTTTTAGCTGTTTTGTGTTTGTTTCCTCAAACATAATATCACTGTTAGCTTGTCTGTGTTCTGTCAGCCGGAGGTACAGAGAGAGCTACAGGTGTGTTCAGGGTCGAAGTCAGACAGTCGGCCAGTCGTCCTGCAGTAAGCACCACTGCAGACGTTGGTTGAATATGAATATACATCGCTGTAAATGTGTGCGGGAATTCCCCACATTATAAGTGTTGGATCAGCGGGAATCAATTAAATTGTGCGCAATACCCGCAATCCCACGCTGAAATTCAGGCCCTGCTGTTCGCTAGAATATAGCGGCCATGCAAAAAAAACCGACGAAGCATCCACACCGCAAACACGACTCGGCCCCACAGCGAACCGAGCACAGGGCCCAACCACCCCATCCCCCACCAACCAAAATCCCACCCCCACCCCCCGAACTGTGACTCAGTTGTCAGCTCACACAGGAAGTTGTATTTCAAGCAATAAAAACTTCTCACAAGTCATTTTCCCTCCTCAGGTTACTCTCAAATAGCAAAGGCACAATAAGAGTTTGTTTATTTATTTGGTTCGGGATAGAAGGACCTCATCATCATCTAAGTGAGCTACAAGCCAAAAATCTACTGCTACCAAATCTCAGGAGAATGGTTGTGACTCAAATTGAACAGAGTATTTGGTTTGCCTTTTTGTGAATTTCACTTGCATTCACTTTGCGCAGAATACAAATAATGCCAATTTTTCCTGTTATGCATGAGCCTATTAAGGCTTTATAACTCAGTAATTGTGTCACAGAGACTCTATAAAATTATTCCTTCGAAACAAAATATTTGGAAATTCAATTAAAGAATTATTTAGGAATTCAATTTTGGAATTTACGGACGCCGGCGTCTATATCTGAGCAAAGGGGTTAAAGCATTGATCTGTAGTTCTTCTGTTATGGTGAATTTCATAACATCCTGTAGTTACTGGTACCTGATTTTAGAAAGCTCTGGTGGTCCCCATGCAAAGCTGATCTCATTCGTGTCTATTTTAGCCATTCCTGGGAACCCCAGGCTAAATTCAGCAACAAAAACTCAAATCCTATCGGTTTCCTCCATTCAGAATGAATGCTTTTCAGCAGTGTCCGATGGGACTGTTCTCAAAATCAGGTTTGGGATGTAGACAGATTTTTTTTTTTTTTTTGTTTTACAACATACTCCAGTTACCGTCCCACAGTCCAAGTATCCCAGACACACTTTTACTTGTGCTTACAGGCTACCAACTAGGGATATACCAGCTTAATAAACCTTAATGAGAGCTCTGAGTCAGCGTCAGTGTTCCAGCAAGGTCAGTGTTCCAGAACTCGGCTTTCAGCCACCAGCGATTGTGACATCAGCATTAGAATGTTCCGTTAACCCTTAGGGCGCTGCAATAAATTAAAAAAAATATATTAATTTAAATATCTTGTGCTGTTGAAAACCTATCATGTGACAACTTGTTTAAAAGAGCTCCCCTGCGGGAGCTCTTTTAAACAAGTTGCCACATGATAGGTTTTCAACAGCTTTGATTTTGACAGCTTACATCATGAGCAACAATAACTGCATTTAAGCGCTCTAAGGGTTAAGAACTTTCCAATCACATGTTTGTGATCATATATGCAAAAGGGAAGTGGGCCTATACCCTCGTGGAGTGGATTTGGAAGGTTGTTAATTCAAGCCCCAGTGTATCCACAACAAGATCAGCGTCACTGTGGGGCCCCTGAGCAAGGACCTTAATCCCACATCGCAAATTGGCCTCCCACTTAGCCAAATAATATTTCTTGTTTGCGTAAAATCGCGAGCTAAATAGCAGTAAAGCAATGGGGTGAAGGGGTAAGACTTGATTGAAATTTGTACCAAAATATGTTCCAGGAACGTGACTTCCCAAAGAAGATCCAGCCCCAGGGTTGGAAGGCCCAGCAAACAGAGAGAAACCCAGCGGATAGACTTGACAGGTTGACCCGGATGACCTGGGTCCCCACGAGACCCACTCCCTGTCTCATTTCTCTACCATAGAGACTCATCCTTCCCTATACTCCAGCCAAGAGTCACTCATTTTAGTAATAAGAGAAATGGCTGGTACCAACAAAGAAGCTTGACAGCAAGTCAGTGACTAAAGCTCTAGTGAAGCGAATATATAACACATACAGCTATGGGGCCCTTGAGTTAGACCCTGAACCCAACACTGCTCTACAGGGGTGGAATTAGTAACTGATAAATCTGCTCAATTGTACGTCTCTATGGGGGAAAGCGTCAGTAAAGTCATTCATTCTAGAAAGAGGGCAACGAAGGAGAAATCTTACTTCCCTGGGCAGAGTGTGGAACCTCCAGGTAAACGACACACTGTCAACTTCAACATCAACTGTCAACACATTCATCGATAACCTCCAGCGGTGGTCAGCCTGACCAGATCATAAAAGATAAAGAAGCACGAAGCCACTCCTTAGTGACTCATTCTACAGTCCATGCAGAAATTCCACTACGCTAAAGAAGTACACTGACAATCAGGGCTCTGTCAATCGAATTTATCCCCACTTTTGTTTCATTGATGCAAAAAACTGACCTTCTTGAGGACAGACATAAGATGTCTATGCAAAATAAAAGTCTGTCAAGGTCTTTGCATTCCCAACCTTTCTATGAATTATCTTTCGTTGATTGTCATATTAAACACCAAAAAACCTACAGATCAATACATATGGGTCAATTACATGCAGCAGCTGTATTCAAACCTGTGGAAATTAAGGCCTATTATAAATTCTAGATGAGATCCCAAGGTTTCCAATGATTCCAAATATGTCCTGCTGAATTACAGGGAAATGTGTGTAAAATGAAGCACAAGATATTGATATTTTCCATTTGATGTAATGCTGTGGCCATAAAGGCATGACATCCTGGGCTTGGATATTTCTCTCAGTATAAGTGTGATGCAGCTTCAGTGAAGCCCTGCAACCAGCAGAAACAGAATGTGAGAGTAAAATTATCTGACAATATTTTAAAAAATGCTTTTTCTGACTTTGAACCTACTTCCGGGAAAAACGTAAGTGAAAAGTTAGAGTTTAAAAAGTTAAATAGTGATTCTTTGCTGCCAATGAGTCATTATTCTTTTGATGTTCCCTTTGGTTTCCTGGTTTCAGTTGTCATAGCTTTTTGGGATCAGGTCAGTACTTTCCCATCCCAATCCCCCCGCAGTGTCCCACCCTGCCTCTCTGGCCCCCTCTTCCTCCCCGTCGATGTTCAAACCCCACCTCGGCAGTCCCTCGGAAGCCCCCCTTCCCTTCCAACAGGGCCCCTACGACTAAAACTACTTACAACTGAAACACGGCCACAGACATGCCTGGTGGGCCAAGGCTGTTCCTGGTCGCTGGCGTCTGCATGTAACCCAACACCGGAACACCGCACTCCGAATTCAAATGGGGGTGGGGATCGGCGAAGGAGGAGAGAGAGAAACCTCGGACCAAGGTTTTTCCAATCATTCCCCTCGCGAAAAATTAACTGCCACGTGGAAGCCATTACAGCCATTGAATTCTTTCAGTTGCTCTTGATGAAAGACACATTAATGTTTATTAGCACATTAATATTTATTAGTGTATGAATGCGCGTCTATATATACACTGTATGTCTAGCCTCATTTGTGTGTGTGTGTGTGTGTGTCTGTCTACTAGCTACAACATTCATGACTTGTATTGAAATCTACTGTAGATAGTAAGATCTGTGTTAGAGCCTACTAGCTTTCCACACCAGATATTCCACTAAATCAACCCTTATAAACAATGTAGTACTCAACATCAGAGTCAATATTACAGGAGAGACACGGCCCCAAATCTCTACTGCTCTCCTTTAAAACCGACTGTCACTGAGTAGAGGACTACTAAAATGTTCAGTCAACATCCTAATCCGAATGAACTGTATTCCCCCAACCCCACAAACACCTCGAGAGCCCTGGAGTTTTCATTAACAGTGGAGTCAAACCCATTTCCCTCTGTTGGACATCTAGGAGTTGTGTGAACAATGGCACGTGTGTAGCAGTACAATGCTTAGGCTAATGGGGGTGGGGGTGGGGGGTTTGGGGTTTGGGGTTTGGGGTGTGAGCTAGAATCCGCAGCAATGACTCATCCTCTTTAACCCCCCCTTTGACCCCCCCAACTCCAGGAGGAATTCCCAGGAATTCCAAAGGAACTCTGCAGAACCTTCTCCCCACGCAGTTTGGCCCCCATCCTGCCTTTGATTAATCCGAACTGACAGATGGATCCATTGATCTACAGAGCATGGACTTTACAGAACATGGGCTCGACAGTACATGAACGCTAAAGGACACGGACTCGATAGAGCATGGACTCGACAGAATGTGGATTTGACAGAAGGCGGACACGAGGAAAGATGTCCTCGACAGAACACGAAATTGACAGAACATAGACGGTCCAGTACATGGACTCATGAAGATGCTCTCGACGGAAGGCATGAAGCAGCAGGCAGGAAGCAGTTTTGGATGACAGCAAACCATCCAACATTGCACCAGCACTCAAATAAATCCGCACTAACTCACAATGGATTCACTGACCCTTCCTCACAGATTACAGAATAAAATTACAGACAATGCTCATGCACAGTAATGTTCCGCATATGGGCTTGTAACTAACTGATTTAGAGCCCCTGAAATTTAGCATGCAGCCATGATCTTTTATATTCTCAAAACCCTAAATTATCAGTGCTCTTTCTCCCCTATCCTCTATTACCAGCAAAGTATGGTAACACAAGCGGCTACTGTCTCAGGGCTACACAAATCGCAATCCTCAAGGGTCAAGTACAGCTGGTTTTCCACCCTCCCTTCACCAGGGAGTCAGGTGTGATGCCAGTCTGGCCAATCACTGGCAATAACTGTTCACTTAATTGCCCAGAAGGAGTGAAAACAAGGGCTGGATTTGGATTCCAGGGCCAGGTTTAGGGAGCCCTGTGATGCTAACTCAGCATCGGCTTGGCTTGTGGCCTCACCCTTAATGCATGCGCTTCCACGCTCCCCGAGACGTGAATCAAAAAAGCCTGATATATAAAAACAAATATGGCTCGCATCAACGGGAGAGATAAAGAGAACGCCGAGGGTTTGAAAGAACGTGCTACTTCAGTTTTTGGACCCATGTGGAAGTGAGTCTACATGCCTCAGGCAGAGAGTGGGACTGGGGGGTTACGTGCAAATTTGATTGCTTTGGTCTGATCAGTCCCAGAAATAGTCCATTTTCACAATGCACTGGAGGAGTGACATCCTGCTTATAAAACGCAGATGCAAGCAAAATAAGTACATAAATAAATGAAGTTAAACACATGCCAGATGTACAGCATTTGAGAATATAATGCTGACCGCATCTGCGTCCTAAATGCAAACCCCTACTGGCTGTTCTGAACCATCTGTTTCTGTTTCGTTTGATTTCACCTTATTTCTGTTCCCAGCTAGAAAGGCCCAACTAACAGACAAAACGGCCTCTGGTGTCAGCGTGTTAAAACCCCTTCTTTCTCACATTGCAAACCACTAGCCATCAAACTGACAGTCATTGCACACAGAAACTTAACAGCTATAGCAGTGAATACAGGCCCTTGACCAATCTTTGCCCATAAACACTGAGGCTAGGAGTGCAAACCAACTGAATCCCTCCCTCCCTGAGTATTACAGCGCAGAGGCAACTTCAACTCTGCTCTTTAGGCTTATAATAACTAGCACAGTGCCCGTTCACAGCCTGTAGAGGCTCGCTGTGGACGTAGGTGACGACAAGCTCGACTCCGTCCGCACATCCCTTGAAGCCCTGCCCCAGCTGGTGCACAGAGCGCTGCTCGCTTGTTTATTCAAAGTTTACAAATACCGAACACGTTGCGTGTCCAAATCGCACCAAATTCGACACAGCACGTCCTTCGGTTCCCAGCAGTACAACCGCAAATGTGAATTTGATCGGATGAAAGGCTCGTGAGATATGTGAAGGACACACGCACATACACACACACACACACACACACACAGAAATTCTGTAGTTAGAGAAATCAAACCGTCCTTCAGCTTTTCACTCCACAGCTAACAAAGTGCATCTCATTCAACAGTTCGACATCAAGAAGGGCCGCTAACTCCTCAAATCTGCTGTTAATTACATGTTCACACAGATTTCTAACTGTTGAATCAGTAGAGCCAAATTAGCGGCGAAATGAAAGCCAACAGGACAGTATATCTCCATGAACAGAGTTAGGCAGCCCTGTCACAGCTAACTGGGAAGCGGTCCTGTGCTGCTAACATTAAGTTCAGCGGGAGATACAGCCCAGGAGCCCGTAAACATCTGGTCCTCTCCCTCTCCCAGCCCGAAAGCCCCAGAAGAGGAGACAAGCCTGGATTCCATGCAGAGAGGAGCTCCTTCCTGTATGGAGTAACAGCTGAGGGCTCCTCATTCTCTGCAATCAGCCATGTTTCATGCATCATTCTGAAAACATGAACTCACACACACACACACACACACATACATACATACACACACACACATACATACAAACATACATACATACATACAGTACACACACACACACACACACACATACATACATACATACACATGCATACACGCACTCATACATACATGCATACACACACGCACATACATACATAAATAATTAAACACATACACACACACACACACACACACACACTCTCTGATACATACATACATACATACATTAACACACACACACACACACACACACACACACGCTCATAAATACATATACACACATTCATACATACATAAATGCATACTGGCATACATGCATTCATACACAAACAAACACACACGATCATACATATACACTCTTAGAATGAATGTGTTGAAAAATAACACAAAAAATGTGTTATCACATGTATAACACATTTTGTGTTGATTTCAACACAAAATATGTAAAGAAGCAAAAAAAAAAAAAAAAAAATGCTAACACACTGATTGTGTTGAAAACAACACGAAATGTGTTGTCCTTAACTAGACACACAGGTGTGTTAAAAATTAACACATGATGTGTTATTTTCAACACATCTCTTTTGAGAGTGTAGATACACACAAACACGCATATATACACACTCATACATAAATACAAACATACATACATACATACATACGTACATGCACACACAAACACTTTCAGAGCCATCCATGCATACGCACACATGCAAGAATTAATGCTCTCACACACACACACACACACACACACACACATATACAATCACATGCAGAAACACACACAAAACCCTACTTTATAAAGAGGATCCCCACAGACTGCACCAAATATGCAGATGGCTGTGTTCCATGTGATGTCACACCAGTATAACCTTCAGATCACAGCAGAGCCTCAGAGGTCTGGTGCATTATGGGTAATAACCCCACAGTCAGATTTAATCAGACAGGGATCACACTGCAGCTCTGGCCGGGGAGAAGATACACAACTCGCCATTAACCAAGACAATTTTCCCATCCTCCTGTAGGACAATTCAAGAACTGAAAAGTAAACACGCACACGCTCACACACACAGACACACAAAAATACGCACAAACACACACACACACCACGTTCAACATCCGATGACCATGTGCCTCAGTCCAAGCATGCACCAGGCCTCATCGTATCTGTACAAAAAATAAGAAGGACACTTCTTCCTCATCCAGCGAGCTTCGCATTCATCAGCACCACTGGGAATGCGACCTTCGACCCCATTTGTGGCAAAGCAGGTGGCCTCACCTGGCGCTAAAGAAGCCCCCTCTCTGTGCTCGTCCCTCCGGGACCCGAAATAACAACCTGCGCCCCAGCTGGAGATGCCGACAGATGAACATCGGCACTCATCAAGACGTTTACCAAAAAAAAAAAAAAAAAAAAACACTTTAATCTCTGTACTGAAGCGGAATGACTGGGATTCTAGTAAAGAATGACAGACACAGCTGGAGAGAGACACTAAGCCCAGGAGGCATAAGACCGGAATCCCGGGAGGGAATTTTATTATACTGAGAGTTCAAGAGCGAAGATTCCATCAAGACACCAGAGTTAAAATTCTCATTCGGGGCCCTGACCTCATAATCCAATTAAGAATACACTATAATGCTGTAATTACACTGTTAGAGCACAGCCATGCACTTTTTTTTAAAAGATTATTTAAGCTGTAACATCACAAATATGTGATCTAAATGCTGATAATGGAAAATTCTAATGCTTTAGTCACAATCAATTTGGGTAACGAGGACTTGACAAATACGTTCCCAAGCTGTTTGGAATAAATGGCTCTGATAGGTTCTGAAGAAACCTACTTTTTAAAGGGTTACATTAAGTTGTCCAGGACACTAGATTCTGCTGTACACCTGGAGAGCAACGCGTAAGTTTTATGTTTATTAATACTACACAGATCGCAGGTCTCTCTCCATGCACAAGGAAAGAAAATTCAATATAAATGGCATGCTGATGTGTGCGCTCGTGTGCCGACTGCATGTTTTATGCAAAGTTGAATTCCGAAGCCTACACTCAGCGACAGAAATAACGCGTGAATGAAAGTATTCATTTACATTCCACATGTAGGTCACCACCCACCTTACACATACTAACCGCATTTTGCATGCCATTGGCACAGAAGGATACACAGAGGGGCTGTCAAATGACAAATTTGCATTTAAAGTCATAACCTCCAACAGTTTACCATTCCAAGAAAAGCACTAGTTTTCGAGAATAGTGGAAAAAAATAGCTTAGCTACTTAGGAGCAGACATGAAGAAAAATAACATACTAGTGCTGCAGTGCATATATTGTACTAGCCCTGGGAGAAAGATACAGAGCTGTCCAGGACGCGGGCCAGACAGCTGGCTATTGGTTTTATCATGTTAACCTCGCACCCGTGGGTCTGGAACAAGGCTGTGAGAACAATTATAAATGTCACAGTCGTGACACATAGCAGAGTCGCAAGAGGCCAAAACCATGTTATCACTCCCCATCCCCCCACCCCAGAATGGTTCTGTCCGTCAACTGACTCCTCGTTATCACCCCTCCATCTTCCCCAAGAGTGGTCCTGTCCAATTCCTGATGACATGCTATCACACCCCACCCCCACTGATTGGTTCTGTGTGTCTCCTGACTTCCTGTCATCATAGAAATGCTCGCTGATTGGTTTTGTCTGTAGGACATACAATAACCACTCCCCTCAAAATGTATCCGTCCAATAACTGACGCCATTTTATCCCCCCCCCCCGCCACCCATCCTGATTGATTGATCGAACTGCTGACTCCATGTTATTAAACCTGTAAACCTGCAGGCGATCGCAAAGAATCCTCATGAGGGAACTGAAAATTAACTTGGAGCTTGCAGGTTCAATCCTATTAGGGCCATTTGTCTGTTGCTGCACATTCCTTTCCTTTGAAAGTAAATGGACAAACGCATGTAATGTATGTACGTAAATGGTTAACCGAGCTAAGTTAATGAAATAGTCCTTCTCAAGCGGGAGTAAGCACTCATTTACACAGGAGCACAATCCTACGAGAGCACAGCTCACAAGCTGATAGCTAACAGCTCTCTATTGGGAATAAAATGATGTTCAAAACCATGCTACTTGGCCACTTTGAATTTATTGCCTATAACAAAATTGAGCAAGACTTCCATTTAAAACTTTAGAATAAAAAAATTCATTTCATTTTATGAAGGTCTAATTTACCTTGCTATTACACATATACCTTATCCACCATCTGCCGACATCAGTCAAAACGTGAGACCAGATTGTCAGAGCATTGTTGCTGTTGTGCCTTTCTAAAGAAATCACGTGCCTGAACCCATTTCGATTCTGTGCCTCTTACGATGTAACAAGGGGATTCACTTGCATAGTACAGCCCAGCACAAACAGGTTTGGTTCCGCCCACCATCATTTATTTTGTGCAGTGACGAGGTAGCCAATCAGAGCAGTGCCTCATCTTCATTGACAAACAGCCTGCTTGAAACGGCGCATAGTTTCTGCAGGGGAGACTAGAACCAGCTGCAAATGCTGAATTTGTGTGTGTGTTTCTTTTTTTATTTTGCTATAAACATTAAATCTTAACTTTACAGACATAGTTGGAAAGAAAAAAATCTGAATAACATGAGACATTAGCTGATTCTAACTTGAAAAACAAGAAATATATACATTTCTCTGTGCGATGTATTCAAGCATTACTTGGCTTGTTAGACAGCCCTTAATGATTCTTCCAGACGTTCAAGGCAATTACAGCATTCCATCCAAATCACCAATTCAGAGTCTAAAACCAAGCTAAGAACGCAGCGTTACTTTTGATTTTACATTGTAACACTCAGTGCCATTTGCTTGTTGTTTTCTGGTTGAAACAGAACGTTCGCAAAAAGTAACCAGACTCCTTCCTGTAAAGATGAAGCACAGATGTTTGTCTCTACAATCAAATAGTTTTGAGTTTTTTTTCCCTTAAGAAATTGTTACTAATTTCCTGCAAATGAGATGCTTAAACCCCTTGAAGGAGCCAAGGTTTGGAACTGATTTTTCTGCTTTCAAAATTTTAAGCCAGTGTTCTGGATCTCAATCGCTTTCAATGACTAGGAAAGACTGTTAGATCAGAATTAGAGTGCTCTGTTCAGAATAGTCTAATCATATTTTTGTGAACTCACCTCAGTTTTTTTTTTATGTCCATAAATGTACGTGTTTGATTCCTGCTTTGAAGTACACCTGGAGACCCCCCCAGCCATACTTTATGGAGGGTCTTAGTGGAGAACCAGAGCGACTGTCTGAAACACTGTGTGATTTGTCACCACAGAGGGGGATTACAGTATGTGTGGAATGAGCTTCTGACAGTTCGCAGACGGAGGACAGGACTGTGGGCCGAGGTATTTAACCTCTGGGGCGAGTGGTCTCTCCTCGAACACCGGCGTAAAAACACTGCCAACGCCACCTCACACACACACACACACACACACACACACATACACATACGCACTCACACACACACACTCACCCTTGTCCTTATACCCTAGTGAAGACATTACACTGACTTCCATTCATTCTTTGAGTGTCTCACAGCCTTTCCCAAATCTAAACTACAGCCATTAGGAGATGGCATATCCCCTCGGCCCCACGTCATCAACTTTGGATTAGCAAAAGGCACCACATCAGGCCATAATTAATGTGCACACCAAGTTTTGTGGAAAAATATTGAACAGTTTTCAAGTTATGCTCCGGAAACGAAATGTTTACAGATGGACGGACGTTTGGACGGACAGACAACCGCACCCATGACTATATCCCCCCGTATTATATGCCAGGGGGATAACAGTAAGCAACACGTGCCTGACCTTAACTCTTACCTTAACCTTAACTTATCCCTAATTCTATCCTTACCCCTAAACCTGACTAATAAATCACAATTAGCCTTTGTAGTTGCGAGGACAGGCAAAAATGTCCTTATTTCCCAATAATGTCCCCACTTTGTAGGAAAAAGACATTTTCTGTTTCTTACTTTGTAGCAGGTACAAGAACACATAGGCACAAGTGCACACACACACACACACACACACGCACACAAAGTACACACGCGCCAGGAAACCACAGTTCTGCAAACTCAGCCTTCTGTTAGCACTTCCAACCCACCTTCCACCAAAAAATGTGAGAAATGTCTGCAGGAATCCACAGAACCCTGACAGTTTCAGACGGACTCGGGCTCCTTCACAAGCTTCCACAGGCCCTGGCTCTAGCGACGAGTAGCATTAGCATTCGCAGGTGCTTCCTCTCAAGTGCTTTTTTTTTTTTAATGACTTTGATGATTGGTCGTCAAATCGTCTGCCGTCTGACTTTAACCAATTAACTGATCATTCTTGCATTAATCATTTTTCAGTTAATTTGACACAACATCTGACAGCGACTATCCTGTTTAAGGGAGTTCCCGATAACGTAAGTTCATGAACAGGGACACTCCCAATGCGCCTTCCTATTCGTCCTCACGCCTATATATACCTCCTACATTCCCACAATCCCCGCTCGTCTCATTTCTACGTCCCTCCCACCCTTCCCCTCTCCAAGAAGGAAGCAAGAAACAGTCACCACCTGGGACCTCGGGGGGCTTGGGAGCCACACCGACTCTGACAAGAGATGCGAACCCCACCCTGTCTCGCCACCTGGGGGACGCCTAACGTCCGCACAATCACAGTCCAAGTCCAACATCTCACTCGCCACGAAATCTCCCATCCGCAGTTCCACCCAACACTCTCCTCCACTTTGGGAGTGGTCCAGAGTTCATTAGCAACGTTTTTAAAGTAAAACTTTTTTTCAGATTCAGTGTCACTAGAACCAACTCCACCCCCAGAAAATGTTCTAGAAAGATTCAATAACTCTATGAAAGAAATTAGAATACCTTAAGATGTACCAAATATATATATGAATATAACCGCATGTTTACAGGAAAAATTTTGAAAATGACCGATCCAACAGAGCTCAAAGAGGACAGATGTCAAGGCCAAGAAATTACACGCTCACACCCCCCGGCCGGCTAAGGAAGGTGCCATACCCAATGATGAACCGCCCAGTGGTCACATGACCAGCTGCTGAAAGGACACTGTGCCTGTCTTCACCTGGCAATGGACGGCAGCCATTTTCTCGCAGAACAGAGGGTCATTACACCGGAGGGCACCAGTGAAGTGCCACGTTTGGCCACGAGAGATGAGATGCGATTGGAACAGACAGGTAGCGAGGCCTCGCTCTCAGCTCATCTCTTTTTCCTTCACCTCAGACATACTCTGGCGACCCGAGGCCATCCCAGATCACCCCCCTCCCCCCTCAGAAAAGCCAGAGAAGGAAGCCGGGCGGAGGGAATAGCGAGAGGTTATCGGCCCCTGAACGAGAGAAACAGCTGGGGCCTCTTGTCGCTAATACATGTAGGAACTGTTACTGGAGACACACAGGCTGAGGGAACTACACCAGCAAGCAAACCCAGGACAAGAGAGGGGTTTGAGGGGGGGCTGGATTTCGGTTTGGGATCTGAGCCAAGGAATTACGGTCCCATACTGGAAACATCCTCAGTAATTCGGCACACCTTCAGTCAGTACGAGATTGGGCTTTTCATATTAGGAGCCAAAACACTGCGACGAAGCTTGATATGATAAGTTTGAAATCACAGCTTAAATGTCCCAGGAGAAAGAAAGAGAAACAAATGTGAGCAAGAGAAACGAGGGAAGATCAAGGAGGCGAAACTGAGTACGACCGCTCAACGCAGCGGAGCAGCTAAGTGTGAATTCCAAAAACAAGCACGGCCCGGTCTCTCGAGTCCGTCCGCACACAAGCTCCAGGAGGGAAGACAAACCCAAAAACTGAGGTGAAACCCAAACGAAAAAAAGGGAGAGAGTAAGAGAGAGAGGGAGGGAGAGAGACAGATAGAGAGAAAGAGAGAGAGAAGGCGTCCCTGTCCCTCCCCCTTTTCAGCTCACACTGAACTGCAGAACTCTCCGGAACAGCACAAGGCAGCCACCAAACTTAAGTCCTATCGCACTATTTTTTTAAAGGCTGTTACAAGCCATGCCGGAACTTTCCATCCCATCTCAATGACAACCCCCCCCCCCCTCTCCCCCCTCCCCTTGCCCTCTGGGTAAAAGAAAACGCGGGACGTCTGACAGCACCGGACTTAAGAAGCTCTTGCTGCGGATCACCTACACGCTCGCGTAGTGAGAAGGAGATTGGGGGATAGAGGGAGGGGGTGAGGCAGCAGAACAGAGTGAAAGAGAGAGAGAGGGCAGGGATGACAGCAGTAAGCGACTGAGGGGAAGGAAAGAGAAGAAACAGAACAGAGGAAGAGAGAAGTCTGACTCACCCCGACCCTCTGCTGCTCGGGCGAAATCCTCCAGTGTGAGAGCCGCTCGCTCGCATCTGGGCTCGCAGTCACACTGAGGCCCCGCCCACCCCTGGTCACGTGACCCCCCCCCCCACTCCCCGATCCCCCACATCCCTCAGAAGCCACACCCCCTCATTCATTTAGAACAGAGAAGGGGGACCTCAGATCCAGCCCAAGCCCATTCGCTGTGCTAACAGAGAGATAGCATCTTTCCTCTTATTCTCCCCCCACCTCTGCTGGATACCCTTGCGGAGATCGAATGACGGTTTGCTGTCACTGGGGCACTGAGGGAAACCAGACACCATCCAGACAAGGACTCTGCTCGTCGCAACCGATGGACATGATTTACGATACACTTTCATGGAGCACCAGAATCAGGACTGGGCTTTTGTTCCCATGCTGTAAGGCCATGGAAAAAAGAATTTGCACAATCACTCTTTGTGCAGATCAGATAAGCCACCAGATAGAAGAAAACTAATCTTTTTCTAATCATCAATCGCATATTGGAATGACACACTCAAGCAGAGACACATTTACGATGGACGACGCAAAATCACTCATAAACCTCAATAAATATGGCAAAATACGCCAATTAGAACACACTGGAGTTCATGAAGAGATAAAGTGCGCAGCTGACAACATTTACAGAGATAAATTTCTATACTTCTAGAATTATATTTACCTGATAATAGACTTGATGATGAATTCATTGAGGGTACAGCAAATTACAAGTGCTAACTATTTAACTGTAATTCCATCGGTGGTCTTAATGGTAGGCGTGCTCTAGTTTGCGTGTGAAAGATGAGCAGACAAGGGTTGTAATTTTACACTCTCGAGCTAGTGTTAACAACTCGTATGTGACCTCTGAAAATACAAAAAAAAAACAACTTAATCTTCAGTGTTTTAAATACAAAAGTAACTGCAGTAAATGCAGTTAACTTTGCCCAAAACACTAAGTTACCCTCCTCTACTACAAATGAATCTGAGGATGGATTTATCAAGTCACTTAGAATTGTCAGCATTGCCGTGACAGAAATGCTAGGAATGAATGATAACACTGTACAGGAATTCCATGCATTCTCCTATCTGGTTGAAAGCCACAGCATCACTGGCATGTGTCTAGACACAAATAACATGCAGCTTATCTCAAATGTTACAAAAAGCAATATGTCATTAGTATATCTGTTTAAACATCAAAGGAGCCAAGCCACAAGCTTTTCACGTTTAAAGCCATTCCAACCACCTTTCTATATGTGAAACTCTGAACAGAATGTTATTTTTGTTGAAAATACAAATCCATAAATAAGTGGTGCACCCTGACAGAATACTGTACCTGCCGTAGAATGGCCTTTATTTAGTTCTCGAGTGCAAGAAAGACGCAATTTAAGATGACTGAATGTTCAAAAGCAGTTGTAAAAATCAACATTGGTAAATACAGCAACTTTTTTTTGAAGAAAAACATTTGAAGTCAAAATTTACACTGAAAAAAAAAAATTGTTCTGTACAAAAAAGTTGTAGGCAAAATTAAGGCCTGTCATGCGCAAACTCGTGTTCTGTCAACAGGAACCACTGGTGCTAGTTCGTACAACACGCCCACGCCCATCAGTAAGTAATCAACATCTACTGTTGTTCAAACAGGAACTCACTCAGATGTCCCACTTCATAATGCTGGAATCAACACGTAAACAAACAAGACAAAACATTGTAAGAAGAGGTGGACATTCCAGGGTCAGGAAGTAAAAGTTCTGCCATGTTTTTCTTCCACCAATTAAATCACTCAAGCTGATTTCACCAATTAGTTCAACCTTCTTGCTGAGGGGTTTCTCCATTCAGCAAATCTGAGTGGTCAAAACACAATACCGAGGTGGAATTTTACTTTCTGAACCTGGATTGTCCACCTTTGCGTGTAGCTATATGTGCTTAAGAATAATCTTGAAAATATTCAGCTACATCTAACCAGGCAAGGTCCACTGGCAACACATTCTCATTTTCAAAGATTCCCTGAGACAAAAAAAGAAAATGGGTTTCAAATCGGGAGAGATGTAAATGGGGGAGCAGCCCTTGGAACAGTTCTTGGGTGAAGGTTCTTGCTCTAGAACCCAACGACTGAGTTCTTCCAAACTTCAGGATGCAAAACAGAATCCCAAGCCACACCCAGTTGCCGGTGAAGCAGCCTAACTCTTGCCTACCCTGCTGCCCCTGGCTGTTATGCAATGGAATGTTGAAAGAGGAAAATAGCATTTTTAACTATGAGGTGGGCTTTTAGATTTTCAGGCAACTTAAGCCACACATCAATGTTTCAACACTGACTCAGCGACCTGTCAGAATGCAAGATGACCACATGCTTCTATTTGTGGGAGCTGGGGGGGTCCTGGGGTCGTTTAAATTCATACTTCCTGTATCCTGTGCAAGCACCAGGGACAAAGATAGTAGCAAACAAGCAACCTCACCAATACCTGATGGGAAATAAGGCCTGACAACTTCATGTGGCGAGGGCTTTACACACATTTCTGCTTAAGTTTCCAAAGTCTTTGAAATGTGCCATCTCGTGTGAACATCCCAATGCTAACTGGTACAGATCAAGAAAATAAAAGCAGCCAGATTTAACCTGTTATGACTGCTGTAGTTTAATTTTTGTCCCATTGACGTTCAGTGGTAGCTGCAGGAAATACAGAATAGTCGGGAAACAGAAAAGAATTGGACCACCGATAATGCTAATAATACTGACATCTATACAAAAGTAATTATCAATATGTAGTGCCAGCTTTATATCCATGCCCATACAAAACAGTTTGTTTTTTCCCTTGTGCCGTTTAAAGAACAATCTGTCAGCAGCAAAATGATCCACGGAGACAACTGGAAAGGAAATACCCCCCAGGATACAATATCATGTATGATGATAAGCTCGCGCTAGATTGCCAGGGACATTCCTTCAAGCGCTGCATGCGCATGGAACGAATTAGCGTGAGTGGAGAGCACCCTCGCGATGCCGCCGGGAACACAGAGCACTGCAACGACTGCATACAGTAAGAATGATAAACTGTACGTTTTCAGAACGGATGGAACTGTATAAAAGTACACTGCACTGTACCCAGCAACTCTGAAACATTACACGTTGCTTCTTCCGAAAAAAAAACTGAGCCAGATTTTGAACCTTTGACTGCTTTCTTGGCGCTGACTCCCATTCACTCGGAGAATCTGCAATCTTAACGCGACCCACATTCCAAAACCAACTTTTAAATCGCTCGTTTCAAACAGACAAACTCAGGGACACACTCCTTCATTTTTGACATATTTCAGCGAACTGAGCCTTTACATCGTCGCAACGATGGCATTATTTTTTTCCAGATGATGTGTCATTAAATGTTGTTGGCCTACATGTGCTTGAGAGTAACGGCGATGCAGATAAACGGGCGGAATTTGCGGCTTGAGCGACCTTGGATTTTGCGCAATTAGCCGTAGCCTTTTTATCACAGTGTTTCCGCGCTGCCTAAAGAAACATTCCCAGCTGCGCTGTCGATCGCTGCTTCGGAGAGCATAACTCTCAGGACACGGGAAATAATCCAGAGCAGTCGCAGGACGGACTCCACGCACAGATAGAACAGTTTAACCCAACCATAGGATACGTTGTCAAATCTCTGTATTTTTCACTTATATTGGTTCGTTCATAGATGGTATTTTGTCTTTATTTTCTCTCACATTTCATTTGTTGCACCAACAACCCCCCGCCCCAAACCCTTTCTGTCAAAGAAATTGATTGGGGGATTCATCTCCGGAGTCTTTAGTGTGGTTTTGAAAGAAAGAAATGTGGAGAAGAGGAAAAGAGAGCGAGAGAAAGGAAATGACAGAGAGAGGGAGTGGAAAGGAGGGAGGAGGGAGGGAGTCCTGAGATAAGGAATTAGGAATATAGGAGATAGAAGAAAAAGAGAAGAGTGTGGGAGTATGACCATAATAAAGAGAAACAGAGTAGTGAGACTGGGGGTGAAATAAGGTGCGAGTAAGAAAGGGAAACAGCACAAAGTCAGCACTAGAATACAGAGAGGGTAGGAGGAGAGAATCACAAAAAATGGAGAGAGAGGAATCTTTAGCGCTACTCCAGAGAGGCTTAACTTGATATAAACAAGGGCAGTGCGCCAACAGTTCCTTTTCCATTGCCCTGTTCATCAGCACTAAAGAGGAGAGACTGAATAATGCTTTCCTCATTGACACTAATGCAAACCATTCGCAGCAGAAACTCTCGGCTTACCGCATACGTGAGACTTACTGTGCCTCGCAGGGGCCTCTATGGTGAGGTAGTACTGCGTTCCTTTCCGCTGAGTCCAAACCGCGGCCCAGTCGATATTCAAATTCCGCTTCTTTGTCTTGCAGCTAACGGGTTCGCTCTTCCGAGCAGCTGCTAGCGCTCATTCGCACACGGTGCAGAGCTGGCAGTACTGTACGCCTCCTCGACCCTAATAATAAACACTGCTCGTTTCTCGGTGAGAGGGGAACGAATACTAGGCTCCAGAGTCAACCTCCTGGGAAGAGCCTGTTCCCAAACCATCCCATTCCTGTCCCGAGTGAGTCAATCTCTCCAACACACAAAACAAAAAACACCAAACTGTAATTATAGTCAGCATTTTTTGGTTTTGGGTGTTCAGCTTGTTTAAATTCTCATGAATTAAAAAAAAAACTGGCTTGAGTTTTTGGGTTTTCCTAAACCCAATTCTTCTTCTTTGCTTCAGTGACTTAAAGCATCTGTTACCTTGGACCTTTGATGTACATGCACTGTGAGGCAGGGCTGGGGCTAGTCATTGCATCACACAGTGAACAGACATAAAAAGACACCAAAGGTTGCCTGTAAATGGATACCTGGCAGGCGGCATTACATCAAAGCTAGGAATACAAATGAGTCAAAACCACTCAAAAGGGTTTCCAAACCAAAAGAATAATTTAAATGTTGTCGGAATGTCTGTTTCACTGCACTCCAGCTCCTAACCGGTCTCAAGAAATGCCCTGCAGGCCTGGGAACTTTTTATACAGCCCATAACTAACGAAATGGGCCACAGCTGAGGTTATTACAATGAATAACAGCTGTGGCCCTACGTTTATAAGAGATGGTGCTGCCCTCTGGTGGACAGTACCCCATCCTGCTCTCCAGCTATGACATAACACAGAAGCAGAAGAGTTGGCAGAATTTACTGAGTCAAGCTGTAAAGAGAAGTGTGAAAAGTGATCTCCCCCCCATACAGATGTAATTCTGTCCATGTCCTTGGATCTTGAATCCCCAAAACAATGAAATACATGGATGAAATACATGGATGTTCCTCAAATAAAAAAGGAAGAACAGGGGCCTCATTTGTAAACAAGGCGAACAGATAAAAAAAGATGTGTGTATGCCACTACCTGAAGGATTTCATTTATAAAAATAAACCTTGCATCATAACTTAATACCATTGTGAACGTATGCAAAATTTCAACTTGACTGTGACGTATTCAACGAAAATTTAACGCAGGATAGCCCACAGTTTTATAATTTGTTTTTTTTTTTTGTTACCATAAATCATTTTTCTTTTGCAATATTTTAGTATAAAATCTGCTCACATTTTTTAAATAAATTAGCCCCCTGGACTCCTGAGTAAAGATGCACTGAGAGAAATCACTATCCAGAGCAACAGTAACTACTTTGACAGACGCTGATGCTCCCAACGCACATACAATTGAATGCGTGCGGACGGGGAACTGTCAAAATGGGAGTTAAATCAGGCCTCAAGTTGCCTTTCAAAAGCCAAAAACTAAACTGTGGCCAACATTTCTAACACCTCGACTAACAGGTTTTTAAGGAGTTTCAACGTTTTGCCAGTTTTTATGGCACACATTCACAGTCAGCTAAAAGCTTCCAGAAGGCTCTGGGAGTCTGCTAGATTTAAACTTCAGCTACCATATGACTGCAAATCATTAAACATCTCCTGGAAATTTGGACCGCTACCATGGAGCACCTCTGTTTTACTGAAATACACCTGAAAGATTTACTGTCCTGCGAAGTTCTGTGCTGTAATGGAATGTTCTGTTGTATTTAAATCAAGGAGCACGTTATTTTTTTTTTTTTGCCTGCGGTACTTTTTCAATTCTTTCCCACGGTGAGGGAGGAAAACATCACCTCCTAACCGCTCCTGTTAACCCTCTACACAAGAGCCACCCAAATATGGCCCTTGAATCCAAATTCAGCCCTGATTTTCTTTCCTTCCAAGCAATAAAGTGAACAATTACTGCCACTGGCTGGCCAGACTGTTATCACACCAGACTCGCAAAAGTAAAGGGAGGGGGGAAAACTGGCAGTTCTTGGCCCACAAGGGTTTGAGACCCACAAGGATTTGAGGAGCCCCGCTCTAAAGTATGAGGTCGCATACATGCGAATTCGCGTCTTTGCATCGACTTAGAATGCAACTTGTCGTGCGAAAAATTCACTTCGCGTCCGGTGTGAAAGCGACTTAATAGTGAGGGGATTCTACGCAGAAAATTAAGGCTATGTCCACACCGATACATTCGAGTTTTAAAACGCATCACTTTTGCTACGTTTTCGTCTAACATCCACATTAGGGGAGACCGGGGTTACCTCGTCATGATTTTGTATTTGGCTCCATAACTCTTTGTTGCTAAAACTTAGACAAATACCTTTATGGTATATGTGTAGTGCAGAATGTCGCCTATGAAACTTGTGTTGATACAATCTCAATATAACATATATTTACGTCACAATATTCAATTTTCAATATGTCACAAACATGCTGAAGTAACCCCATACCCGGGTGGGGTAAAATTGTCATAGTTGGCAATCAGGTGAAGCTGAAAAAGATAGTCCAATATTCTCATAACAGAAATGGTGAGAACTATTTTATTTTTACAACGAACCAACTCAAGCTAAGATTTATGCATAATCACCATCAGAGTTGCAGTTATGACATATGTTGGCGAGCCCACTGACATTTGCACAGTCCTCATGTGCCCACCCTTTGCATGAGAAGCATTGGACCCACTCCTCTCCACCTTTGAATGATGAGTAAGGACCACGGCACCAAAGAGGAGCAGCAAACATTCCCACTGACAAAGGAATGGAATGAAATGCAGAGGCCCCAGGGCTGGCACATGCCAACCCTGAATACTCTGCCAACACCTCCACTTTAATGGGACCCACCTCTGGCCCATTAAGGTGGAGGTGAAAGAATGAGAAAGGGGAGGGGCTGCAAGGAGCAAACCCTTACACATTCATACTTGTGTCCTCCAAACAAAGGCCCTAATAGGTCCTCTGTCATAAACATAAAATAAATGCAAATATTAGAATTATTAAGACCCTATAGGTGTCTGAAAAACAATAAATCGGCTCCTATATTTGACTTTGGAATATTTTAATATAGGCCTAAGACAGGACCTACAAGCGGGGCAAACTTAGCACCCTGACAAACTAACCCCATGCTGCTTGGGCAGTGTAGCCCCGTGCTCCCATTTTGGAAATCAGGCCGCATCTCTCATCTCATGATCGCAGCAGGCCTTTATCTTATGTGTTCTTAATAACTCTAGTTACATACGTTTATGAAACAGTAAAAACACCGTGGAAATCTTTGTCTTCAAAGAAGCTAGACACATTTCTTTCAGAAACTTAAAAACTCAAAATTCAGTTATTTAGGCAGAAAACACTAACATGACACTACAAGTCCTTCTTCTTTCCAAGAGATGACGTCGCTGGGATGTCACATAATTTGTACATTTTTGTTTTCCTGTCAGTACGTTTGCAATGAAAAAAACTGGGGCGACAAACCTAACCCTGTGGCCGAAGTAACCCCGGTCTCCCCTACTCTGGCGATTTTGAACCGTAAAACAGAGACTTCTGAAAACGCTGCTGACCTTGTTTCAGTTTGAAAACTCTGGGACTGTTTTTAAGAGTGGATGAAGATCTACATCGTTTTAAAATGCTGTTTTCAAATGAAAAGGTATTAATGCGGACATGGCCTAAGAATCTTAAAAAAAAAAACCTACCTGTGAAAGAGTTCATTTTATCTTAATGTTTCTGGAAATTATGTATCCCAGATGCATCATGTGTATGAGGATAGAATTAATTCTGTGGCAAAAAGACCTGACATCTGCCTGGCTGCGGTGATGAGGGTGCTCGTCTGGCCATAACCATTACTGGGGATGACCCTCAGGTCACCGATGGGGACTAATTGCCTAAAATCAGTGTTCAGGAGTGTATGTGCGCATATCTGCATGTGAAAATGTGAACGCGCATCTGTGTTAGTGAGTGAGCACGTGTGTGTTTGCGTTCATATTTCTGCATGCACATTCTGCATGTGTCCATAGATGCCTATCGAATTCTACAAGTGTGCGCATTTCTAAGTTTCTTCGTGTGTGTATGTGTGTGCACAGGTCTGTCAGTGTGTTTGAAAGTATATATGTATTTTTGTGTCTGTGAAGTTACGCGTGTCAGTTAGTGCGCTTTAAGGTGCTCAGTTTATTTCCTGCATTTTGTGGTAGCCTAACGGCCAAAGACAGTAGAAAACCGGGTTAAAAACGCGGCCGGCCTACGGAGAGAGGAATGGTTCTTTAATGGGGTGAGAAGGCCCAAAGATGAGGAAAAAATGGATATCCTGCACTCCGAAAAAGACGACTGAAGCCACTGTGTTTAAGATGGAAAATACTCACATTTCACCCAGTTGCACATGGGAATGGGGCCTAACCCTGTGTACTAAGGCAAACAGCTTTCACAGATCCAATTTCAAATACATTTTTATTTTTTTGTTATGGTGTCAGTTACACACTTTATCAAGGGGACAATAAGGCTGTGATAGATTTAGGTTCATAAGAAAGTCACACACAGTTCAGCACAAAAACTTCTGGGAAAAATACAGAGTAATACGCAGCTGGACAGGCCGTAACTATAACAGCTAATAGAGTCAGGTTAGAGAGGTCGTAGTGGAGAGGACACTCCTAAAATTGAGTATCAGACGAGAAGAAGACTTCAGATTCATACCATCCCACCTTGCAGATCCAACTACAACTAAAAAGAGCCGGTTAAAGTGAGTTTCAGACAGGGAGAGAAGTTCAGTTCTATATTGTTCCGCCATTCACAATCAACCAAAACACGCAAGAACCTGCTGTGAGCTGACAAGCAAATATGCATTTAAGGCTGCTTTAACTGTTGAGATGCAGGAAGAATGTTAACCCTTAAAGCACTATACACGACTAAGGTCGCTCAACTCTATAAGAAGATATCAAAATCGAAGCTGTTGAAAACCTATCATGTGGCGACTTGTTTAAAAGAGCTCCCGCAGGGGAGCTCTTTTAAACAAGTCGGCACATGATAGGTCGGGAGCTCTTTTAAACAAGTCACCACGTGATAGGTTTTCAAGAGCTCAAAATATTTAAATTTACAAAACTTCGAAATTTATTTCAGCGCTTTCAGGGTCAATCAGTGCAGCAGATCCCTGAGAATTCTCACAACCAAACATCCATTATCTGACTCGTTAATTCCTCGTCAGGGTCACGGGGAGGCTGGAGCCTATCCCATCATGCAATGGGGCGAGAGGCAAAAGGATTTGAAGCCACGTTCATCTGACTGTGTGGAAGCAGTGCTACCCACTGTGCCATAGCACCACCCAATAACACTCATGTCATGACAGAGAACACGTCAAGTCAGCTGACTTGCAGATTTAGCTCGAGCAGATGACTCCAGAAGCACCAGAGCACCCATCGACTCACACGAATCTTACACTTAAATGAGAGGGCTATTTGAATCATCAACCTTGCATGTTTGTGCTTCTATGATTCATGATTCACATTAATTACAATCTGCGAACAGTTATTGTACAGACATTAGGCTCCTCCCCTCCCTAACTCACCTCCTCCCACTCTAACCAAACTCTGAAAGTCCCTGTCCTACACTTCAGTGATAATATCCCGCCCATAACCCCCTGATTCAACCTCAGATAAGCCTCCCACATGGGACTGAGCACCAATCACTGCTCATTTCCTGTTGATCGCCTGGAAGTCTAATTTCACAGAGAAACAGGCTTGGGTTTTTTTAAATTAAATTTCACCAATTTAATAGTAAGTGAGAAAATATTTCATATAGTACATTTTAAATTTATTACATTGAACAATAATGTTCTTGCAAAAATTATTCGCAAATGCTATTTCATTATAGTGGATTTTTTTTGCTGATAATGCAGCATCTGATCTCGGGCTGCAATTTCAGATTTTGTACACGGCGAAGGCAGCTTAAAGACAGAAACATATACGCTTTTTATCGAATTAATGTAGCCTTGCTTGGTGTACTAATACTGCGCTCGCTTATGTGTGGATTAGGGCAGATGAGATTTGGTTTAATTCACAATTCTGTTTATTTTAGAAATCTTGGGAGGCAGGACTGGCCCAAGAGACCCACCATGTCTGCACGGTCGCTGGGATACGAACTACCACAGGAAATTGACTGGATTTAATGGTGGTGACTGCAGAGTAGTTATATCGTGAAGCATGCCATTTCAGAGGGTCATGTGATCAGAAAAAGCAGGAAGTACTTCCTTTATACGCGTTTATGAATGACAGGAACAGGCATGGCAGTAGGTGAGGTGAGTTTGAGCTTGGGTTGCTATATTATTTGTTTTTGAAATGAGCATTTCCTGGACTGGGTCAAGGCTGGCACAGCAGGATTGAGCAGACCAGGGGTGTGTTTCCCAAAAGCGTAATTGCTTACTGAGTTATGCATAGTTTTGAGCTATGTTAGCTACTGACATAGTTCATCCATTCACAATCAATGGGCCCAACTATGTAAGTTAGCATTTGTGATTTCGGGAAACGCACCCCAGGGTAGCAGAGACACAAATTCTTTAACAACATTTGAAATATTTATTCAGTTATTCAGTTCAGACATTCCTGTCTAGTCAGGACCTCAAACCAGATTTTCACAAATAATATGAAAAAACTGGACTATGATCTAAAACTGAGCATCTGGCAACCTTAATCAGAGCGCACTCACTTCCTCTTCCTGTTTCCAGCGGTGTCCTCAGCTTTGGCTTTTTCACTTGAAACAGGTAAACTGCTGGCAGCAAGTTTGCACCAATAGACCGCTCGCAGCGCTCCTCTCTTGTCTTGCTAGCAGCTGCACCGTTTACCTCCTATTCTTTAAACAGCTGGTCCCCATTTTGACTTCCTGTTCCCTGCTGGAGGGCTGTTGATGTAAAACCGTAAGTGAGCAGCTGTACCCCAAATGGCCACTAGTGGGCACTGTAGGTCTATCGCCAAGATAGTAGCCAGTCTTAACACCGAGTTGAGGGATTGAAAAACCAACTGCCATTTCGGTTTCCCTTCTGGGTTTTTTTTTTTTTTTTTTTTTTTTTAAATTCTGAACGTTTGTGAATATAATAAATTACAGTCTCAGTAGGCGTCAAAGTTTAAAGATATTGACTCATTCTCATGTTGAATGCGCCACGTTTGCATCCTCTACCCAACACCGCCCCCTTAACTCCCCCGCCTACCGGCACCTAATCATTTTTTATCTAGCCAGATCGCAGTTCGGTCTTGTTTTGTTTAGACCCTTTTCCCCATTGGAATCGATGATGTCACCACTGGTATTTATATTATCAGTGAGATATCAGGATAGTGCTGATGTGGCCGGACACGGTACCCACATGCACACAAACACACACACACACACACACACACACACACACACACTCACTCACTCGCACACATGCACACACAGAGAAACATGCATGCACGCTCACACTCATGCACTGTCATTATCTGACATAGTTAACTACGGACATACAGAACACCCATCAACCAATGTTGTAAAAATGAGAAAGAATAAAATTCTCAAATACAACACTGCCTTCAACTGGCTGTTGATGGAACGGCAGCATTTGGAGCTGCGAGCTGGAGCTGCTGGCTGTGTTAAATGTCTCATAAAGTACAGTTCCCCTCGCCCCACCCGTCGGGTGAGTATTGTAAAACTATCCACAGAATTCTCTTTGCGGCCCGGCTCCTGCCTGCAATTCACGTGAAGAACATAATAACAAACAAAGGACAAAATAACTGTTATTTCAGGCACCTGGCCAACCTCAAATATGTCTTTGATGCACCATTTATGCTCTCAGCTATGTTAGAAATGGCACCTCCATCAACCAGTTTGAAAAGAGCATTCCAAGTCAATCATCTTCAAAACTGGGGTCACCTGTCAACAGCCTGTCCCCTAACACTGCTGTCAAGAAGATCTAGACACAGAATATAAAGGCTCTATAATCCTTTGTAGAGTAGGTTCAGGTAGGTAGGTTTTTTCCATCAATTATCTAATCCGCTTATATCTGGACAGGGTCTCAAGAGGGCTGGATCCTGTTCCAGCATCCAATGGGTGAGAGGCAAGAATACACCCAAGACAGTTTGTCGATCTGTTACTCGACACACAAATCAATTTGCACAAAATTACACATTGGTGCTATAGAGCCACCAATTAGCTTGACATGTATGTATTTGAATTGTTGGAGGCAGCTGGAATATCCAGAGAAAACCTCAGTGAACATGGGAATAATATGCAAACTCCACACAGAAAGGCTGCATTCGAACCCGGGCACATACTGCTTTAAGATGACCGTATGGCTCACTGCATCTCTGTGCCGTTCGAGAATGTATTATTTAGGTACTTTTTTACTTATTTTATCCTTTTATGTTAATTCCATGTTAGTGATCTAGAACATCTCCATCAGTAGTGAGTTTTAAATCATCATTATAGTGCTCAGACAAGAGCTTTCTAAGGTCCAATCACTTGCTTAAATTCAGAGAGAAACACAGACTAACAGGGTGTGCTGCGCTCCTAGCCGAACAGACAAGAAGGTGTTTTCTTTTCATAAAGAATAGATTATCAACAAACAATGAGGGAATCTTGGCCATGGATCATGAAAAAAGTCCAATAAAAACACAGGGTAAATTATCCTGCGATGGCTCTGACATCAAACACACGAGACCTCCCCAGCTCATCTTTCATCAAGCAACAATACTAAGCAATGCTTTAGTCAAGGTGACCTCTTCTGAGAGTAATTTCTCCATTACACTTTCATGTAGAAAAAAATACAAGATTTACTAAGCTATTAACAGCAGAAATGTCAAAAGCTGCCAGAGGAATCTGCTGAACTCAGGAAAAGGAAACAACCAGAATCCTCAACTGAACATTTCACTAAAACTTCAGACTCCATTCCAGGAGACCCACCTATTTCACTGACCCCATTCACACATAGGTTAGAAGTTTAAAAGACTGGAGACTAGCTCTTATGGAATGCAGTGGTTTCCTTTATTTAGTCCTCAAAATGCTCCTTGAAGGAGTGAGGAGCCAAGACGCTCCTGGAGGATGCTTCAGCCAGGAAACACAAGTTTAGCAGTTGAAGTCCTTTTTTCAGACCAAGGAAAATGTAAAAGATCCACTGATGGAATTCGCCTTACTGCATGAGCCACGTGTGTAATCAACATCAATTCTGACAAATGCATAACTGAGCAAGGACACGCCATTTACCAAAACTAACCAGACATTGCCACGTTTTTTCCATCCTCATCTCGCATCTTCGCATCTTTTCCTTGTGACCTCCAACTGGGTGGAGCACATGAGCGAAGAGAGGACGCGAGGAAGAGATGCAAGGAGAGAAAATAAGGAATTAGAATAAACCCCCAGACCAGGAATCATCTGGCTCCAGAATCCAAATCCTGCCCAGGTATTGTTTCTCCCACATAAATAAGCTAGCAGTCAGCCATTACAAGCTAAATACACGTTGATGGCGAAATGCAAAAGTTTTGGATTTGGTGAAGATAGGCTCAGAGATAAATGGGTTCAAACTTTTTAATAGACACATTTTGGTTTGGTTTTTTTGTTTCTTCCTTGGTGTGAAAAGGCCTTCAGACTATCTTCACACCTGACGCCCAGACAAAGAGAAGCTGGATAACAAGCTTATATCGTCCTTTGAGGACCATGATTTCAAGATAGCTGCGTGAAATTTCAATACAGGAGGTCACAGGCTTAATTCCAATTTGGGGTACTGCAGCCAAAACCTCAAGCTCCATCTTGGCCATGGCACAATGCAGGAGGGAGGGAAAGGGATGATGGGTAGTGAGTGCTCTGCGGAGTGACTCAGCATATCGGCTGCTTCTTGTGCTTTGCATTGCGCCTTGCGTGTTTTTCAGCAGCCTGGTGAAGGATTTTGGAGTACGGTCCCCTCCCACAGAGCTCCAGGGGTCAGGAAAGTGATACAGGAGGTGGGGGGGGTCCTTCAGTGATGCAACACGTCCGCTGCTTCCTGCCTACTCAAGGATGCCGGGATCACGTTGGAGTTCTTTTCCGCTCCCACAACTGTCGCTGACTTCATCGCTCAGTTAGATAAGCAAATAAAGAGACAAGAAAGGGTCGCTGCTACCAGCAGGAAATATTACTTCCCGAGGTCATCGTCATGTGAAACTCAAGAGTCATCAGAAGACAGAGCAACACAACAAAGCAAACAATAGATCAACACAAACTGCACAACACACCATAGAATAGACCGGCACAAAACTGCACAACAGACCATAGAATAGACCTACATTAAACTATACAACACATCATAGAATAGACCAACACAAAACAGCTCATCACACCATGGAATAGACCAACACAAAACTGCATAACACACCATAGAATAGACCATTACAAGACTGAACAACACGCCATAAAATAGACCAGTACAAAACTGCACAATACGCCATAAAATAGACCAACACAAAATTGCACAGCACACCATAGAACAGAACCACAAAAAACTGCACAACACACCATAAAATAGACCAACACATAACAATACAACACACCATAGAATAGATCAACACTAAACTGCACAACACACCATAAAAAGACCAACACAAAACTATACAACACATCATAGAATAGACCAACATAAAACAGCACAAAACAGAATTAAATAAACCAACACTACAGGTAGAGATTTCAAAGCAAAAAGTAGTGCTATATCTTAAATTTAATTTGGATGTATCATCAATATTAAATTTGATGTGGATGCTTCTGTCAATACCATCTAGTTTTGCAGCTCAGTTGATCTGCATGCAACACATACCCATGGCCGGCTAACACAGCAACCGTTTCAATGTGAAATAGTTTATTTATTTTATTTGTGCCCTTGGAGTTTATTAGGATCTCTTCTGCAATCCAAAACACCATTTTTCTGTCCCTGAAGATTACATTATTATATTCTACGATTTGGGGTAGCGGGGTTATTTCCAGCGACGTAGACGAACGCATACCTTAACGCTGAGCGCCACAGATCTATCGTACTCCGGCCGCGAGCCATGTACTCTGCCACGTTCCCATCTGGGGGAGTCGTGCTGGGCAAACGCAAATCGCGCTCGAGACCGGCAGTGATGTCATTTACTTCAACTTATTGCTGTCTCGAGCGTGACAGGAATCGCTTCGTAAAAGCGCACTTGAGCGGAAACGCTTAACGTGTTCTGAGTACAAATTAATGTAATCAATAAATGTCGCTCTGAGGAAATGCTACGGTGATAAAACGGGGCAGCTGGAAGTTTTTTTTTTCGGAGCCATTTGAAAACATGGTGAGATTTGAAAAGCTGAAAAGTTCAGAGCCCGCCAAATTTCCCATCTCTCTCTCTCTCTCTCTCTCTCTCTCTCTCTCTCTCTCTCTCCCCCGCAATGTTGCTCTCCCACTCTCTTTCAATCTATTTTCCCTTCCTCTCCTCTCTTTCCAAGCACCCCTGTCTCTCCAAAGCTGAAAATTTAGATCATACTTGGCTTTCCACCATTATGGAGTTTACAGGAACCCATTTGGCTTGCAGCTGCTCCCGCTCGGTGAAGCAGAGAGCATTCTGGGACATTCTACGCACAGAGTGAAGAAGAATGATTCAGGATTCATACCACAGTCTGTCCCTCTGGCGCTTTTTAAAGGTTTCCTGTACAACAGGCAGAACGTTGCCCATGCTGATTTCACCTTTTATGGAGTGAGGTCACAGACACGAGATCAGAAAGCTTTGAACTGAAAAAATACAGCAGAGTAAAAAACTAATGTGAATGCTTGTGTACGGGAGTTGAAGTGAAATGAATAATACTTTCTCAGAGTTGATGCAACACTGAACATTTAATTGCCTCTAATAGTGTGAGTCATTTAGAGGAAGCTGCGTATGCGCCAGCATATGGTAAAGATCAGTTATGGAAAGGCTGGATGACTTGGCCTAAAATTTATATCACAATATATTTTGAATTTTGGATGATAACACTACGCATCATGGTATGCACTTTTTTCTCCTGATTTCAACGCACATTTTTCAAAAGGATGACAATCATTCAGTATGAACTTGAGAGTCCAGTCGCCAGCCACTGCATGGGTGTGACCCTCAAGTTCCCACTTGTGGTATCTCGAAAACTCTGACCAACTCTGAGTTATTCACAAGCCATACCATGAAACAGGCACATTTTCAACATGAAATTGTGTTTCATTTCGCCAGTTCTGTTGCTATAGCAACCAAAATCGATAGGTGTCATGATCGAACCATAGCCTGTGCACACACCAAATATCAAAGGAATCGGTTGAAATTTGTGGGCAGTAGAGTGTCCACAAGAAAATAAAATCTCCAAGGACACAGATGTGGCGGCGGCGGAGGCGAAGACGATGTCCATGAATCCATAGTAGGCGCTTGACTTCGTCCGAGGGCTACAATTAGGATACTAATTTAGGCAAGTGACAAACTAGCCAGAATCAATTGCAAAGCAGCGCTGGGTCAATGGGCCCTTCTTACTGTCCAGCCATATTTTCAATCCAAAATCGTACTGATGCTCCTTGTTGAGCAGCAACATTTCTCTTTGCTGGTATGGACAGAATAGCCAAATTCATACCGAGGCACATTCATCTTCCGACACATATTGTATACCAATATATTCCCCTTTCCTAAGTCCTGGTACAAACAACTCCCTAGAGAGACAGGATTGGTCAGTGAAAACGTGTGAGGATGGTTGCATGCTTAGCCAATGCCACAAACACTATATATATTTTCCATATATATTTTCCCTAGGATGATGAAGGCACAACATGCCCTACTTTACCACTACCCACATTGCAGAAGGGTCTGGCCCGGATCTGGTGTCAAGCCGGCACTGCTAGGCGACTGCTGACATGGCAAGTGGTATGCTAACCGGATGTGGGCCAGGTCTGGCAATGATGGCACCGTTTATGTGATGGCATAACACATGTGGGCCGATTGTGTCCACACTGGCCCTGTGCTGGCCCATGTGTAGGCTAGCTCTGGCAAACCAGATCTGGGCCACAAATGGGCCGTCATTCTTGCTGTATTTGGGCCAAAAATGGGCCATGTGAGTGCATTATTTGGGCCAGAACTAGGCCAGACCAATTTTGCTATGTGGGTAGTTGGCATATGCTGATGCTCTCAACCTAATCCTGACCAATCTCTCCATGGCGAGACCTAATCAACCCACCCAATGATGACAGCAAGTTTGACAAAAACCAGAGGCAGAACAGGGCAGGTCATGAATTTGCCATCCTAGAAAAAAAAAAAAATCCCAGACATCTCCCTGGCTGATGGAAAAAGAAAACAGCCAATTGGCAGAGAGGGGAGGATCTCGTTCGAGATACAGTGTCAAAAATTACCTCTGATATCAGGACTAAGACGTGTGGGCATCTCTCTCCCTGCACTAGGAGCCTCTGCATGAGCCCTCAACCTCTCCACCGACCCAGAGCCTGCGGCTGCTCGCCACATTTACGCAGTTTTTACGGTGCATTAACAGCGTGTTTTTCCAGCTGTTTTCGCCCCCACTCCTCACAGACAGCGACCTGCTCTGCTGAAATAACAAGGCTCAAGTCCTCTGGGGTCTTAGATTCAGGGCCGAGGTGGAGAGGTAGAGCGCTACGCTATACCGCCACTGTGAGACACATGGAAGCATTAAAGCTCAAAAATACAGGCATTGATATTATGTCTTGTCTTGTTGCACAAGTCTTGTTTTTATCCAGGGGAATCCAGCAAAGAATATCCCTGACTATCCCAAGGGGAATACAATATTTTTAGTTTTGGGAAGCATGAATTCATTTCAGTGTAATTCAGAGTTGGGATTGCTTTCCATTTTCCTACCAATAAGAGAACCTAGTGCTCAATTTACCAAAGGACCAAACCTAGCTCTGTTGTGCTACTGCATGAAAAACAATAGCCCAGTGCTTACTTAATATTTTCCTAACACTCACCTAATGTCTTTACAAGGCATCAGCTCTTCTCAACTAGCATTGCGGGCTCAGAAAGCAAATATAAAATCAGGTAACACTTCACAATAAGGGTACATTAATTAACATTAGTTCATTAACTATCAGTTAATTAGCAGGTAACTAATGCGTTAGATAGCCAAATAAGCATTATGCAACCATAATTGACCATTTATAAAATTTTCGGTGCTTCCCTTATTGAGAAGTCGAAAACATCCCTTAAGTATCCCTTATGCAGCACCTCAAACTGTTAAACCATAATGTATAAATTAATACCTTGGTTGATGTGAACATCATTTGTAAATGATTACCAGATGCATTAGTTAAATGTTAATGAGCTGTTAGTAAATGTTTATTACTGCATTAACTAATGTTAATTATTGTACCCCTATTGTAAAGTGTTACCTAAAATTAAATCAATGTTCAAATGGCCAGACACCTAATATGCTTAGCAAACGAGGTAAAACTCGACATGAACTAAGGATATTGCTAAGCAGGGTCGAATCAGCCAGAAATACTCTGGACCCCCCCTTCTCATCTCGTTCAACCAGATCATTAATAGGCCCTCGAGAGCTGGGAGCATTGGGTTCCCCAAACTGCAGCCCCCTGGAGTCATCACAGCCTTTCCATCCCTCGAGGGACGCCGTCACTGTTCAACCGTAAACTAACGCAGGGTCGGGAGGTCGCGAGCAGATGCTGCAGTTGTGCTCGCAATTGCTGCTCTGCTTCCATGGCAACATGCCCCACCTCAACCCTCCTTTGTGAGATCTCGATAACACCCCCCCTCCCACCTCCCCACGCGCCCCGCTGCGTTTACGACTCTCCAGAGGAGATCAAACATCGGCGGCTTAGCTCCCTCCTGCTCCTCGCGGCTCTGATCAAATTGATCTAAGACAACAACTCCTTACAAGGAAGGCGACTCCATCTGATTATGCCTCAGTGGTCAGTATTAATCTTCAACGCCGCAGTAATTGGACGGGCCAAGAACTCTGGCTTGTTCCTGAGTGCTAGTACATTAAAGAGGAAACATTCCAGATCCACATGCAGCTTGTATTCAACACTTCACATACTGGCTTCAGACATCATTCCACCGTAAATTTACCCTCACCATTTAAGACTGTGTTTTGTTGCTTTGGAAACACAATTTAGCCACTTCAGCAAATACAATCCATGTGACAAGCTGTATTTCTGAAGAAGAAAAGCAGTCTCATACAAGTTATATTTCAGGGAAATCAAGGTGAAACACAAAGCGGCAAGAAAATTGGCTCAAACATCGTGGAGGAACAACGTTGACAAGGTCAGAAGGTAATTCTTTGATAATACTGCCCTACATTTATACAGTATCTGTTTCACGCCCAAATCGCTTTACAATGATGCACCCACCTGTATGATGCAATGCGGTCATTTTGAATCAGAACACTCACCACACATCAGCTGAGGTGGAGGGTTTTTATTTTTATTTTTTACGCTGGGGGATGATTCGGTAGCTGAGAGAGCCAAGTGGGAGTCTAGCCAGGACATGTGGGAACCCCCAACTCTAAGACGGAGTTAATAACAAGATGATGCCACACTGAGCCCATTCATCAGATACTCTCATTACAGTCCCCCATCGTGAGCACAGTTCAACCACTCCAGCTTACAAAAGAAAACAATTTTCTCTGCCTTCATTCAATGTGCAAAGATAGCTCAAAGAATTGGCTCAGTTTGAGAAGTTTTACCTGATATATCCAGGCACTAGTAATGGCCAGGGATGATACCGATTTATTTTCCCACAACTTGCAGCAGATATAATGCCACAAACCAGATACAGTAAGCCTCACATGCAGGAAAAATCCAGCGGAAAGTTGCTTTGGCCAACAACACAGTTCTTCATTAGGGGCTGCAAGTCAGCCAGCGATCAACCAAAGGGCAGGACCTTGTTTCTAAATAAGAAACGAGGTCTTTGTCTGGTGCAGGCTCTCGCGAACAGCAATGCGGCCAAATGATAAAACGCTGGGGAGAAATTGGACAGATGAGGTGGAAAATATAAGCAGGGATGACTCACGCTCTGTGGCGGAGATGACCTCAGGGGCTGGCGGCCGCTGCTCATCCTTCTGCTCAGTGTGGTTCAGCGTGGCAGCAGGCGAGGCCACGCAGTTGTTGCTGACGGGGGTCTCCGGCTGCACGGACGGCGTCTCCGCTGGGCTGGGCGGCTCCACCTTCTTTTGGGGTGGGTCAGCGTTCCTGGCGAGGGAGGCTGGCGTCGGATGGTCGGCCCTGCGGGGGGGCGTCGGGGGCTCGTGCGGGCGAACCACCGCAGGCTCTGCCCTCCGGAGGGAGGGGTCAGCGAAGTTCCTGCCGTGACTCAGGAGGTCCGGCCGCTTCAGGCCGTATCGCGAGATGCCAGTGCTGCCCGGCGCGTCCACCTGCTTGGACGAGATGTCGATGGAGATCTCCGACCTCCGGGATGCCGACTCCGCTATCCGGCTGCCCAAATCCATGCGCCGCGGCCCCCCGCCAAGCTCTCCGGCCGCTCTGTGGGCGGAGTCGGAATTTCGGGCACCCCCCAGGTCCTGGAATCGGTTGCCCGTGGGGGAAAAGGTGGTCCGCAGGCTGGTGGCACGACGGGTATGCAGGGAGGGGTGTGCATTCCCATCGGTTTCCTCCACCTCAAACGACCTCTTCAGAGCTGTAGGAACAGACAGCGGACATTGCAGACTGTAAGTGTTTTGACAGTGTCAACCATTTCAAAACAGGGTATCAATTCCCGAGTGGGTCACAAGTGATAAAGATGTTAAGACTCACAAATTAAGGCTGACAGTGTCGTATTTTAACCTCATTCATTAACATTTTCCATTGTTCAAATACAATGCGCTGGAGTAGGCCTACAGGGCGAAAAAAAACACCGGCTCTGTCAAAATACTTATAGACCACAATGCGGATTCAATCATCTTCAGTCACCCGGCAACCACTGTGATTTGCCCACAAAATTCGAAATTTCAAAAAAGTATTGTTTTCCCAAATATTTGCTGAGATGGTGGCACCAAGTAGAGCACAAACCTTTGGACACATTTTCCAACAACCGAGCTATGCCAGTTTCACATGTCCGGCACTCAGATTCGTCAGCAATATGCGTAGAGAAAAAATTATGTTACAGTAGTAATATCAGCTCTTTCTAAGAGGGATATAGGACGGAGGGATTTTGTGTTTTGTGGAAAGAATGTGTCAAAACTAGAACAACAAGGAAAGCCAATCTGGTAAATCGCTCTCGAACTGGAAACCTCATTTTGTGATGAAGACCCACTCAGCGGAATTCCCAGAAAAACAAGAACTGCCATTCCAATTACGGGACGTATGGATTTTACAGCTTGTTTTAATGTGGTCCTTTTCATTGCTTTGTGGACCCTGTATATTTCACAATAAAAGAACTAACTTGGTGACTGACGCCCCGAGACGGGCAGTGAAAGAATGCTTGTCGTATTTCCAAGTTCTGCTCGCGGTTGCCATAAACTGAGGAGGAGAACCATTGGTGGGCATTGGGTGGGTTAAGATGGGTTTTCAACCAATTCAGTAAGACTTCATGTACACAACACACTCTTAGAAGTCATTCCAAATAAGAACAGTTGTCATTATTCAGAAAAATAATCAGAGCACTAGTGATGTGCTGTTCCAGGCTCAGTTCAGCCTTTTAGTTCATATTGGATTAGACTGGGAAACAGATCGGGAACCTTACTTGAGACCAGCACTCCAAACCTAATGCACTTCATGAAAAGGGGCCAGTATACGTGCTATAGAACGCATTGGTTCCAGACAACAAGCAGCAATTTTGAAATTGTTAAAAACATTTTCATCTCATACAAGGGGGAATTTTGAGGCTTTTAGTAATGGGTGGGGTCGCAGAATGTCACGGACTACGAATGCATGGGATCTGCGGCTTCAAAAACAAAAAAAGCAACATTTCAGAGCATAAACTAATTTGCTCCACTGGGTCCTTAAGACTCCTTTAAGCACTGGAAGCGGCACTGCAATACATTCTCTACGTCAAATTCAGCTGACAAATCCGAGCCAAGAGATGACTTACAATCGCAGAAATGCATCGCCATAGAAACTCAAAATAACTTCAGGGTCTCCACAACACAATACAAAAATGTTCACCCAGAGCCAAGCGTTTAAGAGAAAATGGCTTCAAAATGTACACATACAAAAGCAAAACACTGCAGGACAGTCACAGAGAACCAATCCCCATCAGCGGAAACCACAAGGACCATTCAGCCATGTCCTGAGTACGACAATTTGGACGCAAGGCAATAAATTATAGGCTAATTGTACAGTACAGTGAAAAAGAATTGCAAAGCATACACGGCTTACACGTAAATATAACCTGACAGTCTCTACTTCAATGTTGTTTACACCGTTTTCAAGTCCTGTAATTTGAGGTAAAGAGCCAAAAAGCATAAATTGTATTACTGGCCAGATACTTAAAGATGCCACGGTACATGTGAGAATACCCTTCAAATGTGCATGCGGTAACGGTGCCTTAATACCAAGAGAAAAGGAAATATAAAACGGTGAAATACATAGCAAATAGCACAACACTTACATTACTGGTGCTGAGAGACCTTTCCTAGGAACAGAACTACAGACACTGAGAGTCCTCGTTGCTGGGTGAGCACTACTTGGATGGGAAACCAGTTGACATCATGTCCACAAGAAGCCAAACTAATTACTGCTTGATTTCAACATCGGGACTTTGTGGAGATGCGTTCAGCCATAACTGAGGAATTCAGCGATGTCTCCAAACTACTATACAATTACCAGGGAAAACAAGCGTGTGGACAAGTCAACAGACATGCCCAAAAACATGTGCTTTCAAGAATTGACATCTATACCAAACAAGGCAACGTCTAATAGCACTTTCATTTTAATACATGTAAGTGTCGCTGTGTTGCCCAGCCATCTGATTTCAAAAACAAGCACCAGATAATTTTATTCTCTGATTTGTAGGCATAATTGAGGACTGCTCATCAAAAAGGCTGTGATTCCTGCAATGACCACCAGGTGTAGAAGTAAATTCCCTCTGATAAAACCTGTTCTGCCCTTAAAGTATTGTTTTGTATTTCGTTGTATGTATTCAGCTTGTTCTGATGTGCAATTTTTTGCTGCCTTCTTGGCCAGGTCACCATTGTAAAAGAGATTTTTTTTTTTTTATCTCAACTGGTTTTTTACCTGGTTAAATAAAGGTTAATAATAATAATAATAATAATAAAAGCTGGCAGTGTGCACTTTTAAGGTTCCCTATTATGTCATCAGGTGCACAGCCAATTAGTTATTACAAGTCAATTCAAAATCTTTCCCCTCTTGACATCACATGGGGAAGTAACCAACCAGAGGCAAGAAGAACTGATCAATTTCAGACAAGCGGTCAATCAGATTTCATTATTCTGGGTGGTCACTCCCCCTTGTGATGTCAGGAAGGGGAGATTTTGAATCGGCTCATAATGGCTAATTAGCTGTGCACCTGGTAGCATAAAAGGGGATCTTAAAACTCAAACTCATCTCTGCTGTTGCATTTCGAATCCAGTGTGCTGGAATGCCGCACCATAGCAACAAAAATTATTGCTGCCCAAATTCTTAGGGAGAGTACTGAGCGCACTGCATTTTTTTTCGGCAAGTGTTCGAATGTAGCCTTTATATCTTTATAGAACATTCATGTCCTTCAGATTGTTGGGGAATTCCTCCCTCACCAATATAGGGTACTTTCCATTGACCCGTCACTCTGTCGCCCAGCCAGGGCGAGTATTGCAGTTTAATTGAGCACACACGCGAGCTAATGGAACATAATCCCACTTCCTGCCCCGGGCTGCTCCAGTGCGCTATTAATGTGACATCGGACACGTCACGCCCGGGCAAATTCACTGGCACATGTGTCATTTGGGCGTGCCAGAGCTACAACTGGAGAGCTAGCTTGGCAGCCAGTCAGTCAGCTGCTATTAGGCAGATTGCTCCAGTTTGGCAGAGGAGTGTGTGCGATCGCTATCGTTAAGCGAACGCTTTCACCAAAGCGATTAACGGACTCACGGTTGATTAGACTAATCAGGAATCATGAAAGACTGGGGCTTTAAAGTTATGCATCTCGAACTTTGGGCCAAAGGCTGTCCCAAAATGAGTAGCCATATGGCTGTGCTGTGACACACTCACACCAGCCTGTCAGTTTTTGGATAGGATGTAAAAATGTCCGCCATTTTTACATGAGGGACCGTAGGTAACTGAGACAAAAATTTTAACATAGCTAATAACAAGGACTTGGTCGCTGGGACAGGCTCCAGTCGCACCGTGACCCAGTCCAGGTAAAGGCGGGTTAGATGATGGTTGGAATTGCAAAGACTTAGAGAGAATGACACCCCAAAGACTACAACAGAGTTAGGGTTCAGTCAGTGAGCTGAACACAATTTACTCAAGTTAGTGACCACTTTTGATTATCTACCAGTCAGTGACTGGAACAGTGGTTATTAACCCTTAGAGCGCTGTAATAAATTTTTTAAAAATATAGATTTAATTATCTTGTGCTGGTGAAAACCTATCACATGATAGGTTTTCAACAGCTTTGATTTTAATATCTTGCATCATTGAGCAAAAATAGCTGCATTTCGCGCTCTAAAGGTTAAATAACCCCAGAAAGGGGGTGTTAGTGGCCTGTGGGGGCCTTGGGGAGGGGGGGGGCTCTGCCCTCCCCAGTTGAGTTCTAGCTTTGTGTGTTTGCCACTGGGGGGTCGATGATTTAATGCCTCAACAACAGCTGGCAGGACTGGGCTTTTCATAGAGAGACAGCTGCTCACGCCGAAGTCCCTACACCACAAACACCCCCCAGAAGGATCTCTCAGCAGTCCCACAGACTGTCCCCACCCCACCCCTTCGCTCCAAGATCAGGTCAAAGACAACGCCAAGCTTTGTGTGCCTCGCCCGAGTGACCAGGCACCCCAGCGCGCTGATACGCTCCACGCCGTCCGTCAACTGCACTGACGAAGGCTCGAGTTTCCGCTGACGAAGGAAAGGAGAGAAAATTTTTGATCCCCAGTCAACTGAGGGCGAAAGGACGTGTGGAGCATGTGCTCCCATCGACAGGCAAGGATCACGCAAACGCCAAGCCCACTCGTACCCCCTCAAACTCTCGCTGCAAATCATCACTGCTTGAAAAGAGTGAAAACAGGCAGATTGTTGCTTCTGTTTCTTCCAAAATACAGCAAGCTCACACAGTGCAGTACCTCTGGTCAACTGCGGGAGATGAAAATTTATATTGCTGTTGAAAAGGAAGAGCAAGATTAGCGCACCAGAATAACCCTTAACCCCTTAAACTCTTTCACTTACGTTTTCCCTTAAGTAGGTTCAAAGTCAGCTAAAGCATTTTTTTATATTGTAGAAAAGTGTCACATACACATTCTGAATCTGCTGGTTGCAGCGCTCCACTAGAGCGACATCACACTTTTATTGAGAGAAATATTCAAATAGTGTGTTTTCTGGCCGCAGTATTACATCAGTCAAATGGAAAATATCTAGATGTTGTGTGTCATTTTACACACATTTTCCTGTAATTCAGCAGGACATTCTTGGGATTGATGGAAACCCTCTGATCTCCACAAGAATTTAAAAAAGGCTTGTAGTTTGAATATAGCAGTAAGATTTGACAAACCCATGTGCGGGTCCATGGGTTTTCTGGGGTTAAGATTGGTTGGCTTTTGAAAGCCCCAGAGTAGTGCTTCTCAAAAACAACTCCTGTAATATGTTCAGCAGCAAAATCTCAGAGAGAGCAACTCAAACACTGTGTCCAAACTCGAGCCATTCCGGGTGGGTTAATGAACTGATTCATGTTTTTACAAAGAGCTACAAACCTCTAACCACCTTATGATGTTGCGCGTAGCGGAAGGCAAGCCAGCGATAAAGCAGGCCTTTGTGTGCGCTTCAGAAATGCTGATCTCTCGGGCTGAGACTCATCGCCACGTGCCAGAGCCGGACCCAGGAACACAGACGTTCCTGTTCCCTCTCTCACATGGGCGTGATGTTCCCTGCAAACTGAAGCGATACATATTTCCTGCCATTCATGAATAGGCAGTAACTCATCAAATGGTAGATCATGTATCACGGCTGCCCGACCCAGTTCCTGGATAATGACGGCTCCTGCAGGCTTTCTCTCCGACCAGAACACAGAACTCCTCGATCAACTAGGTAGAGATCCAGTCGCTAATTGGAAGAATCGGGTGGGCTTTGTTTGGTTGAATCCTACAGCATGGTTGATCTCCTGGAAGCGTGGGAGGCCTTGTTCGGTTCATGTCACTAGAAAGGGCACCAAAAAGAATGGGACGGGGGTGGGGGTCCACAATAACCATCCTTTCAACAAACAGTTTTATGAGGAATTATTTGGGAAATTGAACCCCCGCAGCATCTAAATCGCTACCTCTCCTCCACAGGGAGAGCTATGGGAATTCCCTCGGAAATTTCTGGACTCTCCATCAGGAAGACTCATGCGGCTGTTATGCGACTTTCGGAGTACCCCAGACTCCAGCAACAAATTTTCACCGAGGTTTTGTAAAAAAAAAAAAAAACAGCATGAGCACACACCGTTGTAATCTATGTGGTCCTCTTAACCAACCACAGCTTCCCTGCTCCCACCAATCCACTCACATTCCCAACCATGGTTGGCCCACTATTTCCTGTCATATAAACACAAAAGATCGCAAATGGTCTACTTGTGAATGTCAGGCTAAATGCCTGCAATAGAGATCATTTTTAAAGTGGCAGAGTGTGGCCACATCGAAAGTGTGATTAGACAACAGATACCATAGTGCTATACCGTCAATAAATGAAAAAGGTCTCCATCTTTAGTAGAAGGTCACCATCAGTCTTTAACCCTTTAAGGTCTAATGCAAAAATCCCAGCAGAGAATCATGCTGCCATATTTACCACAGTAACCTGTATTTGGGCTGAAGCACAGCTTCTCAGCTTTCAGGAACAGTTGGAATTTTTTTTCTATTGCGCAAAATTTACAGTAATTACGGTACTTTCAAAATTACGCGCATATCTGTGTCGGCTTCTTAAAATGCGCACATGCTGTCCCGGTTTAAATGGGTTAAACAGGGCAGCTCTGGACTTGATGGCAGTAAGCCAAAGAGGAACCCCAGAAATGGAACTATAATGGAAAAATAAATACAACCCCAATTCCGAAATAGTTGGGACGAAGTGTAAATTGTGAATAAAATCAAAATGCAATGACTTTCAGATCGCAAGATCCAATATATTATTTACAATAGAACATAGATAACATTTCAAATGTTGAAACTGAGACATTTTACATTTTTATCCACAAAATGAGCTTATTTCAAATTTTCTGGCTTCAACAGGTCTCAAAAACATTGGGACACAGGCAAAAAAGGGCTGAAAAAGCAATTAATATATAAGGGAATAAGCTGAAAGAACATTTAGCAAGTAATTAAGTTAACTGGCATCAGGTGTGTAAAATGATTGGCTATAGAAGGGATGTCTTAGAGAGGCTGAGTCTCTCAGAGGTAAAGATGGCCAGAGGCTGTCCAACCCGTGAAGGCTTGTGTAAAAAAATTGAGGAATACTTTAAAAACAATGTTCCTCAACGTCAAATTGCAAAGGCTTTGAAGGTCTCATCATCGACAATGCATAATATCATCAAAAGATTCAGACAAACTGGAAAAATCTCTGTGCATCAGGGACAAGGCCGAAGACTTTTACTGGATGCCCGTGATCTTCGGGCCCTCAGACGCCATTGCATCACTCACCGGCATGATTCTGTCATTGACATTACTAAATGGGCCCAGGAATACTTTAAGAAACCACTGTCTGTAAACACAGTCCGCCGTGCCATCCACAGATACCACCTAAAACTCTATCATGCAAAATGGAAGCCATTGTTGAGCATGATCCAGAAGCGCCGCCGTGTTCCGTGGGTCAAGGCTCATTTAAAATGGGCTGTAGCATAGTGGCAAAGTGTCCTGTGGTCAGACGAGTCCAAATTTGACATTCTTGTTGGAAATCATGGGCGTCGTGTCCCCGGGCTAATGAGGAGAAAGACCACCCCTCCTGTTATCAGCGTTCAGTTCAAAAGCCAGCATCTCTGATGGTATGGGGATGCATTAGTGCATATGGTGTGGGACACTTACATGTTTTAAAAAGCGCCATGAATGCTGAAAGGTATATAAAGGTTTTAGAACAACATATGCTCCCCTCCAGACGACAACTATTCCAGGGAAGGCCTTGTGTATTTCAACAGGACAATGCAAAACCACATACTGCAGCTATTACAACAGCATGGCTTCGTAGTAGAAGAGTCCGTGTGCTGAACTGGCCTGTCTGCAGTCCTGATCCTTCACCGATTGAGAACATTTGGCATGTAATTAAATGAAAAGTCCGTCAAAGGAGACCCAAAACTCTCCAGCAGCTGGACGCCTGTATTAAACAAGAGTGGGATCAAATTCCAATGGCTAAACTCAAGAAACTTGTCTCCTCAATGCCCAGACGCCTCCACTTTGTGTTAAAAAGAAGGGGGGATGCTACACCATGGTAAACAGGCCCCTGTTCCAACTTTTTTGAGAGCTGTAGCAGCCATCAAATTTGAAATGAGCTCATTTTGTGGATAAAATGGTAAAATTTCTCAGTTTCAACATTTGCTACGTCATCTCTGTTCTATTGTGAATAAAATACTGGCTGGTGTGATTTGAAAGTCATTGCGTTTTGGTTTTATTCACAATTTACACTTTGTCCCAACTCTTTCGGAATTGGGGTTGTACAATATATAATGAAATATAGAAATATAAATATAATGAAATATAAGACAGAGTGGTCAGGTGCATGCATTTGTGTATGAGTGTGTGTGTGTGTGTTTGTGATTGTGATGCCTCTCTATCCATTCTTACCTTCGTCTGTGTACGTGTGTGAGTGCGTGAGTGTGTGGCTCGGTACATGTGTTTGTGTGTGCGAGTGTGTGTTTCCATGCATGTGTGGGCGTGAGAGTGTATGTGTGCATCTGTGTGCGTGCATGCGTGCATTAGTGCTCTTCCTCTCTCCCTTTCTCTCATTCTTGCTCTCCCTTTCACACTCCCTCTCTCACTGTCCCCTCTTTTCCCCTTTCCATCCATCCCTCTCTCTCTTAAAGTGCACCATCTCAGCTAAATCAGAGAAACATCTGGAACGTCTCTGTTGTGTTTACTCTCTGTTCCATTCACTCCGTTTTTTTTTTTGTTTGTTTTTTTCCAAATCACATCACTCTCATTCTGGCAACACAGCTCCTGACAAATCTCATGCAACAACACGTCCATCAGTACACACAGTCAAACAGTAAAGCCTTGACAAGTTTTGCTGCCAAACATTAACACTGTGTTGAGCAGGTCAGTAGGTCTGTACTGATGATATATTAAGGGGGTTTATTCACTGCAAAAACTAAAAGAGAAATCAAATCAAGCCTCACATCCATCCGGACAAGTATTTTGGTCTGATATTTCGACTTAACATTTTGTGTCAGCTACTTTTCTTTGCGAAATGAGACAAATGTATTGCTAATAAAGCCAATTTTCATGGTTACAGGATTTTTCGTCCCTGAATTTTTTGTCCTTGGACTTACCGTCACCGGACTCATTGTCCCCATTAACTTTTCGTCCCTGGACTCTTTGTCCCCAAGGACTTTTTGTCTCCGGATTTTTCGTCCCACAATGATAATGAAACGTGCCACCATTGTTGACAGACAGATAGACGGACGGATGACGGACGAATCACCATGATATAAGGTGACCTGACAGACCACTTGAAAACCTACAGTGTACATGTGCATACAAAAAAACACAATGCACTGATCATATGGACTCAAATTCTCTTGTGAAGGAAACGCAGGAAGAGGGCAAAGCATTATTGGGGACGAACAACCCAGGGACAAAGAGTCCTAAAACCAATTTTCACTTTTTACAAAGATTGTACATGGGGTAAGACAATTAGGCAAACTGCAACAATACAAGATAAAATTTTCGACGTGAGAGTGGAGACAGCTGTGTTAAAAGACCATTTGAAATTCAACACTGTAAACCCTGGTAAGTGTGGTGAACTCAAATGTTTTGAGGAAATCGATTACCTCAAAAAAAATTGTGTATGCCAACTTAATGTAAACTTGTGTTAACAGCACTTAAAAACACGTTAAAAAGTTCTTTCCACACAGTGCAACTTAGCTGGCCTACACATTGTTTTTTGAGGTTTTTGGCTTCCACAAAAAAAAATTGAGTTCACCACACTATCAGGGTTTACAGTGTAGTAAAGACAGATTTATTTGCAATGTTGGACGAGTAGCTCTGCTTTGCAAATGGAGGCCTTGAGTGATCGCGATAGAGCTGATGGCTGATAGTTCTCACTCTGTGGTTTGCCAATATAAACCATACACTCCCAGCTGTTACCCACATCCACAGGAAAGCAGGCAGCAAAAATCACCTTTCATACTAGCGGTCAGGCTAGCTGCTAAGATGACAGACTGCTCAGGTTAGCAGCTATGACATTTGATTGGTCACTTGAGCGGCAATGTGACGTTTGATTGGTCAGGCGAGCTGAGGTGACGTACGGCTGCTGTTGATAGCGGCTAATGTCGATGTTTAAATAGTCAGCTTAGCAGCTATCTCATTTGATTGGACAGTTTAGCAGCTGTAACATTTGATTGATCGGGCTAGCGGAGGCGGAATTAGATCGGTCAGGCAAGCTGCTTTCATGTTTGACTAGTCAGGCTAGCAGCTATGACTAGTGACGCAGTCTAGAGGCTGTGATGTTTAATAAGTCAGGCCAGCGGTTGGAACACTTGATTGGTCTCTCTAACAGCTGAGACATTTCATTTGGGCTTGGACCGTAGAGCTAGCCGCACGAAGGAAACAGCCTGCTTTATGTATTTTAGGATGGAGTGAGAGTCTACAGACAGTGTAATCCACAGTTGCCATGGATACAAAATATACACACAAGCAGAAGTCAAAAGTCAGACAGGTGGAGTGTGTATTTCAGAGTCTGGATTCATTAATCTTAAAGGGAGGAACACTGAATGAATGCATGCATGTGTGTATGTTAGTGTGTGTGCGCATGCATGTGTGCAAGAGTGTGGGCGCATATATGCGAGTGCGTGTAAGCAAGAGAGCCAGCATGTGCTCGCGTGTGCACGTGCATCCGTTTACATGCGTGACATCATCAAAAGCATCGATGATCGTCTGAAGAGAAATGCGCACATCTTGCATCTGTTCCGGCGAGGGCTTGCAGCACTACAGGATAATAACCCCACACCATCAGATCAGAATTTACACTGCATTTCTCAGGTAACGGTTCCCTGCCAAAATGGCTTCACAGATGTGCATACCGGCTGAAACGGAGAATTGAAAATAAAGAATAAAACAACTAGAATTGAAAAATACAAAGAGAAAATCTGATGACCCTTAAAAGGCCTTAGCAAATAGCAAGTATTTTAGTTTTTCACTAATCTTTTTTGTATTATAAACGTGTTTACTTGAAAAGCGAAAAAGTCTCACCCCAATGGAAAATCTTGAAATGAATGAGTCGCACCTTATTGTAATCTCGGTCATATTCGGCAAAAAAGTAACAGAAGTACTACCGCAAGGATGAAAATACTTTTGAATCCTGTAGTGAAACAAAACAATGATAAAAAATGCGAAACTACGGCTATCCTCGTAGAACAGACCACCTGGACACATCACTGCGAAGGGGGGGGGCCACAGGGTTTGTACTGAAACGGTCTGTTTGTGTCAGACTGTCAGATGTTGTTTATGCCCACAGCACACAGTGGCTCAGATGGGTGTTCGAATGATGAACGAGCACATTCGCCGTGCCCACTCTCCCTATAACCGCGTAGCCACAGACAGTCGATCAAACAGGGAAGTTAAATGTTTGTAAAATATATCAAACAACTATGTGTGCGGCACATGCAAGTTATTGTACATGGCGGGATATATGCATAATGTATTTATTATAAAAATCAAATTAAATTAAAGAAATGAGCCAAAACCCAGCATACTTGGCATGTCTTTCTCTACATCGTTGGCTGGGAGCAGTGAATTAAGAGGCTTAGTGTTTCAGGTCTAAGTGTCAGCATACTGAGTTCTACTCAGCTAAATGTTTCAGCTAAGACCAGCTGTGTTAAAGGTGGTTTTAGTTGTGGGTGGTGAAAGCTCGGCCGAAAAGGCTGGGTAAGCTGGCTGGGTTACCAGGTTGTCAAGCTGGCGGACCAGCCGACTACGCAGGCAGGAGAGCTGGACAACAAGCTAACTGTATTAAAAAGCACAGCTTAATCCAGTTTGCCTAGGCACTCCAAGATGGAGAGTTGCGACATGATGGTTCCAGAAAATCTGGTCATGGAGCCATTTTGTTTCCATTGCATTGTTGAGCACCAATTCAAAGTGAATGAGTTTTTTTTTCTGTTTTCTCTTCTCTAATGTCTGAACATTTTCCTCTCTTATGCTTGACAAAACCATTGCTAGCTGGTTTATTGTTTTAACCCCCAAAATGAATGCCTTTCCCTTCAGAGGAAAGAACAAAAGCATCCAACGCTTTCAATTACACGTGATGAATCGGATTCACGCGATGGAAACAAAATGGCTCCTATTCTTGAGTTGTTCTGATTCTCTCTATCTAGGGACTGTAGTTTGCCCAGCCTAAAATGATGTGAAATGCAATTTTCAGCAGAGTAGCTCCTCTCGCAGACTTGAACTTGACCCGAGACGTAATGGTCTGTTAGCGATGCAATAGCCTCGCGTTGTTCATCTCACATCTGTTCCTCATCATCTCTGTCATCGCTCGAAGTCCTCACACCTGCTAGGGGATTAATCTTCCCTGTCGCCACCACTCATGTTCAAAGCTCAAGCCACTGGCTGCGTGTCAGACGTGTGCCGGCACCTTTTCCGTTCGATATACTTTTCTTTTTATTCCGGAGATCAAAGTAGATTCACTCTCAAGTATCTTTTGGCATTCGACGCACCTGGCCTACACCCCTCTTTGTAAATGGATTCTTCCACGCTATTTAATCAGACTGGTGCAGGCCAGCACCACCCTCACACACGGGGGGGACCCGGGACCTAAAAATACAGTTCAAGAAACAACAATGTGGTGGGATGAGGTGGACGGACGGTTAGGCTGGCATATGGTCCATTTTCTTTTTCATTAAGTCATTAAATTGAGAATGAGTTTTAGGCAGTAAATGGTGTGTACATTAGCCGTTCAATTAGACTTTACCCTTTAAAACCCCCTATTTCTCTTATTATTTCTTCTGATGTTCCCAAATGAAAAACTTATAACAAACAAGCAAACAAAGGCAAAAATGAATGTATAAGGGCACATGTGAAAGGTTAAATCATCTCATTTCCAGAAATGTGCTCACGTAGTATGTAGCTACAAGCTAATCTACATCAGTTAAAACACGCAGGATGTTTTATGGGGTCCATCAGGTCAGGCAAGACTAGCCATTATTTCCCATCCGAATTTAATCGCAATAGCGTTCAAGAAAGGCTTTGGAATATAAATAATTTAACGGAGGACAGGATTGCAGAAAACTCAATTCTCTTAACTTTGATTGGTTGAATGGTAAAACCAAATGCCATCTGCCCATAACCAACTATGTTGTCAAACGGCACTAAAACAGTCAGTGATGTGTGTCTCATTGTTTTCTCTCACAATGAAGAAAAACAAGCGACTACATCAAATTAAAAGGCGAAGTTGTTCGCAGAACCGGTACTTCCCAGGCTAACAGTGTGTTTCACAGACACGTCGTGCCACACAGAGAGTACAGCGCTGCAGCTGCGGTGAGCACACAGAAAAACACTATAATCCACACCAGGTGCTTTTCCCTGCGAGCGCTTTCCTTTCTGCGGGATTGGCTACATCGACGTGCAGGGAAAATTAGGTTTTCGGCTCAGTCTCTTCCCGAAGAGTGTCGGGAGAAGGAGGGCGTTCCAAGGAGCTGAGCGTCGTGCCGAATTGGGTTGGGTCAAAAACAGTGCCCGTTTAAAAATGGAAAAACGTGGGCTGCTGCATGTTTTCCCAGAGTACAAATCAACTGCAAGGACTCCTTTTAGGTTCACATAAAAAAGTAAAATAGAAAAAACGTTCAGCAGCTGCACAGTTTTGCAAGCAAATCGCACACAAACTCGCCCGCGTACACGAACCCATTCCCTATACCTGATCTAGCGCTGAACAGCTATGTCTCAGGTAAAGCCCAGCAGTCCAGACATACACAACAATGCTATACGCAACAGGAGCACACATGCATTCATTTTCATGCAGATAGATGCACCAATATGCACACACACTTATCCAGGAACAGACACCCACACAGACTCACACGCACACACTCAAAGGCAAAAATATGCCAAACATGCATACACACACAAATTATAAGCAGAAAAGGAAAATGTGAAGTTGGAGAACATTTTTAAGAGAGTTGTTATTCAACAATTATCAAAAAAATATGAAGGGGAAGCAGCGAGAGAGAAAGAGATAGAGGGAGAGAGAGAGGAGAGAGAGACAGAGAGAGAGAGAGCACATGCCTACAGGCCAGTTTTCTGCGCTCATAAAGACAGGCCTGTTGCATGTGTGATTCAAGCTCTGTCGGCCCCAACATTTCTGCCACCCGCAGAATCTGCGCTTTCCCAGGAATTTCCTCTCCCCGCCCAAACAGACGCCCCCCTGCCCCTCGTCCAGCCGAGAGAGCCGCCATGCCCCGGCTGGAGAGGCGAGCGTCGAAGTCGCCGATTAGCAAAGAGCAGCGCACGCCCACGGCTCGAAACGTGCAAGAATGCTGGGAGAATAAGAGCAGAGATAGCAAATGCAGATCCGCTGTTTGTGCACCTTCACCGAGCTGGTTAGCCAAGCGAGAAGGTCACAAACGGAGCGGGGACAGGTGGGGGCGGGAGCTGCGGACTGGAAATCGCAGACAGCAGTGATGGGAGGGCTTTTTAAAACAACGTTACGGCTCCCACTATACGCCCAATGAGCAGCACAGCTTGAACCATCATATCCTGGGTTCAGGCTGGCAACTCCTTGCACTAAATAACAGAATATTCCGGAAGGCGCACACCAGCTGGATGACCCCTTGCTAGATGCTGGCCACCCTCCTGTACAGTAGCGCATGCTAGTTAGCAGCGGTTTAGTGGATGGTATTTGCAGGTAGACAGAGTATACATACCACTTTTTCAGTCTATTTATATTATACCCACCAACCAGCCAAAAGGGCATTGAAATACGCTGGAGAGTATACCCACTGTCTCCTTCGTGATCTACCCACCTACCTAATATAGAATGCCTACTTCTCCAGGGACCACAACACCGCTGCTAGTTAGTTAACTCTTAGAGCGCTGAAGGAAACTATAGCCCAATGATGCAAGATATCAAAATGAGATGCTGCTGAAACCTCCCGCTGGTGAGCACTTCAAAACAAGTTGCCACAGGATAGATTTCCAACAGCTCAGGATACTTATATTTTTAAATTCCTTGAAAATGTATTCAGCGCTCTAAGGGTAAATAAAGGCCCAGAACAGTTAATGAATCTTTAACTCCTATATCTGAGCTGGTTCTTGAGTGAGAAATATGACATATAACAGAAAACAACTGCAGTATGTTAATATTGTATTTTTTAACAAGGGAAAAAAAAACAAAAAGCAACTCCATCCATAAAGAGGGCACTGGGACCTCAGAGTGCGAGTGACAGACAGGAATAAACGCAGAAACGCGCGCGCGTGTGTGTGTGTGTGTGTGTGTGTGTGTGTGTGTTGTGTGAGAGAGAAAGAGAGTGACAGTCGCAGATGCACAGAGAGAGAAAGAGGAACTTCATCACTTCATCAGGAGGTCCCATGTGCGAGCCGGGGCGGGGGGGGTGTTTGGGGTGACGAATGAAATGATACAGAGATGAAGAAGGGAAGAATGGAGGGATGGCAGGAGAACGAGGGAGGTGTGAACAGAGCCAGGAGGGGCGCCAGATGTAAGATGTTGAACTCAGTTAGCACTACCCCCCCAGAGCTCCTGGTATATCAAACAACCCAACACAGCCTGTCACTGGCGACCGTCACCCATAACAGGAGCAAACTGGGCGTCCTGTGAAGACCTGGATACCTGAACAGCGATGCCTCCTACCCCCCCACCCCCACAAGGAGCCCTGACGCACCTCGAAGAGCAGCCAGACACGTCCCGCTGCCAAACTGTAACACATTATACTGCAGAACTCTGACAAAAAATGACAACACAAAAATTTAAAAAATAACTGTCTGTTTCCCTCTAACCTCTGCTGCACAGGCTCTGAGCAGCTGCAGGGGTCGGCTGTGTTTCTTAAAAATACACACAGCGAACAGAGAGAGCAGCGACATCAGCAAGATGAAAAAGTTATAGAAATGATAGCGCACTGACCTTCGAAATCCGATATGATCCCTTCCAAGTGAGCGTTGACGGTCGAGTCGGACATTTTTGTGAATTAATGTCAGGGTTTGCGGAGGAAAATCCGTTTATTTCCCGGCCGAGTCAAACGTTTGAGCAGGGCTCTCGGCGTTTTAAAAGAAATCCCAAATTAGGAGTCGATGCGGGGGTTTCAAAAAAAAACAGAAGAAGAAGAAAAAAAAAAAAGGAGAGGTAGCGGACTGGAGATCCAAGCCCAGAGTTTTCTTAAAGGACCAAACTTATTTTTTCTCACTTCCTGTTCTGCTTTCAATGCTGTAAAGTTCAGAAGGAGGGTGCAATGACACGTACCCCTCCCTCACTTCTCTCCTTCCCTCTCTCTGATTTACTCACTCCTTCTCTCCCCCGCTCTCCGTCACAGACCCTCTCTCGCTCTCTAACCAGGCTCCCCGCTCTCCCTGTAGTCTTCTGCTTTACTTGGAGCGAAAGAATGCCACGCCCACTTTTCACTCAAACACCAGAGCTGCGGTGTTGTAGCACTCAGGCACATACAGTATTTGGAGATATGAGGGCAGAAGGTGAACAGTTGTGTGCATGTTTCTGTGCAAAACTGCACTGGTGTGCTTGTGCACATGTGACCATGTTCTGTTCCCTCTCTCACTCCCTCTCTCACTCGCTTTCTCTCTCTATCTGTGTGTGTATGCGCTAGAGCAATAAGCCTGTGTCTGCTGGAGAATGTGTGTGCGTCCATGAGCACTAAAACAAGGCAATATGACAGTGAGTGATTGTGTGTCATGGAACATATGCATATGACTCCGTGCATGTTCCCGAGTGCGTGCATATGTGTGTGCGTGTGTGTGTGTGTGCTTGTATGCTCACAGAAACATGAGCATATGACTTTGAGTGATTGTGCATCATGGTACATATGCATATGACTCCATGCATGTGTCCGAGTGCGTGCAAATGTGTGTGTGTGTATGTGTGTGTGTGTGTGTGCTTGTATGCTCACAGAAACATGAGCATATGACTTTGAGTGATTGTGTGTCATGGAACATATGCATATGACTCCGTGCATGTGTCCCAGTGCATGTATGCGTGAGTGTGTGTGTGTGTGTTTGTTTGCAGACAGAAACATGAGCATATGACTGTGAGTGATTGCGTGTCATGGAACATATGCATATCACTCTGCATGTGTCCGAGTGCGTGCATGTGCGTGTGCGTGTGTGTTTACGTATGCGTGTGTTTGTATGCAAACAGAAGCAAGCTCATACAACAGTGAGTGATGGTGTGTCATGGCACACATGCATATGGCTCCGTGCATGCATCTGAGTGCGTGCGTGTGTGTGTGTGTGTGTGTGTGTGCGTGTGTTTCCGTGCAAACTGAAACATGGGCGTAAAACAGTGAGTGATGGTCTGTCATGGCACACGTGCATTTGGCTCTGTGCATGCGTCTGAGTGCATATCTGTGTGTGTGTGTGTGTGTGTGTGTGGGATGCACACAAGTGCATATGGTCGTGAGTGCGCGCTGGGCAAGGGAGGGTTTGGGGCGGGAAGTCAGTCATTCAAAATCAAAAGGAAACGACGCCAGTTCACTCTCTGTACTGTGACTTCCTCGGTAGTTTCCTGAATTTGTGTGCTGGATATTTTGAAGCCTGTGTCAGATTTAGAAAGCAAGAGAACAGAGGACTCATGGAGATCTGAAGAGGAAGACTCAGAACTGAGTGCTTTCAGCACTTTGTCTCATAAAACTCACGACCGTGTTGATTCAGCACTTTGTCACACAGTGTCCAGTCATTGCAACCATAAAACGCTATGCTTTGGTTTATTAGCGCTGATTAGCCACTGACGTGGCAGCTCAATATTAACAAGGATGATACTTTCTTTTGTTGTGTTTTGCTAAGGGGAATTGAATCTGTTTGGTACAAATCTGCAATTTCAGGGCAAGATACCACTCAGCACCATTCCACTGCTGGGCAACAGCCAAAAGCCCAATTCACATGAAGTACGACTTCACAGTCGAAAACTAGTCTCGCATCGCACCGTTTCTAACAGGCTGGTTTCACAAGCAGACTATTCATAGCCCTGGGGCAGTTAGCGTCACCAGTGTCAGTGAATTGCATCTGTGAGACAGTACAAACAGTTCTCTTAAGGAGTGATCGAATTAGCCTGTAGCCACATTGGTGACCCTCTAGCTGTTTGAGCCTGAATCATTGGCCCATATTACTGTTAACGCAGGGACCATCAAATCGTGGTTCTCAAGGTCCGACAACTGCTGGTTTTCAACCCTCCTGTTACCTGGGAGTCAGGCGTGCAGTAAATACATTCTGACCAATCAGAAATCTTAATTATTTAGTTAATTACCCAGGAGGGGGAAACCAGGGCTGCTTTTGGATTCTAAGTCCATATATGGTCTCTGCTCCAATGGTTATTCTCTGGTGCCAGATACCGGCCATCACCGCAATCACTACAAGTGATTGTGTATGTGTATTTCTCTTACTCCTCTTACACACTCTCTCTCTCTCTCTCTCTCTCTCTCTCTCTCTCTCTCTCTATATATACATAAAAAAATACATACACTACTGCCTGTACCATGTAATCACCCAAGGGACCGTCTTATAATGACAGCTATTCACCACCTCGTTAACTGAATTTTTACACTGCATTCATTTTATTTTAAAAAATGCAGTTTCCAGCAACTCAGCTCCAGCCCCAGCATGAGGTCCACAGCGACATTCGCTCCAACCGAGCTCGGCACATCTGGTTCCATTACATTGGCTCCTTGGTTGAAGCACAGAGCTTATTAGTGAAAGCAGGTGGTTTCATCAGACTGATGTATCTTTAAGCAATACCTTAATCCCTCACAGCCTCGATCTCCTCTCCCCTATTGCGCTAGCTCAGGAACTGCATTCCTCAACAGCTAACTTTGCACGTGTCCCACCGAGATTTCGCAATTTTTTTCCCCACCTGCGCTTGCAAACTATCGAAGAGGTCACCCAAGGTTACAGCGAACACCGATGGAAAACCCTTCAACAGACTTCGATGGCGGCACTAGCTCCCCGTTGGTCCGCCAGGAGTCACTTGATCGCAATTTTGTTTTTCGTTTAAATTGCCCATAATGCCGGTTAATGAGGTCAGAGGTCAATTGCTTTGTAGTGTGCCATCAGGACCACTCTGCTATAGAGGCAGCAAGCACAATGCCCGCTATCGGACTGTAGTAACACTACAAGCCACCAGACAGCACTAAACCTATATGTTGACAGTAGCGCCATTACATGCTAACTGACAGCAGTAGCACTATGTACTAACAGACAGCAGCACGAATAAGAGCCGATAGAAAGCAGAAGCGCTATGAGCTAACAGACAGGAAGTACAGCTGTTGATCAGTCGTGTCATCGTGATGAAGCTATGATAGGGTCCCCGTCGTAGAAGATACCAGAATTCCACAGACACAAAAACCAAAGGGCTCTTTGTATCTACACAACACAAGGCTGCGGCAACTCCACAGTTATAAATCATATTTTCTTCAGTGGGACTGATGGGAATTGGAGTCTCAAAACAGATTAGCACACTTCATTATCTTTGAGTCTTGAATACATCTCCCATCATGCTGTCTGGGAAACTATCTGTGATGCACTCCCTTCGGAATTTAACCCAGATCCAGCACAGACGTCCAGGCAAACTTACACTGAGGCCTCTGTACTCCCAACGCACCAGAGAGTCAAGCAAACCATATGCCCAATGCCCCAACCAATCACTCAGCCCACACCGAGGCTTCTCATCCCTTTCACACAAAAGAGTTCATGATTGGGTGGAATTAAAATGTTCATTCCTTCTGGACCAATCACAGCCAATAAGACATAGGAGTCAATTACTCTGAAAACTGAACTGACATGACATGATTTACATGCACGTAACTTTTGTCAAACCAAAACCCCAACAGTCCAATGCAATTTGAGGAAGTCTTCATGCAGTATGGTGAAACAGGACTAGCATGCTAGCGCTAAATGCAAATGCCCACAGTTTGTTTTCAAACTGTTTGTCTGCAGGGCATAACCAACCATCAATTATGTGGTAGGGCTATAAACACAATAAAAATTGTTGTGTCCTGCAACAATTCATTTCGAATGCAACAAAACGGATGCGGCGAGAGCCGAGCGTCAACTAGAGGGTTTAAAGGAATTCCTCGGTGGTAAATCAAAAACAATAGAATCATTTTAACAGTGGGAAGTCCCAATGTGTTTTAATGCATGTTTTGGCCCCAGGATCTCCAGCAGCTGGAAATAGCAAACTGCATTGATGACGGCAAACCCTGGCTTTACCCAATCAGCCAATCAGTTGACAATACGAGTTATATACAAGTTTCTCATAAATCAGCCATTTCTCATAAGGTCCCAGGGACAGTAAACTTCGTCAGTGCAACAGGAAATGCTAACAGGATATGACACGTAGGAGCATCTGATTAGGTCAGAGTGCACAGAGGTGAAGTTTAAACCAGCATGCTGCTTTAACTGAACACACAGGCCCTGTCTTCAATTAGACAACGTGGCACAAATGAGTCAAAACTCCCAGTTCATCTCAGAGGACAAGACAGCATATTTTGTATTAGTAATATATTCCCAGGCCTCTTAAGCCCTCTCAGCAGAGGTGACGTGGACAAGTTCTGAGGACAAATCCATATCCCACAATTCACTGTGCACTAACCAACTAAACCAGTCCACATCCCATAATGCACCCTGCACTTATCATTGCAAATGACAAATTGCATATTCTACAGAGTACGCTATACTTAACCTTTTCAATATCCCGCATTGCACCACAATCACCCCATCCATATTCAACAGTGCACCCTGACCTGACCTAACCATGGGAACCCTTCTGCCCCTCAGTGCAGTCATGCTCATTTAAGCCCTACAGCTTGACCACAGTTAAATCCCAGTACTTTGATCAGAATAATTCTAAAACTGCGGCTACATACCCCAAACTCTGCTGCCTCTGTGTAAAACTGCATATGCAGTGCGTGCATGTGTGTGTATTCTCATACTTGCAACGCAGTAAAGACCAGAAAAACATTACTTTTTCTACACAGTGGAGACCTTATTAGGAAGTGAGGACATTATCGACTATCCTCGCAATTACAAAGGCAAACTGTGACTTATTAGATAAGGTTAGGGGAAAGGTTAGGACTGGGGATAGGTTAAGGTTAGGGATCAGGGTTTGAATTAGGCATGCGTTGCTGATTGTTGAGACCAGGGAAAGGCTGTAGACACAAAGAATTAGTGGAAGTCAATGTAATGTCCTCACAAGGATAAAGTGCAAAGATGTGTGTGTGCGCGCTTGTGTGAGAGAGAGAGAGAAAGAGAGAGAGAGCGAGAGAGAGCGACTCCCTCATGAGGTCAACTCAGGTATGAGAGGAAGTGCGAGCGATAGGACATCTGGATGTGCTTTATAAACACGGCACTGCAGGCAGCCAGCCCAGGATACTCACCTGCACATTGCGCTCACACACAAACACACACACACACACACACACACACACACACAGTGCATTCTCTCTCCTTCACACACACACAAACACACTTAAAGTCTATAACATTCACAGAAACGTGTACACACAAATATCAGCACACGCTCACGCACACACACACTTTCACCCTCTCTCATGCGCACTCAAAAACATACATACGAACGCCCTCGCACGCATGCACACATACCATCCTTCTCACCCTCACACACACACTCTCAAACAGACATGCGCACACAAACACACTGACAGCCACACAATCGCAGTCAGACACACACTCCGGGCACAAATACTCTCCCTTTTCAGCTCTCTCTCAGAAGTGCAGACACACACACACACTCAAGACACGCATAGATCTGTACCATTTGCATCACTAAAAGAGTTCAGGATGAGCGCATCCAAAACTGGCTGAGTCTGATTATCTACATGGCGCCATGTGCTTCCATTCAGTGCAGTACAGCTGGAAACTGCACTCATATAAACTACTCACATTAACGTTTGTGCTGCCAACGACGGAAGAGTCCCTTACAGAATTTCAACTATAATGGTTCGTCCCTGGGTTCCAGTTCCCAGGTCTCTGAACCATAGCATATCCAAACACTATAGCTGTCCAACTTTGGAGGGCAGACAGGGAATATGGCACAAATTGGTGAGGTATATCAAGTGAACAGCCATTAGGCAGACAGTGGGATAAACATTTAGGGGGCTTAGCCATGGGATCCCACCCAAAAACAAGAATTAAGGAGTCCCAGGGAGATCTGTCTGAGAGTCCTGAAAAACTATATGTCCCAGACAACACCCGCTACAAGCGACCAAAACTCATCTCCACGGATGTACGAAAGGACAGCCCAGACGGGAAGAGCCGCGTTAATCCGCGCTGAACTGCTCCTTCGCATAGAACTATGCCAAGCAGCAACGGGCAAAGACGACTGGAAAGCATGGACTCCAGCCAGCCGACAGAGTGAGACGAAAGTGAGGTCAATGCTACCACCTAGTGGTAACATCGAGGAAGTGTCCAATCATTGCGCACTGCCCTCTTTCAATGAAGAGGGTGACACAGAACGCCTGGACAATGGCTAGAGCTAAGGGACTGAGTGACAGACCACACAGCGTTTTCAAAGGAGACGCTGCGCAGGCTTGCATAAGGATTACGCATCGAAAAAATTTCCCGACATTCTTTGTGCCAGCGTGTGATAGAGGAAACACAGAGAGGACAGGAAACTGGTGTGTGGTCGTGGCCGAGGTCCGGCTGGCAGCGTTTGAGTGTTTGTTACGGGGAAGGAAAAACGTTTTCATCGGTTCTTTTCCGTCCCACATGGATTGAAAGAGCCAGAATAAAGGGAAGCGCGGGCCATTTCAGCATCGCGGACAAATGAGGCTTCACCAGTCTCTCAGCAATACTGAACAGCTACGATACAAGAAACAGCTTCTGTCGGGAAAAGCAGTTGCTCTCCCACAGATATGTACATCAGAAACATGCGTATTAACACACATTAAGGATATCAGATAGAGCAGTCCACAATTTTTGTTTCTTCGGTCTGTAAACCAGCGCACTGGATTTGAAAACAATGCAAGTTGAAGTCGACATCAGTTTGTGGGTTATTACATCATATCCTGTCCTGTGAACCTAATTGGTATTGCAGGCCTTTTCAAACACTGGCGCAGGCCAAATACAGACTCTGCGGTATATCATGATGTGAACAGTTGCCAAAGAAGGACATAGACCTTCACATTTAAGCCTTTGATGTTTTTTTTTCTCTCTCTCAGATGGTCTCTCAAAACTGACACCTGGACGACACTGTGAGCGAATCTGCCACACGCCTGAGACCATCTCACACTATAAACCAAGTGATCACACTGAAGGACAGACCTTGGGACAAAAAGACGGTGTGAAAACAACTACTGCGTCAGGAAAATACCAGGAGAGAAAAACTAAGGCTTGCATCTTGCTTGCTTTATGGTCCTCTCTGTCCCGCTCTCCTTCTGTTCCGGCAAAAAGAGTCACAGACCCCATCTGTAGAATTGACCAAAAAAAAAATAAACCAAATTGAATTTTGGCTGAATTGACGTAACAGCTATCGAAGCAACCCAACTTCTGACTGACTAACGCATGATCCAGGCGTAATGACTCATCTTGAACCTAATAGTTGCAGATTAAGGTGAAATGAGAGCTACTTTTATTGAAATCAATGGTACAGTGGTAATTACAACAGTGCTTTATCCTCTACATGTAATGTGTCCCAGTAACAGAGGACCAGTGGGCAGCCAGAGTGCAGTGGGCTAGGTTTTGAGGCTAGTACCTAGGTAAAGGGCAATATAAAGAAGAGGGGAAAACCAGTACAAACAGGGGAGAACGCGCAAACTCCACACACACACTGGACCTGGCCGGGACAAAAAGATTTCAGCGCAGAGAGCTGGTGAGGTGCACCAGGCCAGACACAAATCAGCATTTCTTGAACCCTGGGGAGACTGATTTGGGCACAGACCAGTCCATCTGGATCCATTTCCCTGTTTGGCAGTATCTGAACAATCCAATCCATCGCATGGCACAGAAGGCTGGTGACAGTGAGAGGGGGGACAGTGTGAATGGTGCTGGTGGCAGTGAGAGGGGGACAGTGTGAATGGTGCTGTGGCAGTGAGAGGGGGACAGTGTGAATGGTGGTGCAGGTGGAATGGTGCTGGTGGCAGGGGGGGGGGAGTGTGAATGGTGCTGGTGGCAGTGTGAGGGGGACAGTGTGAATGGTGCTGGTGGCAGTGTGAGGGGGGGACAGTGTGAATGGTGCTGGTGGCAGTGTGAGGGGGGACAGTGTGAATGGTGCTGGTGGCAGTGTGAGGGGGGGACAGTGTGAATGGTGCTGGTGGCAGTGTGAGGGGGGACAGTGTGAATGGTGGTAGTGGCAGTGTGGGGGGGGACAGTGTGAATGGTGCTGGTGGCAGTGTGAGGGGGGTGTGACAGTGCTGAATGGTGGGACTGGGTGCTGGTGGCAGTGGGGGGGGGACAGTGTGAATGGTGCTGGTGGCAGTGTGGGGGGACAGTGTGAATGGTGGTAGGGCAGTGTGGGGGGGACAGTGTGAATGGTGCTGGTGGCAGTGTGGGGGGACAGTGTGAATGGTGGTAGTGGCAGTGTGTGAGGGGGGACAGTGTGAATGGTGCTGGTGGCAGTGTGAGGGGGACAGTGTGAATGGTGGTAGTGGCAGTGTGAGGGGGGACAGTGTGAATGGTGGTAGTGGCAGTGAGAGGGGGGACAGTGTGAATGGTGCTGGTGGCAGTGTGAGGGGGGGAGTGTGAATGGTGCTGGTGGCAGTGTGAGGGGGACAGTGTGAATGGTGGTGGTGGCAGTGAGGGGGGGTGTGAATGTGAATGGTGCTGGTGGGGGGGACAGTGTGAATGGTGGGGGACAGTGAGGGGGACAGTGTGAATGGTGCTGGTGGCAGTGTGAGGGGGGACAGTGTGAATGGTGCTGGTGGCAGTGTGGGGGGGACAGTGTGAATGGTGCTGGTGGCAGTGTGAGGGGGGACAGTGTGAATGGTGCTGGTGGCAGTGTGAATGGTGCTGGTGGCAGGGGGGGACAGTGTGAATGGTGCTGGTGGCAGTGTGGGGGGACAGTGTGAATGGTGCTGGTGGCAGTGTGAATGGTGCTGGTGGCAGGGGGGGGGGACAGTGTGAATGGTGCTGGTGGCAGTGTGGGGGGGACAGTGTGAATGGTGCTGGTGGCAGTGTGAGGGGGACAGTGTGAATGGTGCTGGTGGCAGTGTGGGGGGGACAGTGTGAATGGTGCTGGTGGCAGTGTGGGGGGGACAGTGTGAATGGTGGTGGTGGCAGTGTGAGGGGGGACAGTGTGAATGGTGCTGGTGGCAGTGTGAGGGGGGACAGTGTGAATGGTGGGGACAGTGAGAAGGGGGACAGTGTGAATGGTGGTGGGGGCAGTGAGGGGGGGACAGTGTGAATGGTGCTGGTGGCAGTGAGAGGGGGACAGTGTGAATGGTGCTGGTGGCAGTGAGAGGGGGACAGTGTGAATGGTGCTGGTGGCAGTGTGGGGGGGACAGTGTGAATGGTGGTGGTGGCAGTGTGAGGGGGACAGTGTGAATGGTGCTGGTGGCAGTGTGAGGGGGACAGTGTGAATGGTGCTGGTGGCAGTGTGGGGGGGACAGTGTGAATGGTGGTAGTGGCAGTGTGAGGGGGGACAGTGTGAATGGTGCTGGTGGCAGTGTGAGGGGGACAGTGTGAATGGTGGTAGTGGCAGTGAGAGGGGGACAGTGTGAATGGTGGTAGTGGCAGTGGGGGGACAGTGTGAATGGTGGTAGTGGCAGTGAGAGGGGGACAGTGTGAATGGTGCTGGTGGCAGTGTGAGGGGGGACAGTGTGAATGGTGCTGGTGGCAGTGTGAGGGGGGACAGTGTGAATGGTGCTGGTGGCAGTGAGAGGGGGGACAGTGTGAATGGTGCTGGTGGCAGTGTGAGGGGGGACAGTGTGAATGGTGGTAGTGGCAGTGTGAGGGGGGACAGTGTGAATGGTGCTGGTGGCAGTGTGAGGGGGACAGTGTGAATGGTGGTGGTAGTGGCAGTGAGAGGGGGGACAGTGTGAATGGTGGTAGTGGCAGTGAGAGGGGGACAGTGTGAATGGTGGTAGTGGCAGTGAGAGGGGGACAGTGTGAATGGTGCTGGTGGCAGTGTGGGGGGGACAGTGTGAATGGTGCTGGTGGCAGTGTGAGGGGGGACAGTGTGAATGGTGCTGGTGGCAGTGTGAGGGGGGACAGTGTGAATGGTGCTGTGGTCATGCTGGGTTCTGTGACTCAGGTCTGGGCCGTTTCTATGGAGCTGCTGCGGCGGGTGCCATGGCGACAGAGGACAGCTGGGAATGTGCGGCAACAGCTCAGCAACCCAGAGATTCTCATCATTCTGCTATTCGCATTCACCCACTATAACCCCTATTACACACACACACGTACACACATACACTCTCAAACACACACGCGCGCGCGCACACACACTCACACTCCCCAACAGCATAGTAACCCAGAAAGTCTGATCATTCTTCTTTACGCATTCACCCACTTTAACCCATTACACACACATGCACATACACAAACACACAAACACACACACACACACACACACACACACACACACAAGACAAACCCCAACAGCACAGCAACCCAGAAATTCTGATCATTCTGATTTTCACATTCATGCACTAACCCCTGTTACACACACACACACACACACTCATCAACAGCACAGTACCCCAAAGAGTCTGATGATTCTCCTATATGCGTTCTCCCACTATAATCCCTATCACACACACACACACACACACACACACACACATACACTCAGAAACACACACACACACACACACACACACACACACTCAAAACACACCCCAGCAGCACAGCAACCCAGAAATTCTGATCATTCTCCTATTCCCATTTTCTCACTATAAACTCCAACACACACAGAGACAAACAGACCAAACACACACACACACACACACACACACACACACACACACACAGACACACACACTCACTCACACGCACACCAACAGCACAGTGACCCCATGAGATTCTGATCATGCTCCTATTAGCCCAGTATAACCCCTAATACGCACATTCCCACCAACATCCAGCCACACCCACAAGCCCCGCCCCTCTCTGCTCCGCAGTCAGAAAGCTCCACATCCCTACACACTGAGATATTGTGGGTTCAGGAGCCGAGAGCCTAGAGCCCACGCTGCGGCTTCCTGCTCTCTGGAGGTGCGGCCCCTGGAGTATACAGTACTGTCAGTGTCAAAAATGTCATTTTTCAGGAACAGGAAACAAGCCTGTCGTCTCATTTCTTCACCACTTCTGTTCCCAGCCAGTAACGGACAGAACAAACTCATTAGTCGCTGAGCAGAGAGGGTTTTATAGTTCAGTGTTATACCGTCGGATTAGAGCTCAATAAAGCCTCAAATTGACAAAAATATGACACTAAATTTGATACATAAGGTTTCTGTCAATCCTACAAATCACTGAGGTAGTGTTTCAGAGCCAGAAGATCTTGCTTACATTTTTCACCTGATAAAATTTATGACTATTTCACACAAAACGGAGACTGCCAATACTGACGCCCATATGCATTATCCAGCAGATACCCTCCCTCCATACACACACACACACACACACACACACAGACAATCCATGGACCTTCACACGCACACAAAAAAAACAGAGCATTACGAACACACACACACAAACAATCCGCAGACCATCAAACGCACACACAATCCACAGAGCATTACATATACACACACACACACACACACACACACACACCGACAGACACACGCATACATGCAGGCAAATGGCCAGTCCATTTTCCATGAGCACAACCCAGAAAATTACGAGCTCAGCAGAGTTTCCCTCACAGTCATAGTTTAGAATATTCCGGACGCTCCTTTTTTCCCTGCCAGCTGACAATCCCCGGAATCACAGCAGGAATCCAACATCCCACGACCCCAGAAGTATATAAAACTGCAAAAACAGAAACAACTTTTCTGCACTTTTTTCTTGCTAAAGTGAGAAATCTCACAGAAAACCTTAATGGAAATAAGACTGTCCCACAAGACAGCACTCAGACTCAACTGCTCAGGGGCGAGCGGTCAAAACGAACCGTGAAATCGCAGACAGGCAAACAGACAGACTGACAGAGACCCAGGAGAGTATGTAAACGTCACTCTCCGCCTAAAGCCGGCCAAGAAAAACCGAGACAGCGGCTCTTGAAGTCCCTGGGCCGCCCTGTCATAAATCACAGAGCGGCGCGGCGGAAAACGTGGCCGGGTCGCAGAGAAACGCTTGACCCAGCGCTCGACCGAGCGCGAGCAGGACAAAACAGAGCAGAACTCACCTGCGATTTTGTCTCCCTCCATGACGAGATCTCCACCTCAGACCAACGCATGCAGCTCCGGTCACAAGTCACCGTCTTCCACGGGCTTCCTCTTTCTCCCCCTCTCTCCCTCCCTCCCTCTCTCCCTACTTCTCTCTTTCACTCTTTCTCAGGGACTCTTTTCCTTCCTCCCTCTCTCAACAGTTTTATCTTTCTGATCCTAATTCACCTTTTTTCTCCCTCTGCCAGCCTCTCCTTTTCTCTCTTTAACTCCGTCTCTTTTACCACATATGCTTTTTTCCTTCTTCTCTCTGTCTTTTGCAGTTTCTATAACTCTCCCTCTCTTTTTCTGTCCCCCCTCCTCTCTCTGTCTCCCTCCTCCCCCTCTCTCTCTCTCTCTCTCTCTCCCTCCCCTCGTCTTTGTTAAATTTCTTCAATCTGCTGTGATAATGAATGGGCCCGGAGTGACTGCACAGCCATGTGCTCGTCATATGGAGACTCTGTTTTTCTTTCCAATTTTTCTTCCCCTTTTTCTATCCCTCTCTTGCACGGCCGCGCCTTGTCTTCCTGTTCTGCCTCTTCTCTGTAGCGGTATTGTATCTTTGAAAAAGGGGAAGCAGGGACCATGTGACTCCCCGGCTCCTCTGCCCAAAATAACCCGCTCGGCTTAGCGCTCCAAGGCATCAGGAATTCTGGCCCCCTGTTTGAGCTTCGAGCCACAGTCCCACAGGAACGAGGGGTTCCCTAAATGTGCTAACGCATTCCGACAGAGGTGGGAGTGGGGTTGGACCAGACATAGTTCTAACACAGACTAATCGACCGCCGGAGGAACTACCCGAAACCAATTTGCAGAAACGTCTTTTTTTTTCACGACGACGTCTACCAGCCGCAAGCAGAGGAAATTGGAATCACGCTTTTACAATGCGGGGGCCCTTGGAGGCAAATCAAATCTGAAATCCTCCCATATGACGTGTTAACAGTAGACGGCATGCGGAGGGGTCACTTTTTTGAGCCAAAATGTCTCCCTGGGAAGGATTCATGCTCCAATCCTGGCCCATATCATTTAAAAAAAAAAGCAGTGGGGGTATTAACTAGGGAATTTGTGCTATAAGGAGACTTATAGATGTCCTATAATGTCTTAACATGGGGTTTTGTCCTATAGTGAGTCTTATGGCCCGTCCTGTAATGTCCCAACAAGACTTTTAATCCTATAATGAGACTTCTGGCCCGTCCTATAATGTCTAAACAGGGGGTTTTAGTCCTATAATGACACTTATGGCCCATTCTACAATGTCTTAATAAGTGTATTAGTCCTATATGGAGACTTATAGATGTCCAATAATGTCTTAAAAGTTTGAGACTTACAGCCTGTCATATGTACTATCAAGATTATTAGTCCTATAATATGACTTATAGATGTACTATAATGGCTTAACAAGGGTTTTGGTTCTATAATGAGACTTGTCCCATCCTATAATGTCTTAACAGGAGTTGTGCTCCAATAATGAGACTTATAGATGTACTTTAATGGCTAAGAATGGTTTTAGTCTTGTATGAGACTTATGACTTATAATGTTTTAACAAGGGTATTAGTCCTATAATGAGATATATAAATGTCTTTCCATGTCAAAACAGGGGTTTTAGTCCTATAATGACACTTATGGTCCGTCCTACGTCGTCTTAACAATAATATCAGTTCTATAATGAGACTTTTAGATGTCCTATAATGTCTTGACAGGGATTTTAGTCCCATAATTGGCTTGATGGCCTGTCCTGTAATGTCTTAACAATGGTTTTAGTCCAAAAATGAAACTTACAGATGTACTATAATGGCTTAACAAGAGTTAGTCATGTAATGAGACTTATGGTCTGTCCTATAATGTCTTAACAAGAGGGTTAGTTCCACAAGGAGACTTATAGCCCATGTTACAATATCTTAACCTGTCCTTTAGTTCAATAGACAGCCCATTTTAATTCTATAATGAGACCTATGGCCAGGCACAGAAACACAGTTCAGGAAAAGATTCAGACCAAACTGTAATTTGAATGGCAAATCTGCGGGCAAAACTCAGTTTCCAGGATTATGCTTTATCTTTGAACCTATAGTTTTTTCTTGCATAGAAAATATTTGTTTGGTACCATCTATCAAGTGTAATTTTGTGAAAGAAAACAGTAAAAGTACACTTTCTTAAAAATTTCCCGAGCTGTGAGGAATATTGATGGTAAATAGCGCTTAATTACAGCAGTGCAATGAATTCACACAACCACTAGATGGCTCTAGTCTATGGAAATGTAAAAATAAGTGGTTTGGGGAATTTAACCAGCCATACCTACCACACAACCTTCCTCCGCACCCCCACTTTTCACTTTATCCATTCTGCATTTCAAAGTTCAAAATGGGACTTCAGATACCAATAAACCAGCTCTTAATTAGTTTCCAAAATAAAACCAATGTCAAAAAAAGAGAATATTGGGATGATGGGCAGCAAGATGCTATTAATAATTTGGGATAATGCCTAAGAACTGAGTCAGAAACCTCCACACGAATCCAGTCATGCACCGCAGTCTTTGAACACGATGTCCTGCCAAACCCTGGCTCACCCCCACACCCCGCCCTTTCCCTCCGCCCATCTCTCCCCTGCCCCGCCCTTCCCTTCCACCTGTCCCGCCCAGACACCCACCTCCGTTACCGCCTCAGCTAGAACCCCCTTCTTCCTCCGGGAGATGCAGGTGAGTCTCCTCACACTCACACAGAGGTCGTCCAGAGGCGTCATTATGAGCCAGAGCTGAACAATGCTGGTGCTATCAAGACCTGCATCCCGCTCTCTCACTCTCCATCCCACACACACAAACACACTCTAATGCACATGCAAAGATGCCACATCTCACACACCGGCACACACATCCATGCACATGCACACACCAATGCCATAGCACTTGCACAAACACACACATGCAGCTGGAATCCTCCCTCATGAAAACGTTGACGAGTCACCACTCCAGTCCAGAAAGGCAGAAGAAAGCAGTCTGATCCGAGCTGACTGCCATACCACAGCTACTCCAGATCCTAGCAGCAGGGGCCCGTCCGAGCTATCCCACATTGCAATGGTACTGGGAAAATGTGTAGAACGTGCTTGTGTGGTGAGAGTTTCCACAGCACTTCTGGTTACATTTCATACACAACCTCACCAGCAGACATGAATGTATAAAATATGCAGATGGACGTGTCCATACTGCTCAGGTTTTGAGATTTCCAAAGCCTGATATTTCTCGAAAAATAATCTGCGGCCACCTTCCAAAGACACGCAAGTTGTATATTATTCTGTTTCGTTAATTCACTGTGAACACAATAAAGTTATGCATGTCTCGTCAATACATTCAGTGATTTTAGACTGGAGAGGCCTTGCGTGAGATCATTAGATCAGCGATAAATGTTTAAGCATTATACTGAAGAGGTATGACCTCCTGACATTCAAAAATGACCGCACTTGTGTCAATATGCACAAACACGCACACAGACACACGCACGCTCACTGTCACACAAACTTTCACAGTAAACACATGCAAACTGATGCACACACACGTAGCACATGCAAACACACACACACACACAAACACACTATACTGCTCTCATATTAACTCGCGTAGCAGTGGCTAACCCCAGGTTGCAGTTAGCCAGGGGACGCTAGCGCTAGCAGCAAGGTCCAAAGCTCTCGTTGAACTCCCTGACTCCCCATGGCCAATCAGGGAAGCGGAGAGGCCCTGTTAGCTCTGGGTAAACATGGAGCCCAGCCTCTCCCTGTGCCAATAAACAGGCCTCCTGCCTCACCCCTGTCAGGCCAATCATGCCAGTCAAGGGCGGGCAGCCCCTCCCCACTCCCCACTGCAGAATGCAGCAGGGACCTGCTCGTCAAACACCTCTGAGTGCTTGCCCCGCCCCCTCGCAGGGAGAGGGGGCGGAACTCCAGGGGAAATTCCTCTGGTGTGAGGGAACGTCCTGTAAACACACAGCCACTGAGGTGGAGCTCAAGAAACACACACACACACACACTCGAACACTCTGCTGAACACGAACTCGCTGCATACATTCAAGTTTGCACATACACCCGCTTTCATATAAACACACTGAACAAGCACTCATGCATAAGCAAACATACACTGTGCATGTATAATCTTCCACTGAAACACTTTAACACACAGTCACACAAACTGCAACACACATAATTGCATACCGAACTCACTACAGACACATATTCATGTACTCACATGCACATGCACACTATACACACTCTTACACACAAGCACATTAAGGCTTACCCATATCGAGAAATGGTCACACAACACACATACGTATGCTTGCAAAAATATCCACAGTCACAATACACCCACACACACACACATCTTTACACAAACAAACGCACAGCATTTGCAGAAGGCGCCTTGAAAGACCAGGAAGCACCGCAAGTCACACACACTAAAATTAGCGGAGCCGCGGTGCAGCCGTCCTGCACAACAGTACATGAATGGGCACATCTGCCCCGTAACAGCCAAGCAGCCGCAACGCAGACCAGAACACGGGGAAATACTTCTATTCCATCATACAAGCTGCAGCTAGCCTCAGGACACCGACGCTTCACGAGAGAAAAAAACAAATTACAATGGAAAAAAGTACGGTGCACGATAAACACAGGCTGCGCTATGGCATGTCATAAACTTGATAAACTGATAGCTGAAGACAGTAAAGATATACACATCATATACACATCAAGGTGGAGACGTAAGTGCCCCATGAAAGCAGTAGTCAGGAACATTGTTGGGAATTTTGGGTCCAAAACTGAACTAACAGCACACAGCCCCCCACCTCCCTCGCCCCACTTTTGAATGGTGGAATTTCTGCGTCCCCTGAAAACTATATAAACATCTAGAACAGGGGTCTCCAACCCTGTTCCTGGCGAGCTACCATCCTGTCGGTTTTTACTCTAAACCCAATTCGGCACTCCTGATCCAGCTAATTAGCAGCTCATCAAGATCTCAAACCAGGAAATGAGGTGCACTTTGCTTTGGTTGGAGTGGAAAACCTTCAGAATGAAAGCACACCAGGGTTGGAAATCAGTAAGCTAGGATGATCTTCACGTGAGCTCCCACCAGTGACAACCCTGATGCTCATTATAGAAACAAAAATAACATGGATGGGTCAGAGGATCAATGTATGAAAGATACACAAGAGAGAGATGCTACATCCAGGGTGACACAGCTGAGGAGCTGTGTCTGAGATACTTAAGGTACAGTCTGGAGAGATGTGTCTTCAGACCACTGTGGAACACTGAGTGTGTCTGAGCATCACCTGCTGCAGGGATCATCAAACCACAGCCCTAATAGGACATCAGTGAGATAACATTGCCACAACACTGGACAACATTCTGATAATGCTTCGTGCCTGCTGAGATGGAGGCCGAGAAATGGAGAAAAGAGAGAGAGACAGGAACAGAGAGGAAGACAGAGCAAGAAAGACTGATACAGAGAGACAGAGAGAATGAGGGATTAAAATGGAGAAGGAGAAAAAGTGAGAGAGCGAGAGAGATGGACCCAGAGAAAACCAGAGAAAACAGAGAGAGAGTGAGAGAGGGCAACAGGTTTGAAAAGAAAGAGAGAGAGAGACTAAGAGAGAGACTCTTACCTGGAACCGTGGGGCTAAACGGCTCGGTCCTCCTCAGTCGCCCACTGGAGGTTCGGGCCAATCCTGCGGGTTTAGGAGAAGGGAGACATACACACTTTACCATCGTAAACAAAACTATGGCATCCTGGGATTGCATATGCAGTATATATACCCTTAAAGTCTTGCTATTCAGGATTTTTACCTCAGTAATGTTCAGTGACAACAATTACGGACTGACAGCTTGAGTCTATTCTCAACTGCCCAGTTCCTATCTTCTCCACCAGTTCATCTAAAATCGAACGGTGACTCATCTGTATTTGTGTGCTGTATCTAAAATGCAGAAGGCTGACATGGGCAGGCATGCACAAGCACGTGTATGGATTGAACAGTTCTCCAGCAGGGTGAGTAAATGGTTCAATTACAAATATATAATTGTGGGCTAAAGGACCAAATCAAGAAAAAAGATACACAGGCGTCTGTGTCCAAGAAATTAAGGAGCTCTCTGACTATACAGAGTACACATGCACAAACATGCATACGCATTCATTCCACTCGAATCTTCTCGGCAGATTCCGCTACTCTTCATCAAGCCTCGGATTTGTGACAGAAAGTTGATATGCTGCTCCACCTGACATTTTTTTGCCGGAAGACCGATGTACGCAGTACACTACATCGCCACCTAAAAATGGAGGCAAAACTGACCTCCGCAAAATCTATGTGTGGCGACGCTTCTTCGTGTCTTGACACAAGAGGCAACACAATGTTTTCACCAATTTGACATCGAACCCAGCGCTCCTGCAACTGGACGCCACCATGTTTATCCAGAAAAAGAAAATTACGGCTAAAGGCTTCCGCAGTCACACAACCCAGTTTTGATGAGGAAAAAATTGGCAGTTCATTCATGGGACAGGCTGCAACACTCCAGGTCATGTGATTGGTCAATACTCAAGTCATGGGACAGGCTGTGACACTGTGATTGGTCAGTAACACAGGAGGCTACTGATAAGCACCTCCCCACAGAGGTGAATAGTGGGAACAGGCCCCTGTGTGACAAAAGAGGAAGAGGAAGTAGAGAAAGGCTTCCAGTATCCACTCATGTCTTAACTTGCGTCGGGCAGGGCAACAGACTGACAGACAGACGGACGGACGGACGGATGGATGACGTGAAATTGTGTTGTGACTCATTCAGTCTGGTATCAGTGTGACACATGGAGATGGGTGATAGTTACAGATGTGCTCACAAATTTGCGCACAAGTGCACTTTTAGGTGTAACCTATGGCTATGTGGTTCAAGTGTTCGCCTCATAGTGTTTGCCAGAAGGTTGGTGTGTCAAGTCCTAAGGCTGTCACAGAATAACAATACTGCTGTTGGGCGCTTGACCAGGCCCTTCAACACCATATTGGCCACTGCTTTGTCTAATCAACTGGAAGTCTTTCAGGATGAAAGCATGAGAAGAACTAGAGCGCCCAGCTGAAGGACATCTGAGCACAAATGTATCCTCCCTTCACCAACCTCCCCCCACCCCTTCCCCAACACAACCAATGGGGCCCAACCAAGGGCTTGATTGACATGCTGAGATGAGTCATTGTTTGTGGCATCTTTTTACCGCAAGTGTTAGAAGAAGAAGAAGTAATCCTGATTCAAGCCTAGTAGCCCATCGGGCCGGTGCTTAACCCCGGTTTCTTGGCATGAAGTGACTAGGTGTATTACTACTCCCCCTGGATGGGATGCCAGTCCATTGCAGGTACTCCCCCAGCTCTTAGTCAAGTTTCCCTGACTATTTGCTGGTACCCATTTATACCCCGGGTAGAGTGAGGTGAAGAAGTTGAGGGGAGTGAAGTGTTTTGCCCAAGAACACCAAAAAAGCCAACTCAGGATCTTTTGATCCCAAGTCAAGCCTACTTAACCACTGCACTATCGCATCTCCCAAGAGTTAGAAGGGATCACCAAAAAAAGCCAACTATTACAAGATATTAACATCTCAGTGCACTTTTGGGCCTATTTTGGCCACATAAGCCCAACAAAAAGCTGGAATCACCCAGTTTATCAGGCTTGTTCTGGTTTAGGTTTCCATCCAGCAATGTGCTAAAAGTGAAAGAAATCCATGATTTATTTCTTAATCTCCTGCAATGACACCAAAATCTCTTTGGCGGACGCAGCAACAGAGGTTATCTTCCAGAACCATTGACCCCCACTGAAATACATTCGGGGGATACAGTGATGGTAATGTGAGGTGCTATTGAACATGCATCTTAATACGCTTGGAGGGGCAGAGATAAACAGGCAAGGCACCAGCCAACCAAACGCACCCCCCACTCCCGGACACACACGTACACACACACAAAAATGCACAAACACAGCGTCAGGACAGATAAACCCCTCTGAAGAACAGGTTTTTTGGAATGCCGGCCCGTTGTTTTTAAAGAGCTGTGGCGTTCACTCAAAACTGGTCATTGCCACAGGAGCATTACAATATTCAGTCAGGACCACGATCTCATCGCATATTTCTCAAAACAGTTTAGTATGTTCACGGAGGAGTACGGACGCTCATAACAAATCTCTTTATTTCATTATTTTCTTCTACATTCGTTCCACAGATGCTCATTATTTTCTTCAAAACTCTGCAGTGCAGCCAACACCATGTCCATGCACGCTATATCTGCACTTAAATCACAAGGGTGTTCAGCCAATAATGATAAAAAAGTTTCATTTACAGTATAAAACCAGGCCTCTCCAATGAAGCCTGCATTAACCCTGTAGTCTGTTAAACCATGAGACAAAAATATCCTTCCGCCTCACATCCCTGCTACGTCAAACCACCGCAAACCGTGAGCATTTAAGAGGAGTTTCTCACACAAACAGATGGTACCATCTGGCCACAATCCCTATTGTGCTTATAAGGAAACAGGAGACATAGAGGCATTGTAACACACCATCACTCACGCTACACCGTTTCTAACCAGTGAGTCAATAGCTACGCTGTTGTAAGTAAAGGTTACTCGTGAAAGGAAGAGGAGGCGGGAAGTGGGGGGGGGGGTCTCGTGCTGGCATGAGCCACTTCCTGTCGGAGGAATCCTCATAGAGGAGTCACCAGTCAGGGTTAACCTCATATTGCTGGGTCATTCCCCAGAGGTCCCTGGTGTTCTGGGCAAAGCAGCTGAGAGCGCAGCCGTGTGGGCAAAGGGGGGTAAAGAGGGGGTGAAAATATTTGCCTGGCAGACATGAATCACAGCCTGGGCATCTGCCACTGCCACACCCAAGGGTGGGGCAATTAGAGTGGGGGATACAGCCAGGATAAGGGCCCCCCCCAACTCTCTCCCGCTAAAAGTGGATGACCAGCAGGGGGCGACATTCCCAATCTACATCCATACAATACCACAATGCTGAGGCATTCTTCGGTTCCCGTGCAAACACAAGCTCTTCCCACTCTTGCGCCAAGCTCACCGCTCTCCTGTTGCTATGGTGATGGCAGTACCCGTAAATAAATATGTGCACATGTTTTTAAAAAGTCATGCAAGAATTATCTTCAACTTTTAATGAAGGGTCTTCTTTCCGAAAATACACAGCTCATGTCGTCTTTACAGCCATAACTTTGTCTGGGTACATTTAACAGCAAGCAGAAAAACACCATGGGGCAGTTTCACAGATACAGATTTAAATTTAGTGCAGGAATAAACATAGTTTTTGATGGAGAATCAGCTCGCATATTTTAACTTTTTTAAAGGAGCTATGTCACAATCACTGCACATTCTCACAATATTGAATGAAGTAAATCCGCTCAACTGCAAGTCTTGAATCTAGAAGGTATTTTTCTTCTTCTATGATTTTTAGCGATTACAAGCAGCGTACATTCTTCATATCCCTTGGCTAAAGCTTAAAATAGTGCTTTGAATCTGCAAATTTCCTTAGAAAGTTCGTTAATATAAAACAGCATAATGCCAGAGTACCTAAAATACATATATACTATGCAAAACGAAGACGGATTTTGGCAAGGATGGAATCAGGTGATGTCATGCAGTCAAGCGGATTCATTTTCTTGATCTGAGCACGCACAGTAATTGTAACACAGCTCCTTTAAGGTTTAGGCTTAATTCATGCTTGTGAATCTGGCCCCCAAAATTTTACACACCCCTCCCATTGAGGACAGAAATCACAGCAGTTATGTTAGCCTTCTCACAGAGCACCAACCGGCTCATTATAAAGAGAGAAGTAAACAGCTGCAATAAATCTCACATAAATATTTGTGTCCCTGAGGCTTGTAGCGCAGAGAAAGCCTGAACAATATTAACTTTGTGAGTTCATAAAAGTCCCTCTTTTCATTTAGTAGTCCCACACTGTTTTATTCAGACAATGGCTACTATACAACAAGCAGCAACAAAACCTGACAGCCTCGCCCATATCCCACTCCTCTTCAGTACCGTATATTTCACACAATATCATTGTGTATTTAGTGGTCATTTTTATTAACTCTTAGAGCCCTATAGGCAAATATAGTTGCCCGATGATCTAAGATATCCAAATCAGATGCTGCGGAAAACCTACAATTTGGCAACTTGTTGAAAAGAGCTAGTCTTTTAAACAAGTTGCCACATGATAGATTATCAACAGCTCAGGATTAGTACATTTTTAATTTCTTGAAAATTTATTCAGCGCTCTAAGGGTTAATATCATTCTTTCAGTCATTTCTGTCAGAATAAACTTGAATTCATTAGTCTCTAAACTGCGGTAGTGCTTCTTATTTCCTCTCCTGAAAAGCTAATGTGGCTGCTGCCTTTGTCTTGGCCTAACTGTCAGCAATGAACTCAGACACAACTAACCAGGAGTACCTTTCCCATGTAGTTTGCACCAGAGCTATGAAGAGAGGAATATGTATGTTGCTAACATAGTCAACAATTTAGCTTTTGGGAACGTGAATACTGCTATTAAGCATGAAAATCTTTATCACTTACATCAAAATGCTTTATTGATATGAGAAGCAAACATTCAAATTAGCAGGGGTGGAGGTGATTTGCATAAATTATGCAAATTAAATGTCCAAGATGGCCGCTGCAAAGGGGCATATCATGACAATTTCAAAACACCATACCTCAGTAACTAATAGACATATCAACTTCTTATTTTGCACACAGGTTGCCTGATCCAGCATCTATGGGCTAAACCTCTTGAAATTGGATACTTTAACAAAATGCAAAGGTTTTTTGAAATTTTGCTCTTAACTTGAAAATTCTCTACCTCATTATGTATTCAGCACCCCCTGCAATTAAAGCGGTACCAAAAGGGCCATGTTTTTTAGGTTCAGGACAACCATCATGCTGTAAATTATTTATGTTCCAAACATCATTAAAATCAGAAAAGCGGTTTTTGAGAAATGGCGCGTGAAAAAAGTGGAAATGGTAATGGTATTTTTATAGCAGTAATCTACCTTAACTCATTATTCTGTATTATTTTGATCTTAATCACAGTGTGGCATGTGTGTGTGTGTATGCATGTGTGTGCTGGTACATATGTGTGCGAGTGCACATGTGCGGGTGCAGGAAAAGAATAATGTTCTGGACGTCCAGTGTACATTTATTACGTAAAACTTGCTTTTTTTTGTCTTTTTCTCCATGTTTGTTTGTGTGCCATGGCAACAAGACCACTCGGGGATAGCCAAGATCACGCTAACCTTGAGCTGTAACAAATGTCCAGATAAGCATTAAGCACCACAGGAAGGCTGTACACCTTTGAGCCCAACCAGGTGCAGTCATTAAAACACTGCTGAGTATCGCCTGTATAACTGATAAGAATCAGTCAATACTGCTATGAAGCTCATCCTAGAGACGGTTTTATTCATGTAATAAGACAAACAAAAACATGATACTTATTCCTCTCAAGTAGGCTCCGTTAGCATGTGTTAGTTGTCATTTGCTAGACAAATCTTGCAGTGAGTCATAATGTCTCACCTCGGTGATATTTTTCTATTTTTTAGAAAAAAGATAGAACTCAGATTTAAGACTGAATAAAAGGCTAAAATCCAGGCCGAGCCAGACATGAGGGGTGTGCTATGAAGCGAGATTAATGGGATAGCGAGGTATGTTGAGCCCAAAGGTGAGGTTTTCAATATCTCGAAGGCTCTCTTCTAGCCTATCATTGTAATGCATGGCATCAGGGATTGTGAGTTCGGGGTTTGTTGAGCCAGGTCGCTCAAAGAAAGCCTGGCTAATGTCCAGCTTGCTTTGTCGTAAGCCCCTTCGTTTTTTTTAATTTGTTTGTTTTCGCTGGGAAGTCCAATTTACAATCTCAGCCAAATCAGTGAACAAGCTGGTTGTTCAGACTGAGGGGCTGGGGAGAGCACATTAGGAGTGCAGCGCCGCTGCACCTCTTAATCTAGTCCTGTTTGCTTAGGAGGCCGAACAAGAGCTTAAGCTCCCGAACTCAGACACTGCAGGCTAATGTTTCCACACACACCTTATTAGCCCACACACTCCGGAGCCGTATTTCGCAATTCACACTCCAACCCGCCATCAATCATCCGAACAGGCCGACAGGAAATGGGAGGGCAAGCAGCTAGTTTATCTCTCTCCTTCTTCTTTTTTTTACCCTGATAATGGCAATCAACCCCCGGGAAGTCAGCTTTCTGATATGGAATAATGCGAAACGCTGCCACCCGGTGACCTGCAAATATTCTGTGCCCAATCTCACCTGACCTCCCCAGAGGCCTTTATCCAAAACCTAGTCAATGGCCTAATGTGCAACGAGCAAAGAAAACTCTAATAACCCACCCTCTCAAATGAAAACAGCCTATCCCAGCATGCAGTGGGTGAAAGGCAGGCACACACCCTGAGTGAGTCGCCAATCCATTGCTGATCCCACACGAACGTAAACCATTCAATAACCCATTCACACCAATAGGCAATTTTTAGCATGTCTTTGAACCATAATAGGTCAGTTGTGGCACCGTGCAAGAGCACGCACACACATGGAAGTACATGTGAACTCCACAGTGCAAGAACCCAGCTGGGACTGTGGAGTGAAAGTACCACTCAGTCAGTTCAGTTATACTTGTATAGCACTTTTCACAAAGGGAGTATTACAGATAGCTTTCACAATGTAGTGGAAGATCAGCACCCGGCTTACATCTCAAAAATATGAAATTAGGCTAAAAAAAAGTCCATTTGGGAGAAACAGTGTAAGAAAAACTCCCCAGAGAGAGGAGAAATCTCAGGAGGAACCCTGCTATAGTGGGAGAGCCCATCCTTCTCTGAACGTAAATTGAAGTTGTGGCTGGATATGCAGATGCCTGATAGGACTATTCACTGCACAAGTGCGCTATCCCAAAGTGCTGCAATAATTACAATAATAACAACAGTATTCACCACTGTCACGATGGTAAGATACACAATAGCCAAACATAAAATTTATTGAATTTCCCACTGTGAGAGCTAAATTTCCCAATGTATTGTGCAGACACAGAAAATATAGAGCTGAGGGTTAAGCAAACATTAGCATTCTTAGGGAGCAGAGAAATATAAATCTTCTAACACAGCCTTTAATCTTTGAGGTGAGGCCTTTTTCGTGTGGGCGTTTGTAGCGCGGCAGATTGCAAGGTGAGCCGGGAGAGGCTCATTTGTGTCAGGTGTGTCATTATCGCTCAGGTACGAGTTACTGATTGACCAGGAGGCCCCTGCCAGGAACTCAGCGTGTCACGCCGGCCGGTCACCTGACCAGGACTATGACAGCCCCGGTGCTCCAGCCTGTGACAAGTTTAAACAAAATGGTTCCGGGGGCTTTCCCAAGTTTTGTTTTTTTTTTTTTTTTTTGGAACCAGACAGGTGAGAAAAAAGTCGCCAGCAAGCGATGTTTGTGCAAAGAGACATTTGTTCTCATGACGGTCTATTTTTTACTAAATTAATCCACAGACCATAACCCTTTGAAAGAGAAGGGTTTTCATATATAACTTTTTCAGAATTCTAGGTTATTGTTCTAAGACTCCACTGCTTCTAGAGCTTGGGCAACAGTAGAATTTTAAGAACAGTTAAAGGTCCCCAATCATGACACCAGGTTCACAGCTAATTAGCCAATACAAGCCATTTCAGAGTATGTCCTTTGTGACATCACAATGGGGAGCACTCAGAATAATGAAGGAACTGATTGGTTGGCTGCAGTCAATTAGTCCTCCTTGCCACTGGGTTGATGTCACATCACCATATATGTTTTCACAAACAAACAGCTTTGAAATTATTTGTAATGGCTAATTGGTTGTGCACCAGGTGAAATGCTGGGGGATCTTTGAGAGGAGTCTAATCACAGAAGGGTAATTTAACACCTTAAAGCCTGACAGTCACTTTGAAATTTTATCCTTAAAAGGGCACCAATTTAAGCACAGCTTGGCCAAGTTTAAGGCGCTGGGCATTTCACACAATCTACACAACTGCGGATGCAAAATAATGTGCAATGTACTGCAAGTCTGAAGGGTGGATAGTGGTGTTAAAGGAAGCAGATTCTGGCAATGATCTGAGGATGGCACTTGTTTGTTAATGATTTCCTAAATTGGAATTTGCAGCAATGAAAACCACCATGCACAAAATGGGAATTCCGAATAGGGCCATTCTCAGTCACGTGTGTGACCAAAAATGTAACAAATAGTAGAAAAAATCTCCTCCAATTACAAAAGCATTGGAGGTTCATGATTCTAAACCTTGTATAAGAGTACTACTTATCCAAGTCTATCAAGTAAAAATGTTATTTGTTACATTAACTTTAACTGCTTAAGGTCAGAGGTCAAATCGACTGGTCACGTGTGTGACTTCACAAAAACAGGTTTTTCATAACTCTATTTGACTTCAAAAACTCTGTGAAGTTGAAAAATCTAAAATTTTCATAGTTTTTGGGGTATGGAGAATAGCAAGGAATAAATTTGATACCTTTCATTAATTTTCAAAGTATTTCTTTATTTGATGACATCTGGTCATGTGTGTGACATTTTGGTTCACTTCTCAAAGAATGGCCCAATAGGGAGAAAATAAGAGGCAAAACTGTAAACAAAGGAATACGTCGGGGAGTATGTGTGGGGGCAAGTAGGACCTGCGGTACAGGTCAACGTTCTCTGCTTACAAAAAAGCATGCCAGCTTAAAAAAAGTTTTAAGAAGGTACGCAAATATCCTGCCACAAACCTAGCGGGACGAGCAAGACCCGACACGCACCTTCCCAGACATGTTGGGCGAGCTGTGATCGCAGAGGCGACGTTGTCGACAGCAAAGGAGAGGCGTTCCTCGACGGGCGCCGAATTACAATTTAAAAAAACGAGCTTGAATGAGTCTTTCGAGCACAAAGCTGAATGCAAACCACTCCCAAAAGTGGAAAAAAAAATCTCCTTGCGATAACTAGGGCAGCATATGGGTCAAGGAACTAACCAAGAACCTGTAATAAAGAGGTTAAAGGTCGCAGCCTAAGGTGGAGGCACTACCATTGCGACAACAGGCAGTTATCTGTTAGCAAATACATGGACTAGTCACTCACTCGTACACTCTCTCTCTCTCTCTCTCTCTCTCTCACACACACACACACACACACACATACATACAAACAGCAGAATTAAATGTCAAAAGTCAACACTAGTAATAAATATGTCATGAGCCAATGTAATCACCACAATTGATGACATTTTGTGATTCATATCACGATCACGCATGCATTGATACCAGCCACTGTATAATATAAAATAATAGGTTTTTGACCATACTGCTTTATCTTGATAAATGGCAGGTAATGGATCAAATCAAAACAAAATGGGGTAAAGTAAGACGTATGTTGCTTCTCAAGTATTATGTGAATCCTATTTCATATGACTGACATTAGAGAGGAATGCTTGAAATCTCATCTTTATAAAAACAGGATGTTCACCTCTGGCACAGGGAAGACGTGTCCTCGCATTCAGCTGTTGATGCAGTATAGTGTTATAATTTAAATAATGGCATGGCATGCAGCCCAAGCAACATCTGCCAACACTACATATAGTAACTGACTTCCAACTGACTCGGTGGTAGTTTGAAGTCCAGTCTGTTCAATAACCGCACCTGTGATCCTTAGTGTTTTTTTTTTCTTTTTTTTTTTTTTTTTTTAACCACAACTTTCACCTGGGGGATATTTACGGCTAAGGGTAACAAGTTTGTCAGATTGGCTGTTCCGTTTCTAAACAATGAATAATTGAAAAATATCAACCGTTGGCACCAGAGGTAAGACGCTTGGAACTTGTCCGAAACATTGACGCGCACACACACATACATACGCGCAACTGTGCGTCAAACGTATAGCGGATAAAAATGGCCATTGTTTCACATACAGCAAATTTAAAAAGCAACTGAAACGTTATCGAGCAACAAGTAATGATATGAACCCTCATTTATCGCAGGCACAAGAAAACACTGTCAACTAAAGAGCAATATGAAACGGGAAACCTGAAACCCAAATGAAGTATTTAGTGACCCCAAAGGAACCTGGATTATCTCAACAGCACAGTTTCCATTCATAAGAAAATCGGCACAGTACGATTTAAGCGTGATCGAAATTTAACGAGAGTCAACCACCAAGATATTTTTGAAAGTTTATATCGTCGTCACCTGAGTATCCAGTTCTCCTCATATTTTGGCCAGGTAAGCAACGAGTGCAGGAAGCTTGAACAGCTGAATTGCTTGTTTTAGTTTAGTCCTCAGCTCCGTCACCAATCTTCGTTTGACGGTAAACGTCTTAATTCCCGTCAAGTCTCCATTCGCGGATATGTACGTGACTTAACCTGCGTTGGCGCTATTCCTTCATGCCGCTGTTCCTCCCACTCCCGTGAAGTTCGGCCTCCGGGCGCATCTGTGCTGCACGGTGTAATTCGGTGTCAGTGCATTGCATCTAGCTCAGAATGTTTTCCTCCTGCCAGTGAATAATCATTTTAGTTTGAACGTGACGTTAAGTTACGCGCCAACAGAAAAGTATAGCGATGAAAAAAAGACGGGGCAGTATCAACGCGTTAGTTTAATGCATCCTATTCTGAGGCACGGTTGTGTATACAGTTGTCCTGCGGGGATGCAAATTCCAACTTAGTATTGGTTAGCACTAACCTCGTTTGGAATTTGCGGGTTAGTTGCGGACTTGCAAATAAAGGATGCATTTTTTGACTTTGCATGAACACGACCCAAATTTGTTTGTCAGGCAGTTTTTCTGTCGATATACAGTTATAATGATGCGCGTTCGGTGACCCGGTAATACCGCGGAGCAACTGTGAGGATCGCCATTCCGATGGCATCTTCAAGTATTGTAACATTCTGGCTGGTGCAACACGTGCTGATAGATATACTGGATAAATCTCAATCCTTCCTTTTGTTAAATATTTGATAGTTTGTAAATCATATTTTAAAATTGTCTTGGGTGATCCCTAACTTTTTTGTCCAGTCACTTCTCATCCTTTTAATGGGAAAATTGTGCTTGTCTGCAACCAAAACTGTTGACAGTGCTACAACCAAAACTGTTGACAGGGGTACAGAGATGTTGTTATGAATGAGGACGACAACCCAGCTGAAGAGACCAACTATGATCATATGGGTTCCCAAGCTGGTCCTTTGATGGTCAAAGCTGGACTCTTCCTGGTCAAAACTGGTTTTGCTGACGGAGTCAGTTGGTGGTGAAACTGATGGACCAATTGACTACTCAGGCCATCCATCTGATTGACAAGGTTTAAATGTCCAAAACACAGCTTTATCCAGCTCACCAGTTTGCTTTGGTTCTAGCTGGACTTATCAGCAGGGAAAACTGAGATAAGATAATGATACAATGAGACGCCCATTTTAGTCGTGCAGCATGACGCAAATCGTAGCTGATCCGACCCATTGCAGGCCTATGAAAGAAAACAGCCAAGCTGTAACAGAAGTCAGTCAGATGTCTACCTTTTTCAAATAACCAGCAACACAAAAATCGAAAATATGCCACATTCCCGCCAAACTTCGCACCACAACACTCTGAAGTCCATATATACTGCTCACAAAAAGAAGGAGATATTCAAATTTGACTAACTGTGGAAAACACCTGAATTTAGATGTTCATGAGATTTTTGAGTATGTTTGTGGTTAGCCATTGGCACATTTCCATACGTATCCCATAAACCGCTAGGTTTCAAAATTTGCAGAAACAGGACACCCAAACGCACCTGGGGGGTGCATGTGAAAAGTAACATCATGCCTTCAGGGTGCAACTGCTGTCATGCACATGGTTTTTGTGCACATATGGGTATAAAAGCATGCCTAGAACCACACTCATCCATCATTTCACCACTTTTGATGATGAAAAGAGTCCGGGAAGAAAAATGATTGTGGGCCATAGGGATGCTCCAGGCCAGAAGAACCCAGGCTTACACTGCCAGACAACTGCGTGTCTCGCAGTCCGTCATGAGCTGATTGTGGGCACGCAATGTTGCCACCGGTAGAGTCCAGGACAGACATTGAAGAGAGCGTCTAAGATGCACAACCAGGCAGGATGACCACCAGATCGTCAGTAGAGCCCTGTGTGACAGGCGACTGCATGTGACACAGCAGCAACAAGGGCATCTACAGGCTACAGGAAACCTCATCTCAACGCAGACCATACGAAACTGTCTGCATGCTGCCAACCTGCGAGCCAGGCAGCCATACATTTCGTTACCCCTCTCAGATCGTCATCGGCAGACAAGGAGACAATGGTGTCAACAGCATCAATGCCTAATGGTCACATGAAATGTTCAGCAATGAGTCACAATTCATGACGGTGGTCATTGTGTATGGCATTGCCCAGGTGAACGTCATCAGCAAGCCACTATGATTCCACATGATCAGTATGGGAGAGGGTCAGAAATAGTGTGGGTGGAGTCACTATGAGAGGCAAGAGTGACCTCCACGTCTGCCATGGGAGAGTTACAGGGGTGTACTACCGTGACAACATCATCACTCCATATATGCTTCCGTTTACACACTGTCATGGATCTGGATTCATCTACCAAGATGACAATACCAGAGCTCATTGTGCATGCGTTGTCCTTGACCATCTCCAAAGGCACCAAATCCAAGCCTTGCCCTGGCCTGCGATGTCCCCTGAGCTCTCCCCCATCGAACACATACAGGATATGCTGGGACGACATGAACAATGGCAGCACCCACCCTGTCAAGACTTGGCACAGCTGGGTGCGGCACCCCAGGAGGAGCAGCAGAGAATTTTTCGAACCTGGGTAGATTGATTAAAAAGTAGTTTCATTTGGTTGTTATTTTGTACTGGAAACTCACTCATTTTCTTGTAGAAATCACTCATGTTCTTGTATTACAGTTATTAATTAAACAAAATACACAAAAAACGCCTTATCTCATCATTCTCGCGATGAAACGGGCGCTCCAAGCGCGCGCTGTCGTAATTTGCCTCGATCACGCCTCGAAAACCATCGGAAAAGCTTTGCGGTGCAAATTTGTACACAGTGGGTGGGTGAGTCGTTACAGTAACTATCTGGAACTCACTCAAACACCTCATTGATTGGCTGGAAACACTTTCATTGTGTTGGAACTCACTCAAACCTCATTTTGATTGGCTATTCATGTCGCAAACTACCATGGAAACTACTGTAAAACTATAAAAGGGGCAGTTCCTCCCCCAGCGGACCTCTTTCGTTGCTCTCACTAGAGTTTGTGAACTTGCTTAAGAGTTAATGAAGGAATTTCAATCATTGACGTTACAAATATGACTCGTGGCGATACAGTCTGTCGGACTGGAAACTACTCATGGAAACTACTCACTTCAAAACCTGGATCCACCCTTGACCATGCACACCTTGTCCTAATTGATTGAAACACCTGTGGATATACCTAAAACCATGTGATGTGCCTAATCCCCGCGCCATACTCCCTGGGTGACCAAAAAATAAATAATGGAAAATAAGCCCAACAAAACAGTGAATATAAATGGCTCCTACAATGCTGAAGGAGAGCAGCTCCAGTGAGGGAATAGCTTTGTGCGGTCGGTCCCTGCTTTTGAGCGAACATGTCATGTCCTTCATCATCAACTCCAACAGCTATACTGGAGCCATTTTATATTATCACTTCAAACTTCTCCAGGATGGCAAGATCATCATAGTCAACATTTGGTGGGTACTGGCTGAGTTTGATGAAGCCATCATAGGTATCCATGCACACATCAGAAATCTGACATGCAGACTTTTCCCCTTTTCACCGGAAGGCTGACACAATATCACAATCTGTGAATGAAGGCATGAGGGAATACATCCTGTCTTCTGTGGTCCACCTGAGTTCCTGAGGCCATGTACAGGAATGTTCTTCAGGTTCTGCTCCTGCCCAAAAGCCACCCACAGCTTCTGCTGCCCAAACTCCTGCAGCACTGGAATGGCCCCACCTCATAAACCCCATATCACATAAACTGCCCTGAAGTATATTATTATTTTTACTACTGCACCAATGCAGGTTAAAACTTTCATTGATTTGATTGAAAGTGTTGTATATGATGAAAAAAGCATATGAGTTATTTTATAGATATAAATTTAGCTTCTGCCTAGCCAACAACATAGATTTTCACAACAAGATCATAGAAATCTGAGTATTCTGATATTTGACAGAATACTTTGATTGGAATGATCTAGGTGTCAAATGTTATGGCAAAAATATTATTTTTATGTCAGAAATGCTGGCCATCTTGAAATTTCCGGTGGCTAATGGGCTTTTTTCATAAAGTTCTCCCTGGTGATCATTCATGTCAATTTTTGTACTAGCATCGCCGTTTGTAAGACGCTCCTTATATATTTATTCATCTGCAGAGCTATAATCTACAGGTTTAGTCCAGACATGGGAAAACTATTGCTACTGTTATTTTCAATTACATATTTACTACACATTGCAAGTGCTTTTTAGAAATTTATTTCTTTTTTTTTTTTTTTTTTTTGAAAATTATGGGTTTAAAAAATGTTGACACCCCAAATGATTATAAATAAAAACAAATTGAATTAAATTGGACTTTTTTAATACTAAAGTTTTTCACAGTCTAATGTGAAAATATAATGTATTTCCATCATTTGTAATTTCAATAGGGTATAAAAATGAGATTACATGCAGAATTTTGCATCTGTCATCATGGCAAAACTGCTGATGGATGGTGAATGGCCTTCACTTATTGTGTAGAGGGCACAAAAATACATAAGCAACAAACAAATCGATTAGCACCCCATTGAAGGCAAAAACAAACAATGCTGGACTCACAGAATGGTTGCAAGGGGCAGGATGCAAGTGCAAGTTGTCCCAATTGACACTGCAGAAAATGATAAGGGGTTCAAAAAAAGAACCCAATGATCATTGTTCATTGCATCTTCAGGTGAGCAAGTTTCTAAAACAACCATAATATGCCGCCTCTATGCCAAAACAAGTTTGTTTTGGTCGCACAAAAAAGCCCTTACATGGCACAGGAAACAAAACCAAGTGCTAGGCCGGGAACCATGGCTGGGGGACAATGCTACCGTCAGATAAGATGCAAAATGAAACATTTGGCCACTTACAACATCGACATGTACGACAGCAAAAGAGGAAATCATTAAAAGAGAAACATCTCATGTCAACAGTCAGAAGTAGTGGGTTTGCGAGTTCTGATGTCAGTGGTCGAGAGGCACCATCCAGGCCAACATCAATTCCGTCAAAGAATTTGGTTATCTTTAATCGAGGTCTAATTGTTTCCAGCAGGACAAAGACCACAAACGCATCTCAAAATTTTCGCAGAGATGGTTCACATACTGGTTTGTTTTCTTTCTTTTATTAGCAGTTCGCAATGAGATAAATTTCTCTTTGTTTCTTGAGTTTTGAGGCCATCAGGTGGACATTTGACGCATTACAATTTCACTTAGAACTGGGAAATATGGACTAAATCAAACGTCGCAAAATTTTTCGTTGAATACCACAATTTAGGTATTGTGATGATACTGTGGGGATGTCTACGCGTACTTTCACAGAACATTTATACTGAGATTATTGATAGACAGTTATTAATTATGTGGGTATGATGAACAAACAGAACAATCCAAGTTCAGAAAACAGTCTCTTTACTGTAACAGAGCCTCTGAAAACAGGAAAAGACAACACTTATCCCATTTCACGTTGTTGTGATAACCAAATCTCAGACTATGTCTAGTCTCATATCACAGTATTGAAGTAAAATCGATATATTCCCCAACCGTAATTTCAACGACTTGATCCATTTGTCTTAAAATCACATTAACCTTTTTTATTGTATTGTGCGATTACCAAATGACAGAAATTACCACATAATCAATTAATATGTATGAGATTATCCTTTATCACATGACTATTTGTGATATGATCTTTTAAAGTTATAAAACAGACCACATGGTGCCTGATTGGCTAGAATTATGGTTGTTAATTTTAGGTTGGCCAACATTGATACCTTGTGGAAGACAAGGAGTGGCAAAGTGACGTAAGAAGGGTATACACAGCAAAAAATTGGAAAGGAAGTCCATCTTACCAAGCATTTAAATCTTGTATTAAGATTTAAAACACATATTTCTATTAGATTTTTTTTTCTCAGAAAGATTAAAAAAAAAAAAATTGCCAATGAGGTGAGATCATTTTCATTCATTTAGCTTTGCTGATGGAATCAGAAAATTTCACTTGTCAAGCAAAAGGTAACTTACAAGAAGAGAGTACTTTCTGCTTCTGGGAGAAAAATTAGGAAGTTTAGTCTCATAAAAAGATTACAATATGTGTTAAGATGGAGTCTTCTTGCTGTGTATTTTTGTTGTGCATCATTCAAGACGAACTGCAGGGTCTCTTTGTTCAGTATGGGGACCACTAAGAAGGGGGATGCACTAGTCTAGACAGGAAATGACACATGCCTGGGCTCAGAGCTCCAACAGTATCACTCCCTTAGAACCAGCTACTTGTGTGTCTTTTTCATTTTTTATTTTAATTTATAAATTTGGCATCTCCAATCCCACCCGAACCTGGAATGCCCAATCTGAGAACTATGTACAAGACTTGCCCATATGCAACCCCCTGTTGCCAGCTCAGGAGAGAGAGACAGTTCGCAGCTCTCCTCCGAAGCACGTGCCTGTCAGCCCCTGCATCTTTCTTGTGTGTTTTTACACATTTGGTGTTCATCTATGGAACTCCAGTATTTTTTTCAAAAAGTGATTATTTAATTAAGGACTATCCTGTATATATTATTCATCGCCACTTGGTGTGGAAATCTTAAACAAATCTTTGTGGAAGTTTGGAGGTAAAATAAAAGATGAATTAGGAACATTTATGCTGAGAAATGGGTTGACTGTTTTGTATGAGGTTTGGTAGGAGTGGACTCGTGAAAAGTAAAATACCGGCCATGATTTGGATTATGGATATTTAAGTGCCACTCAGAGAGTTCTAGCACAGTGTTGCATCATGCAAATAGTCTTACCTGATGTTCTAACATGACATCAATATTTTTTATTGAGCGAGTCAGGTTAGATCACTTATCCAATAGTACCACCACAATGTTGGGATCCAAATCAACAGCAGTGAAGTGTCTTTGTCCCTTGGTTCACTCATATTTAAAGTTTGTAACAAATAATTGATGCTTCGCAATCCAACTGCCTCAATGTAACATGCCAAAATTGATTGTTTTGTATGAGTTGTTGATTTTACATGATGTCATCGTCCATTAACATATTTATTTACTTTGAAAGTTATTCTATTTGTTATTCCAATGATGTCTTGAGTTTGGGCAACCAGTAAGATGTAATGGTCTTGATTACATATTTAATGATATCATATTGTGACTGATTATGTAGTAATGAATTTAGAGGAACCATATCACATCGTAATGTTTTGCAGAGTATCAGTACCATATTGTGTGGTCATCAAGTTGTAATGTACACCCCATACATACAAATACTTTACAGTTAATCGGTGCCATATGGCTCCAAAACATAACTATTGTAAAATCCCATGAGTCCCTAACAGCATTCTGGACCTTAATGCTCTTAAAATCAATAATCTTTTACCATGCTTGCTCTTAATTTCTGTTAAAAGCCCATGGGATTTGTGTGAGGCAACATTGGATTGGGCATGGGTTTTAAAAGCATGACCATAACCGCAAGCAATGACAGAAAACATGCAGATGTCGCACCATGTACAGGATGCAAGGTCTATAATTGTGGTGTGAAACCACACTGGCCTGGGTCCTGCACACATGCTTTCACAAGATTATTATCTTCTGTGAACTGGATATCTTTTTTTAATCATTCCATTTCATCAACCAAAGTTACAGTGGTCTTCCTTAATAGCTACATTTTATTATGAAGCTTGTCCTCCATATTTTAAAAGACTTTTTACTTGTAAACTGATTGTTTTTGCCACTTGCACATAAGCAATACATAAGGACCACCGAATTTGCAGTTAAAGTATTCATTCTATTTGCAGAAGAGCTTCTCAGCAAAAAGAGGAACCAAGTTTATCAGTATCCATGCGACATACTGGTCCTTCTTCGAAATACGGTGCCTCATGATCTTAATATTCTCCGACTTCCTCCTACAACTGAATGTATGACAACCGTTGTGAATTATAACAGGCATAATTGAATATGACAAAATAACATTGATAATGTAGGGACAAAAACATTTATTATTAAAGATATGGGAAGCAAGGGAACAAGGGGATCGACTTATTATAAGATGTTGGTAGGCTTTGACTCCAATCACAACAAGCAAAAATAGCTACGCTGACGCGAGCAGTACCCCTCAGGCCACATTTAGCAGAAAGTCAATGTGTGACTGTGATTTTAATACTTACCACCATTTGACATGAATTTCGTCCTGAAGACAGTTCATTGATGTTCAACTGTTTTGTGGAGCTTTGTGACTTTTTCGTGAACAGGAGAACAAGGTGATGTCTTTCCAAATTGAAGATGGCGGCTCTGACGGCCATACTGGATACCGGAGCGCCGCCAAAATCAATAGGCTTCTGTAACTACCCAGCCCCAAGACTTAAACCAAAAATGGCAATGATGGGTGATGGCGTTTTTGAGTTAATGCGCGGAATGCAAATTGAAGATGGTGGCTCTGACAGCCATATAGGATACCGGAGCGCCACTAAAATCAATAGGCTTCTGTAGCTACCCAGCCCCAGGACTCACATCAAAAATGGCGATGATGGGCGATGGCGTTTTTCAGTTATCGCACGGAATAAAATGTGGACCGACAGACAGACGGAGGGCCAGATGGACGGACAGACGGACACCGTGCGTGATGACAATACCCACAGCCTCTTTCAGGGCTGAGGGTAATAACATATTGTGGTTTTGAAGTAAAGTGCCACTAGCCAAATTCCAACATTACCTCAGCTCAGAGTCAACAGAGTCTATATTGGTTTATGGGGACCTACATGCACATTGTCAGAGCTGAGGTGGCACTTCACGGTTTTCACTGATTCAGAAAATGGCAATGAGCAGTGTGACCTACACGTGAAACTTTGACATTTAGCATCACAGGCCTCATGCGCAAGTCTGCTAATGCTGAGGTTTTCAGCAATTTTCAGAGAGGGACCCAAAACTCTGGAATGACCAAATCAACTAGTATCCCGGTAGCCAATCTTTCCCAGCAACAGGGTATCTCAGACCAATGTGGACTCTATAAAAGTGGATTCACCCCGAGACATTAAAGTGGACCAAAGGCCAGTTATGCTGCACATGCTTTAAAATGAAATAGGTCAGAGGCAAACAACTGGAGAAAAAAAGATTATAAATGAGACAAATAAAGCATTTTTATAGTAATAAAACCTTGAATAAAAATGGCGCTAACTGGACAATGCCAAAAATCAGGAAGTCCCAGCACACTGAGTAGCTCAGGCTGTGAGGGTAATTGTAAAATTGAGGGCAGCAGCAACACCGACAGGGTAATTAACCAAGAAGAAAAAATGAAAAGAAAAAAATTTGGAATCAACTATCAACAAAGGCAGAAGGTTAGTGATTTCAGCCCTTGTGTGGCCCCAGTAAGATAAGTGCAGCGGTTGGGCCCTTGAGAAAGGCCCCTCAGCCCACACTGCTTCAGGTGGTATTGGGCTGTGTAAAGTCTACTGGTGAGATGCTTTGAATAGAAGCATCACTTAAACAACGTAAGTACTTTTATTAGCATACCCATTTCTACAGAGTTGTTTGATGTCATTGGGAGTGTGGTGAGCAACAAGTCAGTTTCGAGAAAAGCATTCATGAAGCTCACCACAGCCCAGGTGACAAACCCTGGGTTTGTGCAGAGCAGGGACTTGAGGTAAGGTTTTTGGCCTGAAAGCAGATGACAAATCAAGCACATAGCGCGGCTCACAGCTCAGGTGATGATTTTTTTATTTCATTTTTTTAAAGTCATGCTGTGTTTGTATTTGTATGTACATTGGGGTGCAAAAATTTGGGCACCCCTGGTTTAAATGTCTGTTACAATTAATCTCCAAGTGATTGAAAGCAAACCTGAACACTAAATGCTACAAAGTTAAACATAACATAAATGACAAAAATGTTTTTTTTAATTTAATTTTTCTGAGTTTTTAAATGAAAAAAGGGCCCTGTGCAAAAGTTTGGGAACCTTTTGGATTATTCTGTTATCTTTTAAGAAGATGATTACTAAAGCCCAGACCCAGGTGATTTACTTGTTAGGGCTTCAATGAGTCAGGTGAATATAATTCTAGGGTTGAACTATTCTGACGTAACTCCATGCCTTCTAAAGTATCCAACTGTGGTGGCTTTTGTGTCTGGTGTTAAAAACCATGTGTTCCTCTAAACAGTTGTCCAAGAATGTCAAAATCAAGATAATTCACTTCCACCAACAAGGAGAGGGCTACAAAAAACTCTCGCAACGTTTCAAACTACCCATTTCTACTGTCAGAATCATCATAAGAAAATGGAAAATAAATGGAACAATTGAAGTCAAGGCAAGATCTGGAAGACCAAAAAAAAATTCAGATAAAATGGCCCGAGATCTGGTGAGAAATGCTCAGAAAACCCACACATCACTGCAAAAGAGCTGCAAAAAAGAGTAGCAGAGACACATGTCTAGTTGTTCACAGGACAACAATACAGTGTACCTTAAACAACAAAGACCTATATGGCAGAGTTGCAAGAAAGAAGCCTTTTCTACGACCTCAACACAAAATTAAGCGTCTGAAGTATCCAAAAGAAAACCCTTGAGAAACCTCAAGCCTGTTGGAACAATGTGCTTTGGACTGACAAAACCAAAATTGAACTTTTGGCCACAACCAAAGAAGGTATGTTTGGAGAAAAAAAAAATGAAGCATTTGTAGAGAAGAATACGTTGCCAACTGTTAAGCATGGAGGTGGATGCATTATGTTTTGGGGTTTGTAGCAGCTGGGGGCACAGGCAATATTGTGCGGTTGGAAGGAAGAATGGATTTCACCAAATATCAAGACATTCTAGAGGCTAATGTTCAAAGCTCAGTCCAGAAATTGAAGTTGAAGAGACGCTGGGTATTCCAGTAAGACAATGACTCGAAGCATACCTCAAAATCCACCATGAAGTACCTCCAGGAAAGACAGATGAAGGTTTTGGAATGGCCATCACAGTCCCCAGGCTTAAATATTAATGAAAATCTGTGGAGAGACCTGAAACATGCCGTGCATGCAAGAAGGCCGAAGAATATTTCTAAGCTAGAGGTGTTCTGTCAGGAAGAATGGGGAAAAAATTCCAAAGACAAGAATGGAAAGACTGGCTACAGGAAGCGTTTGCAAGCTGTTATAGCTGGCCGAGGAGGAGTTACAAAATACTAGGTTCCCAAACTTTTGCACAAGGCCTTTTTCCTTGTTTTATTATTTTGAAACTGTAAAAAGTTAAAAATAAAAATTATTCTTGCTTTAAAATGTGATGAAATGTGTCATGTTTAACTTTGCAGCATTTAGTGTTCAGGTTTGCTTTCAATCACTTGGAGATTAATTGTAACAGATATTTAAACCAGGGGTGCCCAAATTTTTGCACCCCACTGTACATATGTATACATTTTAGGAACCTCATTGCGATCAAGTGCAGCAATCACTGTATGATGGCCAAAATCAGTCTGCCTGAGATATGCATTTAGAGCACGAGATACATATTCCAATTGGACAATTACACAAAGCTCACTGCACCAACTACTAAAGCATGCCTTTAGAACAAGGTCAACCGAGTGAGGACTCTGCCTCAAATCTCGCCGTAAGTTGCTGATGTGTCTTAAAATCAGCGTCTTACTTGCCAAACTTAAACAAAATTTTCTTTGAAGGAATGGGCATGAGCAGCACAGTGCAATCCTGCACACAGGCTAATCTCAACGACTGACTGCAGCCCAGAATTAGTCTTACTGGTGAAGTTGGGAAAATATATGAAAGCGATAGAAAAGCGAGAGGAATCAGAGCAGAATGTGAAAGAGTAGGAATGAAAGGGCAAACCTGGAGGCTGTGTTCATACTGAAATCTTCCTTCAGCACGAAAAAAACTTGTCACACTCGCAAACGTAATAACACCCCACAAACACGATAAACTTCAAATGTCACACAACCTCTATTATGACAATGGGTAAAATGTAAATAAAAACAGAAAGGATTAATTTTCAATTCCTTTAGACTTGTATGCGATTGAGAAAAGTACAAAGACGAAACAATCACGTTTTATCCCATCAACTTTATTGTGGGAGAGCATTTTACAATTTATGAGCATTGACCGTAAAAAAAAAGCCACATAACTCCTCCAGTATAATGTAATTCATAATATGAATAATAATGATAGCATTATAACATGTTAGTTATAATCTTAGCACAACCATAAACATAGAAAATGCTTAAAAGAGTCCTTCAATTGAATATTTTTATACAACCATGATCTAACCAGATTATTCTTGGGCAGGGTCACAGTGGAGGGCAAGAGACTGTCACAGCATGCAATGGGTGTGAGGCATTGCAGAGATCACACACTTACAGACACACACACACGGACACTCACACACATTGTACTTACATCTTTATGAGGACATTACATTGACTTCCATTCATTCGTCCTGTGTCTCTACAGCTTTTCCCTAATCTTAACAATAAGCAATGCCTATGCCTAACCCAAACCTTTACCCTAACCTTAACCTATCCATAATTCTAACCTTACCCCTAACCTTAACTAATAAGTCACAATTCGCCTTTTTAGTTGCGAGGACCGGCCAAAATGTCCTCACTTCCCAAAAAAGATTTCACTTTGTTGGTTAAGAACTCATGCCGGTCCTCAGTACATAGCAAGTACAAGAACACACACACAGTCACACGGACACAAATAAACACACACATGCACACTCTAACCTATGAGTAAAATAGAGTCTCCCTTAAGCTTGAAATGCTAGTCTTTGGGCTGGGGGAGGTGACTGTGCAACCATAAGGAGCCCTATGACATCATGCAGAGAGCGTGTGAACGCCACACAGAAAAGCCTCAGGCCAGAACTGAACCCACAATCCTCTTCTACCACCCACTGTGCCACTGTTCAATCAGCATCATAACATTAAACAATGTAAATGAACAGACTTACTCACTGAATAATTAAGACATCAAGAGTTAGTCATTCACATGACAGATGCAGTTCCTGGACATTTGGGGCCAAATTCATGAAAGGCGTTTTGCATGCGTTTAAGTGGTTAAAGTCTCAAACTGTGTCTAAATGCGTATCGCACGCGGACAGCTAGATACATGCATTTTTCTCATTTTGTGCGGTGTCCAGCGGCCGCTTTGGAATCTGCGCGCCATTTGGCCAGGAAGCTGTGTGTAACTATGATTACAATAACTCAAGGGCGTCAATAGCAATGACCCCGATCCCTTTATGGTTGTCTTCACTGTGATATAAGTTTTCGTTGACATGATTGCGGGAGGTGAAACACTGGCAGTTCTAAACCTATTTATTGAAGTGTGTATCACATGCGAGTAAGGAAAATGTCAGAGAGAAAAAAAAAAATAAATAAATAAATAAAGCAAAAAATTTTACAAGTGATCCGCAGCTGGGTCTCCTTGAGCTCATACGAAGACAAAAGGACGTCATTGAAGAAAAGAGAAGTGGTGCAGAGACTAGACATCTTGGAGGAAAAATTTGTCTGGTTTGTCTGGTTATGAGACAGAACGCAAACAGTTGTGGTCAGAGAGATCTCATCTGAGCTAGGCATTCAGGGAAGTGGAGTCCCTCAGGGATCGGTGTTGGGACCCCTGCTCTTCCTCATCTAAATTAATGACCTTAATTGGAAAACTAAAGCAAATTAGTTAGGTTTGCGGATGATACTAAATTGGGGGTTTTGTGCACAGTTTAGCATCCACTAAAGTGATTCAGGATGATTTAGATAGAATTTAGAATTGGGCAGAAATGCAGCAAATGAAATTCAATGTAGCCAAATGTAAAGTTCTACATTTTGATGGTAAAAACATTAGACAGGATCATTTCATGGGAGGTTCAAAAATGGAGTGCACTCCACATGGAAAAAAAAAGATCTGGGAGTGATTGTTGACCAAACCCTGACAGGTTCTAGCCACTGTGTTCAAGCAGGTAAAAAGGCCAACAGGATACTATGATGTTTAGCCAAAAGCATTGAATATAAATCTAAGGAGGTTACACTTCTCTTGTACAACACATGCGTCAGACCACATTTAGAGTATTGCGAGCAGTTCTGAGGACTATACTTCAAGAAAGATATTGAGGCTTCAGAAAAAGTTCATAGAAGAGCCACAAAGTTAATTTCTGGTATAAAAGATGATAGCTATGAGGAAAGGCTGAAGATTCTCAATCTCTTCAGTCTTAGTAAAAGAAGACATTGGGGTGATCTGATTAAGGTCAGTATGTTTAAGGGATTAAAAAGTCAATTATGCAGGATTACTTAGGCCAAATTCCGTTAGCAGAACTCAGAGTCATGAATTGAAGTTAGCCAAGGGTAAATTTTGGCCTGATATTTAAGCAATATCACACGAGAGGGAGTGATATTGTTGCTGAATATAATCATTACTGCGATGCGGTCCTAGGCACGAGGCCGCAGCCCGAGTGCCAAAGATATCACAGCCGTGATGATATTCAGTAACAGATATTCCCTCTCGCGTGATATTGCTTTTATACAACAGTTCTACAAACGCCACTTATTAGTTGACAGCAATAAGCAACAACTGATTATGATTTCATTGTTTATTTAATCAGTCAAGTGGCTTTGCCAGCACAAATAGTCCCACAAATGGATCGGGATTTGACTGCTGCTAACAATGTAGCGCTAAGTTTGTGGTCAGCAGTTAGTCTAAATAACAGTTATTAAAACACCTGTGAGCGGAGTGATTTTGCTATTATATGTCCCAGTAATGTTGTACTCTATCAGCACTCATGGAATGCCTCTTGTCCAATCAAATTATTCGGTGGGAACTAACTGTTGCATAATAGGAAATATTTTTTTTTATGCAGAAAGTGATCTCAGTGTGGAATAACTTGCCTGGCCATATTGTGGAGGCAGAAACTCTGGGAATTTTCAAGACCAGGGGTGAATTAGAGCTACATACCATTTAGTCATCGAATATTTCAAGTGTCAGGTTCACTTCAGCGATAGGAAAATGGCGAGCCTAGTGGGGCTGAATGGCCTGTTCGTGCCACTCATGCTATGTTATGTTACATTAGGTGTTGTTGTCCTGTTCAGGAAAACCCACTCAGCTTCAGGATGTACCATCGCATCCTCTTCATGTTCCTCCTGTGCAAGTTTGAGTATTGGTACCACATCCATGATAAAACCTGTACTGTGGCAATCAAGGGTAAACAGTCCCTATCTCTGAGGTCTCACCGAAGGTTTCTTTTGTTAAATTCATACTGGCAACTATGAGATGAACAACAGTGTCCACATAGTCAGCCTGTGAGAATTGGTGATTAAGTAAATGGATGGGATAATTACCTGTTAATGCCAGTTAGCTGCGTGTAACAGATAAATGCCTTTCATGAATTCGGCCCTTCCTGTTAGAGAAAGCGGAAAAGAGCTCATGCGCAAAGTATGATGACAGACGGGCATCTCTCGCAGCAGACTGGCACACGCAGCCATCAGGATAGCCCGGTCGACGGACGCAACTTTGGGTGCATGTCCTCGTAAACATCTTCATGAGCGCGAGGATGAAACTGTCCCCTACTCTTCTGGAATCTCCTTATCTGGGGTGAGAGAAAGTGCGTGCGTGCATGTGTGTGTGTGTGTGTGTGTGTGTGTGTGTGTGTAGAGAGAGAGGGGGGGTGGGTGAAATATGAGAACAGTTTATCCTGCGGGTTTCCTAAACCATTTTTTTTATCATGGCAATGATGACTGGTTGAGCAACTACACACAAGCGCGATGGAAGTGAAGTAGAACTGCTCAAGATGAGCTAAAATTAGAATGTGCTCAACTAGAAATTATACTGCTGATGTATAGACAGCAATGGCATTCTGTGTATTTTTTTTTTTTTTTTTAAACCACAATTTAATCATTCTGATGGCTAGCAAACCAAAAAAACAACTTTATGGGAAGACTAATTTACTCTAAACTAGCCAACTTTTAACCACTTTGGGCAGAATACAAATACAATACAGAATACAAATAATGCAGAATACAAATAATCCTGTCATGCATGAGCCTATTTGGGCTTTATAACTCAGTATTTGTGTCACAGAGACTCTGGAAAATTATTCCAGTGAAGCGAGACATTTGTAAATTCAATTACAAAATTATTTAGGAATTAAATTTCAGAATTTACGGACACCGGTGTCTATATCAGCGCAAAGGGGTAAAAATGCAACATTTTCAATTTTTCACAGGTTGTATCAACACATAGCATATACATACATAACTTAAACACATATACATAACAAATATACATATTGTTTCCAAAGGCCCAGAATTCCCAGTTACAGCAATGATCAAGGGTTGGTTCTTACCTTGGGGATAACGCAGATGAAAAAGAGGATGCACAGAAGGAGCAGGCAGCAAGTGGTCACCGCCAGCATGATTGCCATCATCTTAGCATCACCACCATTACAATCATCCGTCCCACTGCACGAGAAAAGGCAAGTGATATTGGCAGTGAGAACCAACAATGGACACAAGATCTGGATTGTCGGTGTGAAATATTGATGCCCACGAGATCTAGACTGTCAGCGAGAGGCATCAATGCTCACAATATCAAGCATTTGAAAACAAGAACCAATAAGAATAGCAGATTTCACCTGCGGCAGATGGTCAAATTATTCCAGAGGAGACAAATTATTTAAACTGGGCCAAACTGCATGAAGAAACAAGTTGCATGTTTACCTGCCTCTGGATTACACAAAGCAATAGAAAGGAAAATAATTGAAAACTCGACAAGTTGCCAGTTTAAGGGATTTTTGGCCCCCTCAATTTGCAGTTCGGCTGCCACCGCTTGATCACATAGCAAGGACCATCAAGGCCAGCAAAACCAGATAATCTGATCTGCTGTTTCGGTTCCCAATAACACGACCAGTGACAAATCAGCTGCAACAGAGCTAATACTAGTCAACTGTGGCCAAGAGTGGACTCCTGTAACCTCCATAAGAGTTGAATGAACACAGAATGTTTTACTATGATGTTTTTTTTTTTTTTTGTTCTGCACACATTCAATTGGTTAATGTCATTTAGATGAAAACAGTTGGTCTTTGATGGGCCACATTTGAGTAATGATGAGGAGAACCGAGATAGGAGCAGCTGTTCCTTTCAGCCCTCCTCAGTATTTCAGAAATATGAATCTCCTAGAAGTTATGCGTTTCACAAAAACTGGCGACACTGCTCAAAACCACAGATTAAATCAGGATGTATTGTAAGTCCTAAATGTATGGCTGGACCGAATTTTCTTTTTTGTCTCCATATTTGTCAAAATGGAGACGACTGGTAGGCAGTAGACTAATTGGTTTGGTTTGAGGTGGTAAACACCAACCTGTTTCCTGGCTGAAGGCAACAGCAGTGGTCGGGCTCTTGGTGGTGGGGGGGTCTGCAAGTAAAGCATTCAGGCAATCATACATCAGTTTAACCATTACCTCATATAGCATGGGTGTCCATTCCTGGTCCTGGAGAGTCACAGGGTCTGGTTTGTTTTACCTGGAGCTGCAGATACACCAACTTTTACACTATTATTATTCTGGCATCTTTATTTGTTTTTTTGTTTCTACTACTTGATTTCAACCCATTTGTATAATTATATTAAACATCAATAGACCTCATATCGCTTGTAAATTCAGTTAACATTCACTTAGCCAGCCAGTGGAAAATGGGCTTCCCCACTATAGCCCAGCTCAACCAGAGATTTCCACCCACCAGGAAGTCTATGAGACATTTTTTTCTGTAAATACCACTATATAAATTAAAATGGCATTGGACTTTTTTTCTCCCTTAAATTTGACAGCCCCTGTAGACCCAACAAACCAGACAAGGCAAGTTAACCACCAGATTAACTGCTTTGGCCCATCAATTAAGCGGCGACCATCAACAAAATCCAACAGACTCAGCAGCTCTCCGAGACCAGTACTGACCACCCCTGTTGCTCAAGATCACTTCAAGAACAGCAACAGGGACGAACAAATAAAAGACTCACGATCGTTCAGGGATTTAAGATGGTTTTCAGCAAAATATAATTTGATAGGAACTCTTTTGTCTGAACTGTCACGTTCACCCATGTTTTCTCCGGTTGCAGAGAAGCTCTCTACTTTCCTTCCTCAGTCTGAATACATGTAGCATGCCAAGTGTGCACTAAATGATCTATTGGTTGAGAGTGTATGTGAATGGTGTCTGAGCCTTGCGATAAACTGACGACCTTTTGAGGGTTACATTCTCACCCCTTTTCCTTTACATAATGGGATTGGTTCAGCGCCTGATGTACTTACCAGCGATGTAGACCATCACAGCCTGGTCTTCTCCCAAGCTCTTCAAGAGCCTATTGGTGGATGGGTCCACTCTGTTGTACTGACACCAGTAGAGGCCAGAGTTGCTCTCTGTCTGGTTGTTGATTGTTACGGAGAACATTCTCAATTCTCCTGCTGTACTGACTCTACTCTTGAACTTTTCCGATATTGTCAATAGACGTGGATGACCGTTGAGATAGAGCAGTTGTTTCGGCTCAGGCTGACTAAAGTACAGCGTGAGGGCATCTTGATTCTCCTTTGTTGAACAGACGATGGTCATATTGCCTCCTGGGCTTATCTTCACAAACCTGATGTTTGTGTTCCCTGTAATTGGGAGATATACACACAGTGGAACTTAAGAACCTGCAAGAACCTGCAGCACAGCCTCCAATGACTTTTCAAACCATATTACGAAAAATAACACACGCACAGCAGAAGAGCTGGCCGTAGCGGGTGGCGGTGGGAAGGTGTCACTGAAAGGAAATGAATCTTCTAAGTTGGCCAGAACCCCAATTTTCAGTTGAAGAACTGCTGTTGAGCTCCTTAGTGCGGTGCTTGAAATAAATTAGCCAAAATTTCGGACGCCACTGGAAAAATAGATGGAAAATCGCTACAGACATCTGCGTGACGTGTACAACTGAACAATGAGGCAATATTCAGTGACACAAGTCAGTTTTTTTCCCCCCATGGGCAATATTTCAGAGCAGCTTTAGCCAGAGGAAACGTCTGTTAGAACATCGTCATCCTATTATGGGTCTGTCAGTTGAATAAGAACAGATGATGAGCGGTAATTTCTAGTTTTTAGCCTGCTGCCAGTGCCCCCACCCCCAAACACACACACACCTCCCCCCTTCAGAGGCCAACTGTATATTGAATTTACCATTGAGATAAACAAAACATTATGGTGAATCCCCTCAGAGGGAAGGGTACAACAATACAAAAATTAAAGAAAACAAAATATGATAAAACAATAAAGAATACAAGACAGGCTAATATAGCAACAAAAGGGGAGGGGCATTCTGTGGGATTTGTGACATGGCTCCAGAATTTTTTTTTTTTTCCCTGAATTTTCATGAAATACCTGGTGGATGTGTTAGTTGACATCCAAGAGTTCCTGAAAAATGCATTTTGGCTTCATGGATAATTGCACTCATGGCAAGTATTTACCGTTGTTGATTTCATGACTGTGACCGGCATCAACATATGGAATTTTTAAATTTACATTTTATAAGTTAGTCATGCCAGGCATTGAACTTAGATTGATGCATTTATGTTGTATAACCATTTTGTACATGTTTATAGATAGGAGGCTGTAAGGCTTGATATTTGAAATTAAAATTATATATTTCTTATTAAAAAATATGTAGCTGTCTCTCTCACAAAGCAAATGTATCCATAATATTGATCAATACAAGTTTTAATGGTTATTATTTTATATATCAAGTGACAAAAGTGTCCTGTCTATAACATATTGCCATGTCCTGTCCGTAACGCACATTGACACCCCTGTCGAATCCATCTGTTCAAATATTTATTTGAGAATTCCTGAATGATATTCCTTTGATATAAGGGTACATCACTGGATGACTGAAATTGAAGAATATCACCTAAATGAAGAGAATCTTTGATTTAACCCACTTCACAAAAAAATTCAATGTCGCAATCTGTCCTGTCTGTAACAGTTTTTCTTTTATGTAATTAAGTGCATTAATTACCGTCAATGACATTCATTCTTACATCACCTGAAGTACTCCCAGAGTTCTTCAAATTCAGCCATTCAAACAATTCAGAGGACCAACACATTAGTAGCTGCAATGGAATTACTTCTCTAAATGTCCTGTCCGTTACAAAATGAACGCCACGGAATGCCCCGGGACCAACATAGACAGGACACAGACTAAAGGATCAAAGGGCACAGATATCGATGGACAGCCAAGACAAGACTTACAGACATAAATGGGACATAGATAAAAGGACAGAAATGCATAGACCTGGACAGGATCAATGTCACAGACAAGGGCATAAACTGAAGGACCCAAATGCACAAGCACAGAAAGGACAAAACAATGACAGACAGTATAAACTGAAGGACTAAAATATAACACAAAATAAGGAATAGCCTGTTGGTAACTTTCTTTCGAGAAATAGTAGGAGAGTATGTAATTATTTGTCTTTGCCGTTCAGTGTGCATTGTGAACAAGTGTCTTGGGTCCACAAACTCAATTTTACTTATTTTTTGCTGAATAATGTACACAATGTGGATTAACTCATGCTGTGTGAGTTGTAGGTTAGTATGAGAAGGCTTTCCTGCAGATTTAAGAGCAGAAGTTTATCTTGGGAGAATAGAATTAATCCTTTGCTCCCAGTAAAGCAATGGGAAAAATAACGGCACCATTTGTGGAAATTAGGTTGTACAATTCGGTAAAGTTTTTCTTTAAATTTGCAAGCTTGTAAATTCCTTCACTGAAGGCTGTAGGTTGGTTTAATGTTAATTTTTAAATTTTAGACAGACTTTATTTGGAGGAACTGGTGTATTGTGTTCCCTGTATTGTGTTTCCACATGTTCCCTGTGCCTTTTCAGATGAATACCTTCATGACCTTTAAGTACCTGGTCCAGAAGTGTGGTATCTGTAAAACACAAATACCACACTTCTGGACCAGGTACTTAAAGGTCATGAAGGTATTCATCTGAAAAGGCACAGGGAAGATGTGTGATGCCATTTTGTTTTCATATGTTGAATCCAAGTGGTGTTTTGTTCAGTAAGAAGTCTTATTTGGTGATTGCTGACGGAAGACAAATTTTCAGGACGATAAAGTTGTATTTAATTGTATTCAGTCCATAGTGGTTTGGCATAAACTCCTGGTGTAAATGATAAAATTTACTGACAAATTCTCTTCAACTTAGTAAATTTGTAAAAAGGGACGAACAAAGTTAAGTACAGAGAATTATTTTGGTTAGTTTTGCAGAACTAGCATAAAATCAGCAAGAAGTTAGCAAAAGATAAATTTTGCATGAACATTAAAAAGTATTTTTTAAACACCATAGAAGTGACAGCGTAAGAACGTCGAGTTTTAACTTCAATTTTTTTGTGATTATGTAGGTGGAAATGCTTTTATCAATGTCTCATCAGACATGAGAATATGCTGAATTATCTAACTCGGGCCTGAAAAAATCTGATACTTTCAATGTAATATAGTGTAAGACTATTCATTCCGCATGTCTGAACATGCAAAAGCATAACATCCATCATTCAGCAAAAAAATTCATCATTCAGCACAGTATTAAAAAAAAAAAAAAAAAAAACTAATCGGAAAATTGCATTACGAATTTCAGAATCAAAGCTAAGCAGCCCCATTGAGTAAATGAAGCTGTATGCCAGTAACTTCTCAGCAAAATGACAAATACAGAGGGAAAACAGTGAGAGAAAAATAGCACCGTGACCACTGTCAAACTCACCCTGAGCCCAGGTGACAAAACTAGCCGCAAGAAGCACCAAGCGCAGATTCCGTGCCATTGCCTGAGTACCTCTTCACAACTCTCGAGAATTAACTTCACTGCCTCAAAGGACAGGAAATATTCGCAACCCAGCAACTATGTTTTAACCAATCACCAACCGCAGGGCTTCATAAACAAGCTAAGCTTAAAAAAAATTCAGGGCCAGTTTCTTCAAGTGTTTTCATTTGTTATGGAGAAAACTCAGTTCTAAAAAACTATTTAGATCCTCAAAGTTTTAAGGACTTCCAGCAATAGTGCAGTTTCAGATATTTAATCATCTGAATTTGCAGCAATAGTGGAATGTAATCCACTAATTGAAATCAATTCAAATCTGAATATGAACATGATAATATGTCCAGCAGTAAAAATATTCCCTGGTGCAAGTTGCTACATCTCTCATTTAGTCTCTCACAGAACACACCGCTGTTATTCATCCAATTCATGTGGCATTGAATTCAATTCACATCAGTGGCCTGTTGACATATTGTAGCAGCACAAGTTTCTCAGTAGCTGTAAAGAACATAGTTGAAAATATTTAACTACAGTATGGAGACTAATATTTGAAGAATAATAATATGCATTTGATTTTTTACAAGATTTCTGAGCCTTAGGTACACTACCAATCAAAAGTTTTAAAACACGCAAAACGTTGGGATGAAAAAATTAAATACCTACAATTTAAAAAACTAATTATGTAAATCGTAGATTCTTCAAAGTAGTCTCCTTTAGCCATAGAACATCGGCAAGCATTTTCATTGTATGCCACCTACAAGGACCATCACGTGGTTCTGAAAGTTCACACCCTACATGGCTGAAGAAGCTCCCAAAGACATGCAGCATTGACAGATTTTTAAGTCACTAAATATAAACTTAACCTAAGCCTGCTAGCGGTCAGGGCACTAGTGTCCTAAATAATCATGAATTGTTTTGAATTTATGTGTGGACAGTCAATATAGGTAGATTTTTGCTTCTTTGTAGTAAAACTAACGTGACTACCTGACAGAAATTTCCACCTGCTGGTCTTCGAGAGGCCCTCTGATATTTTATCTATACTCTGTAAATTAATACAACATATCGATACATATTTTAAAAATGCGTAATATCCTAATGCAGAAATGGTTTTTTTCATTGAGTTGTAATTTTTTTTTTCCCCACTCAAGTTTTTGCTGATTGTAGTCACCCCGTTTAGTGAGTACAATCCGCTCCTATTAGTTGCAGATGTATTCTGCCAAGATGCAGCACCAAACATTTTAACAACTTATTTTTCCCTGCTACCATTAGCTTTGTCTCTTTTGTATAATTTGTTTGAATGTTGGTTGATGTGTTGTTTGTATTTAGTTATTTACCGCTGACTGTGCAACAAATTGCCCTTCAGGGATGATGAAGATCACCCTTAGCTTGGCCTATACCCTATTGATACCCAACACATTGGGTATGGAAATTTTATACAACTTATATAGTCAATAGTAGATGGATGCCAATTCAGACCTGACCCAGGTCTTTCTTGGAAAGTAAACTTTGCACTTCACCCCCAAATAGAGGAACCACTAAAGAGTGCTCCATTTAAAAGAGGATTCATGAGAGAAACCATTTCAGAGAAACTATTCTAAGAGAGAAACGGTGTCAAGTTTCATTGCAGGACAGAACCCAACGGTTCCATCTACACAGGGTTAGGCATAAACAGCCATCATATTGCGTAGGTGTCGACCACCCACCAGTAGAGGGAGGGAACTCCTAAACCAGTTTTGCGGGGGTTATGAGTGATGAAAGCAAAGAAGAAACCACAGCTCCTCACTGGGGCGCTGCATTTCCGCTAGACTCAAAAAGCAAAATTGGCAGGCCACAAGAGAAAATGTCATGAAGTCTGCCAAAGCTGCTTTTTTAAAACATGCAAAATTACAGCATGGTATGTGTTATTTTATGTCCCAGCCCACCCCCAATACAATCAACATTAATAAGAAATGAAAAACTTATTTATAAATAAGAACATACAATTCTGCATTGATTCTATATTTGGTTCGATCAGACATTTTTTTGGCTTTAGTTTTCCCGCCCTCATCAGGGTTCTGTGGTGTGGCAATTGCCTGCATAACATCTCACTGGAAATTTTTTCTGCTCTGTTTCAATGTCCCATAGCCACTCCAACGGCATACCCCACGGCTCTGCCCTTGGTCCCCTAATTTTTTCTACTCTACATCCCCCAGTCCTGAAATTGGTGCTCATAGTTTATCATAAGTGATTGTAGGATTGCCACTCACCACCTTAAAGGTCCCCTATTATGTCACCAGGTGCACAGCTAGTTAGTTATTACAAGCCATTTCAAAATCTTTTCCCTCTTGACATTACATGGGGAGGTTACCAACCAGAGGCAAGAAGAACTGATCACCTCCAGCCAAGCAGTCAATCAGATTTCATTATTCTGGGTGGTCAATCCCCTTGTGATGTCCGGTTTGGGAGACTTTGAACTGGCTCACAATGGCTAATTAGCTGTGCACCCAGTGGCATAATGGGGGACCTTTCAATTGCAGAGGGAGATTAAATGCACTCCATCTGAATACACTGAGTTGTCTCCTACGAAATCCTTACACCCCCCCACATCCATGCCCCAATGGAAGCTCTCTCCCCGTTCACTAGCCTATTATAGGTTCCTTATGATGCCAGACCCTCATAGAGACAGAAGATGACAAAGGAGATAGATATCAAAAATTTCTGTGTTTTCAGTACTTCTGCTATTTCTGTGCCATTGTAAGTCACCAGCTTTATTTAATATTGTTAGACAGCTTTATTAATTTGCTAAACAAAGCCATTGGAGAGTGAAAAAAACTGATATTGCACCGCAGTTGCTGATAGCTGAGGGCGCTCCAGGTAACAAGTTATTTTCTAGATTCTGAATGTGCATTCCTCCACTGACAAGAAGATGCAGGTGTCATAGGTGGTTGCAGTCGTCGTCATCATAGGTTAGACGGATAACCACAGTCGTCTTGACTATGCTGGCTTTAGTGATAGGACGTGCTGAGAACTGATGACATCACACCATTTTCACGGTCTTCAGGCTCTAACAAGTCGTTTCCTCCTCTTCTTCGATCTCAGGAGCTTCTAAAAGGCAAAACGGTTTACTTGCGGAGCCATTCAGCACCCATGACATCAGATTATCAAGAGTCACTTCGTGGCTTGGTAAAAATGGTCACCATATTACGTTATTCCTCCTACCTCCACCCCCCCAAGTTACCTTATTGAGGAGAAAAAAAAAAAAAAGGTGGTTGCATGAACATTTTAGGAAAAACCCCATAAAAAGCCACAAAATCTTGGCCATTTTCTGCCTAATTATGTGTCAAATCACCCAAGCTTGACGCCCAAAATCTCAAATGTCGCTGAAACTCTATCAGATGGTGTACAATCATGAAAGAAGTAATCCTTACACGTTTTTATAAAAACGTTTAAAGAATAACCTCGCTTCTTCAGGAGACTTGACAGTCCCTGCTGAGATAATGAGCTCTGTTCTGATTGGCTGGTAAATGGGGGAAAGACGTGGGAGGGAGGTGCAAGACTGTGGGAGGGAGTTGGGCACACAGGCAGAGCAGGTGGGCCTCAACTATGCACTGGTGTGTTTCCGGAAAGCACAGATGCTAACTTACATAATTAGAACCATTGACTGTGAACGGACAAACTACGCTTTTGGGGGACCCACCCCAGGGCAGGGGCTTCATTTATAAAGGATATGTAGGCACAAAAAAGATGCGTATGCCACTTTTTCTGAAGAATTTGAGGAATTAAAAAAAAAAAACTTGACGTAAAAAACAAGCGAAATCAATAAAATTATGCTCACTTGAAGAAATTCCAATTTAGGATCATTTTTTTGGAAGTTTTCTCCTTTATTTGGCAGTGCAGTAGCGAAAGACAGGAAAGGTGAGGAGAAGAATGGGGAAGACATGCAGTGAATGGCCTGGGCCGGACTCGAACCCAGGCTGCTGCGGGCAGGACTCAACCTTAATGTGGTATGCGCACATTAAGACATTCCAAGTTAATGTTGATTAAATAAATAAAAATTATACGCAGTGTCTTATTTTGAAACCGGATGTGATGCCTATTGGACGAGAGCGTGAATTGAAGATCCAGGGAGGAGCGAGGGGTGGATCTACAGGTGGATCTGACTGTATCAGACGAGGACCAGAGGATAGCCACACCCCTAAAGCATATTCTGGCTTTATCCTTTATTCTAGTCTAATTGGGACCATAATTTACAAACATGAGCATAATGATATATCGAAGGAGACTTGAAACTTGCGACTGATCCTGTAAAGTAATATGGAAAATCATTATTGAAATAATCAGGTGGAAAGTAGGGTCATCTTCTCATAGACTTCTATAGGATTGAACCTTCTGCAACCACTGACGTCGCCATCTGCTGGCCATTAAATAGAATGCAAATTTTAGAGATTTCCGCATTGACCCATGGACAGTATAAAAAGATGGACGCAGCATTTGGGTCTGAAAACTGAGGCCAATGCGGAAATCTCATATCCAGTTTCAAAATGACAAAATGGCGCAATTCAAATAGCCAAAAATCGCGGCTTCCTAAATGGTATACTGAAACCAATGAGTGCCGTTACGGTTGCTTCGTCCATCTTTTTATAAAGTCTATGCATTGGCCTCAGTTTTCAGACCCGGGTGCTGCGTCCATCTTTTTATGCAGTCTATGTTTGTGACAGAGGAAACAGCAGGAATTCCAAATCTTGTACTTCAAATGCTTAAGTGAAAAGGGTGGGAGGGGGTTTCAAAAGTCACCGTTTTCTGGGCTGTTAGATTCAGTGGAGACAAATGTATACGAGGACTGAAGTGGGTAAAAAGAAGCTTCCATAATATGGGTCCTTTACATGTCAAAATAAGAAAGAGTTTCATGAAGCAGTCACTGGTTTTGTATGGAAAAATAAAACTAACCGGAGACCTTGACAATCATATTTATTGAGCATACCTTCCTTACTTTGCGTGTCCTCTTCTTCTGTGCACACCTCATCTAAATGAAGGAGCACAGAAGAGGAAAATAAGGCAGGCATTACAAAAATGTGAGTTCCACTATCATGAACAAATACAGATGAACAGATACAGAGTATAGGGGTCATTCCGTGTCAATTCACCGAATGGCTCCCGCATGACCCCCTCAGATTTTCCTGAAAAAAATCATGTTGGTGGATTCACTTCTTAATAGAATAATCCCAAAATTGAAGGTCTCTACTGCCAATAGTTTGGCCACAAAAAATTATTAAAAGGACAAAGGTTTGGGCGATTTTTAGCTGTTTTTTTAGCATCGCCTTCTGAAGTTCTAATTTTGAGCTGGAATATCTTAAAAGTACTTGAGCCAGGACCTCCAAAGTTTGTATGTCAAATATCTGGTGCTACATCTGTACATCATTTAACTTTCAGCAGTCTAGCTCGTGTGTAACATGCAGTACTAGGTCCCAAGATTCTGTCGAAAATTTCTATTCGCGAACTGTGGCAGCACTTTTAAGGGCCTGTAAACTCATTAGTTTTTATGACGGGGGGTTGATATTTTGTAGGGGGTGTCTTTTGGACTAGGTACATGGTTTTCTGAAAAATTACCAATGTGAAGTAAATAGCATCTCAAAAATTGCTGATCAAAAATGAGAAAAAACACATTTTCCTGCAACTTTGAAGCTACATTCTCGTTGAATGACACCATGTATCAAATCCAACCCAAGTTCAACTTAAAGAGCAGGTTTTTGTTAATGATATATCCAAAAATTGTGATGGTGTTCTCTTTTTCCCCCAATATGAATTTTTTAAATTATGTTATATATTGGAATGCTAATTCTTGATTATAGTTTCGTAGTCTTGTGGACAGCTCTGTAATTATGTCAGAGATCTCAAATTTTGTACAGAATTCAAAAATTTTTTGTATTCCAAAGGTGGAAGCTCCTTCTACCACCACAAGCCATAGATATGTGCTAAAAGAGGAAGATATTAGAGCTGCAGATGTTTTCATGAAGGACTTCAAGTGACTCTTTAAATTGGCAGAACATGTTCTATCATATTCATTCTCTGTTATTCATTAGAACTGATAAGTTTTGTCTGTACTTTTGTATGCTGCAGAACATTTATCATTATCCCAATATAGCTGAAAAGTATATGTGTGTGAGTTGGTTAGCTGCAAGGGTATGGTTATCTGCAACATTTATTTTCTTAGAACTAATTGCAGACTAGATGCTACCTTACTTTGAAATAATTTTGACAATACTTTTTGTACAATTGTGTACTATCACATGCTTAAAATGCTCGATTTTGAACTGCACTAAAGCTTATTTTGATTTCCATTTTCAAGCTTCAATATCTTTCCATATACTAGTGTGAATGGCACTAATATATATTAAAAGTTAACGTCAAATGGTTTATAAGAGGCACAGTACAAAATTTGAGATCTCTGACATAATTGCAGAGCTGTCCACAAGACCATGAAGCTATAATCAAGAATTTGCATTCCAATATAAAACAAAATTTAAAAATTCATATTGGGAATAAGAGAAAGAACACCATCACAATTTTTGGATATATCATTAACAAAAACCTGCTCTTTAAGGTGAACTTGATTTGGATTTGATACATAGTGTCATTCAATGGGAATATAGCTTCAAAGTTGCAGGAAAATGTGTTTTTTTCACATTTTTGATCGGCAATATCTCAGATGCTATTTACTTCCCATTGGTAATTTTTCAGAAAATCATGTACCTAGTCCAAAAGACACCCCCTACAAAATATCAGCCCCCTGTCATAAAAACTTACGAGTTTACAGGCCCTTAAAAGTGCTGCCACAGTTCGCAAATAGAAATTTTCGACAGAGTCTAGGGGCCCATTACTGCATGTTACACATGAGCCAGACTGCTGAAATTTAAAGGATGTACAGATGTAGCACCAGATATTTGACATACAAACTTTGGAGGTCCTAGCTCAAGTACTTTTTAAGATATTCCAGCTCAAAATTAGAACTTAAGAAGGCGATGCTAAAAAAAGGCTCAAAATTACCCAAATTTTTGTCCTTTTAATTATTTTTTGTGGCCAAACTATTGGCAGTAGAGACCTACAATTTTGGGATTTTTCTATTAAGAAGTGAATCCACCAACATGAATTTTTTCAAGAAAATCTGAGGTGGTGATGCAGGAAGATTTTCTGAAATTTGGTGAATTGACACAGAATGACCCTATACCATTCTGCAAAGTTAGAGTAAGACATCAAATCAAAGCTGTAGACACTGCCATATTCTCTTCAAAAACTGACATGCCTTTGTGGCTGAACGAAACACAGCCCAGAGCTCTGTAGTTGTTGAAAAACCCACCTTTAACCATTTAAAGGGAGAGATCGAAAATCACTCGATTAGACTGTCATTAACAGCACATTCTAATGCTGATGTCACAACTACGACTTGCATTTGAAAACAATAGAGTTCTAGAGCATATTCTCAGAAATTTGAAAAAAAAAGGAAAAAAAAGAGAGACACTACAAAAGTCTTCCTCAGCATTAAGCCTCTAACCGGGTTAGAGGATGGACGAATAGTATTGCAACAGATGTTAAGAGGACCAACACAGACACCAAGTAATGTGACTCATGATAGGGCCACCATGAGCACAATCATCTCAGAGAACCCTGCCATAAACACTAGCTACACGAGCTCATGTCCATGGGAGCACAGCCCATAACTGGGTCAATACTCACTCTGTGGCCTTCTCCTCTGCAGCAGCACCAAAAACAGCAGTCCTGTGGTGAGAGAGCCCGCGACCACAATAATGGCCACAATCGAGTTATTGCTCCAGCGCTGGACCTGTTTACCTGAAGCAGCAAAACAGGGTCACAGGCTAATGCTCATAATTCCAGGCCACAGGTGCAACCAAACTGAGTCAGTAGGGATGAGTGGGCCTGTAGTGGTCAGAGCTGCCTAAATTCTAATCTAGACCTGTTCATTTTTTTTTTTTGACTGAGTGTTTATAGTCACTTGTGAATATCCATTAAGGTAGCAGTGAGCCACCTAGTTCTACATAGGCGCAACTACATGAATATCTAATTCTGCTTCGAAACCAAGCCCCCAATCCCACAAGGCAAGTTCTTCCTATACATTAAGGAGGAATCCATCCTTCCTGTTCATTAGTCATAAAGACGCGGAGAATCACGCATTTAGTGAGGTCCATAAGAGTTTGTACAGTGACATCATATTCAAATGCAGTAATTCTAACATGGTTCCCCCCTTATGGATGCGAAAAGACTCAAATTATAGTGGGCTCCAAAATTACTGCCATCCCTGACTGGCAATGCACAAACAATCAAAAAAAAAAAAAAAAAAAAAAAACATAAATAATCATTATAGAGAAATGAACTATACTTCGTGTGAAATACTTTATTAATGTTTCGATGGAACCAAAATCATAACAATCATTGGATACAATATAAATTTCAACAAAATTAAGGTTTCATAATAATTGGCACCCTTCATTTAGTACTTAGTGCAACCAACTCTGGCGAGGATAAAAACATGGAGTCTTTTCCTGTAATTTTTGACGAAGACAAACATTTGGGGGGATTTTGGACTGTCGCTCTAAGCAGATCCTTTCAAGACCCTTCACATTCATGGGATTGCATTTATCAACTGCTCTCCTCAAATCAACGCATAGGTTTTCAATAGGATTGAGGTCTGGCGACTGAGATGGCCATTGCAGAACGTTGATTTCGTTGTCACAGAACCATTTGTGTGCGGATCTTCGGGTATGCTTTGGGTCATTGTCTTGTAGGAAAGTCCACCTACGGCCAAGTCCCAGCCTTCTGTTGGAGGCAACCAGATTGTCAGCCAAAATATCCTGATACTTGGTGGAATTCATTATGCCATCAATCTAACTAGTGCCCCAGACCTGTGCAACTTTGGTCTCATCTGACCAAAGCGTTTTGTTCGAGTCAAAATTTAAATGATGTTTGGCAAACTCCAAGCGTTTGCTTCTGTCTTCTGGTCAGAAAAGGCTTTCTTCTGCCAACCCTTCCAAACAGCCTGTGCTTGAGCAGGTGGCACCTGATGGTGCTTTTTGAAACCTAGTGACCCCGAGATGCCACCAAAGCCTGCTATTTCTACAGAGTTTCTTGGGGATTTTGTTGCTTCCCTCACCATCCTCCTCAGTATCCTGGGGGGGGCAAAATGCAGTTGCATCCACTACCCTTGAGTTTTCATCAGTTCTATACCTTTGTAATTTTTTAATAATTTCCCCAGACAGTGCTAAGTGGCATGCTCAACCGTTTGTGAATCTTCTTGTAGCCATTACCATATTTATGAAGGTCTATGACCATCTGCCTCTTTTAAACTGACAGTTGTTTTGTTTTCTTCATTGTGTTGGATGACAAAGGTACATTGCATGTGTATTACCTTTTTTTTTTTTTTATACCCTAGTGAGACAGGAAGTGATGTAATGGCTCAATATAGATCCTTAACACCTAGATAAAACTTAAACAAGCGGAACTTAATACCTCATTTAATTTCGGTAGATGTTATTTAAAATAATCTTAAAGGGTGCCATTAATTGTGAAACCTCAACTTGGAGGAAATTGATTTTTTTAAATTAAATCAGCATATAATTTTGGTTGGTTCCACTGGAACATTAATATTGTGCAATATTTCACAGATGTTGTTAGAGTTTCTTTATAAAATATATGTTTTTTTTTTTTGTATTGTTTGTGCATTGCCAGTCAGGGGTGCCAGTAATTTTGGAGCCTGCTGTAAATGCAAACAGTCAGTTGCAAGGGTATTGACATCTATATGGAGTGAAGCTTGTGGATATTACAGCCCACTAAATGTGTCATTATCCAAATACTTCCAGAGCTAACTGTATACACACAGCAGCAACCAATGCACTCACTCACACACACACACACACACACACACACACACACACACACACACACACACCCTTGTACTTGTCCTTGAGGACATTACATTGACTTCCATTCACTGCGTGTCTCCACAGCCTTTCTACAATCTAACAATAAGCAATGCATGCCTAACTCAAACCCTTCCCTTAACCTTAACCTAATCCCGAATTCTAACCTTACCCCTAACCTTAACTATTAAGTCACAATTTTCCTCAATTTTTCAAAATGTCCTCACTTCGCAAAAATGTCCTCACTCTGTTGGAAAAAGAAACATTTTCTGATTCTCATTTTGTAGCAAGTACAAGGCCGCACACAATCACACACACACACACACACACACACACACACACACACACACACACACACACTGACAAGTTACCGGAGTCGCGGAAAGCAAGCAGTATCTCCGTCTCCTCCTCCTTGCTTCCGTCTCCCTGGATCACGCAGCACCTGTAACCTGGGGACAACGAGTGCGCCCTCCGCAGGTGATACTCGCTCGTCAGGTCGAACAGACCATCTCTCCTCTCCAGCGCCTCCGTCTCGGAGCTGCGAGTCCAGTTGGTTCCATACTGGTCAAACCAGTGAATTGTCCCGCGGGGAAACCCTCCCTGGGCCCGGCAGAACACGGACACCTCCATGTCGTCCTTAATGTCCCTCTCAGGTTCGGACCAGATGGTGGGCTTAGAATACCTAGCTGGAAGGAGGCCGATCAATACGTAAGCATTGACCAACCCTCATTAACGTAGGTCACGTCCAAACCGCTTCACAACGGCTGTGCCCTGATATGATGTTGACTAAACACCCGAATACAGCCCATTGCTCGCAACAGCAAGTATGTTGTAGATTACAGTGGATGAAATGGTTGTTAAATATGAAAAATTTCTAGTTTACTTACGACACCTGGATTATACGCATATTACCTTGGTTAGGCTAGTGAATTCAGGAGAACATTTTTCAGGACATAAGCATCATGAAGATGAAGAGGTGGAGCCATATTTTTGTGCAGTCATAGTCGGAAAGGTTACCAAGAAAGAAGTGGGTGCTTTTTATTTCATCGGCAAACCCTACCTCATCGGTCTTATCAGATGGTCAGACAGTGTTCAATACATTTCAGCACAGCCAAACACAGCACAACCATGGAAATGCTAAGTATCATTCATGCTAAGTAAGTAAGAAAGCAATTATGAAAGCGGCCATAGTTCCCTTGACTGAGTGCTGCCCAAACAACGTGCTGCATCACCTGAGCGGTAAAAATTCATGATTCTGCTGTCACATAATTTTACAGTTGCCTGAGGCTCAAAGCACTTTTAGATTTAGTACATCCCATAGGATAAGAGCCAGACCCAGCTTTGCAATGCAGTTCCATAGGTTTTCGCACCATTTGTCACATTGTGATTCTTGCTAATAAGCAGCTTAAAATGAATGGCCGTGTTGAATGAGTTGTGCTTTGTTCGAGATGAAAGTAAAACCCACAGGATGATAGATCTCTTGGAACAGGGCAGTGGAGAGGATCCAGAAACTCCGCAGTCTCAAAAAACAGTTGCTCCTAGGCTTTGGGTGCACCCTCTTGGTGTCATTCATGCAATAGAGACACAGGAAGGAGCTAGCAGCTACAGGTCAGTTTTAGTCATTATTTCACCCAAGAAGGCCTCACTGTATACAAGATATAAATCAGGTACAGTCCAAAGCTCGATCATTTCTGGCCAATGCTTTAATGGTTGAATTTAGAAACATAATTCATGGTTTCCCCCATGCTAACATTTGGCCAGTTCCTCAGTATGGGATCTCCGTTATGTCTCAGCAATATTTCCCTAAGATGGAGTTAAAGAATACAAGGTGACCAAAAAAGAGAAACTCACCAATGACACTCAAGCTAGTGCTCGTGTGAAGAGAACCTCGGTTTGTCAGGACGAAACACGTGTAGCGACCGCTGTCGTCCACCTGGATGTTTTTCACCAGGAGCCAGGCCTCCATTCTGCTCTTGCTCCAGCCTGATTCAAAGTGGCTCCCGTCCCCTCCTTTAGTGCCGAGAAAGGAAACCGTAGAAAGGGGACCCCCCAGGTGTACTCTCTTCCAGAGCGCCCCGAAAATGTTCAGGCCAGAGCTGACGCTCACAGAGCAACGGATCCGCAAGTCTTGACCATGGATCCCGAGGTTCACAGCTGGGCATTCTAATCTTCCAGGGCCTGAAAAATTGACCTTGGTGAGCACTTGTCCTTGAACAATCAAAAGAAACATTAGGCATCTCAAAAAAGAAGTGAAAAGTACCCACAGGATGAATTTCATTCCTTATATGTACAACTAAAAACCAAGTTTATTAAATGTGAACTTGACAATTGCTCCCCCATTTACACTTTGATGAACACCTGAAAGGTCGAAACCGGTTGTTCTTTAGAATGCATTATCTATAGCTATGTTTAAATAAAGGCTTTTTACACCAATGATAATTTTGTCCGTATCAAGACTGCCTGAAATGTATCGCTATGTTTGTGATGTTTCACTCCTTATTTTTTAACCCCCAAAAAAAATGTGATGATGGAGATTATCCTCCATGGAGAATTTGTCTTGTACCATTATCATCAGACAGTGTGGGAGCTAATGAGATATTCGGTTATCACGATGACATCACAGTTACCACAGGAAAACTAGTGTTTGCATTAGCTAGTGCCAAGGTTAGGGAACCCTGCTCCTGGAGGGCCATGGCCTCGCATGTTTTAGATGTCACTCTTCCCTAACGCACCCGATTCAAACGATTGCCTTGTTATCAAACCCAAGACCATTGCCTGAAGTGCTAATAATGGAAAGAGGTCACTTGCCATTAGAAGATACTCTCCAGATGAGGTTAGCAGAACAAATATAAACAAGCAGGAGGACAGGTGCAGCCATGCCCTGAAATAAATAAAAAAGGAAGACATGAACTTGGCTGGACTTTTCCCATGATGCACTGGAAGAAAGGCGTTTCTAAGAATGCCCGCTCAGTCCAATGACGGGTGGACCTGCCCGAGAGCAGTCAATGGCTGACTTCAAAGAATCAGGATGAAATGCGCTTTCGATGGACGCCCTTGTCAACTGAAATCAGTGCTTCAAAAAAAAATTGAGATTCATAAAGAAACCAAAAGGAAAACAGACAAAAGGTTCAAAAAAAGAACAAGAAAAGGTACGAAGGTTGAGCTAAGGAGAGTTCATTGTAAACACAGTAACACAATAATCCAAAAAATACCCCAATGAAGTGGCATTTCCTTCTTTAAAGAAATTCTGCAGTAAAATGAAGCAGACTGAATAGATACTTAATTTAAAAGAGAGTAAGTAGGACTTCAATCTCTCTTCAGCCAAGCTACAGTAAGAACATTTGTATTCAACAGGAGTGACAACATGCAACTGGCACAGTCTGATGGCCACACTTCAAAGTCCCAGAATATATATTTTTTTTCAACAGCTAAAGATAATTCTTCGATGTCAGTAAAACTAGGTTTTGGAGCTTGTCGGGCAAAAACAACACATTCAGTGACCTGCTAAATTTTGACTTGGTGAGGAATCAGTAAATGTAAGGCTCTGCTCTGACTGGCTCTCTCAGCATCAGGCAAAATGAGCAATGACCAATGAAATGGTAACATGTCTATGTTGGGCTGCAATAAGCAAATGACTCCCCTTGTGCCATTTTTAATGTCACACAATCAAAATGGGCCTTTTAGGAATACGCTTTCTTTGGAAGGGCGCTACTATAACAATGTTAGCCGACATGCAAACCATTTAGGCTGCTCTTTACTTGCTCATGACTGAACTGATTGATGCTGAACCAATTGTGCCTTATCTGGTCTGTTGTCTAGTGGTTTCAATTACCTCATTCTATATACCTCAGATAAAAAAAATCTGCCAAAAAAACGGTGTAATTGGGTTTCACAATTTGTCCTATGTTAGGAAGAGGTAAGACCAAATTATACATTTAAGTGTAAAGGAAAATGTGATTTTCATCATGGGTAACCTCTTAGTGCTCACAACCAGTATCATCTTCAGGGGGCAAAAATTGATCCCCAGAGTAAGTCTGACTATGCACATAAAATATAAACTATATTTTAACACACAACAGGGAGCTAGTTGGGAGCTCATTTTAATCCAATGGACTACTGGTCTCAAAGTTAATTTTCAATTTATGGTAGGATTTCCATTTCAATCCTTCATATCAAATTGTTGCATTACCAATCTAATGAGTGGTCCCTCGGCTGTTGATGCATTTATAGACATGTTGACACATGCACGCCCAGCAGCGTACAACTTCTGCATTAAGTTCACGCTGAACAAGCACGAGGATATGCGCACGGAGGGCAGAAATCAACTGAGAATTTGCTAAATACCAGTCTGCAAAAATTTTCCAAAAGGGCCCAGGTTCCACAGTCAACTTTTAAAGTGCTATTTTTAATACACTGAATGGCCTATAGGGCTTAATATGCAGTCTCCAAAGTGTCCATATATATTGCATTGACTCGCCGCAGGGGTATACTACAAAGCAAGTAAAGTTTAGCCAGATATGAACAGCCAATTATTGGATTACTCAACATCATGAAGATAGATCTCCTTCAGTCAGACATGGAAAGTGATGATAACTCTGATTGTGAGGCATGTCGAACCGGCTCAAGTGAGGAAAGTCTGGTTAATATTCAACGGGAAAGAATTCTGCATCCAACCTCCGCTTTTTCAGCTTTTTATTAGCTAGAATGATTTTAAAGGGGGGCGCTCTTTTAAAAGGGCGGGGGTGTTATTCGTGACATGGGGGTAACGCATTACAAAGTTGCTAATTACTGTAATCAGATTGCATTTATCAGTAATGCAGTAATGAGTGCAGTAATTACTTTGGTAACCTAAGAAATTGCATTACAGTTACTAACAAATAAATTATCTAGTTACTTGCGTTACTTTAAATTCTTCAACTATCAGCAGGACAGGAGGCCAGAAAAATGTCTTCTTCCTTTTGAGTATACAGGCACTTGAGACCGAGGTACAGAAAAACAAATCAAACGTCTTTTTCACGCGTTTTCATGCCAGTGCTGTAGCCTTGTCCTTGACTCACTTTTCTGCGAAGTGCTGTTTGGGCTAATTTTTTTTTAACAACTTCGCTGTTGGCTTTGTTGTATTAAAGAGCAGGAAAAATAGATCTTGCGTGTGTCCTCCTTACTACAAGAAAGATTCATGCGGAACTGGGCATATGCCAGGTTTTAACATGATATGGTTAATTAAGTTATGGTGAATTTCAAATGATGGTGCTGAGTAGTCCAAAAGTAATGTAACTGTTTACTTTACTTGATATCTCACTGCTGAAAGTAAAGGGATTACTTTTTAGAAAGTAACTAGTAATGTGTAATGCTTTACTTTTTAGAGTAACTACCCCATCACTGGTGACAAGTGGATTTAGAATTTAATATTAATGTTTAATATTGCGAATGCATATGCTGCTCTTGTCTTAGCAACCCGGTGTGACATCAGTAACATGGCTGCCGCTGTCATATGCCATTACTACTTATAGCTGCCCTAGAAATTAAAACTCTAAATTTTCTTGACTGGATGTAAACTTCATGTTTTTACACGCCCGAATGTTTCTCTAGGTACCCAAACATCAAAGTAAGCCGGAAAAGTGCTGATGTTGGTGGAGGATGAATATGGAATTCTTTCCTGACCGCTGGCTGATGTGTGATTCTTGTGAATTGTCATGTGATCATGCTTTATCTGGCGACTGTGGCAAGCCATCATTTTGTAAAGATAGTGTATGGGATGTGATCAGTGAGCGATAAAATTTTTCGAATGTTTGCTTCTGTGGAGGAACTCATTTTACCCAGCTGCATGTGGCCTACATTTGCTGGTACAACAACAGATGATATAGTGCACGGTTTACAGTACGACAAATGAAGGAAAAGGAGAAGTCTTGTAGGCCGACTCTAGGGCTAAATTAAGTCGTTATTGCAAAGCCAAAAACATCTACATATAAGGCGAAGCGGCATAAACACATTCCAAGAAATTGCGCTTAGTTGTTTCCTATTTTTCTGGAGCGCCTTTTGAGATGAGTGACTTTGTTTGAGGACAGACTAAACCGACATTCTGGTGCCAACATATTAACAGACTTCTTAAGTCACACTTCTATCTACGATTTGCACGGAGGAGGACAATTACAGAGAAAAATCTGCTTAAAAAGTGCTCAATACCTTACCTTTAGACAGAGGACATAAAAGCAGCTCTAGATTTCACAAATTAGATCAAACCTAACAAGTGAAGAATGAACCCTTCAGAGCACCACGAATTTCATTGTTGACAAGCAATAATCATTTGGGTCCAATTTAACATGCAAATCAAGTGCTCTGATCAGCTTATAAACGAGAGGCAGGTGAAGTTTGGTGAAACTCAGCGATTGGTGGGGTTCCACGGTTAATACAAAATACGGTGATCAAAAAAAAATATCACAACAATAAAATATTTTTGGTTCCGAAATAGCCTATATGTCAGGAGTGCCTCCCATTCTGTTTGACTGTCCCAGCCATCGCTAGTTTCAATAAAGCCCTAAATGGGGTATCTACAAAAATACCAAACAGCAAGCTGTGGCATCGGATGAGATGAGCATGGTGATGAATTGAATGTGTGTTTAAATAATAAAGCTCCACGTTATGAAATTAGTCAAGTCGGGGACTGCGATGACTTAATTCAGGACTGCCTGCATCAATGGAAACAGCAGACCTCGCTAAAGCGTGCGCTTGGGTTTCACAAAAAAACAGTCGTGGAGCATACTGACATGACATCTGAGGGTCATTTGGCAGTAAACTTGTTCAGTGGAAACATGGGAAAAATCAATGTCGGCGAGTTACCAAGAATGCACGAGTTTGGTATTCATAATGTTGTCGTATGAATTAGTGGTTTTGACAGTTTCTCAATTGCGCAACTCAGGTCTAGTGGTCTGAGCCTTATTAATGGTGTAATAGCGTAACCTTGTGGACAATAGTTGAATTGGAATGAAATGCAACACCAGGGATACTTCCGACTTCTCGAAAGTGGATTTTACGAAATGTACGCAAATGCATAATTTCACTTGGGATTTTCTCCATAGAGGCAGATTACAGCTAATCCTAGCGAACATACGATGAACTGAAGTGAACGTTAATGTGATCACGGCCGTTATTATGCAATTAAACATTAATCGTCTTGCACAGGAAATTACGCTCCCCCCATACTTCTGGTACCTCCCATCACTTATCGGTCATGCAGGCCCCACGATGCATGCTGGTTTTCGTCCGCGTTAGTCCTGCCAAAACTACTGTCCCATTATCTGCCATCTTGGACCAGCTATGTCCAGACTAGACGAGTCAGAAACATTGAGGCTGGGCCTTATTACTGCATATTGTTGGCAGAGCTTGCTGCAGTTCGCATTCAAAATGCTCCATTTAATTCGCATCGTCTTCGTTTGTGTAATTCATAAATTAAACACAAAAATGTAAACGCAGTGTCTACAGTTACGGCAGTTTTTATTGGTACGGCAGTCGATTTGAAGGGATTAGCGATTATGGTTAAGGGAAGGGTTAGGTTAGGGGTCAGGGTTAGGTTAGGGCAGGGTTTGAAATGGACTGCCGTACCTCTACATATTGAAATGCACTGGGAAACTGCCGTACCCGTAGCAACTGCAAAATATAAAATACAAAGATCTAAAAGCGTGCGCGGGTGAGGTGGAAACCAGTTACTGGCTTATTTGAGGACCACACTCAGAAAACAATGGGGGGAAAAAGGCCAAAACAACTTGCATATCAGTATTTACATTTGAAAAGAATTGTCTCCAGTATCTAAAAGCAGTAAAATTATCCGTTTGTATTCAACTAAGAACTGCGCCGCTTACACTTGGGGTGATGTGCCATACAATACATACAGCAAAACTTGGCAAAAAAAAAAAGGTAGTCTGAAATTGATCATAAAATATGAAGGTTTCCAACAGCAGCGATGATATGGGAGTAATGTTTTCCCTCTGTGAATGCCCTCAAGAAAACAATACTAATACGTTTGGTAGTTTATGAGAATATAGCGAGCGTCCCGGATCAGAGTAAAGAACATAAGAGCGTTTGTGGAAAAATTCGGTTTTTAAAAAATAAAAAAAATTGCGAAAGGTGACTATTCCAGGGGTCAAAAGTTGGAAGTCCTGCCATGTTTTTACGTCATTCTATAAGTTCAGCAAGCGGATTCCATCAATTAGATCCACCTAAAAGCGGCATGTTCATTATAATAAGCAATTTCAGGAAACTGGGAACAAAAATACTGAATCGTTTGACCCACAGCCAGTCAATACTGCAGCCATTCATTAGAACAGATGGGCAACTTGGGAGATGCTTTTGAGTTCTTTCATGTAGCAGACAAATGCCTGGAGTGATGACTCATTAGCTGGTCAGTGACGCCAAACATCAATAACCTAAGGACACTAATGCTCACCAGGATAAAAATAGCTCATCCTTGTATTAGATTAATTCAAATCATTGAGAAAATCACTTTCCTGCGACAAATGTTGTTTATAAGGACAAAGACTCAAAGGCAACAAATTCATATCAATCTTTATTGTATTTAGAAATACACGCATCAAATCATTAACATTTTTACATGAGGGAGGGGTGGAATGGCTCGGGAGAGGAAGGAGAAGTCGAGCTGTGCGTCAGGTATCTCTCAGCATCAGGCCCATTGCAGTACAGGGCAAGGCCGAAAATTCAGCTGAAACATCGAATGCTTCGGTCGACACTGTTTTTCAGGGGTTGGGGTTGAGGGGTGTAAAAAGCTGAAAAGTAAAAAGTGACAAGATTTTTTTTTCCATGGCTGATGGGTGGGGCACAGGGAGGGGAAGGAGGGGGGGTATTTTTTTCAAAAATAATGATGAAAGAAGAAGAGTTCAAGGAGAATGAGGCGACTTCAGCCCAAGATGAGGCTGGACTTCCCCCCGGGGGGGTTTCTCCGTCCGCCGGGGGCGGGGGCAGCCGCAGCGGGTGCCGAAGGGGCGGAGGGCTGTGGGGGCTCCTCCCTCTGTTCCGGAACCATCTCCTGCTCCTCCTCGCAGCCTAACAATCACACAGGGTGACAGAGCAAACACGAGTTAGTCTGGTATAATCTGCATTAGAATAGCTTCCCCGTGCAGAACAGCACAGCCGGGGGGGAGCATTTCACAAAGCAGGATTATCGAGTTAGCTGGATAAACAGCACCAAGCAAATCGAGAATAACTCAAAACTGCACACCGTGTTCCAAACTTACCTGAAACTGGAGTTAGCGTAGCATACCCTACCGCACACACGGCTTCACTGTGCAGGCCAGTCAGTAATGAGTGAGTGAGTGTGAGTGTGAGTGTGTGTGTGTATTTAACAGAACAGGTTCAGAATCAGCTGGATAACTGCATCGAGTAACACCCAGAATGGCTCCTTATAATGCAGTGGACTCCAGATTGAAGGCACATAGAGTTTTATTTTGCATTGTTAACCAGCAAACTCAAATCCTGCTTTGTGAAACAGGATCCAGGACCAAAGAAGATCACTGTGGAAGCCAAGGCCCAGGGTATTCAGTCGTGTTAAAAAACATCCAGTGAGGATACAGGTTTGCGTTCAGCCCAGAACGACACCATGCAACAGGTCCGCTCACCACCCCCAGGGATCTTAGACTTAGCCAAAAAATCAGCTTTGAATAATCAAGGCAGACACTTCCTAGCTTTTTGTAATCAATTCCTTGCATGCAACACCAAAATTCCAAATCAGGGCAAAGGAATAAGCGCTACAGATATATACATGTCCAGAAATGTACGCTTTCAATAACAGTTTTTTTACGATTATACCAAGGTTTCAGTACCACAAAACTAGCACACCGACTTCCCTCCTCTCCCACAAAAATCCCTGGAATACACACAGACCCTAGCCACACCCCCTTCTGCCTGTGGGCACAATGATACTAAAAGATAAGCCAGAAGTCGATTCCACAAAGCAAGACAAACTGGCTTTATGTCAACAGACAACAATGCCCATGTGATAGAACAGACGTCAGTCTTCACACCACAAGTGGCTAAGAATGTGTATTCCAGTTGAAAGGTTTTTACATGGAATGCAAAGGCATTTGCCTCTTTGCCTATGACTGGCTAGTTATTTGTTGCCTGCTTTGGTTCGATTGGTTAGATTTCATCAAGAGGAGACAGGTTGAGAGGAGAATACCATAGTGTGCTAATAACTTAAGATAATCCACAAAAAAAAAAAAAAAAAACATGCAAATCTGGGGTCATATCACCCTCAAATAGAAATGCACCTGAAACTTTGAAAAAATTGGCAGTTAAACCATATGCAGCATGTATACTACATACTTTAAAATACATACACAAACAATGTGCCTTTTTTAAAATAATGTTAGCGCAATATCAAACAGGGGTGCCAACAATTCTGGAGCCGACTATATAAACAGTATGTATAAAATGACCGTAACCTGCAAAGTTCATCAGAAGAGAGGAAATGCATTCTGGGGCTTCTGCATGACACAGTAAGCTGCCCTTCATCAGATTACAAATGTGCGGAGGATTCAGTGAGTCAGGGCAGATCACATCACCGTAAAGGTATGAAGGAATGTAAAAACAAACTACTATCAGGCTGAGAAATTCCCTTCTGATCTACTGCCTCAGTTCTCTGTCTGCTGGAAAAGCGAAGACTCATTGAGTTCTCCATCCGGAAAAAAAAAAAAAAAAACAAAAAAAAACAGTATGGTGAATCATACCATTTCACACTGAAGACTACTTTTTGTATAAAGAGTGTCTATATTAAGTATGGTTAGTTCATTTTCTATGAATTCATATATTAATTTTTTAAAAGTCATAACTTCAGTGCATTACACCTGCTGCTTTAATGCGAAAAACAAATGAGTTCAACCATTTTCCTCAAGTTTTCCAGAGAAGCTTGATTCCTAGTCGCAAACAAGTGAGCAGAACACTTTTGGGTCAAGTTCAGAGTCATCTAAAGTCTACATGTGAGATTCTGGACAGAGAAGATTTCAGAATATAGGTCACTTGCCTGTCCACTCTGTTACCATAGTAACAATGTCCCGTCAACAGACCATCCCCCCCAAAGAAAGTTGTGGATCTCCAGAGGAAACCGGGTTACTCTAAAAGGGTTGTGATTTACAATACACCAACAAAATAATGAATCAAGATTTGAGAAGTTTCTTATGTCATTAAAGATGACCACTCACAAAATAACTAATAGGAAACACACAAGCTGGGGTGTAAAAGCAGCGACACGTCATCTAAAATCATGATTTCACTCTCCCTTGACCTCTAGAACTTCCTCACAAGAAGTTTCGACACAATAAAGGCAAACATCCGCCACACTCACACCCCAAAAGAGGAAACAGCTGTTTAAAAAAAAAAAAAAAAAAAACATTTAAAAATGACTGCAACAACTGCCAAGCAGCAAAGGATAACAAGGTGGGAAGTATCAGTTTCCCGTCCAAAGCGCGACCGCCAAACGATTCCCCGAGGATGACTAATAAGAGAGTCACTCTGACTGCAGTACCAGTCACAGGGCACTGCCTGAATGGTTCTGGTACAAGATCATTAGTCAGCCCGAGATACATCGTTAATGACCATTTCCCGTTTCTTGAGGAATGAGTTCCTGTCCTTCATTTGTCATTTTAAAGATGGTGCGTTCTGCAAATCCGTAGAGAAAGATGGGCACTTACCAGCATTTGCCGGCTCCAGTTCTCCATCCTGTCAAACACAATAGGGGGAAGTTACAGTTGGAAAATGTGACAACGGACCATGTTTATAACTACAGACTGGCCTAAAACAGCGGTTTAACTAAAGACAGTGTGGTACGTAAAACAAGAACCAAAGAAAATAAGACTAAGCCTATTTTACACTGCCAAACACAGGACGATTTTATAACAGTCATTCACACCCCTAAATCACGAAACGTCAGCATCAGGGATCATCAAATTTGGCCCTTGAATCAAATTCTGACCTCGTTTTCTTTTCTCTCATGTAACTCACAAAATAACTGAACAATTCCTGCCTCTGATTGGCTAAACTCTCTTAATGCCTGACTCAGGTATAGGGATGGTGGAAAACCAGCAGTTCTCTAGCCCTTGAGGACTGTGATTTGATGATCACCGATATACACGCCGAGAAATCTGGGGTGTAGCCAGTGCTGGGCACTATAAGGGGTTCATCCAATGTACCAGTTTTGATATTTTGCGTGGGATGGACTTCTCATATACCGCCATACCAGTGCATAAAGAGCACATATAAAATTCGCTGCCCGACCAAAGAAAAAATAGTCACACACTAATATTTTGTTGGATCACCTTTAGCTTTGATTACGGATTAGATTTGATTACGCAATCGCCATGGAATCATTCCGATAAGTTTATGCAATGTCACAACATATACTTCTGTCCAGTTACATTAATTTTTCACCAAGACCTTGTACCGATCATGATAGAGTTGAACCATTGCATGAAGTCTTCTCCAGCACAACCCAAAGATTCTCAAAGGGGTTAAAGTCTGGACTCCATGGCGGCCAATCCATGTGTGAAAGCGTCTCAGGGGCCCTAAATCACTCAATCTGAGCCCAATGAATCCTGACATTGCCATCTTACCTGTGCCATCAGGGCAGAAATGAAATCCATTGATGGAAAAACCTGCTCATTCAGTGTATTCAGGTAGTCAGCTGGCCTCATTTTTGGGCACATATCGCTGCTGAGCCCAGACCTGACCAACTGAATCCACCCCAGATCATAACACTGCCCCCACAGGCTTGCACAGTCGGCTCTAGGCATGATGGGAGCATCACTTCATCTGCCTCACCTCTTACACGGATGCGTCCATCACTCTGGAACAGGGTAAACCTGAACTCAGACCACATGACCTTTTTCCATTGCTCCAGAGTCCAATCTTCATGCTCCTGAGCAAATTAAAGCCTTTTTTACAGCCTCCATTAGCCTCACGATGAGTGGTTTTCTTCAGGCTATGCAGCTGTTTAGACCCGATCCCTCGAGTTCTCTTTGCATTGCGCGTGTGGAAATGCTCTTACTTTCACGATCAAACATAGCCATGAGTTCTCCAGTTGATTTTTTTAAAATTTGATTTCACCAAACGCTTCTTGATCTCCGATCACAATCATTCAAGATTTTTTTTCTGTCCATACTTATTCCTCAAAGACGATGGTTCACCACTATCCTTTTTTAGTTTAGTTTTAGTAATGCATTGGACAGTTTTGGACCCAATTTTAGAAGTTTCAGCAGTCTCCTCAGTCATTTTCTTTGCGTGATGAAGGCCAATACTGAGATCTTTCGGAAACACAATAACATCATTTTCACAACCACATGTTGTGTCTTCTGACATTGTTGTTTCAGAAATGAGAAGATGCTCGCTGCATCAGTTAAGGTTTGACATATTCATCACTGCAGTAATTATCCAATGGAGGGCTCTTACCCAAGTGGTAAATTTTTTTTTGGTCAGGCAGTTTATGGAGTGTATCGTTTCAATTCATGGAACTTGTGTATTCTACACAATGTAGTAAATACTCCTGACTGCTGGGTGGCGCCGTTTAAGAACAGAATGCTGTATTTTAAAAAGGAACAGTACAGCTGTAATGATCCACTTCTGAAATAGTGATTGTGATTTGAGGAAGCTACTACATGATCCTTGAAGGTTAACGAGAATTTGGTACCATTTTGCAGGTAAAAACCAATGAAGATGCGGTAATAAACAATTCAAAATATTTCCAGGTGTCCAACAAATGGACTGTACTAATACCAAGCTTGCTAATAGGCTGATAAGCTAATGTCCAATATTATTAGAAATGCAAACGATGCCAAGGCTATACTAGAACACTGCGACAAACCATCAGAGAAAGATGTTGCATGTATTGCAATATAGTCCATCCAAGCAGAACTTCAAGTGTTGCATCTAAGCATTTATAACATTCAAGTTAAGCCACTATGAACCTATATAAGGCACCTGTTCAGCAAAAAAAAAAAAAAAAAAAAAAAAAAAAAAAAAAAAAAGGATACCAGAATCTTTAAAAAAAAATAAAAAAATCAATTCCTTTGATGAATTATTGATCATAAATCCCCACACTAGGTGTTACTCATCAGTTGACTGCCAATCTGAAGTGGACTGTAAATTTCCAAATGCACGTATAGGTGTTCGCCCTCAGATGGTCCAATATAAAATAACATCCTTTATCTCAGGACATGCCACCGATTTCCCAGTACATAAATGAATAAACTCGACAGCAGCTCTCTACATCTCAACTTAATAAACCCCTACAATTTATTGTTTGTTTTTGTAAAAGGTAAGCCATGCATCTCTCCAGGCCGAAGACAGGGTATGTGGGACAGATGGTCCTGCGCAGCTCCTACCCCAGCGAGGGGGGGCTCCTCGGCCACAGAGTTGTTCTGGGCGGGTGCTGGATGGGGGCACCGTCTCAGGGGGGCTGAGGGCTCTCCGCACAGGACGCCTGTGGGCTTCCCACCTGTAAGGGCAGACCGAAAACGCAGAGCAAAGATCAGCAGTCAGCCAAGACCCCACACAACCCAGATGGGCCCACCTGTCGCACAGCACACGCTCCTCAGCAGTTCTAGCACAAGAACAGGGTATTCAAATCTAGCCAGAACGGTCAAGTGTGGGTGCAGGCTTTTATTTCAGCCATGCAGGAACACACAATTCCACTAATTAACCACAAGAGTCCTTGCTAAAGACCTTGGCCAGTGAAATCAGGTGTGTAACAGCTTGGTTGGAATGAAAACCTACACACACCATGGCCCCGTCTGGATATGGCCGAATACCCCCGTTCCAGAAGGTCTAGTTTTCTACAGGCATATCTTGCAAGCATTGCTAGTTAGGGGTGGTCTGAGACCACAGACCTGTGTGAATATTCACAAGTACCCAGTGCTTGAAGGCGATTTCTTGGCATAAAGGAAGTACTGCGAGAAATAAATGCCGCAAAATGAATTTGATAAAATACCATCCATTCTGCCACAGAGCAGATTTTGATGTTTACATTTAAGCATCAGTAAAATTGCGCCATAAAAACATGGCCGGACATTACAGGGCCCACTAGCCCAGGGGCGCTATGAAACCGGTTCAGACCAGTTGATTGATTTGTCATTTGCCCAATCAATCTAGCACTCCAATTCTTATTGGATACTCGTATTCCTGATAAAGAATGTCCTGTTTAATCAAGGAGAAAAGGTAAAAACTGCAATATACATAATTCAAAATTCAAAGTGCATTTTGATACAACTTTTAGGCCGCAGCAAAACCCCAAGTACCCGACAAAACAAGAACACTGAGCAGATTCAACTAGTGCAGATTGAATTTGTGTTTGCCATGACATCATCCAGCGAGTCGACTCAGAGTCCAGTTTACATCTGAATCATCTCAAACATCGACCCAAATGCAAGACGTGACCACCACTGCAACTAAACCATCCAAATTCATTTCACCCAGAAAATATCAGAGCAGCAAGACTGGATGCTGACTTCCACACAAGCCCAGCAGCAACAGCGTCCAATTCTTATGTCCCACATTCTGAATGAGAAGGGGGGGGACAAACACACACATTTCAAAGCCAGCCCACCTTGCGGTCAGCAGTAACACAAACCGTAAAAATCTCCTTGAGCAAGGACAAAATTTAATGACGATTGTTGAAACCAAGCCATGAAAACTTACTTCTACCATCAACAATGACCGTTCCATTCTCACTATTCGCAAGTTCTACTGTAATTTCGAACATATTTAGTTAAAATGACAGTTGAACTTTGTCCATTTATTGTATCATATCGCTACCAAGGACAGGAGAAATTCTAATCAGCCTTCAAGGAAATGAGCTGACTGGAGAGCAATTGAGGCTTTTGAAAAACCACAGAAAGCATTCAAGTAATGAGCACAAATGGGTCAAGGTAGCGGAAACCACAGTCGACGGATTTCATCAACTCAAACCCAAAAGCCAAACCAAGCCTGCCAGGGTATAGCAGGACTAAGGCAATGAGAAAGCATTCCTTCAGCCAGTCCACAGAACTGGATTATGTTACCTGGATTACAAGGAAAAACCTGGAACAGCCTTTTTGTAAACTTCTGTTCCTGTTTCGTGAGGGGTCCAGGTTTTGCCCAGTGTAGCCATCCAGCCAACTCTAATCCTGCTTCATGATAGCTCGGCATTTGTTGCCCTGACAATCCAGAGCCTAAATCGCTATGCGTAGAAGATGCACCATAATTACAGAAGCGAGAGAGAGCTGCCATTGAATCGAGATCAACGTAATGGTGCAATTTACCATCTACTGAATAATTAAACACCATTTCAAACACAAAACAGGCTTGCGCTCCCAAGTGAGCATATAACGTGCTATAATTGACCTGCTGTGCCCTGTTAACTTTGATGTTTCCTTGAGCTTTTAGAAAACTCTCATCCTTGCACACATCTTGGAAGTGGTCGGTGAAAGGCATGTTCCAGCTTCTATGGTTAAGAGCCTGTGTGTAGACGGGGAACACATGCAGCTAATAATAATAATCTTCTCGTGACCAACAGTTTGCAAGTTCTCCCTGTGTTTGCAAGGATTTCCTGAAGGTACTTTAGTTCTTCCTTAAATTCCAAAAACTTTCCTGCTAGGCTAATTGAGGAGCCCAACATTACCCGCAGGTATGAGTGAATGGTCTGTGATTGGCAAACTGGGTTCTATAGAGGGTATGATCCTGTCTTTTGCTCACTGTATCCCAGGATAGCCTCCAGCATCCGACAAGATGAAGAATAAGTGGCTTAGATAACAGATCATGACCAACAGGCACTGGAACTTTCCGCTAACTTCTCCCGAGCCGGCTGCCTCGTGCTCTGCAGTTGGCCATGCAAGCTGACGTTTTTACACAACCCAGCAAAAGACAATTCGTCGGATCTTCGCCCAAATCTTTAGTACCCCATTAAAATATTGACACAACCTTGCAAGTAAGTTTTCAATTTACTTTTAATTCAGTTGGGGCATATTAAATTGCAAAAACCTCCCCTAGCCTGAAGCCAGATTTTACCATGATCTTTCAATATTCATAAGTCGATTCTCACACTGCTGAAGTTGGCCTCAGAATCGGTATGTGGACTCTATCCACAGGCTCCGTTACGGACAAGAGGCCAAAACTCACCGAGCCCACTCACCGCCCGCAACCTGAGGAAGGGGCGAAGGGCTGGCATTGGAGCTTTGAGTTCACAATCCCAACTACGCGGCGACAGCGTGTGGGCCAGCTGTTTTGGTCCTCATCTTTGACTGGCAGCGGCGGTATGCAAAAATGCAATGCAGGGACTTGAGCAAATACAGAGCACAAAGACCGGCTAATGGGAGTCCAATCAACTGCAATTTGTGAGCCGCCATTGTGAGCGAACAATGGTGTGTTCAAGGAGCCTCCTCGCGTGCGGCGGGTAGAAAGAAACCTTCTGTCCACATCTGGCAACCGCCCAGCGGTAGGAAGTTCCCAAAGCACACGCCTACGTATGTCAAGCACCCTGGTAGCGATCAGGTTCCGGCATGTTCCGTGCCCTTTTGTTGCCACTTGAACGACAGAAGGCCGCGAAGACAGACAAGTTTGAGACTCCTGACCTGGGGTGCGTTTCCCGAAAGCGTAGTTGCTAACCGAGTTAGCAACTAACATAGTTTGTCCATTCACAGTCAATGGGCCCAACTATGCAAGATAGCATCTGTGATTTCGGGAAACGCTCCCCTGCATAGCAGTACAGCTTCACAGGAGGCCACTTATTTGACTGAATCCCAGCGCTTCGAAGTTCTTCCAAGGTCTTCCCACCAAATAAGGCCCGGCGTGATAGAGCGAGCACACCTCGTATTTCAAATCCCTCCCACCTCCTCTCGCAGAGCAGTGACTAATTCGAATGAGACTGCGTGGCCTTAACGGCCGACGAGAATTTACAGCCCCATTCAACAAGGTTTACGTTAGCTAAACACAGACACAAGAGGAGCGCACACTCGTGTCTGTCGATTGCAAGTCTGCAACTGTTCACTATGACCGTCTATAGCTTCACGCCTCAGGAGAGACTACAGTTTATGCCGACATCACCACCAAGCCTTCAACAACCATCTAAGCACCGTCAAACTGTTACTATAAAAACCAGACAAAATAACCCCACTTAACCTGGCGGCCCTTATATCCAGCCATCCGTCTATTATTCAACTCGCCTCTTACAGGACAGGGTCATGGGAGGTACTGCAACCCATCCCAGCACGCATCGGGCTAAAAGCTGGAACGCACCGAGGACAGGGTGCCAATCCATCACAGCTGGATGTAGGGCCACACTACTGACATTTCCGTACAGCTGGAATGAAAAGCTTGTAAAATTACAAAAGTAATTTGAAACATCGCGGAAAATAAAAACGTCAAGCTTTACAGCTGCTAAGCAGTGCCTGACTGAAACGTGGAAATTCCAAGCTACACAACCTAGCTGTGCACACCTGGACGGTACACAGGTGTGGCCAGATGTTCACCTGGCTCCGACACACGCTACTCTGGGAAGAAGCCTGCAAAATTAAGGAATTCTGGATGAAGCACAGGCCAGACTAATGGAAACCAGATGTTCTAATGGGAGGCATTAAGGATATCTGGCACATGTGAGACAAGAGCCCTACCACCACCTCCCCCATAAAAAAAAAAAAAAAAAAAAAAAAAACACAGAGCATTCAACATTTCCTGTCTGTTCCTGATTAAGTCATAGCAGGCAGATGAATGAGCGTCGCATTGTTCCAGATGAAAAAGGACGACAAGGCGAGTCGTCTGCAAACACTTTCAATCACAAAGCGCTCTCCTCGCGCCCGTAACCATGGCAGAGAGGGCTTGGCTGGGCCGAGGGAACAGTATTGTATGCACTGTCAGCCCAATTCCGTTCTCAACCCTTCAAAGAATGACATCACAAAAGGGCACTTGGAATATGCCCTTTGTTTAACCACACAAAACCTATACAGCTGCTGTATTCAAACCTGTGGGACTTCAGGTCCATTTTAAGTTCTAATGGAGATCCCAAGCTTTCCGACATTGCCAAATATGTCCTGCTGTATTACAGGGAAGTGTGTATAAACTGATACAAGATCTAGATATTTTCCATTTGATGTAATTTTGTGGCCACAAAAACATGGCATCCTGCATTAGATTATTTCCCTCAGTATAAGTGTGATGTAGCTTCAGTGAAGTGCTGCAACCAACAGACACAGAATATGCACATGACACTGTCCAACAATATGAAAAAAATGCTTTTTCAGACTTTGAACCATCCTAAGGGAAAACTCCAAGTTTTCCTTCAAGTTTTGGGGGTTAACATTCTAATGCTGATATAACAATAATTATACATAACTGAAAGCAGTTGAGTTCTAGAACAACAAGTGGAAAAAAGCATTTTAAAAAAGCCAACCCCTCTGTGGGTTAATGGGCGAGATCTGACCAAGCTGCAGACAGATGCCTGACCTAGATCTGACTTTGCCGGAAAATTCCCCTTGGGGCGCCTTTTCTTAAAGAGAAACTGGCCAGTAAGGGTATTAGTGCCAATATAAAGGCCATTTTCAAGCTCATATTTATAAATTATGACTCTCCAAGTGCAATGGTGTCCAGAAACTGGTTTCATCATCAACTGTAAATCAGAGTAACAAACTTAGACCGGGGGGGGGTTTGGGGTCCTCAACCTCATCCAGAACACTGCATGGGTTCCGGCTTTCATTCCGGCCAAGCAGTTACACACCAGATTCTACTGATCAAGGTCTTTAGCAAAAACTCTGGGTTGATAAATAAAATCAGGTAAGTAACTGCTTGTTTGGAATGAAAGCCTGCACCCGTACTCGCCCTTCCTGGGCAAGATTCAGGACCCCTGTCCTAGAGAGTTGTTGCCCCATCTGGCTTTTGCTCCATCCAAACTAATACATGAATAGCAAGACTGATTTTGAGTCATTTGTTTTCCATGAATACAATTGACCAAGTGCTGAAAACATCAGTGTCACTATTCAGAATATTAGGAAATTAATGCTCCCACTTATAAGCACCCATCACTGCACAGGTCAAGCACAGACGGCCATACCAAACAAGGCTCTAGCACTTCAGCGCCAGGATTGCGAATGGCCAGTGTAACTGACAGAAATACAAATCAAATAAAGCGTTTCCCTTCCACTTTTTAATGTTCATCTTCATATGTACAACAACCATCCTTTCTCAAGAATAAATACTAGCAGTTGACCACGTCCTGATTGGTGGTGCAGAATTCAGCCATTTGCTCAATCAATAAAGGAAAAGATCAAAAGTCCAATCAGATGGAATAATCCATAGTGCAATCAACAGTCAACAGGGACATGAATCAGCACGGTATACTTCCTTAGGACCAAAGGAATCTTCCTCGCAATAGACCACATCAGGCAGGCAAAAAACCTAAAACCACACTTAATAGCTTAATTAAAGCAAGGCTTCCACAAGTGTGAGAGAATGCAGGATTGGTCCCAGCCAGGATATCCATTTCTCCACCAAATTCAGATCTTCCACAAGACTGAGCAGAATTTCAATTCCCCCAGAATCACCAGGCCAAATTTTAACTGCAACAGAACGACGCCACTTCCAGCTCTCCGCCAACTCAATCACCGCCAACACCAGCAGCTTCCGAGGGGAGCTCATCACCAGACGAACGGCTATAAAATGCATTGCTTGTCGTAAACCATATCCATCAGAGTCCTTTGACCGCCTCGCCCTATAACACAAAAGCGTCCATTTCGGCAATAACGCTTAAGGGGGAGGTACCACGCCATAAAATGGCCAGTTTAGACCCAGGGATCTAATAACAGTCAATAGCACCAGTGGGGTTGGCGACAGAGCTAGGAGGAAGCCTGTATACACAGGGGAATAATTGGATGAAGGTGCATTAGCTTGAGTAGCAGCTGACATAGGCGTCTACAACGTGCCCAAACAGAAAGGCATACAAACACAGGCTATATAGTACCAGAGACTGTACCATTGCTGGAACAGTCTGAATTTGACACTGGCTGATTGTCCAATGATTATGCCAGCCCATCTCCTGTCACAGATGGAAATAATATTGCCATCTAGACCAGGGATCCTCGTATGCAGAATCTAAATCCAGTCCTGGTTTTCTCCCCCCCCCAGTAATTAATAAACAATTAGCAGTGCTGATTGGCCAGACTGCCTTCACACCAGACTTCCAGGTAAAGGGAAGGAGGAAAACCAGTTCTGAAGCCTCAAGGACCATGAGTTAAGGAACAGGGATCAAAATGGACTGTAAAGGACTGGTACCTCCCCTGCCAAGCACTGCAGTATACTGAGTGAGAATGAATGCATTCTGGCTCTTCGCTACAGCCATTTGGCTCTGTATTCTATGATAAGCATGTTTTTCAAACACATAGCGAAGCAAGAATAAGGGGAGGACCACCAGTCATAAATAATGGGTGTGTGTGTGTGTCCACCTGACAAATTGAAAAGGAGCAGAGTTCATGTCACCAGATACTAATACACAATCCATCCTGAATTTTCCTTTTAAAAAACTATTCTGGCCATAACCCATTGCTATATGTGGATAAGAATTTATTGACCTTCAGGTTTTCCTCTCCATAATTGCTTATAATTGTGGTTCTTAAAAATTATGCAGCCATTGTGATTTGTGACCTCAAGAGATACCACACAGCAACACCCAATTTTTAGGTCTCAAAATTCAAAACACGTATGGCAGGACAATTTGTTTTCTCCCAATAAGTGTGTGTGCGCGCAAGATAAGGCGTCAGAGCTGCAAAGCACTTCTTTGTAGATGTAAAGGAAAAAAAAACCTCCTGTCTCGCTGAAAAATATGGGTAGAATTCAAACCCAGATGTAGAGAATTTCAATGGGCTTTTCAGAGTACAGTAGAGCTGACCTGGTCTTATCTGGCCTCGGAGGACGGGGATTTACAAGGGCAAGAATAGATACCGGGTGGGTTGTTCCTTCGATGAGCGTGGGGGTCTTCTGGCTCCGCGAAGATGTTGGAGGCGGTTCTGTTCTTACGAGCTGGCGGCTTCTCCTCGTCTGTGCCGAAGGATATGTTCGAGTTTCCGCCGGGGGGGCACAGTACCCTGCGAATACCGACAGTCGGTCAGTGGCGGCGGGGCATCTCGCTGACACACTCGCAACAGTCACTCGGAGAAACCCCACCCTAGGACAAAAGACTCGAGTCGCACACACGCCCATTCAAGCGGCCATGCACGCCGGGCGGGCCGCAGAGTGGCCCCAGGTTACCAATACAGACAAAAACCACGTGCGCGTGCACTGCAGTGTCGCCTTCATCTCGGTCGGAAAAATCTTCGGTGGCACAAATCAAGACCGATAACATCCATCTCCCACAAGCTGCCTTTGAAACGCTGTCTTTTGCACACAGCTACAGCCAAGCAGTCCATTAAATAGGTTTCTAAACTTTGCGAGAATAATGCAACACGTCAGCAATTCCACAACGGTGTCCATTTTCCATCGCAGAGCCTTCCAAACACCAATCGACACTGAGGTAATTCCTTACAAAACCATGAGCCGTTTTCCCCGTGCGCTCACTGAAGACACATAGTAGGCCAACAGCTTAGAAAATGGATGTAGCCTAATCGCAAAACCATTCCACGACCCCTCCCGCAGCCTCTCTTTTTGAGCCTCATGGAAATGCTGCTGGCATCTACCAGCTGACACTAAGCAGCTGTTCTAGTCAGGCAAAAATACATCCAGTTTCTTCCAAGACCGCGACACCAAAGAAAAAAAACAGCCCGAAAGCCGAAAATGGGAGATAAAGGCAAGATTTGAAACTGCCCGTCGCCTACAGTAGACGCGGTGCCTGCCGCGAAAGGTTAACGTTAATCGTAATGCTTAAACCAGACTTAACCTTCCTGAACAGATGAGCTCATGCTCATTCACGCAGACGACGGGGCGAAAAGCTTTTTTTTTTTTTTTAGGAAAAAAAAAAAAAGACCCCACCCAACAATGAAATGGCAAATAAGTACCACATTGTGTCACATCAAGATTGCGGTAAAACTACATTAACGAAATTTACCATCAAACAGTCGGCACCAAGAGATGGTGTCCCTAGTTAACCAACTATCCGTTTAAGATCGTTTGCGTTTGCTAATGAATGGCTAGAGATACCGTTACCTTGGTATTTAAGTTACTAGCAAACTGGCAAGATGAGGCTAGATTGAACACTCGACCAGTGTACTGAGGATCAGGCGCTAGAATGAGCTAAATCATTGCTAGCTAGATTTTCAGGCAGCAGCCCCCACCCCAAAAAAAACCGCATTACCAAGCTAGCATGCTGGCCAGACTACATCAAATGAAAAGGTTTTGGAAATTGCGACTATTATATGAGTGCTTCATTTCAGAGAGCCGCAAATGACAAAGCTTTTCAGCCACATCTCCTGCCCGAAGATCTCACAAGCTGTCAACGATCGCTAGAAGACCAGCGCCTGCTAGTCAGAATATCCGTCCAACTGCTGCATTTCAAAAGAGGGTTTCCTTTGAATTGCATCTGCATTCAGCGCCAGCATTCAAGTCAATAGCATGCTGCATGTCACTGCATGGCGCTCTTCAGCGCTGACAGTCCCATCACTTCTCCGTCCCGATAATTACTAAATTTCCGTAGGGAGTGACGCACCTATTTTATAGATTTTTCCATTAATCCATTTGGTTAGATTAAGGGTAAAAAGGTATACAGTCACAAATCAAAGCATAGTCAGTCCTCGCATAAAAAGCATTTAGGAACCGTGAATCCTGCATAATCGAACACGAAACGTTAAGCCGCTTTCACACTGGACGCGAAACGAATTTTTCGCACGACAGATTACATTCAAAGTCAATCTTTGCATTGTCTTTGAATGTAATCTGTCGTGCGAAAAATTCGTTTCGCGTCCGGTGTGAAAGCAGCTTTAGGAAACAAAGCACAGGCCACAATTTCATCAAAGCGAGCATCAAGTAGACAGTTAACACCGGTTAACTTAACGTTACAAGGATGAGCTCGCAATCTCAGTTCCTGCTTTTACAGAAAGAGCTTAACTAGGCAATGTCAGCTAGCTGGCCAGAGGTGTCCAAACTTATGCTAAGTTAGCAAGGCAACATAATTCCGCTCATCAGTCCATCACTGATAAAGCTTAATTTAGCACAAATGACAAGACACCCATATAGCTTAACATATTTCGGTTGTTAACTCTAAAAACACACAAAAAACGCACATTTCCAGACTGGATACACAATATGTGAGCGGTATATATATTTGGCTCGCAATGTATGCAGCAAATGAGCAATTAAAAAAACCTTTAGCAGCCAAAAACGCGCTTATCGAGTAATTTACCCACATTGTTTGCAAATCTAACGGTTCGCTTTATGAGTAACAAGCTAGACATCTAACCCAATTATGCGCCCCCCATTAGCTAGCTGGCCAGCTAAATGGGTTCCATTTTCTTTTGTTTGTCTGCCGATGTTGGACTGTTCTTACATTTACCTGGAACTATTTTTCGCACCCGGGTCCATCCCCTGAAAAGTGGTGGTCGTCGTCATTTTAACGGTCTAATTTAATAACCTCGTTGTACTAACGCTGATCTTAAAAACCGCTTAGATGATGAGTAAATCCCTTTTTCACTTCACCCCCTCATAGACTCCACCCGACTTGAATTGTAGTGCTTGCGGGGGAACGTCATTTATACAAGTTTACTCCCTCCCACAAGCTTCAGCCCAAGGGAGTTCCTCACATTCTGGTTGGCCACAAAGCCTCGGATCTGATTTTTCATTGGGCAGTCACACCGCCAATCAATGTCATTTACTTTTGCCGTCCCCTCATTGACCATTTTTTAAAAAAATTTAAAGCAAGTCCCTCTCCTCGGCCAGTGAGTAACTAGGAATTGCTATACTTTTCGACTGACATGACATTAGACAGATAATATGCCCAGTTAATAATGCTTGGGTTTCCCAGGGAAAGCGAAAGATCAAATTCCACCCCTTAGCCATATATAGACTTGAACCCAAAGGCAAAAAATTTCCAAAAGTTAGGCTCCAAAGTTTTCACCCCCTCAAAATTTTCAGCATATTTAATGATGAGTATTTCTTCTTGTTGGTAGTTTGAATTTGCCCAAACCAATCATTAACAGGCAGAAATAATTGAAATGCACACTGACCAAAAAGCTGGAAATGCTATTATACTGTAGGTAAACAACAACATATCATAGCAAGTGCACAACAAGACTGGGGGTGACTACTGTTCGCAGGGTGACCAGACAGGTAACAAACAAAAGAAGTATAGGCCTGCTCCTTTTTAATAACTCACACATAAAACAAAACTTGGTATTAAATCGAGGGGTAAAAGGTCAACGTGGAAATCGAAAAACAAAACTTCACGGAAAGGCAGATATAAACCCAAAAACCAATGCCAAAATCTAAAATCCAAGCACATGTGCCAGCCTCAAAGTCTTCACCTCTGAACCTGGATAAGTACAGTTGGCCCATTATATAGGTAATGGTCCACAACTGAGGTTATTACAATAAATCAGAGCCGCAACCTCAGTTGTACATAGGGCTGGTGCTGCCATCTGGTGGACAGCAGCTCACACTCCTTTCCTAAGCATCACAAAACCCCAGACCTCCAATTTTGTGGCCTTAGAGAAATCGATAATTATTGGACAGGAAGGCATATCCATGAGCTCCAGTCCACTAAAACTGGTGAAAGTCCAGCTGCAAAGCTGATTTAGGGTCTTTTGGGGAGTCGGTCACTGTAGCTGGCGGTGGCAAGTGCTTCCCTGGGGGGAGGTTCACAGTTGTGGCAGTTACTTTTCCAGAGGCTAAGGCCGTGGGGGAATATCTGACCTCTCCTGAATAGTGTGGTAGAACCGCGGCCTCTAATGGCACTTCTTTGCAGTGTGCCGCTGGGGTAGCAGGGATAGCTAGTGGCCGGTCCGCAGGGCAAGGAAGTGGAGACTGAGCCTCGCCAAGTCTCATGGAAGCAGCGAAAGACACTCTGGAAGGCCTTGTGCAGCTCGATGTCACTCTTAGCCTGGAGGACTCATTGTGGTGGCAGGCTCCCACCCTCCAGGGACGTCATGGAAACAGGGGTCGGCTAAGACCAACACAGTGACTTCCTGCTGGTGTAAATGCAAAAGGTGCTTCCACAAAGCCAGCTGGAGGGTGGTGCCGATTTATACTTTTTGCATCACCAATGGAAGGCCTGGAGCTTATGTTGTGGTAACTCCAGGCTTCTCTTTTCACAAACCTGTTATCCCAATAAGAGATGATAAAAGGTGACGTGTCACAACTGTCTAATTCAAATTGAACATTGATTTTTATATACAGGGCTGCCACAAGGAATACCAATGGACAGGGGAAATTGGGAGTTTAGACAAGACCCCTGCACCTGTGCCCCAGTGAACACCAATGGAAATAAAAAGGAATTCTCCAGTTTGCAAAAAAAAAAAAAAAAATCAGAGGAAAGGAAGTTCTATTTAGGGGACATGTTTCAGCAGTGATCAGATACAATGTGTGGGTTAAGAAGAAAAAAATAGCTGTGTAACCCAATCGTTCCATTTGTTTCTATAAGTTATGAGCTATATGTTGAGGCTTGACCAGCTGTTGCCCAAGTCAGCGCCATGGCAACACGCACTGAATGAACTGCAATACTGCTCTCGGACAGCAGGGCAATCCTCCGGATTCAAAGCCGGGCGGGCAGGCAGCCTTATCTAAAAGATTTATTTTATAGTTTTTAACACGCCGCAGAACCCGACAACATAGTTGAATTATTGCGATATGTTGATTTCATCAGTCGTACTAAGCCCCCCGCAAACAATGTTCCTTTTTTTACTTCAAACTCCCTCCACTAGTGTCAGCTCCGTAAGAAGGAGCCAGGGTAATTATCGAAATAAATTGCAAGCGGCAACCAATAATGAAAAAATATGATGCAGCCACAAAGTCAAGATAAATCTGCAGGGCTAAAAGGATGAAAACGAACAGAAGCAACAGCAGAGTCATCAGCAGCTATTAGCACCAATTTGCACTGGCAATATCTAGATTTCTCCTTTATTCTGCCACTTTAAAAAACTGGATGGTTCACTACTTGGCAGGGTTACAGAATGTAGCGGTAATCCACCAAATGGCCAATATTTATAGGGCCCTATGGTTTCACTGACATTTCCATCTTTTCTAATGTTTTCTGTCTTCATAATGGAGCACACAGACAAAACTACTTCCCCTCCAGCTGCACGTGCATAATCAACATCAACAATATTTAAACTTCTACTTTTGCAGCTTTATCAAAACTTCATCTCGCCAAGCACACACGGTCATACTGGCGTCACGCTTTCAGCTATTTAGTCTGAAGATACCAATCAAATGTTTTTCAAAGACAGTTTTTTTTTTAAAAAACAATGACCAGTTAGGCAATCCATTTCCAGTGCTTACAGTTAATAATAAACAAAGGCCTAAACCTTAAAACCATTTGGCTCATGACCATGAAGTCTTTTTTGAACAGTTCTTGGGGCAATCACTTAGCTGTGGTAACTTCCCAAGGAAGTTTTGCACAGCTTGGCATGCCAAAATAAAAAAAAAATAAAAACATTTGTGCTAGGTTGATAGCCTGCATCAAGCAATGGTTAATGTTTAAAGGGAGGGGGACATTTTTAATCAGCAACTACAATATCCATCCAAAGCTTTGAATACCTACTTTTTCTAAAAGCGATTGTTTGGAAAATAATTCTGGCATAACAACCACCCACGCTACAAGAGATACTTACTGATACCTGGTGGCAATTAAAACTTTTGATTTCCTTTGTTTTTAAATTCATAGGGCCGCCTATGTGTGCTGGCATTTCTCACTAATCCTCAGGGTTTGACAAAAAACTGCATTTTAGTTCACCGACAGCAGCCTTGCATGAAACAAAATTTCATAAGAAAAAAAAATCAAGATAAAAGCAGAGTTTAATTAAAAAAGGAGAAATATTTTATTTCAACAAGAAATCGATTAGACAACACAAACCTTTAACTTGACTAAAATCCCTGTGAATGGGTTCTTTATTTTAAATGTGACCTACATTTGAATCCATATATATTCTACACTACGACAGAATAAAAAAAAAAAAAAAAAGATATATAAAATCAACTTTCTGAAATCGGTAACTGAAAATTACGGTTTTGTAACCAGCCAATGTCATTCTCGCGGTGAATGAGGCATAGATTCATTTTTGGGGTTTGAATTCTTAATTTTTAAAATTTTTTTGCTCGTTGCGATGCTGTCCATCTGCCTCCATGCTTTCGCCAATTCCACGAGCAGTTATTGCCTGTTCTGTGTCGCAAAAAAAACAAGTTTTATTTTTTAGTAACTTATGTACAAAACAAAAACATGAATTTAAAACACTATACAACAGTAGTTATGGATAGCTGTGAAAACGCCAAATTTTGCACGGGGTCCATTTCCATGGAGACCGTGGGAAGGGTGAAAATGGAACAGAATTTCGAAAGCGGGAACTTGTAACGAGAGGGAGGAAGAAGGGGGAGATGGGGGGGTGGTCATCTGATGTCTTAGTTGAGGCCTCCTGTCTGCTGCTGGAACACATCGATTGTGTCTTCATCCTCCATCTCCAACTGTGGAGGAAAAGGGGAGAAATGACCACTGAGAGACAAACTGCAGATCGGTTACTGTCATTAAAGGCAATTTGCTCAGCAAGCAGACCTCGAGAAGCACGGGCCGCTGATGCCTTGTCCGCACAGTGGGGGGGGGACGGATTAGTGCGACACAAAAAAAAGCACCCCATCCCACCCAATACGGGGAGGGGGTGGTCTTAGTCAATACACACAGCAGCAAAATTCGTCACATCAGAAAAAGATGAGAGAGCGCACAGTTGGGAAGGACTTAAAGATTTAGAGGTGCTGTTGAAGAGCTGAGAGACGTTCTTTAAACGTTACCAGTACCCTGTCCCCGCCTACAGTCCTCACACAGACCCAGACACTGAACAGAAATGCTGATACAGGGAGTGTGTGTGAGTCACGCTGGGCTAAACAATGCATACTGCAGCCTCATGCTGCCTCTAGCAAAAGAAGTCCCACATATACAGTATAATCCATAAATATCTGGACAGTATTCATGCATCAATATACAATGAATCTGCTATATGAAACAAATATACCACAATTTTATTTACATCTAGGCATTTTGAGCTTCTCTCTATAATACAGTTATGCATGTTTTAATACTATTTATGGTGCATTCCACATCAGTGGTTCCAATAATACTGGAGCCTACTGTAGCTGTAAACACAATCATCACCCAGGTGGGATGTGAGCGCACTTAACTTAAGCTGAGAGTAGGCACTTTAAGCTCATATTCCTTGTCTGAGTTCAGTGCTCAAGTATTGATCCAAAACGAAATGTTATTGTGCTGGCGTCCAAGTACAGGTAAAAGCCAATGATAAATCCGGTAAATGGATGAGCGATTAGAGTGGCTATAAGCGGCACGCGAGCGGTCATTTTAGAAACTCTGAAGCTCACCTGTGCAGGTGTGTCCGTCTCGTTGATTGGCTGCCCGTCGAACCGGAAGCGAATCTGCTTCATCATCAATCCCTGCGGACAAACACGACTCGTTTAAACTACAAGAAATTTCATAGCCCTGCCATACAAGAGCAGTTTAAAACAGCCAGGTGTCAATTTTTTGTGTTTGTAACTCATTGAAAGTTCTAGATGAAATTAATGTCCTGTCAGCATTTCACTGAACGACTGATGAAATGACTGCGAAAATGACTAAACCATTACACATCGCTGGCAATTTGGAAAGTCACGGTGGTGACTTGATGCGCCTAGTTTTAAAAGTTGGGGAAAGGGACGCACAGATTGGCCTAAGCTTGCAGATAGACAGTTTGCTCTTTTTTTTTTTAAACAACACTTCGAGCTATATCATGTCATCATTCATATTGCTCTACACCACAGTTAAAATCCTATCAAATAAAATAATAGTTACTTGTGCCATGTCAAGGGACAATTTAGTGTCTCCAATTAGCCTGACAAGCATGGACAGTGGTAGGGAACCGGAGAACCCGAATAAACACCTCCGGGATCACAGGAGGAACACGCAAACTAAATACAGAAAGGACCCAGGTCCAGATTTGAACAGACGACCTTGCTGTGCGGCAGCAGTACCAGCCATTGAGCCACCGTGCCACCCTATCAATTGAAGTTTCTTAAAACGAAAACACAAAGGACAGTGGACATCCAGGAACAGGTCTGAGGAGACCTGGGTTGCATACAGTATACCGTCAGACCCCGCAAGACACGATGACAGTTTGAAGGCAGAATAACTTCCAACTACGCACAGCCTTGCACCAAACCCCAACAGAAACACAAACACTGACAGCCCTCCAACGACCCGCCGCCATTTTGTAGCCCAAAAAGCAAGTCAGTGCCACACCCATCAACCGCAACACACAGGAGGGTGTGGAAGATTACGGAGCGTGGCCCACATTTTCTACGGGCACACCTCTTATTCGTCGACCGTGTCCATCGACATTAAACAAACGGAGCAGGTTAGAGCAGAGGACACTCCTATAAGATCTAAAGAAAGAGCCCCCTGATGGCGTTTTTCTCTTAAAAGGCTAAACAGACCTTTGCAGGAAACAAAGCAGACCGCAATCAGAAACTGCCCTCGAGCTCGAACACGGTCTGATTGTGAAGTCAGGACCCTTTCATGTGTGGCACACGGGTCAGGGCGCGGTGATTCGAGACGCACATTGCCTCAGGGCCACAGCAAGAAGCAAACAAGTAAAATAACACAACAGTGTACAAACAGCTTGCTCTTTTGCCAATTCTGCACCACAGGAGCAATGCAGGAGGAACACTCACGCGATTGTGCGACAGCTGCAAGGCTGTAAGGCAGGGGCATTCAGCTTTATCCAGAAAGATCTAGTGTGAGTGCAGGCTTTCGTTTCAGCCATGCAGTCACACACCTGATTCTTCAAATCAGTTTGAGCAATCGTCAATACAAAGAAAAACAGCCGGATCTAGCTTTTTCGCTGAAATTTCTCTTACACTTCTGAGACTACCACACTTCCGGTACACAGCTTGCTAGTGCGAAGGGTTACTGCATGCACACGACAACATTGAACGACAGCAATCTTATCTTCATCATCGCTTTTCAAACCTCTCCTGGAGCACCACTTCTCCTGAATGTTGTAGAGCTCAGCCTGCTCCAGCATAGGTTTAAATGATCAGCTCGTTACCCATGAAGATGCTCGATAATGACCGAATCATCCATGCTAGCGGAAAGAGATCTAAAACATGAGGGAGAGGTGGCTCTCCAGGAGAGGTCTGAGAAGCACTGATCGACATCATCTGCGATTGTTGACGGCAACGCCAAAAACTATACTAGAAATTATATCAATCACCTGAATATCGCCATGGAAGGCCCTTCTCGAAACTTCGAGAAAATGTTCGTGCCCCAGCTGAAAGCGGCCTCTACGCTCAGTATCGTATGGCCAAGTATCCGTAACCACGCACGCTAAAGTAACTTTCCGCAGCTCCGCAAGAAGCGACTCGGCCACCAGCTATCCCATAAAGCATCGGAAATACGGAGTGACTGCAATGTCAGGGAGTCTTTTTTGTATTGACGACTGCTGGAAATCTGGGAGTCCAAGCTGAAGACCTTGAGTAATAGCATTAAAGGACCAGTGTGTAAGATTGAGATGGACAATCTGGCTGAATAACTGGCAGGAATGGAACATAATATTCAAAAGTACATTCTCATCAGTGAATTATTTCCTGAAAATAAGAATCATAGTGTTTTCTTTTATCCAGAATGAGCCCTTTATATCAACAGAGAGAGCGGGTCCTCTTCCACGGAGCTCGCCATTTTGCACCGCCATGTTTCTACGGTAGCCCAGAACAGGGAAAATGTAATTAAATAAAGCACTGACACGAGAGCGCGCCTTCCGCGTTTTTGCGAGTTTTGCGGCCACCATAGGTTCTCTGAGAAAGGGAGTGATCATTTGGTTGCAATCTAAAATCTCACCACTTGATGGCTCTAGATCTCACATACTGGTCCTTTAAGCATGCAACCACATGGCTGGAATGAAAGCCTGCATCATCACCGGCCATTGCTTGATAATACTGTAAACCCAGACATAAGGTTAAATAAAAAATTTGTGACTTGAATGTTCCAAACTGAATATTCTAATGCTAATGTCAGAACCACTACAGGTAAGGGAAAGCAACGAATGATAATACTGACTTTGGATGCAAAAAAACATTACAGCAAAGTCACAGTCAACATCGACACACTCTATGAATACCAAGTTAACACACATAAGGTCGCCAACGCCTCAGGGCCGGGGAATGGCATGTGATCTGGACAGCCCCGTTTTAGAAAGCAGGGCATGATCCACAATCCCGCAGCCTTGGGTCAAGGACTCGTTACCGTACACTGTATAAAGATGGACGAAGCAAACATGACGTCACCCGTTGGTTTCAGCATACCATTTAGGAAGCCTCGATTTTGGCCACTTGAACAGCGCCATTTTGCCATTTTGAACCCGGATGTGATTCCTATTGGACGAGAGCGTGAATTGAAGATCTAGGGAGGAGCGAGGGGTGGATCTATGGGTGGATCATACCATATCTGACGAGTACCAGAGGATAGCCACACCCCTAAAGCATATCTGGCTTTATCCTTTTTCTCTAGACTATTTGGGACCATAATTTACAAAAATGAACATCATGATATATCGAAGGAGACTTGAAACTTGCAACAGATACCCTAAAATAATGCGGAAAATCATTATTGAAATAATAAATCAGGTGGGAAAGAAGGGTTATTTTCTCATAGACTTCTATAGGATTGAACTTCTTTCTGCAACCACCGACGTCGCCATCTGCTGGCCATTAAAAAGAATGCAATTTCAAGAGATTACCGGATTAGCTTCACTTCTCAGATCCGGGCACTGCGTCCATCTTTTTATACAGTCTGTGCTCGTTACTGGAAAATGGCCGTTCTGACCTTTGCTCCCCTATCCCCGATCCCATTGTTAACTGGCCGAAAATGACTGTAACACAGTTGATTTCCTGGTAAATCCACATCTGCTTAGCCTGATGGGAACATTTCTCCCATTCAGCTCCAGTTGCCTTGGAGGATTCCCTTCCACTGGGCTCTCAAAGGAGTCAAATAAAAACACTGCAGAATCACCAAAATGGCTGAAATGATGTGAATCTCTGAAACCCTTGTTCTCCTGGGAGTTTGTATCAGAGTGAACAGCAGACTGTGCATCAGTGCAAAAGTTTGGGGATTACCAAAACTGCTCCAATCCAGGAAGGTAAATTACACAGCATGATGATAGTCAGGTGGGGTCACTCAGTAAAACCTGGAAAGTCCATGTCCCCGATTTGGGAAGGTCCCGGTTTTTTTTTTTTTTTTCCAGTGAATCAATTCTGCTAGCTCTGTAATCTTTCTTTCTGATACACCTCCAAGGAAAAGCAAAATCCATTCACCTTTTTCCCCCTTAAAGGTCCCCCATCATGTCACCAGGTGTGCAGCCAATTTGCCATTACAAGCTGCTTCGAAATCTGTTTCATTGTGACATCACATGATGAAGTAACTGCCCAGAAGCAAGGAGGACCGATGAACTTCAGGCAACCAGTAAATCAGTTTTTTTATTGCTCTGAGTTGCTACTCCCCCTTGTGATGTCACACAGGATAGATTTCAAAATGGCTCGTAGTGGCTAATTGGCTGCGCACAACATGACATCATAGGACACCTTTAAAAAAAAAAAAAAAAAAAACTACAGGAGGAAAACTATAAAACAAGAGGCCCATGGGCCTTAATGGTCACCTGAGTTGTATAAAAACTGATGTTATTGATGTCAATGAACCAAATATACCCAAAATTATCATTTTCCTACATAAAGTAAAGTTCACCCCCTCCCCACTGGCAAACATGGAGCCTGGGGGCCATGAAATTAACAATTTTGATGAAGCACCTCAAGACCCTTCCATCTATGAAACGTATTGGTTTCCAGCATATCTGGGTCTCGAGAAGAAGATTGTTGAAATTTTAGGCAATATGACCCCATTTGGGCCTCACCCCTCAGCCCCTGGGGAAGAGACAGGGTCAAAAAGGTCATAGTATGAAACTGTCATCTCACAGTTATAAAGCCAATCAAATTTGAATGATTTCCAGTAGAAAATGAACAAAATATACCCAAAAGAATCATTTTCCTATATAAACTATAGTAAATTTCACCCCCTCCCCAGGGGCAAACATGGAGCTCGAGGGTCATGAAGTTCAATTTTCATAAAGCACCTCAAGAGCCTTCCATCTATGAAGAGTATTGTTTTCCAGCATTTCTGGGTCTGGAGAAGAAGATTTTTAAAATTTCAGCCAATTTGACCACTTTTATCCCCGCCTCTCAGAGCACCTGGGGGTGGGCACCATATAACTCACAATTTTGGCGTATATTTGACCAAGGAAGGTTCCTGCAAAATTTGATTGAAATCGGGTCAGCGCTTTCTGAGAAGCAGTGGAACATGTATTGACCAGTTTTAGCCCCACCCCTCAGAGCCCCTGGGGGTGGGCATCATATAATTCACAATTTACGTGCATAATTGACCGAGGAAGGTTCCTGCAAAAGTTAATTGAAATCGGATCAGCGGTTTCTGAGAAGAAGTCGAAAATATATTGACCACTTTTAGCCCCGCCCCTCAGAGCCCCTCGGGGTGGGCACCATATAATTCACAATTTTGGTGCATATTTGACCAAGGAAGGTTCCTGCAAAATTTATTTGAAATCGGATTAGCGGTTTCTGAGAAGAAGTTGAAAATGTATCGACCAGTTTTAGCCCCGCCCCTCAGAGCCCCTGGGGGTGGGCACCATATAATTCACAATTTTGGTGCGTATTTGACCAAGGAAGTTTCCTGCAAAATTTAATTGAAATTGGATCAGCGGTTTCTGAGAAGAAGTCGAAAATGTAAATTGTTTACGGACGCACGACGGACAAAAGGCGGTGAGAATGAGACTTCGTCTCAGGTGACCTAAAAACTACAAAAAAAAAAAACAAAAAAACACTTTCTTGCTTTTCCCTCCTCACAAACAGGTTCCTGATACGCTTGCACATCCTGCTCCAATTGGCGACATATTAACCCTTTACCTCCCAGGAGTGAAATGCCTAGCGGGCTCCTCCTTCCGAAGGCAGTTTCAGCCGATTACCTACTTGTTATGGTACCCTCACAAAACGCTCTGTACAGCAAGAACTATAAGCTAAACATTATGTCACAAAGAAAAGTTGTAGGGCACATATTGCACTCGCATGTGATCATAGTTTTAATTGATGAAATTATATATTGATCATTAAACATCCGTTGTGACTCTAGAATACTTATTCGCAAAAAAAAGTTTGGCAGCTCAGTGCTCAGAAATTATTTTACGTGTTCATGCACAGGCAAGAATCTTCGAAGTCCGACGTGTCTGAAACGCTGTCAAAAACATTTTCTGCCATTTTGATTACTAAAAATTTGTGGGCAAAAAATGTCAAACTTTTTGATTGTAGCAATGCCATGTGATTATGTAAATGTCATCTAAAAAGCTTGTTCTGATTGGTTAAGACAGAATAGCAACCAATTGTGACAAATGTTTTAATTTGTCTACACAGAGCAACTAAAAGTGCCTTTTGGCACACTTAGGAATGTGAAGGCATTATGGTAGCATGCCATATAGCACTCTTAGGAGGTAAAGGGTCCGCACTGATTGTACTCAGAACACTTATCCAGCTCTCTTGGTCATCTATGAAGATACTTAAGGAAGCAGGATCACTCATCTGGATAATCGCACCAAATGAAATCCAGAAGATCTCTTTTTGAATAGTTCAAGTTCCAGATTTGGGATTGCTCCAGGTCATAGGGCAGTTATCCAGCCAACTCAGCAATCCTGCTTTATGAGACAGGATGCAGCTTTGTCAGAGCCTGCTGGTGTGCTGTACTCTGAGCTCACCTGTCGCTCGCATTGGTGTGCTGTACTCTGAGCTCACCTGTCGCTCGCAGTAGGCCTTCATCAGCTTACTGAGAGGCGTTTGCCTCTTGATCTTAAACTGCACCACCGATCCATCCTGCCCAGCCACTTTTAGGTTGATGTGGTCATTGTTTTCCGTCTTTACTCCTTCCTGCAGATGAGGACAAAATATTGTGGTCAAATCTAGTCCCTATATGTAGTTTATCAACCACGGACAAAAACGCCATTCTACCCGGCAATAAATATTCATCTATAAACAATGGTGCGTAAGACATCAACATTTTATGCAAAAAAGATACAATTTCATGAATCAATTTGAATGCTCTATTTTCAGCATGAGTATTTCTAAGAATATCAAGAAAATGCGACTGCATATCATGCGAGTCCCTGGTATGTTGTGCCAGTGCACAGCTTTGTATTACAAGAGATTCTGTTTGAATGGAACCACACCGACATGATCAATCCTCGGGTACAAACCAGGAATGTAAACCTCGTGTTACCTCAAAGTAGGTTGTACAGTTACGTAATGCCTCCTATGCATTACTCACTCAAGATTTAAACTCATCTTTGATTCGGAGCCTTTCATTTTTTTTATGAAGCGAACGGCATGAGATTACTACACACATCAAAATAAGCGGCTCGATTTATTATATCAACAGTGCTGCACGTGGAAGAGAGAAATTTACAGCATAAACAAAGAGAGTAGTGAGGACCTCAACAGACAAGTTGCCAGAACTGAAAATGCTTCAAGCTTCTGCGAATGCAACTTGTGAGTGCGGGGTATGGCAACCATTTTGGAATGTTTTGTCAATGTTAGAACATGACCACAACAGTGCAGCATCATTCTGAGAACATTTAGCATTAGGAATATAAATTAATGCTTGAAAATAAGAGGGTTTGGAAAAGTAATAGAAACCAACACCATCATAGCTTTGACTGCAGATGGCAAGAGCCATGGTCAACTTCAGGACTGCAAAGACTGAGCGGCAGGCTAGCAGCCACCGAGGCCAGCTGCATAAAAGCCATAAAAACCATTAGTTATGTGCCTAAGAAGTGTAATTTTTTTATTAATTAATAAAATATACGGGCTGAAATACACCATTCAAAAGCGTAAGATGTCAAGAGTAAAAATTTTATATTTTCCAAGTTCTCAAAGTTGCGCCATTTTGCCCTCAAAAATGGGTTTCGAATTGCACGGCCAAAGTACCACGTGACAACAACCGCTGTCATCATTTTGGTGCTAGAAGATCGATTTTGTATGGCAGATGGTAAGCAAGACCAGCAAAGATATTTCTGGTTCCCCTGACCACCAACGTTGTCAGAATACTTTGTTCACGGCAGGTATTAGAACGTACAAGTTCCCGAAAGATCTGACTGTGCCAGAGTGTCATGTTTCCACTATTCTGGAATTTACTAGGTAAAATATTCATTATTTTAGTGGAAACATGACACTCTGGCACTGTCAGATCTTTCGGGAACTTGTACGTTCAAATACCTGAATTCCAGAATACTCAGAAAGAAACATGAATTCTGAGCAGTTCTCCAGCTCTCAATTCAACACAAAGTGGGACTTCAATAAAAACAAAAAGTGTCGCTGCAGTACATATGCACTGTCGGACTGGAAAACAGTTTAAAAAAAAATAACCTTCACCCAACTCACGAGGAAGAGCATTTGATATTTAGCTACTATCGGACCACACCATACAAGTCAATTACACCGAAATTAATGGCTTTTATACTTGCCTAAAAGAAAGGGAATCAAAAAGCTTCAAGAACATTCAGGAGCGAGAATAAGATCTTCAAACTTAAAAGTATAAAAAAACCAGAAACAAAAGCTGATGTAAAGAATGCCTCAAATGAGAGAAAGGATGTCAAGTATTGATCGAAAGCAGCTCAGAATTATGGAATAAAGCATAATAATTGAACACGCAGAAGTCTTTCTTGTCTTTTTCTTTGCTCATTGAGCTTCTGCTGAGCTACTGCAGCAAAGGCATCCCTGATTGGCACAGCATCCTTGCTCAACCAGCGGTGCATCTTCATACCCTAGGGCTCCATGCTGCTGAGCACGGACAAGTTTCGCTCGTAGCACGATTCTTCAAAATGCGCTGAACACAGTACTGTATACCTTGAAGTTGGATCTTTAAAGTCTTGTCTGCGGACAAACTGAACCTATTTTTCTCTCACAATGGGATTCTTCGGGAAGACATACATACCAATACCCGGTGTGAACGACGTACTCGGACACCTTTGTTGGTTAGGGGTATGAGCAACGCAAAGTCGCCCTCCTCGCCATTTCTCTTGCTTACCATCTGCCACACTAAATAGGTCTCCTGTGATCTGGAAAAACCTAGTAAGTTTATCAGTGGCAAAGATCTCGTAATTGAACAAAAATTTTAGGTTCTGGACTTTTTCTAACATAAAAAAATATGATAGAAACTTGATTTTGAAAGTTCAAAGACACTTATAACTAGTGTTTTAAGATTTTCTCCACTCTTAATTACTGCAAATGAAGGTTAAACTCAGTTTTTTTTTTTTTTTACCAAAAGTGACACACGTGCTAGGTTTTTCCAGATCACAGGAGAGGTCTTCTGGTACCAAAATGACGTCAGCAGTTGTCATGTGGTGCCCTGGCTGCGTAATTCGAATACTACCACGGAGGGCAAAATGGCACATCTAGAAGGGCCTGTAAAATCGCGCATTTTATCACTTAACTTTGCAACTGTGTATTTCACACCATACAATTTTTCAATGAACGAAAAAGTTCACTTCACTGGCACTTAAAAAACGGAAAGCAAGTACCCCTGGTATCATCAACATTTCCTCAGTACACTTTTAAGTTTACTAGAGGGCGGTGCAGATAAAGGGAATACTTTCAGCGAGGCTACACAGGTACACAATAAAAAGGGCAACAATGAATGGCTAAATGACCAACTCGCATTTCCAGGAACGGCCTCATTCCTAAAACAGTTCATTTACCTTTACCGATTTTGCCATCACACGACGCAGACAAAGTAAAATAAATAAAGAATCGAATTAAGCGATAGGTAATCGACTGCTCAGTGGGCAGCAGAGGTCCATGAATGTGACGCTGCTCTCACGGTTGGGAGCACACAGCCGGCATCTTCAATCTTCGTGGTAGTCGCACCTTCATTTCATCATTGCTTACGCTGACCATCGATAATTACTCAGCTATTTCCATGTACACATTGAATGGATTTGATTTTCCGTCTCATCAAATGACGATGAGAAGGATCTCAGTCGTACGATCGCTATAGCAACAACTTTCAATTTTGATTCAAAAAGTCGAGCCAAGTAGCTGATGTTACCAGTTCATCGTACTCTCGCAGAAACATTAACGTTAACACAAACGGCTCGCTGATGACCGTTAAACTCTATAACACAAACGACCAAAATCACCAGTTACCGGTATATTCCCATGTTAGAATTTCAGTGTATACGATCACATAATGTCACTGTACATACACAGGTTACTTTAATATTACAGCAAACGTCAGCGAGGAGTTATAACTGGTAGCTAACAGGCAGAGCTAGTTAACTAGCAAGCCGCTGTACACGTTGATCAAATTTTAGCTAACTTAGCTGGCTAATTGGTCGAGCCAGCAAACGATCCATGTTCAGAGACCTTCATGGAACGAGGAAAAACATTCACTGGATGATTACTTTTCAGTTAAATGTATGTTTTTAAAAGAAAAATTGATCGATGCTATCTTTATTTAAACGCACAAGCTTGTTCTGCATATCATTAGCTCGCCAGATAGAAATTTAAGACAAGCTTGCCGTTTATCTACCCACCCTTGCAGGCGCGTTCACATCTCTTCCGGTGTTCATCTTTGAATTGACGTCGATTATTCATCTAGCTCCCTTATTCGTTGCATTTTACAGTCTTTTACAAGAACCATGCCTCCTTTAACACAAGGGGTCATTATCAAGTGGAAGATGTATATTTAGCCTTGTCCTTATGAATACTCACCTTGGGTTTTTCGTCCGCCATGGCTAAACTCTGCGCGTCTCTCAACGCCACTACACAAAGCGTCTACGAGAGCGCGCACGCACACGCCTTCAATTAAAACCAGTCTTACGTGCGCGGTCACGACTACTTGGAGGTCCTTACGCACATGCAGCATTGGCCAGCGATGGGTCACGAGATTACGTTTGGCGCGCTCGCCTGGGCGGGACTGACTTAATGCGCGTTGATACAGCATGCTCTCTGTCGCACAATATCGTGCACGCGCACGAAGAACATAACCTTCTCCCTTTTTTGTGAAATATACCAGTAAAATCAGCGGTGCGTTCACGATTCAAGTATTATAGTCATTGCGCATCTATCTTGCTAACATGGAATACATTTATTGCCCTTGATTGAATGAATATATATGGTGAAATGTCTTGGTGTGAAGCCTGTTTTCTAGAAATTTCTGTGGGTGAATGATGAGCAGCAGTGGCCATCTTGTTTTATGTCATGGAAACTGACACCTCCCTCCCCTCTACCATGAGAACAACTACTGTACCTTTTTATATTGTAGGCCTATATGCAACAGCTCAGTTTTTTTCTATACAATTCCATTTTGAATGATCATCTCTCACAGTCTTATTTAAAACTGATACATTTTGGTAGAAATTATAGTCCAAATTGTTTTACTAGCACTATTATTGAGTATGTTTTTTTTTTTTTTTTACAGGCTCTTTTTATGAAAGATGGAGAAGTCTCCAAAAATTTTCTTTTGACTTGTGCATTACACACATACTAAGGCCAAGGCAACTTCTTCACATGTAAAATATATTGCATACATAAAAATGGCATGTCTTCCTCATTAATTCCCACATCTGCTCAAAGAAATAGTGTGAAACAATTCCCTTCAACTTCTCTTTACTCATAGAAATACCTTATTTTCAAAAGCTGCAGCGCTTACTGAACATATTTTGTAATTAAAGACACTTAGAAATGTAACCAGCTCTAAAAGTTACTCTAACGTGCCAAAACATTCCAAATAAAATTAAAGCTACTAGAAACACTGGACGGGCCCTCGCATCCGTGTGCACATGGGGGTGATGGTTGCGAATGCACACATGCAACCATCGGATAAAGCAAGACTGTGTAAAACGTTATGCCCATCATAGAGTGCGTGCACTTCCTGTGTCCTCTCTGGGTTATACAGAAACACTGAAACTGCCATATGTTGCTTAACAACTAGTTTAAACCAAAGCATGAAAATTTCCCTTGAATTAACTTGTCTGCCGAGGAGTCTTACCTCCTATATGCTTTATTGAAATTTTCAAGGGGGCGCTATACAACCATTTTGCCAAGTCCATCTTTAAATCCTGCACAAAAGAAAAATTTATGGCTGGCCTGATGAGTACGCAAAATTTAATAAGTTTTCGAGTAGTGCAGGCAAACAAAATGCAATTCATTTGAAATAATGGTGGGGAGGCGCTATAGAGGCAATGTGCCTCGCCTATGTCCAATTACAGTATGCCATCAAAGCCCATTACTTCTAAAACCTGAGTGCAGAGTTTCACAAGTTTTTGCACATCCTGAAGACCTCACAAATGTGTTCGGAAAATGAGGACGATTGCAGGAAATGCAAAGTAGCTGACTTCCTGTTTGATGAAAAAAATTCAAAATAATGCATAAAATCCGGCATGATAAGGCCAATGATCCCACCAAATTTCATGAACACCCAAGCACTTTTATTCCAATATGACCTAGAGTAGCGGGCATTATAGAGTCATGTGGCCATGCCCAAGCTCACAGGAGCATGTAGATGTCTTCAGGGTGTGACTGTCAGAAAGCATGTGATGTTTTGGCCAGGTCGGACAATGCATATTTGAGTTACAACAACTTCCTTTTTCATGGCGAAACATTGAATTTCATTGCCACGCCACAGCCACACTGTGTCATGAAAACTCACGATTTTAATACCTGTTCATTGTTAGTGTCTTTAGATGGCGCAGAAAAAAATTGAAGTCAATCGGATAAATTACCTAGGAGGAGTTCATTTAAGTAAGGCAATTGTAAATGGCTAAATTTGCGCAAAATTAATAATTAAATTCAAAATTGTTGACTTCCTGTCGGGCTTAGGGTATGGGCCCAAGAGGCTTTCCTGTATGTCTTGGGATGTTTCCTAGGCCTACCGAATTTCATCTATTTCGGTGGAAACCATTGACTGAAGGTTGAAACCTGCTCTGGGGGCTGCTTCATTGAAATTTTTGGGGGGCGCTACCCAGCTATTTTGCCTCCTAATGTGCAATTCCCGTGAAATATGTAAAATTTTGCCACTTCTAACTTCTGACAAAGTTCCGCAAGTTTTTTTTTTTTTTTTTTTTTTTTTTTAGCATGCTTAAGGTAGGTATACACTCCCAAAATAGGCTTTTTTTTAAATTGTTTTTGACATTTTCGTAAATAACCTTCAGCATACATGCCAACTCTACCGCTTTTGGCGGTAGACTACTGCTTTTGTGGCGTTTTTTTCAGAATGAAATGCCCTGAAAGCGGTAGTCTACTGCCAAAAGCGGTAGAGTTGGCATGTATGCTTCAGTAAGTTCATAGTGTGTGTACTTGATAGGACTATCAAAAATATGGACATCTGTTGTTTTTTGTCAATTTCTCAAAAATGTTGATTTTGACCTGCCAAGCATTGCTTCAAACACCATTTCTCCTCTTTCTCTCATGCAATCATTGTGAAACTTGGAATATAAATTCACCAGATGCATGTCTATGGACTGATCGGGCATTTTGAAGAAATCATTTGAGTAACTCTAGATTTTGTGGTAATTAGGTACCCAATAAAGTATAAAAACAACACTAAAATGCCCATATTTTTTTCACAGAAATATTATTTCTGAAACCCTCCGATCAGAACATGCACTATATAGTCATAAATAATCTGTGAAAATTTGAGATTAAAGTAATAAAAAGTTTAAGAGATATCCTGCCTGAGGTACTTGATCAAGTTCCACATTGCGGGAGCCATCTCGGGACCTAATTAGCATAATTTATGTAAATGAGCCATCTCTTTAATTCTGTATTTAGTAGTTGTTCATTTGATGTTGGAACTAAATTGTCATGAATGAGAGAGAAATAAATGTATTTGGGAGTATATACCTGCCTTTAGACCTCACATAAGCAATTCATTTTGAGAGGGCAAAAAAAAAAAAAAAAAAAAAAAATCATAATCATCATTTCCTCGATTATAACAGAGTCCTCCTTGCAGAATATGGTCCTCGCACCGGTCAGTGCTTGGGCCCTAATAAGAATAATAATTCCTTCAATTTCAGTTGTTTCCTCGAAACGTTCGGTGCTCGAGCCCTAATAATTCCTTCAAATACAATAGTGTCCTGCAGTTGGTGCTCGGGTCCTTATGAACTGAGTGTGTGTGCCCTCTTCTTAAATGCAGGCACATTGCTAGTCTTTCCCTAAAGCAGGCGGGGTCCTTTTACCAGTGGCAGAAGCGCCGAAACTTTTAGCTTATGATAATTGCCGTTAATTATTTACACATATCTCATTTGGTAAAACGTATTGTTTCTATGAGCTCCATTTAACGGATTAATTTTTCGAGCGCAATGGAGGAGGTTGATGTTGATCCAACAATCACGGTATTCAATGCTTTTTTTTTCCCAGGCGTCTGATCGTTATGGTCTGACAACCTGCTGGCCATCTTTCTGTTGCTGGCTATGTCGTTGGCTAAACTGACATCTCTAATATTAAACTTATGTTTGGTAATATTGACGATGAATATTTCAATGTAAATTTGCAGTCGAGGGTTGCTTTGACAGGTTCTTCACCAATTGAACTCACAAATTGAGTTGACATTACTCGTGAAACGTAACTTCACGTTGACTAAGTTAGTTGTGCATTTTTATTTCTGTCCAGTGTATGATAACTTGCGGCTGCCATCAAATAGGAATGCCAGCTGTTTGGTTGTATAAGAGGTAATTGAAGTATTTACTTCACGAGTGACATCATCCTCGATAACTGACCAAGTATTATCCCCTGCAGCTCATTCCCGGCATCAACAGCGACCAGAAGCACCCTGGGTTTGAGTGGGGCCCTGGGGACATCTTGGTCTACGAGACTCAGTATGAAGCGGGAGGTAGTTGTGACTGCCTGTTACTGAGACAGTATTTTGACCCTCTAATATTAAAGATAACCAAGATGGGAATAAAATGTGCTCATAAATCTCATCCTTTCAATGGTGATGTAGAAAGTGCAATTGTACTGAAAAGAGGGGAGTTGTACTTGAAAAGACATCCAATTTTTCTCAAACGTGTCCCAGTTTAACTTAAATCTCCCAGCAGTTTTCCTTTGACCCGAGTTATGTTTTTATTGAGATGGAGGAAAAGTGGAGAGGAAAGGCAAAAGACAGTCTGTTTAAGAGAATTTGGATGCAACCAACTCTTCAAAGGTTTAAATGTGATGGGTTGGTCGAGATGCTTCCTCAAACTACTAAAGTCCTTTACCCCATTCCTGTTTGAATTTCTCTCAGGTCCTCCGCCTGTGGGACAGGGCTGTCCTTCCATCCACGTGGTGAGGAAAGACGAGGACATTTGCTCGCCGATTCTGCGAAAGTTATTTAACGAGTCTCATCACATATTTGTGGGGCTGCAGAAGATCAAAGAGGATATCCCGAGCAAAAACAAGAAATCTCAGTGAGTACTGGGCCTGGTTCTTAAAGTGTGGCCGTATTGATCTAGATGGCCTGAGTTTTAATTGTATTTACAGGAACACAAAGGACTGGACAATCAAATGATTTTTTTTTTTTTTTTTTGCTGACAGTAATGTTGTTGTGTATGATGTGTACACTTGTTATAAGAACCTTTTTTTATAAGAATATTGTGGGTGAAAAGTTCCTAAAAATAAGAACATGTTAAGACCATCTTTAGGCTGAGTTCTGATGAAAGGAACTTGTATCAAGATAATGGAATGGAAAGGCGTGCCACAAAACTCATGTTCTTAAGAGTGCTTCACTAGTTGCTTAAAATACTACAAAACAATGTCTTAAACTATTAGTAATGACAACAATATTTTTAAACAGATTTCTAAATTAAAGATAACATTTTAAGAGGTTGAAATCCTCAAAATTTTTTTGAACATTCACGCTCAGCCCCAAAAATAGATGTTCTTATAAAACAAAAGTGTAGTTAAGATCAGTAAATGAAATGTACCTGCCATGATACAGTGCAAAATGATTTGTGGCTTCTTGATATTTCTAGAAAATTGCCTTCCACTGAGATCAGATTAAGCCAAAGGTTAACTGTCTATGTAAATGATAAAGCTTTTATAATGGGGTATTCTGTTTCTAGGTTTGTCAGCATTAGCAAGAACTACAGGTCGGTGATTAGAGCATGTATGGAGGAGCTGCAGCACGTTGTAGGTACGATATTTATATTCTGTTGCATCACCTCTCTGGGTCAGGATTCACAGAAGTGGGGTCACTGGATCACTGCACTGAGTATAACCTGGAGGATCGCTTATATGACCCTCATTAAAAAAAAAAAAAAAAAAAAAACACTATGCCAGGTTTTACTCTCTGAGGTCATCCACTTTACTGTGTAATCCTGCGTCATAAAATAGCCCTGATGTGCTTTTAATTGACCATACAATCAATCACTGAATTATCCTCCTCCTTGCAGTCTCAACGCAAGATTCAGCTTTATCCTTGCAGTACGGCAATCAGGTATGACTCGTATTACTGCCACGAGCAAGCATACCTGACTTGATTTCCTGGAAAAAATAAGACCTGTGATTGGAGTACAAGGCCACACACTTAATTCCACTCATTCTTTTGTGGGAGTAGCTGGTTTAATATTAACTCTTGTTCACTTCAGTTTTCTGACTTGTCTGCGAATAATTTGTGGTCTGACCTGCTATTGGAAATTCTGTTTTCAATTTGACAGATATCAATTCTGCTGGCTGTGGAACTGATCTGGAACCTGTGCGAGGTGCTGTTTATTGAAGCAGCTCCAGGTTCGTTTTTATCCAATCACGTTATAGCATTTACTACACTGCCGTGCATGTTCAGTGGACGGTATGCCCATTTACTGTATGACAATGAAGGCAAACGTTTATAATGGAATGCTTTGTGTGAGTGCACACCTTCTCAGAGCACCTCAGTGTTTTTCTTTAAGTTTTGATGCTTGATTTGTCTGTTATTACTTGTAACTGAGATATTTTCTCTGTGTAGAAGATGAAATACTACTCAATAATTTTTATTGCATTCTTGAAGATGGCAGTGTGCGCCATCTCTGGTCCACTGGTCGGTCACAGTGTTTCTCAAGTAGGGATTGCCAGTTACAATGGATAACTGTACAGCTCAGAGCCCTGCCAAACCTGGACTGAAGTAGAAAGTGCTGTTATTGGTTTTACTCCAGGGGTGTCAAACTGACTCGTAAAAGGGCCAAGAGGCAGCAGGTTTTCAATCCTACCAAGCAGAAGCTCACCTGAAACCACTGATTTAATCAACTGATCTAGGCCTGCACAACTGATTAGTTGTATCAGGTGAGCTTCTGCATTGTTGGAGTGAAAACCTGCAGCCTCTTGGCCCTTTTACGGGTCAGTTTGACACCCCTGTTTTACTCGATACAGTTGTCCTGCCTTGTCATTAATCCTGCTTCGTGAAATGAGCCTCTGGTCTTGGATTGGCTCTTCTTGACCATATCCTGGAAGGTCTGGGTGGGTGTAGGCCCTATAGTTACGTACCTGTTTCTAGAAATCACTCTTTAGACTCTGCCAAAGAGCTTAATCGGTAGAATCAGATGTGTCAGTGCTTGGTTTGAAAGAAAGCCTTTAGGCACAGTCGCCCTTTTTGGACAAGGATAGGAAGCCCTGGACTTGGTGCTTGGGGACTGCCAACATCGTAAGTGTTAATACTTCCACAAGAACCGCCGTCTGACATCACTTTATCTCAGTTCATCGTAGGGCTGTCTTAGTCGGTTCAAGTTCACGTTGTTTATGTCATGGGCATTCGTAGCACCTCGTCACTACGTCTACCACAATTGTGGCCATCTTCCGCAGTACGATTGCATTGGAATGTTCAAGAACCATCATGACGCTAACGCAACACCTCTATGACATTGCTATGGCATTTGACGATCCATGACGAGTGCACAAAGCTCCACGATTTTTTCTTAACACTTTGAAAATTGTGCCACGGCGAAATTGAGACGCCGACTTGGTTGCGAATGTTCAGGAATTCCTCCATCTTCGACACCCTCAAGACTTCCCTGTGACTTCCCACGATCTGACATCGGTGTATTAAATCCTGACGGTTGGAAGGGGGCTTTACTTGCTACTCCTGTTTCATTTCAGCTGGTGCTCTCCAGCTCCACCTGCTGGACTGGGTGCGTCTGCACAAGGCGGATGTGGATGAGAGGGCGCGGGAGGTGCTGCAGAGCGAGAGCCCAGCCGAACACCCGGGGTACTGGGACGTGGTAGGAGCAACCCCCCCCTCCAAATTACCCCCCTCACTCATCCCCTGACCTGTTCGGCCCTGCCGAAGTTCTCGCGTCCCTATCTGTTATTCACTCTCTTGCTGTATTACACACACATTGCACCCCCCACCTGCCCCTTCAAACATTTACCCACATAGTCTCTCTACTCCGGGAATCATTGACCCTTGAATCCAAATCTGGCCCTGGGGTCGTTCCTGCTTCTCGACTGAGTAAGTAACCGAACAGGAGTGTGTTTCCCAAAAGCATAGTTGCTAACTTAGAGTTGGATCTGTTGACTGTATATGGTCAAACTGTGTGAGTTGCTGATGTAGTTAGCAACTATGCTTTCGGGAAACGGTACCCAGTAGCAGAGCAGCCAGAGTGGCTTCACATTGGACTCCCAAGTAAAAGATGGGCCGCAAAGCAGCTGGTGGGGGTCCTTGAGCATGTGATTTGGTCCCTGCTCTAACTGCTCTCCTCAACCTGACTCCCTTTTTTCATCCATTCATCATCCACAATGAGCGTGACGTCACTCATGCACTTCCCCTCCCCTAAACCTCCATCAACGCTGACCCCTCCCTTTCTCCTCCCCAGGTGATCAGCTATGTGCTGCAGGGCAGGACGGACGAGGCTCGACAGGTCCTGGTGAAGTTGGCGTCTCTCCAGCCGGCTGCCCGGGAAATGGTCCGGCTAATGGACTCCCTCCTCATGAAGATGCCTGTCTACAAAGTATTGAACCTTCACTTTGTCACTTGTGTATTTTTAAATTTTTTTTATTTTCCTTTTTCCTCGGAATGAGGGCCAAAAACTCACTCAGTTTCATCTACTTGTTCTTCTTGGTGTGGACACTAACCTTTCAGCGCAGTTATTACTTTACATATCATCATGAAACTTGACAAGTGTATTCTACATGTCGGTGCGCAGGCATTAACTGAGCCCGATTTCGCAAATAGGGCACAGGAGGCATGTGCCTCAATCCTGCACAAGCATTCACTAATTACATGCCATTGTCCTGAGGATGGAGTTCATTTGAACTCTTATTCTTGTTTTCGCTTCTTCAGTGCGTCTTACTCATGAAAAAGCTGCAGGCGAGCAGTTGTGAAAGTTCACTGTTCTTGTCCTGGTTCTGCAGTTTAGTAGGAGGGATGCTTGTAGGTTTTGATACCATTTAACGCTTTTTATGCTCATTAAGCCGCACTTGTGCTGAGGAGATGGTCAGCAGTTCTTGTTCACAGTAAAGTTGCGCGTATGCTGAAGTCGTGGTTAGCGGTTCTTGTCGTGGCTAAAGTTGCTTTTGTGACTGTTTGCTGTTGGGAAATTCCGAGGTATTTTAACAAAATATCCTCCGTGACAAGACACTTAACCGTCCCCCAAACAAAATTCTGTTGATGTATTCAAAGGTATTTTTTTCAATCTATAGTTATAATGGCGCACCTCTATATTTGGGAGGAAAAAGCTCAATTTTTCCCTCCATTTCCATTTGGGGATCATTTTATGTTTATCACGAAGGGGACATTTGGTTGACAATACCTCAGAATCGCCCTGTTTTAATCCTGTTTTGTGGCTCTTATTCTTGATAAAGTTGCTGTTTTCTGGAGATTAATTGCAGACCTAATCCTGTTCAGTGGTTCTCATCCATGATAAAGTCAGAGTTGTTATCTACTGATGGTTTGTGGTTCTTGTCCTGGTTAAAGTTGCGGTTATGCTGTAGCGATGGTTATCGGTTCTTGTCCTGGCTAAAGTCGCTTCCCCCTGTGTGTTGTGCAGCCGGGCGGGTCCCAGACTCTGACCGAGTTTGACGTTAAGTGGAGGCACTGGAGAGAGGAGTGCGACCGCTGTCTCGTGGACAACTCCTTCGCCAGCAACAGATACCTGGAGGCCATCTGCAAGGTACTGGAACACCAAGCGTTAAAACCATGAGTACACAGGAGCTGTGTTTGAGCTTTTCCATTGAAGATAATATGGTTACTTCCTGGGATTACTGTAGGCAGTGAAGGATGACCCTCTTAATCTTAATGCTTTTAATGATTAACATTTTCTTGAAAAATAAGGAGTCTGATTTACAGAGACTCTCAAGCAGAACCTTTTCGCTCACTCAAAACTAATAATAAAACGGATTATTGGTGCCAAACTATAATCATGACTCATTAGTGGTTTTGTTGTTGGTTTTGAGGTGTGAAAAAATGTTTTCCCAAAGGAATTTGTAAATCAGAATCTTGGGTTGATGTTCTAGAACTCAGTTTAATTTGGTTACCGGTGGGAATGGTCAGGGTGGCATTAAAAATTTCAGTTACAGTCGGCCCTAATTGCAGATCCTGGTTGGAGATGAAGACACGTTGCTGCAGTACAAGGACCTGCTGGGGACCTGGTACCACTTCCTGGTGACCCGGATGCTATACTCCCACCCCACTGTTAAACCCACAGATCTGTACTGCTATGCCCAGGTAACACACCCTACCAGAGGCCACAAGGGAACCATGCTCTCACTGTGGAAACTATGCTCTCTGTTCTCATTGACCAGGGCTGTCTTGTCTTGTCTTATCGGGGGGAAGGCTAGCGTAAGTCCAAGTTTCTTGTCTTTGCCCACTGCTATGTCTGATGCACGTAATGAACTAGGCAAGTTCTTCAGTCAGTTTCATGAGTAGAATCAGTAGGCTCTGTGCTGGGCTAGTATTGAAACCTGCCCTCACACTGACCCTTTTTGAACAACACTGGTCGTCCCTGGAGTCGTCCCTTGCGCTGAAACAACCAAATAGCATTTTTGGTTGCTAACATGCCTTGATGTATATTGGCTGTCTATTGGTATTTGACCATGGCGCCTCAGTTAAAATGGGTGTTGAATGGTGCTGTGCTAAAACTCCACTTTATGCAAGACTTGTGTTGCTAAGAGAAAGTGCCCTAACAGCCATTCAGTTGATTATTACTATAAGGTGTATTCATCTTGTGAACCAAAACTGACGCACGTGTCCTGAAATAATTTTTTCTTAATACAAATTGTTAAACTTTTCCAAGTAGGAAGCCCAGTTTTAAGTAAATTTTGCCCAGGTTTGGGTTGTGGGTAGTGGACTGGACTACTAAACTGTCTCTCTTGTGCATCTCCAGTCCAGTATGGACATGTTCCTGGACACGCGCTCTGGCCCAGAGCCTTTGGACAGTATCCTGCTGGCTGCCTTTGAGTTTGACATCCACCAGGTCATCAAAGACTGCAGGTAAGACAACTCGGCTGCACTGTCTCTTGGGCTGTAAGTTTGGGAAAGGATTAAATACACTTTATGGAACCCTACACTATGTTGTAGCCACAGTGCAGTGCCCAGGAAACGACGTCTTTTGTGTGGTCATTGACTAGGTCAAGAGCAATGGCCAAAAGTATTCGTAACCTGGGCTGTGTTCGAATAGTCAAAAAATTACGTCCTGACATCAAAATTCTACCCACTTTTCTTTAACCTTTACGGAAAACGTCATGAGGTAAAGGACAGGAGTAAAGTGGAATTCTTAAAGCCTTAGGAAGACGAGCACGCTTCTTAGAGAATCTGAATGCTCTTATGCCACCCTGACACTTGCACGATTTTTGTCCCCGCAATGCGTCGTGGCAAGGCGTGCTATTTCGGTGGTACGCAGCGGAGCCTTGTTGTGCCTTGTTCACGCACTGTACACGCATAAGTTGCGCACTGTCTACGCAATGCACGGCCAAAAATTTGAACTATGCGCGAACAATGCGTGAACACTTTGTGAGAAGTTCCTGCCATGTGCGAATGGTTCGTGACGTGCGTGATTTATGCGTGAGCTGGGCATGCCATGATCACATGAACAACTCGTGACAACATCCTAACACGGCACGCATTGACACGCACCATCGGCAGTGTTCGCGCAGAGTTTGCGTAGTGTTCACGCATGGTTCACGCAAGTGGCACGCACATGGCATGAACATTGTGTGCCGAATGCGTGCCGAATTTAACATTTCAAAATTCTCTCTGCGACATGGCACGCACCCCCACACCCTTCACACACTCCTGACGCTCGTTCCCGAAGACTTTAATCGTTGCCACGACGCATTGCGTGGCATTGCAAGAACAAAAATCGTGCAAGTGTCAGGGTGGCATTACCCTAAGTGACGTGATCATGTGTCTCTCACCCGTCATATTTGTTTGTTTTTGTGATTGGCCAGATGGATGGTCGTCGCTTTAAATATTGCTGCCGCACAAAATTGTGGGATGGCGTTATCTCTTTTTCTTTTTCTTCAGTGTACTCTTTGCTAAAGGAGATAAGTTAGGAAGCTCTGAAGCACCTTTGCTTGACATTTAGACAATTCAAGCACACTTATTATGGCTGCTTGTTAATACTAACGGGTCATTTTCTAGGAATTAGGAAATTTCCTGAGCAAAAAAGAGTATTTGGACACAGCCCATATGTAGCCTGAAAGGGTACTTGATTACTAAAATGTTGTAATACTAATACTCTTATTCATGTTTACCCCCAAAGCATTGCCCTGAATAACTGGTGGTTCGTGGCTCATCTAACGGACCTGCTGGACCACTGCAAATTACTGCAGTCTCACAACCTACAGTGAGTGATTCTAGCCCGAACACTTAGGACGCCTCGCAAACTGAGTGGAGGGAGAGTCTTTCAGTTAAACTTTCTTCTCACTTGTGTTTAGTTTTGGCTCAAACCTGAGGGAGTTCCTCCTGCTGGAATACGCCTCTGGCCTTTTCACGCATCACAGGTATGTACTGCTGTGTTCACCTGATGACTGGGGTTTACACAGGTCCTGTATAACGACCATAATGTGCATAAAGGGACACTCCATGCTACATGCTAGCCTTGTGATAGCGGTCAATGAAAGTCAATGGACAAGCTGCAAATTAGATTTTTTTTTTTTTTTTTTTTTTTGGTCGATTAAATTCTATTCATTGTCTTCACCAAGGTTAGCATATAGCTTGGAGTATCCCTTAACATCTTCACATAAATATGCAGAATTTCTTCGTTTGTCAGTTTATGCATTTTTATCTCTCATCTGATCAAATCTCTTCATCTTATTGTAAATTCTTGTGTAATAAAGCTTAGAAGAAGCAAAGTTCTAAGCACTTGGATAACTGGGAAGTATGTAAATCACACTTTGAGTTTATCTTCTGGAGTGTATTCATTTACACAGTGTCGGAGAAGAGCTGATTCGCACTTGGGTTCTATGCACTTACAGTTTAATGTATCATGACATTTAAAGCAACCATCAGTAATCAGCAGTGTGCGTGTGATGTTGTAGCAGCCCTGTGCTGATTGTGATGTCACAAGGTTGTGCCTTCCGCCCCCCTTGCCCTCTCCAGCCTATGGCAGCTGGCGGTGGATTACTTTGACCACTGCCCTGAGTTTGGGAGGGTGTACCTGGAGCTGCAGATAGAGCGGGTGCCCCTGGACACGGAGCGCAAGGCCCTGAAGGTGCTGCGGATCTGCGAGCAGAGACAGATGTCCGAGCAGGGTACTGATGGGTGGAGGGGCAGGCGGGTGGTTAAGGTGGAATTGTGGTGCAGGGAGTACAGTGGCATCGCCAGACCTGGAAATTGGGGGGGGGCACAGAATATTCCTTTAAAACAATTATTAGTCCTGACTTGTTCTCAGTCATTTTCATAATCAACAATAGATTCACTCCGAGAGCACTCCACACTATCAGGTGCTGCTAGTTCTCCCCGTTTAGATAAGACGAAAATCATTCATTTAAACGTGTATTTGGTGCATTTAAATCAGCGTTATTCAAAATTGCATACCTGTCAACTATCACGCATATGGCTTGAGTCTCACGCTTTTTATATTTAATTGCCGAGTCCCACTTTTTAATCAACCCACGCTGTACCGAGAGTGAAATGCGATATTTCATTGGAATGCAGGTCAGTCATTATTCAATCAACGCAAATTTAAGAGATTCTCACGTGGAATTGAAGTCTTTTTGCATAGAAGTTTTGCCGTTATTAAACAATAAATTTAAACAGTCATGAAGCGCAAGTTAAATCGCCTGATGTGCGGAAAAGGTAGCGCGGAAGTTTCAGAGTCTTTCGTTAAGCATAGGCCTATTAAATTATTTTTCTGTACTGAATTTAGCTCATTATTTCATCGCTGGTAGATTGCATGGGGAGTGAGGCCGTGTCTTCAGTGGATTATTACTTTAATTGGAAAACACGTCAATAAAGGAAAATGATTGAGAACTATAGTCAGGACTAACTGTTGTCATAAAGGGATGTTCTGTACCCCCCAATTCCCTGTTCTGGTGCTGCCACTGAATGAGTCGCGCTGTTTCTCACAATACGAAGGTTGCAAGTTTGAGTCTCAGCTGGCCAGGACCTCTGTGTGCGGAGTTTGTATGTTCTCTCCGTGTATGGGCAGGTTTCCTCCAGGCGCTCCAGTTTCTCCCACCCTGAGAGACAAGCTCTATAGGAACGCTCGTACCCGAGCCCTGACCGAGGCTCTAGCTTCAGAACTGGAGTTGGTCCCCTGGTTCTTCACTGTCACTGCCCACTGCTTCTGAGTAATAGGATGGGTCACATGCAGAGGATGAATTGCCTCACAGGGTTCAATAAAGTACATCTTGTCTTAGATGTCGGGGGGGGGTGCAGGCTGGCCAATGCAAGGATAGAGCCTGTCTGTGTAATCACACCCAGGGGATACTTCAAAACCAGGATTACTGAGGCTTTACTCCATGTTCCAGATCTGGTGGTGGTGAGTGGGGGGGGATCTCTGTTTTACCGCCAAATTTAGAATCCTGGTACATCTGCGGATGCTCTTTTGAATGGATGAGTTTTTTACTATTGTATTTGAATCCTATTTCTTAACTGGAAAACTGGCATTTAAAAAAAAAAAAAAAAAAAACTTGCATGTTAGATCCTGTTTTGTGATTCAGGAATGTGATGGGAGCAGGAATGCTGAATACTTAAGCCCTGTGGGCATCAGTAGAGCTTCGTAACAGTAGCAGTCGAGCTCTTAAAGAAGCCCTTTTATTCTCGCTGGTAATGAGAACTCATGACCCTGCTGCTGCCGTTACAGTGCGCAGCATCTGCAAGATCATGGCCAGGAGAGCGCTTCGGAACGACCGGCTCGGCTCCGCCCTCTCCTGGAGCATCCGGGCCAAAGACGCAGCCTTCGCCACACTCATCGCCGAGAGGTCAGTCCTGCCGAGCGCGTGCGGTCGCTCTGCTTCGAGGTCAGGCCTCGTACCTGGGCCCCGCGGCTCATTCCAAACCTCCTTCATCCTGTCCTTGGCCTCCATCTAGCTTCACCCAACAGGGGAGACGGGGAATCCAGAGAATGATGTTCAGATGGTGGGGGTCGGGGATTTAAGAAAATGTGAGTTGGGCGAATGGAATTTCTCTGATGTGGACCATTCCAACCAACATTTGAAGAAGCAGTTACTGGTGTTTGCTGATGGGTGCCGAGGAGGAAAGTTAAATCTAAAGTACCAGTCAAAAGTTTTGATACACTTTGCTAATGTCACAGCGCTTTGTTTTTAGAGAAATTTAACCAGCTGAACTTTTCTATATAATCTCAAATTGAATCTGATAAGAGGTAAACAGTCAGAAGTTAAAAGAGAATAATTTACTTGTTTGAATAGTGTCCAAAATTTTGGAACTCTCAAAGAAGCCATATTTTGCAAAGTAAGCAGACAAACAAGCTCTTTCCATTTTCCAACAGCCAAATTAAAGACAAGCTGTTTTGGAACTTATTGGGCAAAAAAGTCGCTGAAAAGCAAACCACAAGTGCAGCACATCTTTGGGAACTTAGATGGCCGCTCAGCAGCAAACTCATCGTAGCCATATAACTGCTCTTGTAAAAAAAAAAAAAAAAATTGAGTATTCTCTGCAAATATGACAGCAAATGCAGGTTAGTTTCATGGATTTAAGAACTAGATCTTTTTTTTTTTTTTTTTTTTTTTTTTTTGCAAAATAAGTGGTGCCTGTTTCTTTATTGAACAAGTCTTGAAAGAAAAATGTGGGTATATCCAAACTTTTGACTGGTATTGTATTTTATGTGTACATATTCTGAAAAAATACTTCTATAAAGGCTTTGCACAGGAAATCTTCAAAACTCCAAGCTCCAAGATGGTCATTCAAGAAACGGGGAAGATGACTGTGTCTCACTCTCTGTTCCCATCTCCCTCCTCAGGTTCCTGCAGGATTACTGTGCTCACGGAACCTTCTCCGATTTGGACCTGATTGACAACTTGGGCTCGGCAATGCTGCTCAGCGACAGACTCACTTTTCTTGGTATGAGAACAGACCCGGGAGATCTGAAGGCCTGCAATATCAGGGCTGTCCAATCTTAGCTGAAAAGGGCCGGCATAGTGCATGCTTCTGATTTTAGTCCAGGACTAAGACACTGGATTCTGTCTGTCAAAATCTTGGTTGAAGACCACAATTCATCCAGTTAGTTTGTCAAAACAACAACCTGCTCCCATTACGGCTGTCTCGAATTTGAACCTATATTAAAGGATTAGAAGAACTGTTTTGGAGTTTTGGAGTTACATTGCCAACTAAATAATCGCTGCTATCCAAAACAAAAAGCCATTATTATGTTTTTTTATATTTTTGCTCTGTGCAAATTGCAAGTAAATGGCATGAGAAAGGTGCCATTTTCGATCGGCTGTAGAAGATGACTTCAGCACCTGGGCTGGTAGCTCTTTTATTTTAAAGGTAAAATGGTGAAAGGTAACCTCAGCCGGGTTTGGATCGCCCGGCTCATTAAAACACCCAACAACCGCGCATTGTGGCATTCTCAAGGGTTAAATATAGATTTCCGGTAAAGGATCGGTCATGATTCATACAACTGGTCCCTCTCAAAACGCGCTTAATCAACAACACAGCTTTCAGTACTTACACTGTGACTCCGCACACTCGAAAGACATATCCAGCCCTCATGACCTCACACACCGGTCTGGGCAGAATATTTCCGACTGTTTGATCAGTTGATTATTTTCTACGGCGGCGATGGCAGATTCTGAAGTTTCTAGGATTATGTGATGTTTGAACACAGATAAGATGGTGTGAAAAATTGTTAAAAGATAATGGCTTATCATTTTGGACAGCAGACATCATGTGCTTTATTTGACAGTGTAAGTTTACCATAGCTTTTCTTGTTCTTTAATAACCTTTGATTTTTATCATCCCACCAATGACTGAGCTTACAACTTGAATTTGAGTTTTAAAATGCACATTAATGTGTATTAATGTACACATTTGTATGCGTTTACAGGGCAGTACCGTGAGTTCCACAAGCTTTACGGGGAGAAGCGGTTCCGAGAGGCGGCCACACTCCTGCTGTCCCTGATGATAGCGAGGATCGCTCCTCAGAGCTTCTGGATGACCCTGCTAACGGATGCTCTGCCACTGCTGGAACAGAGTGAGGTGAGTAGCACACGGCAACTAGCGTGCTAACATGGCAGCTAGCATGCTAATGCAGCAGCTTGCCTGCTAAAGCAGCCTCTAGCTAGTTAACGTAGCAGCTGGCATGCTAACTCATCAGCTAGCATTTATGCAGCTGCGCACAGATCGCAAGGCTGAGATTTCCTCATTTTTTTTTTTTTTCACCCTCTTTTTCCTCGGAACTTGCATGTGAAGACAGTGTGGCCAGTCACTTGCACAAATTATAAAGTTAATTGATTGGGAGAAAAGGGAACTAATGCCTAGTTTGGATTCGAGGGGCGGACTGATGGTTCCTGATTAGCATTTAGCTAGCACGACACCTGTCCTGCTTTGTTATACCATTCTGTTGTTTTTTTGTTTCACTCTTACTTTGGCAAACTTGATTCTAACAACTGGCAGCACATTGAGTTCTTAGGATGCTGAATAATGTGTGCTTTGTTAGGGTTTCTGTGAAAACGAACCGGATTTTACAAATCTCCATTCATTGGCCAGACCAAGCTGTTGACTTGCCTGTGATTTTTTATTTTTTTTCCTCTCTCTGGCAGTATTTCATGGTTACACATCTTTAAGGGCACTGGAATGGTAGATTTGTCTGAACTGAAGCTGGGGTGCTTAAGCGACTCTTCCCTTTTTCTTTTGGAAGGTGATATTTTCATCGGACCAGACGTACGAGCTCATGCATTGCCTCGAGGAGCTGACTGCTGGCAAGGCTGCACCGAAAACTGATCAGTCCATGCAGGTGATGACCTCCGCACTCAAGAAAATAGGGGTACACGGGAACCCAAAGTCCACCTGGATATTGATGGCCATTCATAAATTAATCTGGTTGTACTCAATTCCTGCTGGGCGGATTATTATTGAATTGCGACATTTTTGAAATTTTTTGTGGTTACAAGTAATTGGCCTCATTGAATATAAACCTGGTTTTCTCACCACTTCAGACAATGTCAGGCTACATCTGGTTCAGTCTGGAGTTAGATTCCAGTTAATTTAGTCCTGCAAATTTGTAAATTTATTTCCACCCCTGTTGACAGCTGAAAAGAGCGCGAGTGCTTGCGACTCTGTATTTACTGTATGAACCAAGCACTGAGAATCTGATCAGCTCCTTCTGCCTTTGACTTTAGGATGAGGATACGGAGGCCACCAAAGAGGAGCTGCTGCGATTAGCCCTGGCGAGGAACTTGGCCCGGGCCATCGTGAAGGAAGGCACAGTGGAGGGCTAACACACGATGGAGGGCCGGCAACCGGCTACCCTACTCTGCCCTGGCACTCTCTACTGCTGTACATAAACTTCATTTCATCCAATAGAATTTGACCTCTTTGATAATAAAACCTTTTTCAATTTTTGCACAAGTTGATTTTAAGTTCTTCTGTGTCCTGTTTAATGGTGTTTTTTTTTTTTTTTTTTTCCATACATAGAAATATAAAAGAGAACCTGGATTTTATTCTCTGTTATGTGAGCCGAAGAAACAAGCTGGAGGATGCTGAAAAATCATTGAACTTGGTCATTTAGAGCTAGTTTTGCAACCACCTAGGTCTATTGGCAGCTAATTGGCTTGCGAGAATTGGCAATCACTGGAAAAATACCATATAGCATGACCCTCAAGGAACAACAAATCAGAAAAATGTGATTATGGGTTTCATATTCCACTTATTTCACGGCAATATTTCGGGCAAAATGAGCCAGATTGTTTTATCCTTAAGAACTTTAAGGGCACTCCGAGCTAATAGCCCCACAAAAACAATTATCCCATGATTTTTCTTTTTTTTTTGATACCCATTCCTATTTGCCATATATTTACTTCATCTAAAGAAACTTTAGTTCCATCTTCTAGAGGGTCCAGAACTCATTAAGTTAATAAAACCAACTGAACTACTTGTCTTCTCCCGGCAACATCAGAAGTTGTAAGGCAATCTCAGAAACGATTAATATTTTACTAAAACATCACATCAGAAAGTTTTTGATTTTTTTTTTTTTTTTATTTGTCCTGACAGCAAATGAACACGTGCATATTGGCAACCTTTGCCGCACATTCACCAATATAATCAAACTATTTGTAGTGATGCAGAGACCGAGTAAAATTGAAATTAATTTTGGATGATAATTCCTCGATACTGATCTGAATTTCACTCCTCTACCTCGCTTTGATCTGAAGACATTATTCCCGGGATAAAACTGACAAGGCTTATGACAATACAGTTGCAAGTTTTCCAACACTGGCAATCAGTCTCAATTTTTGAAAAATGAAATGATAAATGTAAATACTGGCACTTTCCGTGACGACGTTCAGTTGATTGCCATCTGGAAAAAAAATGTGTCTAAACTGATCAGGCAATATTGTTGAGAGCCTATTCAGGGTCCTTCACCACACGTTCCAAGATGGCTGCGTCCATCAAGACGTTGTTGAAACCTTGGACACCCAGGTAAAATTCTCATTTTTCAGGTTTAGACGGTGCGTATTCAAATTTAATACGCTGTCTATACATTCTGCTATGAGTTGAAATGACTGACTGCTCTGTTGCACAATAGTCTGTTTGTCTGTCCTTTGAGTAACGTTATTTAACCGTAGCTGCAGGGATATAAAGTAACGTTAGCTAACTTGCTAACTAACGGTTTCCAGCGGACGCGAACGGGAGTATCAATCCCAAACGTCATTTATTGAACTATCCTCTTGATCTGTTCTGTCTTTCTCCGAAGTTATCCTGTTACAACCTAGCTAGCTATAATTATCCAGAATTGAGAATGGAGCAGGAGCTTTGATCATGAGTTAACTGTCCTCAATTAACAGCAACTAGATTACGACCTTTGTGAAATCTGGGGCATTATAAATGGTTTCAGCGTTGTGGTGGCAAGATGGACGAGGTACAACCCTTACTACCTTGAGCCGGAGCCCCGCAAGGAAGTATACAGCATTCCGGAAACCGAGTTGACCGAGGAGGAAAAGAAGGACCGCGAGCTTAAAACGGTTAGGCCGATAAAAGCTGCGCCAACTGGATTTACCAGCTCAGTTTTCAGCGACCCAATGATAAGGTACGGGGGCTATAAACACTGGCACGGATGCTGTTGTTGTACAGATCCTGGAAGGTCAATATCGGAATTTGTATCTACGAATTACTTAAATCCTGCCGTTGAAACATGAGAAACCAGGTGAGAGATGTAACCCATTTAATCTACCATTTCTATCATTTAAGTGTAGAGGGCGGACAAAACCTGGAAAAACTTCTTCTGCTTGTCAGCTGTAATAGACTTACACTAATGAAGGTGTTCCTTTCTTGTTTTCAAAAGTAAATTTACCAATATGATTATGAAGGATGGAAGGAAGGAACTGGCGAGGGGCATTATGAATCAGGTAAGCAGGTGAAAGCATCCATCACTGTCTTTTTTAGGCTTTTCGCACCATTACTCATCATCTTTTGGGGGGTTTCTCCATTCAGACACTGGAGAGGATAAAGAGGATCCAAGTGGAGAAGTACCACAAAGCCCCGGATGCTCAGAAGCCTGAGATCGAGTGCAACCCGTACGCCATTTTCCATCAGGCTCTAGAGAACTGCAAGCCTGTAGTGGGCCTGACCAATGTACAGAGAGGAGGGAAGACCTACCAGGTTAGTGATTACTGACACCACGTGGAGTACTGAATCAGAAAATGGCAACCAAGTCAGTGATTACTGACACTGAATCAGAAAATTAACCAGGTTTGTGATTACTGACCATAGACTGCATAAAAAGATGGATGCAGCACCTGGGTCTGAAAAGTGAAGCCCATGCGGATATCTCTGAAAATTGCAGTCTATTTAATCGCCAGCAGATGGCGACGTCGGTAAAGAAGTTCAGTGCTATAGAAGTCTGAGAAAATAATCCTACTTTCCCGCCTGATTTATTATTTCAATAATGATTTTCCACATTATTTTATGGTGTCTACCGCCAGTCTCAAGTCTCCTTCGATATTTCATGACGTTCATTTTTGTAAATTATGGTCCCAAATAGACTAGAATAAAGGGTAAAGCCAAATATGCTTTAGGGAGCATGGCTATACTCTGGTCCTCATCAGATAAGGCCAGATCCACACGTAGATCCAGCCCTCGCTCCTCCCTGGATATTCAATTCACGCTCTCGTCCAATAGAAATCACCTCCGGTTTCAAAATGGCGCTGTACAAATTGCCAAAATCGAGGCTTCCTAAATGGTATGCTGAAACCAATGGGTGATGTCACGGGAGCTTCATCCATCTTTTTATACAGTCTGTGCTACTGACATTGCATGTGGAGTACTGAAACAGGACACTAACCCGGTTAGTGATTACTGACGCCGTGTGTGGAGTACTGAATCAGGACACTAACCCGGTTAGTGATTACTGACACCGCGTGTGGAGTACTGAATCAAGACACTGACCCGGTTAGTGATTACTGACACCGCGTGTAAAGTACTGAATCAGGACACTAACCCGGTTAGTGATTACTGACACCGTGTGTGGAATACTGAATCAGGACACTAACCAGGTTAGTGATTACTGACACCGCATGTGGAGTACTGAATCAGGACACTAACCTGGTTAGTGATTACTGACACCGTGTGTGGAGTAATGAATCAGGACACTAACCCGGTTAGTGATTACTGACACCGCGTGTAAAGTACTGAATCAGGACACTAACCCGGTTAGTGATTACTGACACCGCGTGTAAAGTACTGAATCAGGACACTAACCAGGTTAGTGATTACTGACACCGTGTGTGGAGTACTGAATCGGGACACTAACCAGGTTAGTGATTACTGACACCGCGTGTGGAGTACTGAATCAGGACACTAACCAGGTTAGTGATTGCTGACACCGTGTGTGGAGTACTGAATCAGGACACTAACCAGGTTAGTGATTACTGACACAGCGTGTGGAGTACTGAATCAGGACACTAACCCGGTTAGTGATTACTGACGCCGCATGTGGAGTACTGAATCAGGACACTAACCCGGTTAGTGATTACTGACACCACGTGTGGAGTACTGAATCAGGACACTAACCAGGTTAGTGATTACTGACACCGTGTGTGGAGTACTGAATCAGGACACTAACCCGGTTAGTGATTACTGACACCGCGTGTGGAGTACTGAATCGGGACACTACCATCAGGTCAGTGATAACATACTCCCAGTGTGGAGTCAGTTATCATTCATCAGCCATTGAATCAGAACATTAGATGTCTTGCTTTTTATTGCTTAATTTACATGTCCAGAACAGTCCATGTCTGTTTGCTGTGACAAATGGGTCACATGCAAAGGTGGATAGGAACGGTTGTGTTGAAAAGTTTCGGATCAGGGCAAAAGATGAGAATTTAGCATTTGTAATGAGAGCGTGGTCCACATTTACGGTGGTGGGAAGCCAGTCAGAGGCAAACTTTGACAAATTATTGTCCTGCAGGTTCCCACCCCCCTCGCGGACAACCGCCGGCGTTTCCTGGCCATGAAATGGATGATAACGGAGTGCCGGGACAACAAGCATCGGCGCACCCTCATGTACGAGAAGCTGTCCCAGGAGCTGCTGGATGCCTCGGCCAACAAGGGCAAGGTGGTGAAGAGGAGACAGGATCTGCACAAAATGGCGGAGGCCAACAGAGCTTTCGCCCACTTCCGCTGGTGGTAACAAACCACGCAGCTTATTGTAGCCACCGGACAAAGTCGGGTGGCAACTATGGATTCACGTGTGTCGTCTCTGCCGCCGCGTCCATAGCCACTTTCTTGTGGACGCTCTACAGGCTGTAATTTTTGACCGATTTCTTTCATATTTGGTATGGACATGCGTTGTACTTCACTTATGACACCTAGCGATTTTGGTTGCCATGGCGACTGTGTTGGCCGAATAATATGCAAATTAGTGGCAAAACAGAGACTTCCTTGTGGACACAAGACAGGCTGCAATTTTTGACCGATTACTTTCATATTTGGTATGGACATGTGTTACACTTCACTTATGACGCATATCGATTTTGGTTGCCATGGCGACAGTATTGGCCGAATAATATGCAAATTAGTGGCAAAACAGATTTCATAGCGGATGCAGCACAGGCTGCAATTTTGGACCGATTACTTTATTTGGTTGCCATAGCAACAGTACTGGCCGAATGCTGCACAAAAAAGGGTAGAAGCGGGCTTTCGGGGGCTACACCCATGCGGTCGCAACCGACTGCACTGTCTAGTTTTGGTTGCAGTAAGGATTGTTGGCCTCAGGTTTGAGTGGGGGATAGCTGCCATGTTTCTTTCATGTATTGACACTGCAAAAAGTCGTCACAGCATGGTGGAAGTGGTCAATTGCAACCATGGATTTCTACTTCCAAGCACGGAGCTAGGTCTTTTACATCTCTTTTTGAGCAAGCTGATGATCACCCAATACCAAAAGAAATGGAAGGCCTAATGTGAACATTATTGTAATGTATGTAAATATTAAATGACATTTGGTTATGAAACAATGTGCCAATGTAATTAAATATGGCTTCCAACATGGCTTAAGCTGCTGTACTTTGCCGTTTCTTGGCATTTGCAAAAATATAGTTGGAACCATTTAGTCCGTCCTGTGCCCCGCTCCCCTCCCCGACATTTATCATGCTTAAACAAGGCTGTTGCTCAAAGGTCTGTACATACTGTGGTTCATACGCTTGTAATAAATCAGCAGTTTTGAGTTTTCTGGAATGTTCTATCCATCTTTTTCTTAGCCAATCAAATGAGCCAGGAGGCAGTTCAAAGCACTTTATTCTAACAAGTCAGTTTCAAACAGGTAATTTTAAATTCTGCAGTAGAAAAACACAGTGTAAAGAACACGTCCCAGATATGATTATCTGGGGGAAAAAAAAAGCTTAATTTCCACTGATATTAACAGAAATCCTCTGAATGTACTGAATAAACATATAGAAAAATATTCAGGGTTAAGATACTGAAACCCATCTGGACCCAGATTCCTTTCATTCAATACTAACAAGAAATACAAAATATAGCTGCAGGCAGGATGCTTGAGGCCCAAGCTGTACTGCTGTGCCTACTGATGGGATGGATAATGCGCCAGTCATTTTTTTTACGTTCACCTTCTTAATTCTCCAATTCTCCGGCACATAAATGCAAATTTTGCGGCCTGTACCTAAATACTATGAGTTGGCTAAACTGTACTTTTCAAGTTCTTCCAGAAAAACTATTTCATGTCCAAACATTTTATTTTTGAATTTAACAGGCCAAAATCTGGTCATTCAGAATGGTAAAAATACAATATTAAGATGTCCAACTAATTTGAGTCAGGTGACCGCCCTGATGGTACACTGCAAGCCCGCTCCTCATTGGTCAGTCTGGCCAAAGCTTTGCCGAGGTTTTCCTCGTTGTGAAAAAGGGAAGACAATTAACCCTTTGAGCGCCGAATAAATTTTCGATGAATTAAGAATGTAATTATCCTGAGCTGTCGAAAACCTATCGTGTCAACTTGTTTAAAAGAGCTCCCCTGCGGGAGCTCTTTTAAACAAGGTGCCACATGATAGGTTTTCAACAGCATCTGGTTTTGATATCTTACACCATTGGGCAACTATAGTTGCCTATGGCACTCAAAGGGTCAAGGGGGGCAGGTGTCAGCATTCAAGTCCCACATCTCCAACCCTTGCGCTTGAAAAGTTAATGAACTTCAACTTGACCGCCGCACAATTGTGACAAATTTGTCTGCATAAAGCAGATTTAAAAAAAAAAAAAAAACCAATTCAAATCGGTGATACTGCTCCTCTTAAGAGGTCTATGTCATGGGCAGCCATTAATAACAGCTGTGGTCTTTCTGTGATGGGTTTATGTTAGTAAGCACAACTAAAGCAGCACGTTTTGGTTTTCCTGTAAATCAAAATGAAAGCGTCACAATTTGGAGGCAAATATCCATTCAGGTAAATGGTGGACAGACACATACATGAAGAGATGCAGCAACTGACACTATTCTAAGGCTTCTGTGTGGAACCTGACCATAGTCCACCCAGTCCTGTGTGACCTGAGCAGTACGGGTCCATATGGACATTGTGAATCAGGGGTCTTCATATTCATATGAATGGGGCCAAAATGGGCTCTCAGTTTAGCATCAGCGCAGAATTATGTCGTTGGACTCATGATCCGGACCTCAATTAGTACAATCATGTGCCAGAGATCTAGGCCAGGGCTCTTCAAATCACGGTCCTCAAGGGCTGAGAACTGCTGGTTTTCCACCTCCCCCCAAACCTGGGAGTCAGGTGTGATGACTGACAGGCCAATCAGAGGGAATAACTGTTCACTCAAGTCCCTGGAAGGACAGAAAACCAGGGCTGAATTTGGATTTGAGGGCCAGATTTGAGGAGCCCCGTTCTAGGCAAAGGCAAAAATCTGGCACCGTATGGTCCCAGTGTCACACAGGATTGAGCTCCCCTGGTTGACAATCAGAATGAAGTCCAAGCCTCCAGTCATGTAACTATGGTAACACATTACGTTAATCTGGATCAGTGTTTAAAGCAAGTTAATGGCAAATAACATCTCTATTCATAGCACCAGTGAAATGTTTGGACTAAGGAGAAGCCACCTGCAGTGAAGTGTGATGTTACATTAATGTTTTATATCAAAGACTATGATCAAATAACCCACTCTATGGCAATAATAGGTTTTCAAAATACTCTGTATGAGCTACTCAATTAGGAGAATCTCAGAGTGCAAGCAAAGTAACTACTACTGGCATGAAGACATCATCTCCATCGATCAAAGCTAATTAGGTTTTTGCCAATTTGCTCCAAACTTCCCCAAAATACAACAACATAGTTAATTTCATTTTCTACATTGGATATGACTGGGTTCAGCTCTGTGCAGAGATTAGAAATCCATCTTATAAAGTGAAATTAAGTGCAAACTCGCAAATAGTGCTCCAATTAATTCAGCAGTCTCAAACATTTAAGAGTTCACTTAATCATGTTTCACCGTTTTATTTACAAAGCCTAACTCCCAGACCAATACAACAACCTCTACACCATAAAAAAGAACTCAAAATACATGGTAGCAAAATATCTCCAATGGAGAAGCTGTGTTTTGGTCTGCAACTCAAACACCTGAGGACAACTGAGTGGCCAGGACTAAGAATGTCAATGGTTTAACACTTCTAGTGCTCATGTTCCTGATCTGAACCCTGAGGAATTCTGGGTAAATGTACCAGAATATAATTTGGAGAGATGAAGAGGGTGGGTATCTAACATGATCAAGACTCTGTTATCACTTCAGTAAACTCCAGGTGGCTTCTTCACAGATAAGTATTTTGTAAAGATAGTTTTTCCCCGATAACAGGGAGGAATGTTCTACAAGGATGTGCGTGGCACTTAAACACTTCAAAACTAATCCGCAAACTCTAACCAAAAACAACCTCATGAACGAACTTACAAACTCCTTCAAACTACTTCAGAGAAACCCAAGAAGCTCTGAGCTAGGCTCAGTCCGCTTTACAAACATATGCAGAAGAAATGCAAACCACATCCCGTCACGCAACGCAAACACGCTATGCTGGTTTCAAAACCTACCACATTTCAACTTGCACTTAATCAATCTCTACAGCACAAAACTCATCTTAACCGGACTAGGGCGTGTTTCTCGAAATCACAGATGCTAACTTACATAGTTGCAACCATTGACTGTCAATGGGCGAACTACGGAAGCTACATTTCGGGGAAACACCCCTGCTCTCTTTCAATCTCATCCCAAAAAGGCCAGAGAAGGTGTAGGTTTTCATCTTAACCTAGATTCACTGCTCCCGATTGAACTATTGAATAAATCACCATCTTCAGTCACAACCTCGGTGGTAGAATCATAAGTAAATGCAGGGTTAGCACAAAACTGCACCTACACTTCACCCTTTTGGGATAAGACTGGATACTGTAATGTAATCAAACATAAATTCTCCACACTTTGTGTAATAGCAGTCGGTAGGCCGTGCCTCCTCCTTCTCCAAGCCCCACCCCTCAGCACCAGGCTCCGCCCCTCTCCCACAGGGCCCCGCCTCAGTCGGCCACCTCGCTGTAGTAGTACTTCTGGGCGGTGTCGCTGAGCTGCCAGCCGCCGGCCCGGAACTCCAGGATCTCCAGCAGGAGGAGACGAGCCATGGAGCCCAGCCCCTCCTGCAGCAGGAAGCCGTCGCGCAGCAGGAAGAAGAGCTCGTCCATGCGCTGCACGCTCATCTTCTCCAGCTGGTCCCCAATACGATGCAGCTGCAGGACCAGGCAGTCCACCTGCGTGAGGAGGACCAGGGGAGGAGAGTTTGTGCTTTTTACGGTAAACCAAGGCAGCTACGAGGTTTGACTAGGACTCAGAGGGCTGGGCGTTCAAGCCCCAGTCATCAAAATAAAACGAGGGCAGCCGACGGTCACTGGTGCAAGGCTATTATCCCCACAGTACCCCAGGGTGGATTGGCTCCAGCTTAGTCTATTCAACAGAGTCACTTTGGGAGGTGTCAGCTGAATAATGGTAATGTACTGTGAAAGCACCGCAGCATGCCAGAATCTACACCTGTGAATGAGAGTCCAGTCAGGGATCCAATATCATCCGTTTAAGAACCTCCTAAGGTCCTTAAACAGCCTACAGCCCATACTGTTTTCTTCATACTTCTTTGAGAAAATAATCGCTGAATGACTAATTAAAGTACGCGATTCTGACCCTTCACTATAGGTAGAGGTCATGGGGTTAGAGAGGAAAAGTTCTCCCGAATATTAGTCAGCACATTGACAAGTTAGTTGTTCTCTCAGAAATCCGTCATGTAGCATGCAGCAGTGACCACAAGCCAACAAGAAAGTCAACAAGGACAACATCAGCAACCACTGGAAAAAGGCTCCAACACAGGAGGAGTACACACACCATTAAACTCACAACTTCTCTGCAGGTACCGACATTACAACACAACCAGGAGATGGAACTAAATAAACAAACCAGCCGGCTGAGTTCATTGGATAGAAGAAGCACAAGGTATGACTTAAACCTTCAAACCCCTCAATTTTTCACTTCTGATGAGGGTTCAAACTGAAATTCAGCCAATGGAGAGACCCTTTTACACGGCTTGTGCGTATTTCGTGCGCAGGGGCGACCTGTATCGGAGTAGACGCACCTCCTCCTCGTTGTTGAGCGCGTCGGACTGGGCGAGCCGGAACATGCAGTCGTAGACGGGGTTGACCAGCGCCATCATCGGCATGTTGTTTACCTGAAGCAAGAGAAGAGGCGTCGCCAACCAATCGACTCGCTTTTGGAGAGCCACCCGCTCGCGGCTCTAAAGCACCGTTCCAACTTGCGCTGCATTTCGGCAAAACTATAAACTGTATTTTTTTTATAACTCCAAAAGCCATAATTGAGCCGCAAATGTACAACATTGAGCTGCTGCATGGACCTGAAAAGAAAAATTTCTCTAGTAAGCAAATTAAATGCTTATAACCTGGCTCAGGGTTTCAAAATGTTCTAAACTCACAAGTGTTGTTAAATCCCCTGGCAAAACAATAATTGACCATTCAATTACCCTTAGATTTCAGCACGATGTCTGCAACTAGCTGCCCTTTTCACAATACAGTGTGTGAGTACAAACACAAAAGGACTGGCACAACCTGAAGTACAGTGATTGTTTTGCAATGGTAGCAAGGATTAAACTTCAAATCAATTACTGAATGAAGAAAATGAGATTTTTTTCCACCAAAAAGATTATACAGTGAGGTCAGCAAGTATTCGGACAGGAAAACCATTTTAACCCTTAATGTGTTGAATAAATTTTCAAGGAATTAAAAATGTAATCATCCTGAGCAGTTGAAAATCCATCACGAGGCAACTTGTTTAAACAAGGTGGTGCCACATGATAGGTTGTTAACAGCATCTGATTTTGATATCTTACATCACTGGGCAACTACAGCTCCCTTTAGCAGTCTAAGGGTTAAAGGGCTGCGTAGTAAACTTGATGGGACACAAATACCCAGACAGTGAAGGACCTTTGTTTGAGGGTATAGAGGTGAATCACGCATGTATTAAAACACTTTAAAGCCCCATCACTGCCCAATTACTTGAGGACAAAGCTGTCCACAATTTCTCCACCAGAGCAGACCCGTACTTTGAGGTAGTCGAAGATGTTGCAGATGAAGGTGACCAGGCACACCCACTCCTGCACTGAGCGGCTCCGGATCTCCTCCCGAGCCTTGTACTCCTGCTGCAGGCGGTTCAGGAGGTGTCGACGGAACACGCAGCCGTTATTCACCTTCGCCTCCGCCTGAGCAGAGACCCAGAGAGAAGTCAAGGCCTCTTTCATTGGTGTTTCTCCCGCCCTGAACACAGCCAAAGCATCCAATTCACCGCAGGGGACCCACTCGCGCCAACTCAGAGAGGGGGACGCCGCAGCATGTGATTGGCCCACACTTCATTCCACATTGCAGGCGTGCAGCCAATCACACACTGTCTATATCATGGAAAGATTTGCTCAGCAAGCATATACTCTGCTCGTACATCTGCAGGCACCTGACTGGCCAGCAGCGGCCGCTAGAGAGCAATGAGACTAATAGGGCTTTTCCACTAGCACCTACTCGACTCGACTCTACTCCACTCGGTTTTTAGGGTTTTCCATTAGGTGATAGCATCTGACACCAGGTACTTTTTTAGTACCTGCTCGGCCGGGGTCCCAAGCGAGCTCAGTCGAGCCGAAAATGTACCGTCAACAGATTGCAGGTCACTGATTGGCCAGGGAGTGATGTTTGATATGATGACCCCACCCACGTTGAGGCGGTACTCAATATGAATGGAAAACAACCAAAACCGAGTAGAGTCAAGTCAAGCAGAGGCGAGTAGTGCTAAAACTGTAACGCAAAAGCGGCATAACAAACTTGAACAAGTGTTGCCACTAAACGTGGCCATGTTCCCTGCCAGGTTACGGAAATTGACTGGGGTCGGCGTATCACACTAATACACATTGAAGCCAAAGATGAATGAAATTGATCAAACCGTTCTTGAGATATCGCGTTCACAACAAACGGGACATGACGGACGGACGGCGCTGAACACTATGTCCCCCACTCCGCTCGCTACCGCGGCGGTGGGGGACAACTAGTTTACACCCTGATCGTCCTCTGTGAGCCTGGGTCAGTTGCTGTCTATTCACCGTACATTTCCGGTAATTAAACTGTTGGAATTCGAACACCGAGCCACAGGTGTGCGTGTGTGTTCTTTTTTAACAGAAAATAGTATCCACAAGGATGCTTTAACAGTTCAACAGAAGGGTAAAAGAGCAGGTGAACATCAGATCTTAACTTCCAAATAGCCGGCATGAGGTTACAAATGCCCCAAGTAACAATGAACCTTCAAATGGTGGTGAGATAGAGAAATTGAACATCAGCTACATGCAAAAGACTGTACCTGAACTATAGTGTAGCAGATGCGGCCAGCTTCTTTACTGAACACCTGGTCCTTCAGGGATTGGTCCACAATGACATTAGATACCTTCTCCAGATCCACCAGGCTGGGATCTAGTAAGGAACAAGGAAATCTTAGAAATAAAGCCCTTCCCATTCCAACTGAAAATATTTGAAATTGGCAGCCTGTGTGGCTCTGTCACAGCCTTTAGTGGACCTTTAAGAGCAGTCTTCAGCAGGTTCTGAGTGTCCGGATCAAAGGACTGGATCTTGTAGTCCTCTTTCGAGTTCTCCATGACAAACAAGGGACAATTGCAACCCTAAAAAAGATGTTCACGCAGGCATTTAAGCAACCAGTGAAATCCCCACAGAACTGATCACTACTAAATAAAAGTAATTCAGAATCAATTGGACAGTATGGACATATCGGCAGTTAAAAATAAGTCTTTAAAATGCATCTCCGGAGCTTGACCCACACCCCAACCCTGATTCTGAAGCAGATTTTGATAATGCCTATGGAGACAACACCACAAACCCAAAAGTAAATATTTAATATTCCAACTTACACAGATTGAGCCAACTCCTTCATTATGCATACACCCATCAGAAAATGCACCTAACTAGTATGTGTGAACCAATTAGGTATAATGCGCTCCAAAGCGCAGCAAGATGACTCAAAACTGCTGTTAAACATAAATACAGCAGTAGTCATGAATCGACGGTAGCGGCATCTTAGATTTGTACAGTTAATCTACTTTAAGGAACAACTAGATGAATGCCAAGGCAGGTAAATTAGTCGGAACCTTATAATGAACGCGTCTATATACAGAATAGCATTTTCATTCATTTGGTAATGTGGTAATTAGCTTTTTAGTTATTCTTGCCGCTACATTTGACTTCTGGTATACACATGTATGTAAACTTGAGTATAGCAAATGCGATTTGCAACCTCGTGATTTTTAAACAAGGAAATTGGAAATAATTGAGCAATGATTCGATGCAATTCGAGCTCTTACACAAGTCAGACAAAAGCTTCAACTGGGAAATTGCACAATTCAGAATTCCCAGTAATATACAGAAAAAACGCGGATTTAAAACATTATTCCATTCTGATAAAAGAATGTGGAAAAAATACCTTTTACCGAGGGATACTCAGAATTCACTGACCGTTAAATTAGAACGCAGTGTCTACAGATACGGCAGTTTTTATTGGTACGGCAGTCGATTTGAAGGGATTAGGATAAGGATTATGGTTAGTGGAAGGGTTAGGTTAGGGCAGGGTCTGAAATGGGGACTGCCGTACCCGTAGCAACTGCCAAATTAGAAAGATGGGACACCGTCTACATTGAACTCACAGGAACTCTGATCTGAAAGTACCGAACATTCGCCAGCAGCCAAATAAAAACGCTCAGCAAACTAAAATAGCTTTGATTCAGTAATTTCTCTGCACAGTGTAACGTCAGCTGCCACGTTAGTTTCCCCAGATTTTGGAACTGCTAGGCTGGATCGCGAGGGAACACCATTTCCCTCGAAACCAACTATGCTATTAACTACATCCAACGTATTCCAGTCAGGCTAACTAATGCACGCTTCTTCCTACACGAAGTTTCATTAAATCCTAATAAATCTACAGTTCAAATTAGATATCGGAATTCTACACAGCGCATTCCATCAAGTTAACGGTCGGTTCACTTAATGCATCCAGCGCTACCTGCCCAACACATCCCAGTACTACACTGGACGGTAATTTGGTTTTCACCTACTTCGACGCACTTCAAAGAAGCAGTACTTGACCAACATCCACAAAGCTGTTACCAACATTAACAAACTTTTCGCCAGTCATCGGACAGGGACATCAGCATAAATAGCAATTATAGTGCCCGCGAATTATTGGCAAACAACATGTGGACACTCAATTGTCAATTTATTTCCTCTGAAAAGTTAACAAGCTGCGTGCGCGTAGCGTTGGATTAGTAAGCGTTAGCTTGCAGTAAACGATTCAGAACATGGCCAACGAAAGCGAATCAGTGCTCTTACTTGTCAAGGACAGTGTTTTAAACCAAACCGCCACGGCAGCGAATGAATGTGTTTTGGATTATCATGAGCAAAGCAGCCAGCTAGCAAATCATAACCATTCTTACTCTAACCAGCTACTTTATTTCCATTTTGCTATCTCCGCGCGACGTTTTATTTCCAACACCATGCATTTCCTTTCTGTCTTTACGTCACTTCCTGAAACACCGACGGCTTGGAGAAATCTGCATTTCTGAATAATGGACGAATTGATTCAAATGGAATATTAAGTTGTGGATTGAGAGAAAAGTAAAGAAACTGAAATTGAGACTGAGGATGCGATATTCAAATAAAAGTGGCGGGAGTCACTTTGGGGAGCAAACCACATCTTAAGTGACAATGTCAGGAGATTTATTAAGAAGAACATGACGTGCAAGCTCTATGGGTGTGCAGAAATGGTATAGTTTTTACTTGATGTGGACGAGGGAACAGGTTAAAAACATAAAAAATTAAAGAATGTGATCTTGCACGGGTGACCCGTATTGCCAGTGAGTGACAGGGCAACAGTTAAAGGAGTAATCAGCAATGTTCCACTTTCAATGAAATCTGCTTATTTTCTTGTGTTGCAGGCGGTTTGTGGAGCCTGGCGCTGAGAAGGTATTGGGCTGAAATGGAGCAAAATAGCATGTCGATGTTGTTTAAGTTTGAAAGAGCATTATCACACAATTGATGTTGGATTATGTAAACCGCAGGATGACGAGGGCATTTTAAAGGGCATCACTTGAATGTTATCAGTATTATCAGGCGTGTGGCAGCAGCAGGTAGGAAGGGGAAATATAGATGTAGAATGTGTGGCACAGATGGTAGCGCAGGAGGAGATTGTGAGCTGTAGAAAGATAAGGCGGTTTGTTTTCATAGTGGAGATAATCACACAGCGGCCGCAAATAATTTTATTATTCAACTGGCCACAGTTCCTGGCTGCGTTGGGAGAGGCCCTGCTGTACCATTGCCTCCAGCCGTGGTTCAGCTGCATGGTTGATGGTTGCTTTTCAGCCAGCCACTTGACCAGGGGTGGGCAATTCTTGTCCTTGAAGACCATGATCTATGCAAGTTTTGGTGTCCACCAGTTACCTTGACTAAAAGTGACCCAACAATAAAGAAACATGGGTTTACTCGTAAATAGGTAGAATGTTTTTGTTTTCTTCTTTCTCTCTCTTTAAGGGTGCACTCACACTAGGGTCAGTTGTTCCGTACCTTGCTGAAGCACGAATGCCCCCTCTACCCTGTCACCCGCTGGCCCGCACTCACATTACCTCGAGCCCAAGTGTGCTCAAGCACGGTTGCCTCCGACAAACCGTGCTTGTGCGCATGCATGAGCAAGTGTACCGTGCCCAAGCACACCTCTCCCATCCGTACTGGGCCAGGGAAGTGTACCGTACTCAAGCACGGTTCACTGGCACTCACATTAGCCATAGAATCCAGACTTTAGGGGGCAAATGTGCTTGGGCACGGTACGATTGCGATTAGTGTGAGTGCACCCTTAGGCTCCCTTTCCCCTGCTTCCCTATAGTATATCCCACACCCATTTTTATTTAATTTTTCTCTCTCTCCCCCCCCTTTCTTAAACCTCACATCAGTGGGGGAAAAAAGAAAGAAGGGGGTAAAAGTGCACACACACAACACACCCATATAACAGCTCAACTGATTCATTTTCTGAAAAAATTTTGTTGATCGGCCTGTAGTCATTGTTCTTGTCTTTGCTTTGTTGTCAATGATCTGTCTTATCTTGCAATAAAAAAAAAAATTAAGAATAGGTAAAATGTTTCAAATAGTGACATGAGCGTATTTGGTGATCTCTCAGGAGCTTTTCAACAAATGCAGCAAAAATGCCACATTTTATAAATGTATCAGCTTATTAAGTGATTAAAGGGCCAGGTGTTGGTGTGAAAGCTCACTTCTGCTCTCGGCACTCCACTGCCACACCAGGGTACCTCAGCCTTTATTAGTTTGATTATGATGACCTTCTTTGTAGCTTTTGTCCACATCCGCTACGGCGATAAACTGCGCAAGTGAAACTGAAACAGAGTCAGAGAGGATCAGGTCACTGGTTTATGCAGCAAGGGAGATTTTAGGTATAACTGACGTGAAGGTGGATTGCATATACTAAGAAACAAAGGAAACACAAGTTAATACGAGACTTACCAGAAACCAAGTTTGAGTTGTGCAATTGATAAAATCTTAGTACATGCAAATTTACACTCATTTCTTCAAACATTTTTGTTTTGCAGTCACTTCGACTGGATGACCATGCGAGGACATTTACTAACTTGCTAACTTGAGTTTCTATTGTTGCTCAGTACGCACTGAATTTTGCAGACTGGGCTTGGTTAGAGTCTGTAGAGGCTGAGCTGTAAGTCATTTGATAAGGACTGTGAGTTTTGTATATAGACGTAGCAAGAAAGAGACTATTGAATATAGGCCAATATGTTTGTGGTGATACACTAATCGGTTCGTCGGTCTTCATTAAACTTAACAAAGATGACGCTTCTCAGCTTTGCTGTCAGGCTGGGGGCTCAGGCCTAGCTCTGGGCCTTATAAACAGTGCCTTGTGATTTGCAATGCTGGTGATATAAGGACTGTTTGACTGTTTTCTCAACAAAGTGGTTGATTGTGAATAAGCATGCAACATGAAATGAGAGCAAGAACACCGTCAGGGCAAGCAAATGGTGTTCTTGTACCAGAAAGGGTCACTCAGTACATACTGAGTTCCACCATAAAACACAGTTGTGTAAGAATCGCATTACATAACAGGTTAACACTACCTGCTTGTTCACAGAGTTCGGATAAAATTGGCATCTTCTGGATATAAACCTACTTGTGTTTGTGTTAAAATTAATATGTAAATAGACATTCTATTATACACACCATCCAGATGAAGTAGCATTACGTCTGATAGCACTATGCCACATTGCTATAGGCTGGGAGCATAATATCATGGTTAGCACACCGGGCTTTGAGATTTTTAAACGTTAAAATTAAGAAATTTGAGTCCAGGTGGTTGTTGAAATCTAATGTGATAATCATTAGTGGCATTGAGCCATGGAGACAGGATTTCTGTTGCCATAGTAGCCTACCCATCTCCAATAATAAGATTAACATTTCACACATCCAATCAAAATGGTTGCATTTTCTTCACAGCACAAGGGTGAAAAAACTGCAATTTCTATAAAAAAGTGACAGTTGACATTTTTTCCCTGTTAAAAAAATGTATTTTCATAAAAATAACATTTGCCAGTCTTTGCAATAAAGAAATACAGCCATACTCTTTTCCATTTGCTTACAAGTTAAATATGAGGTAAAACCTGATGATGCAATTATGTTATATCACAATGTTTCAAACGAAATGTCATGATTCAGTTCAATCTATAAGGCAGCGTTTGGTCAACTGCACTGCAATTTCTCAACTGCTTACAAAACCTGGAGTAACTTATGAACCAAACACTGAAGTCATGCTTAAAAATAGCCTTGTTTTACGGCAAAGTAAAATATGTCAATGGAATACACATTGCAACTTGTGAACTGGATACTATACACAGCAAGTGTAAGCTTAGCTAACATCTCTTATAATGGCCGATGCATACATGCTTCAACTCCTATTTAATCAAGTGTGATCATGAAACATGTATAACCAGAAGTCTACAGCAGTGTATCCCAACCCAGCTCCCAGAGTACTCCTGCCAAGCACAATTTACACGACACACACACGATTCAGCGGATAAGCCTGTAAATGGTGGACTGAACAAGCTAAACTGGGTGTGTCAGATTAAAAGAACATCTAAAATGTACAGGGAAGGTGTACTTTTGGAACAGGGTTCAGAAACACTGGTCTAGAAGGCACACGTTACATATGCGGTCCAGCTGTCATTGAAAAGCCTGTTGTCATGAAATAAATAGTTACAAAAGTAAAGTACATTTTTAAAACCATCAAAGTTTTATGCTAAAACCACACTGACAATTACAGCTTGTTCATTTTACGTATAAATCAGTCAACACCAAAGTTGGTTGGGAGCCAAAGGTTAAAGAGTCAGTCTTTAGTTGACAACCAATTCAATACGGTCATTCCCTTAACAACATATACATTCAAAGTGCAGGTAGGCTCCAGTCTTACATGCTTTCAACACTGACTCAACTTAAGAGTGAAACGATTGATGGTCTGTTTTCGTAAGAAACAAACCCTCGCAAGAGAGCATACGCATTTTCTTAAATCTCTCCTTGTCTATCCCCAGCCAAATCCAGATATCTGAACTGTTCCACCATTAGCACACCTGATGCAACAAATCAAAGGCTTGAATAGCTGTATTAATGCTAGGTTCCCACTATCACGATTCGCGGCGCGATTGAAATCGTGGTCTTCATCGTGGAGTAATCGTGGTGATCCGATGAGATCTTATCAGATCTTGAGGTCGGTCGTGGCAATTGTGTTGATCGTAGAAAAGTTTTGAACGGTTCAAAAATTTCCTACGATCAACACGATTAATTGTCAATCGTGATCATCGCATCACCTCGCATCCAAACCTGAAATTTTAAGCCGCTTTCACACTGGACGCGAAATGAATTTTTCGCAGACAGATTACTTTCAAAGTCAATGCAAAGACGCGAATACACGCATTAAGCGTGTATTCGCGTCTTTGCATTGACTTTGAATGTAATCCGTCGTGTGAAAAATTCGTTTCGCGTCCGGCGTGAAAGCAGCTTCAGAGAAGTTCCACGAACAGCTACGAATGGCCGATCGTGGCGTTCATAACGGAGCGCACAACAGTGGGAACTAACCATAAGTGACCTTGTGCGCTTGAACAGATCAAATACCTGGATCTCACGGAGGCAAAACATTATTTCAAAGTTTCCGATAATAATAAGCATATCCCACACAAACTACCAAAAGAAGATAAAAGATAAAACAGATAATATTCCTCTCATAGATTTCCCATGAGCACAACACCAGTGCACAGAGACGGCGAGTATTGATCAGCTGCACTGTTATATGAGGTACTCTGTGAGATAGAAGTGCTCCGTATTCCTTGTTAAGACTCTATCTCAGAACTGCGCAACTCCATTACTGGAGCTCCACCATTCAGGAGGTTTTCACCCCTAATCTAATTTTTCATACCTGAAAGGACCATTTATCAGCTCAGGGAGATCGGTATCTGTTGAATGAGTTGTACCTTGTTGTAGGTTTAGAGTGAAATTCTGCACTGTGATAGATCTAGTCTGGAAAAACCTACAAGGTTGAGAAGCCCAGCTCTAGAGGCGATCAAAGACACTGGGGCCTATCAAAATATGCACTTTTAAAAATGGAAGGTTATACAGATGGAAGGTTAAACAGTTTTTCCCCCGATATATCGTAACAAGTTTGGCGAGTTAGGCCGCTGCCAATAATGGGCTGTCAGTAATTATAATTTTTCAAATTGTTCGCTGAGGGAAAAAAAAAAAAACTTTACTGCCAAACATGTTGAAACCAGGCACCTGCCCGAGATGAGCACTTTCACTCCCATATTAGCGTTACTATGACATCTGGAGCATTGCTCATGTCTGCTAAAACAAAAAACACCATTAAAATATGCGATAAACAAAACTGAAAGATATGAGCAAGAGGCAAATTATAAAAGAAGAAAATGATGCAGTAGAGGCTGAAAACCTCCCACTAATGAAATACACTGGCTGCAATGTAAAGACGATGTTTCGACCCAGCTGGTCCACATCTAGCGACAAGCTAGCTGGTCGGCATCGTGCAGCCAGTTAATTTCACTGGACGCATTCAATAGGCTGAAAAAGTGTGACGTCACTTTTGCCGGGGTCAACACTCACTTCCTTGACAATGGTTCACGCTCACAGCATAGCAACACATTCACTCGTACGCTTAAAACACGGCACAAAATACCTAAATATCCGACGATCAAAAAATATAGTGAGAAATGCTTCCTGTTCTTTTATAATGAGCATGTTTTGGGTTTAAGATCGCTGAAAATAAAGCTTAATTCCATACATAGACCCGAGGACCATGGCGATAAACACTGTTCTAGTTCTTTACTTATGGTTTGGTTCGTTCGGCGTGAACCAGTTACCATGGCTATGGCAAGTTGACCTCAAAATTACGTCACCACTTTTCCAGCGAATAGTGCAGTGTCCTTTCATCTTACTGCATGGGTGTCCAATCCCTGTGATTCTCAGGCTTTAGTTTTAGGCCCAAACCAAGAGGTTAAATTCAACCAATTTCCTTTGTGGATGTCTTTTGATTGGGACTGTAATGATCTTAATAAATACTGTCGTGCTAAATTGAAAGCAAGCACCTTCAACCGGCCCTTTTCTGACAAGATGGCACACGCAGGTCTTACACCCAATCCTCCACTGAAGATATCTTGCACAACTCAGTTTTTCTTTCATTTACACTGCAGCAGTTTTTCTGTTGTCCGTCTGAGATGCGTTCCTTCCCGAGGGAAGCGAGCCGACCAGAACATTCATCTTTCTAGCTGAAGGCAAAAATCCTCAAGTCATGTATCCCGGGGTCCTGATAACACGCTAAATATGGAGGGAAGATGCTCCACATGGAGCTACAAGCAGGGAAATGTTCCTATGGAGGAGTCAGCAGCAATACCTGAGAGTAAACAAGTCACAAAGCAGTGCTGAAAAAACCTTCATGAAGAAAAAACAAGGTCGCAAGGATGATACCCCCCGCAGGTGAGACCAGCAAATGACAGCGAGTCTTTAGCAGGGAAAACAGAGTCTGTCTCCCCACCTAAAACTCGTCCCAGCTTTGGCACTTTTGACCCTGTGTCCTGTGTGCGTTTATGCTAAGCTACAACGCCACTCTGGGGGAAGCTGGTGTCAAGAAAAAGTCAGGAACATCGTCTTTCAGTGGATGTGCTCTCAGATGTTTAGCACCGTTAACAAAATGTAGTCGATCATTTACGACTGAACTAAGCTTTAGTTTCTGTTTAAACTGCCATTTTCTAAAAGGGCAAATTTTGGCAACCAAATGTAGCTGAAAGCAGGAGGTCCTTTTCAATTGTGACATCATAAAGACGGTTTCCATGACACCAGCTCTGTAGCCCGCCCCCTGTCCAATGTCATGGTTGGTTCTCCTTCAGCCTGCAGAGGGCACTGCAGAAGAGCTCGTACCAGAAGAAGACGAAGCCTGTTGAGGCAGCAGCTTTTAACAGGCTCGGAGACAGACCCTTGAAGAACCCCCGTGTGCCCTCCTCTCTAGCGATCCGCACAACGCAATCCCCAAAACTGCTATACGTCCGCACCTGTACACGCACACCCACGGGCACACATACATGCACAAACACAAAAATTTATAGTCAATTATTTTAGTATACTTTTTAATAGACGCCATGTCATACTACTCGTCCAGAGGAAGCAACTGTTCATTTTTAAAATGACCATTGCTTTACCATCAACCTTAAATAACGTCCCATCACAGGAACATTCGAGGGAATGCAGATTTTGTGTCTACATTCAGGATGCATTAGTTACCATGAATGTGAAGGGAAAATGCGTAAGCTTTAAGCTACCAGCAAACCTTTTCATACAGTGCTGAGCACAGATTTATCTGAGCTAAGCTCCCTGGACTCACCTGTCCGAAACACTCTCTGGCTTTCTCGAACCCCCCCACCTGTAGCCTCTTCTTGAACAGGTCGAAGGGGTAGGTAATGGTCTTACTAAGGACGCCAGCACTGCCACCACACAGCAAGTTCTGCAGGTTTCCTGGAGATGGTCACAGAGAGCGTAAAATCAGCCGTAGGGCAGACGCATCACAGGCACTCGAACCCCCCGTGTGTGAGAATACGTGCGCCAAGTCTCATCAAAACAGATCACTGACCACCACACGCTTTTTCTGACTTAAATTTACATGCCCTCCACGAGCACACATGGGTCTCCACAGGGTTCACTGGTTTCCATTGTTATGACTAGAAAATCACAACAAAGATAACCAGCAATGACAACTTAAACAAATGTATTCTTCACTGATAAAAAAAAAACTTCTACAAATAATCCGTTGTTTAATCTTATAATAACACTCTAATGCCACTACGTAACTCTGTTGCCAAAACAAAAACTCTGCTCCCTACAGACCAAAATCACAGCATTTATATATACTAGCAACATTCTGAAAAGATCTACAGGATTCCTGGGTAATCCCGCCCCCTCCAGGCAGAAGATGCCAGAAGCTTCTAGAAAGCACTAGTCTATTACCAAGAAGTGATATTACATCAGATCATGTTTTGCTACAGACACACCACCAGAGGGTGCTGATGAACAAAATAAATAGCTGACCAGCAAGACAGCAAAAACAGCATGTAACAAATCTCCATTTACAAATGATATACAGTGCTTTACATAAAATACTCAAACATAACACCATCCACAGTCCAAAGACATGCAGGTTGACTAAATTTGAGAGGGCATTAACAGGGTGCCATTATAAAAGACCGTTTGTGGTCAGCCAACCACCCCTAAAAAGAATGGTTATTATAATGGGCAATAATAAGAAATAATATGGTCAGCTTTAGTTAAAATAGGGTGCGGTAAATCGGAATGATCTGCATTTTCAGAAAGTTGGAGCAACCTCAATCCCGAATGCACTATTTATTTTGGAAATAAACACAGGTGCCATACACTATGCATTTTGGGCTTCCTGACACTTCAAAGATTTGAAAATGCTGATCCTTCGGCCCTACTTCCCCAAGTCACCCCATGTCATCTAATGCAGACCAAATAATACCAGCTACTCGGCCCCATCCTGCAGTGACCACACCCGCTCACCCGGCCCCTCCCCTGCTGTTGGCATGGCAATGCGCAAACTCCGACCTTTCGTGCCCGGCTGTCTGGGCTGCAGCCACGGGAGGTTCTTGAAGACATTGTAGAAGAAGAACTGGAGGCCAGCGTAGGGGAAGACTGCAATAATGGTCGGCAAGAGGCCCCTGTAAAAACCTCGAACTCCCTCTGTATGGTACATGGCGGAGACCGCGTACCTCAGGGTGTGATAAACCTGTACAGCAAACAGAACAGGCTGAGAAAATACGACTGTGAAAAGCGTATGAGCAGAAGCGCTAAACAACTAAACCTGGCTGATTGTGCTTCGGTAGTGCAGCTATTGCTCGGGTAATGAAAAGTGCTTGTGTTTCTGAGCGGTGCAATTAATTCTCTGCAACAAGAAAAAGCCGTTTCAATTACACAGTCAGTCGCATGACATTACCGCTCATTTGTGCAGTCTGAACCAACTTTGTAAGAGAGCTGAAATGCCATTACACAGATACGAGTAAACTGTCAGCGTGCATTAAAAAAACGAATGTGAGCGACAAAGGGAATTTGCAAAATAGATGAGCACATAGGCACTCGCCAAGAGGCATAAAATAAAATACGGGCACACGCAATCACATAAATTTACATAGCACAGACTCATCATACAAATCCTTGCGAACAAACATGCGCAGGTGTGCACCCACATGGAAGATGTTTATGTACCAGTAAACAGCCACAAAAACGCACATGAACGCAAGTACACTGTGCCACAGACATACATATAAATTAATCGTGCACACACAAAAAAATGTACAAGCACACGTGCACACTGTACTACACATATATATGTAAATAAATCGTATACACACACAAAAATGCTCATGCAGTGGCGTCAGATGAGCCATGGGGACCAATGAGCCATATCAACATATTTTGACCATTTTGAGCAGCTCTGACATCTATTGATTACAAATATGCAATATGGCCCATTGGTCCCCATGGCTCATTGGACCCCAGTCTGCCCTACCACATTCATACAATCGATCACACAAAAACAAATATGCTCACACACACGCTTACTTTGGGCTCCCCCTGGGCGGCGAAGCGGGTTCTCAGGGTGTCGAGTGGCTGACACACCACAGTGGCGGAGCAAGCCGCCAACCCCCCACACACGAAGTGTGCGCCTGCCGTCTGGCTGCTGTAGGGGGTGCTCTTGTGCACCAGCTTCGTCAGAAACTGGAAACTGGCAAACTGCAGGCACACACACAAGATTCACTCAGTATAATGTACACACTCAGCACTAAATCCAGGTTCTCAAAGTAACACGCCTGTTCAAGATTTTGTTCCAATCACCTGGATTTGCTAATACATACAAATCTGAAGGTGGGTATAAAAATTTAGTAAAATCAGCTGTACTCCATCACATTCATTAAATTTGATGGGGTACAGGGTCAGTAAGTAACGATTTTGTCACCGCCCAGAGACCTACAGACTGCATTGTGTCCCTTCTCAGGCGGCAGTGTAGTCCTAATAGAACTGTGTAAAGTTCATTGGCACTGAGGTGCTGTGAATAGCCAGAAATACTGTGCTGTGAAATACTGTGAAATGAAACTACTTTTATTATGTTCTTCTATATCTGAGTGTGTAAAAGTAGTTTCATTTCATTCCACAGTGGGCACACTAAGTTATGGCCTGATGAAAATGTGCCAAAATGGCATTTTTGCCACAAAAAGCACCCCCTACACCAAAGCGCCCAAACTAAGCCACTGCCATTCATACATATTTAGAAAGGAAAGGTCCCCAGGTTTCCAAATATGCATGAATGAGCCAGGCTTAATCAGGGCGCAAGCTGTGGGAGGTCCCAGAATGCAGCCCGAAAAGTGAAAAGTAGTGATTTGAAGGGCCACCTATGGCGCCGTCATTCAGCCTCTAAAATACTGATGTTTTTTTAAAACACTACCCGATACATTCATATACCATGAAATCAAGGAGGCTGAATGAGAGCAAAAAAACCATTTTTTAGTTTTTTGGAATTTTGGCCCTCGGGACCCCTTCCCTTAATAGGGCCGTAAATTTTTTTCGGAATGCTTTCAGAGACTAGATAGTGACTCTTTTATCACAAAAAGACATTATTGTAGCCTCGGACGGAGTGTCCGGGGGTACTATGGATTTGCAGTGGTTACGTGTTTGCGTCCTGGTCCAGAAGTACCTCTGCATGAGGGAAACGATAAAAGATAAATGATAGTGATAGAAGAATAACAGTATGAAAATCATGTCAAATCTTTGCTTCAGAAAACTGATTTTTCTTAACTACTAATTTGAATACCACTGGCTCAGTATAGATGAAGTGTTTGCTACAGAGGATAATGAATTTTTCAGTCACAAGAGAGCATTTTTGGAATTGCTGGATAGATAATAAGGGCAAGTTTATTGAGCAATTTGCACCGGAGGCTTAGCTGAAGAGTTTCATTTATGCAAGTCTTGAAAAACAGGGTTGGGACTGAACTCGCCAATATTGTAAACTGTTTCGATGTCGGCTTGCTGGTGAATATTCAGTAACTGGTCCGGGTGTGCCATCTATTGAGAGAATAGTGTAACTGCATGCATAAATAGAGCAGCTCCATGTCTGCTGGCATCAACATCTGCAATGACGGGTTATGGGTCGGACCGGAACGTATGTATATATACTCGCACTCGCACGTACGAACTGAAGACATAAAAACCACCGTTGAAACCAGTGACCACCAAAGTGGCCAAATGTTATTTTAAACAGTACAAATGTTATTTCAATTGTATTTCATTGAGATCCCACATTAGTTCTTTGTAAATTTTCTTGATGCAAATGAAATTACTTCAGTACATTTATTCATGCACTCATTATTCTCCGTAAATTATGCACGGCACGACAGGCTGAGCCATGAAGTTATGTAAGCGAATATTCCTCGGAGGTTTAGCTTATCTTAACGGTAACGCTGGCAGAAAGATGCTGATGACCTAGCGAGCCTGTATTGTAATTAGTGAAGACATAACTTTTGCTAATGCACCTTGCAAACACAAGCTTTGCTAAGCAGTAATTCCATTAAAGGTAGATTGCAAACAGTGGTATATCACACTCAGGAACATATGTTTCTCTTTTTAACGTTACATTTCTATCGAATGCTTCTTTGTGTTTAATTGTTAGACAAAGAGAGCAACGTTTTAAAATAGTGCCGCATTAGCTAAGATTGCGCAAATTCCGCGTCTTCCAGTACCTTTCCTATTTTTCCGTTTTTTTTTTCTAAAAAACGTCCACATGTATGATCTACACGCGGCCATTGCGCATATTGAGAGTATGGTGGGGGTAAATTAGATTATGGCGGGCCGCCATAATCCCGTCAATGTATGGGAAACACTGATTCAAAGCAGGAGACTTTGCTGAGTGTGCGGATGTCTTTTTTTTATTTCTCTGAGTGATATAATGTTGGAATTACAGCAATCTAAAAACTCTGCGGTTCTCCCAAAAATTTTTGGGTGATTTTTGAATGGGAAAGATAGAGAAATTAGATGTGCCTCATGTCCTTTGACTGCTCCCTAAGGCAAAACTATGTACTTCTGTGCTACAAAAACTATAGTACTGTGACAACAACAAATTTTTCTACGTTTTTGGGAAATTTCATGAAGAGGGATTCAAATTTGTGGAAGCTATAGTGATATAAAAAGTATTTTTTGCAGCCTCTGTGCTCCCAGCTCCCACTCTAGGTGTGACATCACACACTCTAGCAATGAGAACCCAACTGCCATTCTTTCCAATGGGAAAATTTTTGTTGTTTTTTTGGGAATATTTTGGACACTGCAAGACGAAACTCAACCAAAATCGATAGGCTTCATCCTCTAACCACTATCAACGTCCATGTGAAATATCAAAAGGATCGGAGAAGAATCGCAGTCTGTAGAGCATTCACAAGAAAATCTCTACAGACGCGGACGCGCGACGACTGCAAATCCATAGTACCCTGGACACTCCGTCCAGGGCTACAGCGACGGCCGCAAATCCATAGTACCCCCGGACACTCTGTCCGGGGCTACAATAATAAATGTGATTTCTGTCAGTTTTTACAATATATCTACCCCTAGAATAAATTTTGTTGGAATCTTAGGCATGATATATCACCCCCTGTGCTTAACTGTCTCATTCTTAGAAAATTGGCTCTTAATTCTTTCTGTGTCTCTACAGCCTTTCCCTAATCTTAACAATAAGCAACGCATGCCAAATCCACACCCTTACCCTAACCTAACCCTATCCCAAAGTCTAACCTTAACTAATAAGTCACAATTTGCCTTTGCAGTAGTGAGGACAGGAGAAAATGTCCTCACTTCCCAATAATGTCCCCACTCTGTAGGAAAAAAAAATAACGTTTTCTCGTCCTCACTATGTAGCAAGTGACAAGAACACAAGGTTCCTCTGATCATGAGGAGGCACTAAGTGACAGCGGAGTCAAACCTGTACGGCCCCGTAGCTGACCGACAGCAGCTGGGCCGGGACGTGCCCCTTCCAGAACGCGGAGAGACCCTCCTCTCCCCACATCCTCCGGGACGCCTGTACCAGACCCCAGTACTTACTCTGAGGACAGCGGGGCGACAGCTGCTCTATCTGCAGCTGGGGACATAAATAGAGCACACAGTTAATACCTACAGCCCACCTACGAACAGAGAGGCATACGCACACGAATGCTCGTGTACACAACACCATGCACACCCTAAACACAACTGCTGACTGGTTAAAGAATCCCTTCACAACCACAATACCTTCCGCGCGCAAAGTGCGATATCCACCATTTTATCTGCCATCTAAATTCTGAAATTTTGTTTGTTGAAAAGAAATCCTCGTCCACCCTTGTGTGTTTGCTTTACCAAGGTCTTCAACTGCCACACAAGCTTTTTAAAATTATCCTTGCTTATATCTGGCTAGTTATTTTATCATTACTTTTTTTTATTTTCGACCGATTCCTCGTTCCTTTGCCCACATGGTGCAACAGGCGAACCGTATATATTTACAGATGTTCATATTCATACAGTCTCTATTTCTTCAACATCTACGTCCACTCTTATATCATGGTCCACTTCCTCCATTTTATCGCAATCGTCTCAAATCTCTTGACCTTTCTTCACGCGTCAGGACCGTGGCCAAAACGAAAACAACAACAAAGGTGGGCAAGGTATCGGGGTTGGAAGGGATCCTTTAAGCCTCTTCACCGGCCAGTAGGGGCCATGAGTGATCAACAACTGCTTCAGTTTAGAATCTCGTTTCCGCGTGGGACAATGTACGGGCCTGGCCGAGATCTGCACTCGACTTGGTCTGACACTGAGCACGCTCATTTTACCCATGGCTTTGGGCGTGGTCCTGTAACTGAGTCCTTCACCACTGAGGTCACATGACCCCATTCTACAGCTACAATACACCACAAACAACAGAACACAGAACAACAATCTAAACATCTACTTCAGTAATTAATGACTCCCCCCAAACTTAGCCGCAAATCAATTCAATTATTTGTCATGGGAGATGTTTTTCAATCATAAGTACAAGAATCGATTGGTTACAGAATAATTCAAGCTTCCAAATAGGCCTTCTGCTGGTAACTCACACCGTTTACTGTAGGCTGTTCTAAGCATATGATTGGGCCCCATGTTACATAACTGAAGACTGCATGCAACCCAACTTATTAGACTGTATCAAGTGTCCTCCTCTGACTAATGTCTACAAAAGCTTGACTCCTTAGCTGCACAAACCCCATACAGTGGTGAAGAGCACATGCTTGTCAACACTCCAAGTTTGAAAGTGAGACGAGTGCACATTAAGTGAGAAACATATTTATTGTTAATTTAACGAGAGTCAAAGTGCATTTTTACAACCTGCACACTGTTAACTACATGCATTCTTTGTGTCCCAGAGCATGGATAAATTATGCATGTTACTGTATCCAAGAGCAATTTTCAGCTTATTTAACTCCATTCCACAGAAAATGATGTGATTTTCAAAGGATTGTACACTGAGCAAGAATACTGGCCCTGCAGCATCACCAGGGAGAGCAGTGGAAATAATTTTATGGATGGGGGGGGGGGGTCAGAGGGGTGGGGAACAAATGGTAAGAATTATGCATAGTGCCCCCTAAAGGCCCCAGAACTTTACACTCCCCATGCTACTTCCCTGCAATGCTGAGAGGGTCTCAGCAGCACACAAAATATTAAAAGAAAAGATGCTTCCATTTAACCCGTGATATGGTCCCGGACGCACACGTGCACAGAATGCGAAAGTTCTGTCCTATAAGCTTGTGGAATCTTAAAATAATATATTTCATGATAAATTGTGTAAACCCTGCAAACCAGAGCCGTCAGCTCGACGTGCAGCACGTCGGGCAGACGCCTCATGTTTGCTGGGTAGACAGGCAAAACAAGCTCCCCACAATCAGAAAAAAAAACGTCCTCCCTCCCTCCCCGTGTCTTCCTCGCACGAAAAGGGGGACATACTTCTTCCTATAACTTGCTCAATGTGCATCGTGGTGCGCATGCATACCTGAAATCGGATCTTGATGACATCCAGTGGGCTAATCATGGCTCGGGTCACGAAACCGGCGAAGGACCCCGCTAACGCCGCCTCCTCGGGGCTAAGCGCTTTGCTTCCTGCGCGTGGGTCATAGCCGACCATCGCCACAACCCAAAGACAGCTCAGGACTGTGTAAAATCGGAGGACAGTCAGGGATATTTGACACTAGCCCAAGTTACAAGACCTTTCGTGCATACGGGGCATACATGCTTTAAAAGATGTGGTCAGTGTGATACCCATCATTCTATACGAAGCAAGGATGCCACTCATGCTTAAGGCGCGTGTAAAGAATGAAGTTAAAATACGGAATGATCCATCAGGTATCACAGGACAGAGAAGACGGCTAGTTAGGATTTATTTTTAAAATAAGATTCACAGCAAGCAGGATAATACGTCACCAGTTAATACATTTTCATTTTGAATGCAAGAGTTTGATTTTCTCGACCCGATTCACGCTGCTTCGCATGACGCGGAAAATACATTGCATTTATACAACCGGGCGCTGGATAGCCCAAATCGTGCGCGCCCGCCCCCGATGTTAGCTTGCTAGCAAGTTCATTCCATTTCTGAGGTGCTTTTTGCCAACTGCCGGGTTCGCATGCGATTTTGTCAATGAGCGCTATTGGCTAATATAAACAAATCAGAATTTACTCACATTTGGGAGGTAATTGAGCCACATAAACCCAGTTAACTAGGACAAGTCGAGGAACACATGTACAGCGGGCAACACAGCCCAATGACATGCATGCGTAACGACAGTCTGAGGTCCTTGCTGGCTTCCGGGATTGTCACACAAGACCCGCCTTAAAACTTGATTGACACATGGGTAAATGCACAGGAGCCAGCGGAGCTCGAGGAAGGGCATGCCCTCTGCCCGCAGCAGTCAAATTCTAGACAAGGTCATGAGAAAGGATGGACACAACCTGAATAGCGAAAGCAATTTATGAAATCGGATTCAACAATAAAAGGCCGATATCGAAATTACATATCTACGCGAAAAACGCGAGCTGTAAATTGAGCTTTCAACTTTCATAATCCAAGTTTGCGAAATATCTGTAGAGGCTTCAGCCAACAGATGGCGATGCAGAATCGCTCAAAAGCGACATAGTTTTTCTTGCGCATGGGCCCGTAAGGCAAGCTTTGAAATGAGTGTGCAGCACTAGGAAAAGGGGTCACTTGGGATTTCTTTCCATTCTGAGATTAACGGGTTATCTCAGTGATATCCCAGTGATCAGGGCCGTCGCAGGGGGGGTGCGAGGCCCTGTGCCGACTTGATGCGCGAGGCCCTGCTCACGTGCACGCGCATTAATCATGTCAGGCTGCAAGCACATAGCTGTTATACCCGGTGAAATGACATGCATTTTTAGAATAAAACAGCATTATTGTGGCAATAATTTCAACTATGATTTTTCGGATATCAAACTTTCAAAGGTAAAAAAATCAACTGCACAACGATTGGCTTTTATCATCAAATCAGCTCAGCTTTCACTTTATATTGGCATGTTGAAGTATGACAGTGCGTCACGAATTACTATTCAACAAACACTAATACCTAATGGCTCACACTCACTGGTGACAATCGCTTATTTTGACTCATTTCTATGGGAAAATCTCAGATTAACAAAGACGAAGTATCCGCTGACAAACGCGACAGTTTAACATTTGATTACGATGCAGTATATTTTCTCATACTAGCCAGTCACAAACGCTCTGCTGCAGTATAACTTTAAAACATCAGATTCCCGCTCACCATTCATTGATTAGGTGATGGTCACTTTCCTTGCTTTTTGGGCCGCAAACTCAGCAATTAAATCCTTATAATCCAGCCTGGATGCAACGTCTTTTTTCGATAGACAGAAGGGTGAGCCCGCATAGTCCCTCCTGCGACATGGAGGTCCGAAAATAGTTCTAAATAACTTTGAAAAGCTTTGTTACCCCGATGTCAATTATTGATATCGTCAATAAGACCCTGAGAGCAATCTCACAGTTAGGAAAGGCGAGTGAGCAGCGAGACAGAGCATGTTACGTATGACGACAAAAAAAAAAAAAAAATCTAGGTAAGCTTTTATCGAGATGAGATGTTAAATAATGAAACTGACACAGAGAATTGTCATTTAAGGAGCATGATGAGTCAAGTGCAGTGATGTAAAATATGTAGGCTATTAATTTATTTAAAAAAAAAAATACAAAAAAAATCACACACCAGCCGCGAGGCCCCCTAAAAGCGCGAGGCCCTGCGCAGTCGCACGTTTCGCACAGGCCTTGCAACCGCTCTGCCAGTGATAGTGATATCCCAGCACTACTGTACTGTCAATTTACAACACTTTGCTGCGCAAAAATTCACCCACTTTTTTTCTCAAAATGAAAAACTTGGATCACCCTTTGATTTTGCAGGAAAATCCCAATTTTCATAAAAATTACCCAAGTGACCCCTTTTCCTAGTCCTGCACTCATATATAGCCTTAAAACCGTTGCTTGAGCAGTGACAACGCATGAGAACGGTACCAAATGCACTTTATTACCTTTACCAGCGTCTAACCTAAGAACGAATCGTTTATCAAGAATGGGCATGGACAGATATGGACCGATGCCTGCCAGAGAGGAGAAGCAAGTCGGCTTATCTGCAAACCAGACATCCATTGGCTATAAAATCTCTAAAACTCCACCAGAGCTTTTAGGACATCTGACAACGCATCCACCCAGAAGTCCAACACCAGGTACACTCATATTATGCTTACCAAGACATGAATAATTCCTCAATGCTCCTGGTTCACAGGATTTGCATTGCAGTTGAACAGTTAGTGCCAATACCTGTTCATGTAATGCGGTGGAGACAATTCATTATCAGTAGTCAACGTGTTTTAATCGGCGCTAAACTGAACAACTGGGTGGCCGCAACGTTTCCATATAGCTATAGTTAGGTTTCAAGTGTCGGCCAGAAAAGGACTGACATGTACCACTGCAGTTGAATAAGGTACTTAAAAACCAACTGGATCTAGATCATGTCAATGGCGTGCACTTTGTTAGGGCTCGTGTGAAGACCGTGAGGGTTGTAGTTATCCATAAAGAGGGCCGGGACAGGGAGCCACACTGAGCACGTGCAGATGGCCACAGGATGAGAGAGAGGAGGCCAACAGGTCTTCATTTCTTGGGATAAGAAATTGTCCAGCTGACGACAAAAAAACTGAAATCAAATGAGTTTGTGGGTGTTAAAGCACAAACTGAACAGCAGGCATTGTGTCCCAGGTTTTATTTTATTTTTTTATTCAGAGTATCAACCCAAATGAATGATTTCTGACAGCCAGTCAATGTCCTCAATGTAGCAGGTGAAGCATACAGCAAGGCTGCAGAATATGGCTCTCCGATCAGTTCAGGGGGTTATTTCACAGAGCAGGATTACCAAATTAGCTAGATAAGTGTACAAAGTAAAACTGGGAATTTTCATAGAACAGGAACACAGATTGAAACTAGAGGCACTCGGAGAGTGCAAACCTCTGCCACAGTCAAAATGTTGCTGAGTGAACATGGCTCCTAAGAATTTTAAGGTATCTGCAAAATAGGATTTCGAGATGATTGCTGTGGTGGACATATTGTGTGACCGATCGCGGTCAAAATCACTAGGGTCCATCCCGGATGTGATAGCAACCCACCCACAAAATTTCAGAGATATCCTTTCATTACTCTTTAAGTTCAGCCATCTCGTACACAAACAGACAGACCGACAAACCAACGTCGGCAAAAATATAACCTCCTTGGCGGAGGCGAGAAGAGCAGTCCTGGTTTCACTCTGTACCGTAATTACAGTAATCCTGCCATGTGCACTAGCCACCCAGAGTGGTGTGAATGCAACCACAATGGTGACGCAAAAACACAGTGACAGAAAACACAAGTTGTAAAATTCGAGACCAACCATCAGAAAAGTAATAATTCATTCACAATTGACCAGGAGTAAAGCTGCGTGCACACCGGACGCGAAACAAATTTTTCGCACGACAGATTACATTCAAAGTCAATGCAAAGCCGCAAATACGCACGTTACTCGCGGCTTTGCATTGACTTTGAATGTAATCTGTCGGGCGAAAAATTCGTTTCGCGTCCGGTGTGCAAGCAGCTGAACAATGACTGAGCCCTCTTGATAACATTCAAGATCATGAACACAAATACTCTTCAACATTTTCGCACTCTTGGCCTCAAAATATGTAAAGTATGACACCTCCCACCCCACCCTGAAATGCAGCTTATCCCTTTACATTATAACACTTGTTTTTTCTCATTTCATTTTTATTAATTTGAAAACAGAATCAACAGAACACAGATAAAAAAAGCAAAAACACTGAGTATTATTAGGTAGGAGAAGGCAAAAACAAAACAAACAAACAAACACAAACATTTAAATAATAAAGGTCTTCCAAGAAGATATTGGCATATGCGAGTTTTTCTCTTTTTTTCTGGAACAGAATGGCTATTTACACTTCCTCTCACTGCAGGGCTGGCTGGACTACATTTCCCAGCAGGCCAGAGAAACTGAGACAGCGGTGATAGAAAAGGCACTATCCAGTGAGAACATGAACACATACCAACAAGAAAAGTGCTCAACCATCCGGCACACAAGACCAAACAAATACTATCTCAGACTGTCTTGACACACATGGTTTCCAGGCCAGAGTACTTATACTTGCAATTATTTGATTACCCAATACAACTTATGTCCTGTAACACAGTGTGCATGTGAATACTCATTTGTGTGGTGTGTGCATGAACGTATACACACACACACACACACTCAAATACATATAACAACTAAAATCTGGATCGTTTCTGAAATCACTTTCAGTTGTGTTCAGTTCCCCACCTTACTTCCCATGTGTCTATTTCTGGTGGACTTAAAATGACTACATTCATGATACCACAGCATATTTTCCTCAAATAAATATGTGAGGACAGGCGTCCGCTTCAATACCGTATTTCATCGGTTCCAGCTCCTGCAGCGAAACGGCCTGAACTTGTCATTTTCTTCTTTTGGCCAACCAGGAAGAACCAACGAAAGCAGAGTTTGTATGTCTTACATTTCTTTTTTTCGATGTTATCTGAGAACATTCAGATAATTGAGGACAATTACATGGGAGTTGGACAGATCACAGAGCGACCAGGTCTTACCCAGGCTAACGAGAGGCAGTACATCATTTACATAATCGCAGAACGAAACGAAAAGCGTAACGCACATCGAAAGGAGAGGGAAAACAAACAAGCACACGCACAGGAGCACGTGTGCGAACATCCATACATACATACACAAAAATATTCTCTTAAAAAATGGAATTTCTGTATGATTTTTCAACAGGGCCCAAGGATGATGTTGAACGTTTGTGGGCCGTTGCTCTCCAGCTTGGGAGACTTTTGAAGCCATTAGCATCAATTTTTTTTTACAATTTATGTTATTATACCTTTTTTTAGTAATTAAAATTCTGTTTTTTTAACTGCAATTTGTTTTCAACAGCATTAGGAACTATCAGTGTGTAAAACATGCGGTTAAAATTAGGAGAGGGAATTGATGGATGAAATTATTTCTCGCTTCAATGCAGGATTTTGATGCACAATGATTCGTTATCCATTATTCTCAGGTTTTTTTCCTCGTTATTTTTCTTGTCGGACAGTCCCGGCGTGATGGCACTGTTCACCGTGTGGGGAGGTGAACGTTTTCAGAATATTAAGGTTGGGTTTTCTCCCGGGAGCCCTGCCTCTGCTCTTCCTCTGTGGTATTGCAGATCCGCGAGCTGGCCGGGGCAGGAAAGGGGGCAGGGGGAGGGGTTGAAGGGAGTTTTTTTGATTGGTTCATTTTTCACATGTTCCTGTTGACGGGTGTGACGTAGTTGCGCGGGAACATGCCCGTCTGCCCGTGGCATGCCCCTTTCCACCAGTTGGGGTCGGAGTTGTCGAGGACCTGGATGAAGTCACCGCGGCGGAAGCCCAGCTCCCCGTCCTCCTGTGGGTCGAAATCGTAGAGAGCCTGCACGTATGCAGGGTGCTGAGGGGGAGGGGGTGGGAGAGAGTGTGCGAGAGTAGGAGGGGAGGAGTAAGAGAGAGGGAGGAAGAGAGAGAGAGAGGGAGAGAGAGTGTGCAAGAGAGAGAGGGAGAGAGTGTGGGAGAGAGGGAGGGAGGGAGAGAGAGGGAGAGAGGGAGGAAGAGAGGGAGGGACAGTGGGAGAGAGAGGGAGAGAGGGAGGGAGAGGGTGGAAGAGAGGGAGAGAGAGTGGGAGAGAGGGAGGGAGTGTGGGGAGAGAGGGAGAGAGAATGGGAGAGAGGGGAGAGAGTGTGGGAGAGAGGGAGAGAGAGTGGGAGAAAGGGAGGGAGTGTGTGGGAGAGAGGGAGAGAGAGGGGAGAGAGGGAGAGAGAGAGGGGGAGAGGGGGAGAGAGGGAGAGAGAGAGGGAGAGAGAGGGAGAGAGGGAGGGAGAGTGTTGGTGAGAGGGAGGGAGTGGGTGAAAGAGGGAGGGGTGTGTGGGAGAGAGAGGGAGAGGGTGTGTGAGAGAGAGAGAATAAGAGTAGGTGAGAGAGGGATGGAACAGGAGACAGTGAAATGAAACTCAGTAAGATGATAAGCACCACTACAGTAGATGTACATCACAACAGGACCTCTGTGCACTCATAACATTTCCCTGCAGTGTGCTGCCCATCGTATTCAAACACAGCAATTATATATGGCGCAATGACATGCATCAAACCAGAAGTCATGTTAATAAGATCGTGGACTAAACAAAATCCGAGAATGCTGTTCTGAGCTCAGCCACTGGGGGGGGACTTGAGTCGGGACTCCACATGCGCAGTTACAGACATGGCCACTAGAGGGGCGCTGCTCACCTGCGGGACCTGCTCGATGTCTCGGAGGAAGATCTGCTGGTTTCGGGACACGGAGGTGGAGCGGTGGTAATCCACCAGTTCGTTCAGCGAGTTGAACTTCACCACCCACAGGAAGTACTTCCCCGCTCCGTCTCGGAGGACTTTGAAGTGCTGCACGTCGTTACCGAACCTGAGAGAACAGAGACAAGGAGAGAGAGAGAAACCATGGGGCCTGTACCATAAAGCAGGACCAACCAATCGGCTGCGCAGAGAACAACCTGGAAATCAACCCAAATCTGGACATGACCTGAAGTAACCAGAGCTGTTCACGGTTTTATTAAACACAGTTACCATGCCAACTCAGCTATTTTGCTGAGTTTATACACCCCAGATGGCCGGTTTGATATAATAAAGCCCTGCTGATTAGCAGAGATGTGAAGAAATGGGAGACAGTGGCTGTCCAGCAGGGGGCGCTGCTGCCGTGTGAGGTTCACAGGAGAAGCATTAATCACGCAGCATAAGACAGCAGGAAACAGAGGGACCATCAACAGTTCAGACGCTAATTGGGCCCTTTGTGTGGGTGACCACATCCAGCTCTGCATTAGAAGAACTCCCTCCTCGCCCACACACATCCCAGTGCCAGCTTTCTACAGTAACGGAGAGAATAGACCGAGTGTGCATGTGTGTGCGTGTGTGAGAGAGAGAAAATGTGTGTGTGTGGTCAGTGTGTGTGTGTGTGTGTGTGAAGCTGTGTGAAGGTATACATGCATATGCGTGTTAGTGCTACATGTTAAGGGTTTATGTTATGTGTTTTCAAGGGTTTGTAAGTGTATGCTAGAGTCAGCGTTTGTCAGTAAAGGTCCCTCTAGAGCAGTAAATCCCAGCAAGGCATCAGGGTCAGATAATATCCCTGGTCGCCTCCTGAAGTCATGCTCCAGGCAGCTTTCAGGGGTCTTCTGCAAGCTTTTTAACAGCTCCCTACAACAGCACACTGTACCTACCCTCTGGAAGTCTTCCATCATATGCCCTGTGCCCAAGAACGGCAAGCCTACCTGCAGCAATGACTTTTGCCCAGTAGCCCTAACATCTGTGGCGATGAAGAGCTTTGAAAGGCTCATCCTCATGAACCTGCAGGCAGAGGTGAGCGTGACTTCTGACCCACTTCAATTTGCCTATAGGAGGGACAGAGGGGTCGAGGATGCAGAGCTGACTTTGCTGCATCAGGTATACAAGCACCTGGAGAAGCCAGGGAGCCTAGCCAGGCTTGTGTTCATTGACTTTTCCAGTGCGTTTAATACCGTGCAGCCACATCTCATGGGCAGTAAGTAACCCACATCTGACCCTGTGGGTCCCATCCTTCCTTTCAGAACGTCAGCAGAGGGTGAGGTTTAATGAGTTCACAGGAGTTCAGTCCGTACCATCTCAACGGGAAGCCCACAAGGATCTGTGATCTCACCAGCCCTGTTCACCTTACACACCTACGACTGCAGAAGTACAAATCCTGATCTACAGTATCTGAAGTACTCCGATGGCACAGTTATAGTGGACACTTCCAATTCTGGACGGAGATTGCAGTCTGCCGTGGACGACTTTGCACTCTGGTGCAAAGCAAATTACTTCAACTTGAACCTCTCCAAAACAAAAGAGATGGTCATAGACTTCAGACGCACTGCCAATAGCCCCCCTGCCCTTCAAACAGATGGTCAGGCAATAGAGAGAGTGGACGAATATAAGTACCTGGGCACCATCATTAACCGGCAGCTGACATTTAAGAGCAACACCGACCGCATCTTCAGGAAATGCCAACAACATCTATACTTCCTTCGTAAGGTCAACAGGTCAATGTTACAAGCATTCTACAACTGCTTCATTCGGTCCGCTCTCACCGTTAGCATCTTGGCCTGGTACGGCTCCCTGACTGAACTGAACAAAGCTCCCCTCATGAAAACAGTCAGGCTGAGCACCGAGATCATAGGACAGCCTCAGACCACTCCTGCAGCTATATTTGAAGAGCAGGCGGTTAAGAAGGGCAGCCTTATTGCAGTTGATACGAGCCACAGTCTCAACAACCAGTATCCGCTGCTGCCCTCTGGAAAGGGATATCGATCCCTGCCCCCGAAAACCAAGAGAGCCGAGTCTACCTTTGTCCCAACTTCTATTAGACTGTTGAATGAACATTAATAGCCCCCTCCAACTGCCCCAGCTATTCCAGCCATCCCAGTCCAAGCTTTTTCATCTTAATGCTTTATAAAACTATTAGCTTCATTATTTATGGTTTTTTTTCTTCTTCTTAATGTATTTTTATGTGTGTAAGGATACGTATGTATGTGAGCCTAACCACAAATGAAGTTTCCGAACAGGAAAATAAAGTTCTCTTGATCTTGATCTCTAGTAATGGACGTCAGGGAGAAGGTGGGTAAAAAATAGCTGGTGAAACTTTGTGAGCATACACCAGAGTATTTGGGCAACTGCCAAAATCACGCAATTTGAAGGCATGGTAGTGTAATTGTGTGTCAGCGAATTGAGGCGCACAAGCAGATAAACCTGTCTGTGCACACGTGGATGCGGTGTGTGTAAGTGCATTTCTGTTAGCAGGAAAAGGCGAGTGAGCTTTGAGAGTGAATGTGTGACTGAGTAAACTCGTGAGTGAAGGTGCATGCGTGTGTATGTGTAAGTGTTTGTGCATTACAGAAGGTTAATGCACTGATGCATACAGGGGAGCAGGGAGCTCGTACAGAAGGTTAATGCACCGATGTGTACAGGGGAGCAGGGAGCTCGTACAGAAGGTTAATGCACCGATGCGTACAGGGGAGCAGGGAGCTCGTACAGAAGGTTAATGCGCTGATGCGTACAGGGGAGCAGGGAGCTCGTACAGAAGGTTAATGCACCGATGTGTACAGGGGAGCAGGGAGCTCATACAGAAGCTTAATGCACCAATGCGTACAGGGGAGCAGGGAGCTCGTACAGAACAGGGTTTCCCGCAGCGCCTTATAGTTAGGGCGGCTGCCTTGACAACAAATGCCCCCCCACCTTGACTACGTCCCCCAAAAAAAAAAAAAAAAAAAAAAAGCTGCTGCATCCACACATGCATACACAGTAAAATAAGGCCCCATCGCGATGAGGCCGAACAGCGGCCGGCCTCTGTTGGCTAAATATGTTACTGCGCCATCTATCACCTGTTGCTACGCCAACATTATTTTTTTGTATCGGGAAGAAGCTAATTATCCGGATATACAATAACGTGTCGTCGTGGGAAGGACACGTGGAGGTAAGATAATTATTCATCTAATCTAAACATTTGAATATTGTCTCCTATCAACTGCTTGCCCACATATTCTGTTTCATTAAGATATGCTATATGCAATTCGTTAAGTTTCTTATCAAGGTCACCGATGTGTTTGCGCGTGGCTTTCTGCTATGTTTGACAATTGCATGTGGTTTTCTCCAGTGTACAGTAACGGATGGGAAAAAGCAGTCAAAAATATTAGGGTACTTTATTCAAAGAAGCCGGCCTACTTCACCATCTGCGCGTAATTAGATCTCGTAATTACGAGATAAGGCGTTTATTTTTTTTATCCTGTGAATGCAATACGCTTCCGTACATAATACCGTTCTCCTCTCCCCAAGCATAACCACAACCGCAAAGCATTTGGGGAATTGAAGTCAAAACAGATAACAAATACATTTTCCGTTCTTACATTAATTTTTGTTTAACCCTTAGGGACGGTTGTGCGCATTTTACGCGCTTTTCATTGTTCTTTTTTTTTTTTTTGAATAATTTTGGCTGTGTTCATGTATGTAGCATGAATTTTGGTAAGATTGTGTGTTTTTATTTGATCTTGTTATTTCCAGCTCAGTTCTTACAGTAAGGCTAAAATACACTGTGTACAAGCAAGTGTTACACTCAGACTGTTAAGCGCAAAAAATGCACCATTTAAACCCAGAAACCCATTCAAACTGCAATTTTTGATCTCACTTCCATGAAAGCATAATACATGCATTTTACAATATCTGAGTGTCAATCAATAAAGTTACAAGACTGTTGACTTTGTCACTTTGTTATTGCACTTTAACTGCTTTGTTTATTTATAAAGAGTAAAAAACGCTGACTGTTGCCGCCGCCCCCCGGTCACCACCTTGACTAACTGATTTTCTGCGGGAAACCCTGCAGAAGGTTAATGAACCGATGTGTACAGGGGAGCAGGGAGCTCGTACAGGAGGTTAATGCACCGATGCGTACAGGGGAGCAGGGAGCTCCTACAGAAGGTTAAAGTGCGCCTTCCAGACATATCCCGACATTTCGTGTTCATCCCCAATGCCCTGCCATCGTATTCATACAAATATTTGTGGGAAAAAGGCCTTGGATCGCTTATTTGATGACCTTCTAACCATCACTGAAAGGCAGTCTGAGAAGATGGGCAAGTTCCCTCATGAATATCTGGAGTTTAAATGAGCTTCGTGCTGATTGGATAGTTCAGCTACATTCGTGAATATTCAATATGTATACAGCCCCAATGCCCTACTGGCCCAGAGCCTAGCTAGCTACAACCATAGACGGTGAAAGACAACAAATTTTACAGGTAGCATAGTAAGACTTTCTGCGAAGCAATGGCTACACAAAGTTCACACATATTGCCTTATATATATATATATATATATATATATATATATATATATATATATATGACCCCAAATCTGAAGAGGAGGCTGATGCAATGCTGGAAATGCCATCAACACGTATAACAATGGACGTTTAATAGTGGTAATTTTACTAGCCTATCTAACAAATTAGACGAAATGTCTCGCAGCCCTCTCCATTGCAGAGCTGCCAACTCCAACGCATTCGGCTCAAGTCTCGCGCTTCTTAGTGGCATTCACGTTCCTGTGCTGTAGTCAGCAATTATTCAATTAATGCGCATTTCAGAGATTCTCTTGCAGAATTAGTCATTGTGCATGAAAGTTTATCAGTTTCACGTACATCACGGTTCATTTCCCCATTAGTGACATGGAAATCGATTATGACTCTGGAATTCTCACGCTTTTCTTTACTCAGGAATTGGAAACAATGGAATGCCATAAAGACATTTCAAATTGTCTTATTCCATTCAAACAATCGAAACGATCATGAAACGCATTGATTGCTTTCAATCCCCAAGTAAAAAAAAGCGCAAGAGGTCCAGAGTCATAATCGCTTTCCGAGTTACTAGTGGTGAAATCCACCGCTATGCTAGTGAAACTGAAACTGCCGTGCACAAGGACTTCAATTACGCCAGAAGAATCTCATTAATATACGCTACTGATTGAACAATTGCTGACTTCGTGAATATGTCTCAAAATACGTGAGACCTACGCCATATGCGTGAGAATGCGAAGAAATTTGGCAGCCCTGCAATTAGGCTATTGATTTTTTAAACCATTCTAAAAGTGGCCTAGCCTCGGAATAGCCTACCCGGATGGGCTTTTGTGTTAGTAGCCTATGCATCGAGCCCCAATGCATCATCTCACCTTGCCAAAATGAAAACGCAACGAGACAGATGTCTCGTCATTTGCAATTGCCAATAGGTCACCCATATCCCTGCCTGTGATAGCCCAGCTAAAGTCATTTTCTGGTGATGAACAGTTTTTTTTTGTTTTTTTTCCCCCCCACACAAGGTCATTCTACATCATGTAAGGAATATTCCGTGAAAAAATCTAACTGATATCTCTGAAATGACCTCCACTCAGTCAATATTAAAGTTTTGGCAGGCTTCACGTGACGTTAATCTACAAATGCAAACGCTTCATTTCTGAAATTTCCGTGGTGATACAACGCAATCCGTGGAGAAATCCGCACCCGGTTTAAATCGCAACTCTTTTGCCGTACCTTCGACTGACCTGCTTTACGATGGTGCGCATTATCGTGTACACATTCATTTTCAATGGTAGAAAAGAAGTTCCTAAACCGAATGACACCCAAACTATCATGCATTCATCCGCTGAAGGTAAACTAAAAGCCGATTGAAAACATAATAGACCAGGCTTGCGGAAAGCAACTTCCGCGTAAACGAAGTGTAAATAAATTCATTAATTTTAATATGTATGATGTTAGAAATTAATTTTTGAACTTTATTTCGAAACCCAAATATGTAACCTATCATTTACAGCCATAAACTCACATCTTATATTTTTGTCACTTCTCATCACAGGGACTACCTGACGGTCTTTATCTCAAAAATTAGACCAGGCGAGTTTTGCTGTGTTTTCACGGGCGGGGTCACAAATATTAAATGCTTTTTTTTCAGTGTCACAGTATCACCCCAATCTCCAAAATAAGCGATATTTTGTTTTAAAGAAAACAATACATTTAAATAGCCGTTATTAATTTTTTTTTCAAAGCTGCAGAGAGCCACTGTAGAAGGGCTGAAGAGCCGCACGCGGCTCCACAGCCGCAGGTTGCCGACCCCTGCCGTAGACTGTGGATGGCAGTTGGCACGTTGCTCAAATCTGTGTGTGGGCGGTTACACTCCAGAGTGGGCGAGAACCGGCGAGAATATGAATATTCAATTTGCGGTGTTTCGTAACACTGCAACACGTTTTTTACTGGCGTAAATTCTCCGCCTATTTCCTTTTATTCGCAAAAACCAATACTTCAGGTGGTGTTGGAGTTCAAGAACCACGACATGTCACAAACTGATTATGGACCTACCATATTCAAATACTAACAGATAATTCCATTTTCTCGCGGAAGGGGCACTTTAATGCACTGATGCGCACAGGGGAGCAGGGAGCTCGTACGGAGAGTTAATGCACCGATGCGTACAGGGGAGCAGGGAGCTCGTACAGAAGGTTAATGCACCCATGCGTACAGGGGAGCAGGGAGTTCGTACAGAAGGTTAATGCACCCATGCGTACAGGGGAGCAGGGAGCTCGTACAGATGGTTAATGCACCGATGCGTACAGGGGAGCAGGGAGCTCGTACAGAAGGTTAATGCACCGATGCGTACAGGGGAGCAGGGAGCTCGTACAGAAGATTAATGCACCGATATGTACAGGGGAGCAGGGAGCTCGTACAGATGGTTAATGCACCGATGTGTACAGGGGAGCAGGGAGCTCGTACAGAAGGTTAGTGCACTGATGCGTGTAAGGGAGCAGGGAGCTCGTACGTACTTGACAGACAGAGAGAAGTCCCCTGGCGCGCTCTCGCTCTCTCTGATCAGGAAGGCCCCGTCGTGTCTCTGTTTGTTCAGCATCTCCTCTGCCTTCGCCCGCGGGATCTTTCCGAAAAACCACCTACAGACAGGCATGTACACACGCGCACACAAGACGTTTTATACATCTGACATTTAGAGACACTTGAAAGGACAGTTCGAAGTACAAAACAGTCCCTCCATATTACATCATAAATGTAAATATACAGACACAGCAGTAAAGGCTGAGCAACGACCCCCCCAGAGCAATCTGAGGTTAAAGGCCTTGTTCAAGAGCCCAGTTCCTGCACGGAGCATACGCTGTATTATGATTACACCCTCCTCAGTGAAGTGTGCTAGCTCCTAAGCTACAAGCCACACCAACTTCACCAGCACCTTCTCACTGCAGTCTCATAAATACAAACGAAAGGCACTCCGAGAGTGCAAACCTCTGCCAAGGCAGCAGTCGAAATCTTGCTGAGTGAACATGGCTCAGAAGAAATCTAAGGTATCTGTAACATGGGATTTCGAGATGGTTGCTGTGGCGGCCATACTGTTAGATTGATCGCGGTAAAAATTAATAGGGTCCATCCCTGATGTAATAGCAACCCACCCACAAAATTTCAGCGATATCCGTTCATTACTTTTTGAGTCATCTTGTATACGGATGGACAGACAGACAAACAGACAAAACAATACCAGCAAAAACATAACCTCCTTGGCGGAGGTAATAAAGACATGCCTAACCCTGCTTACAGCTGAGCCTCAGTGCATATTCAGATCAATATGGCAGGCTGCCAAATCATTAGTCAGCCGACAGCTGGAATAAGACGCTTCTGATGACTGATGGCATTATTTATCCGACATGACAGACTGCCAAAGGAATGTCGATTCTTTAAGTCAGACCGATTCAGAGTGTCTGCATCAAGTGGAGAATGTAAACAATATGTTGGCTGAACTGTGTGCAAGCATTCAGCTGAGAAAACCATCCAATGGCAAGCCACTAACAAGGTCATGTGACGGGAGAGAGCATTTCAGTGGTCACCAAGCACATCTACAATTGGAAAATGCAAAAAAAAATTATCTTCATCCTCTCCACCTCATAAGTAACTGCTATACTTTGGCTGCCATCAAGATTAATCATGATATTGACTGTAATGCAGTCATTGTGACAAGAAATTTATCCCAAATTGGCAAGAATGGAAAAAACACAAATTTAACAAAAATATTGAAATAAAATGCATTTCTACCAACAGTCAAACTCCTATGATTCCCAACACTACATGCATAGTTCAGTCACATATTTCACTGGTCCAAATGGCAGTTGGCCAAGAGTGAATTTAGCACTGACAAGAAAGAGTGTTGTTTGTTATAATAGGATATGATGAGTGTTCATTTCAGTTACTCAAAAGCGACATCTAAGAGGTAATGAAACAGTTGGAAAGATAGGGAAGTATCGCAAAGTAGGTGGAGGGAGGAGACAGAAAAGCGAATGTATATTTTTTTTTTGTCAAGTATCTGTAAAATAAGCGTGCAGTTGACGTTGAAAAGATGCCCAAAGTGACCACATGTGAACGAATTTTTAACCTTGTGCAGAGGTCTAGTGGACGTCAATACGGGACGTCCAGAGGATGTCGTAAAAACGTGTCATAAAAACTTTCATTCTGGCTTCTCAGGGGAAGTCATTTAGACGTTTGTGGAAGACCTCAAAAAGACGTCGATTGGACGTATTCTTGGTAGGTGGGTTAAGCAGCGAGATTTGTTTTATTCTGTCGTGCGGTAATTCTGCTTGTATGGCGAATCATTTGTGTTTCTACACCCCTCTCCAAAAGTAGTTGGTATTTAGATTCAAATAAACAATTACTAAGACCGGATCATTATTGCAGCGATGAATAGCCTATGTTTCAGCTGGAAATAAGCATTTTAACTCTAATGCGGTGAAGTCAGCCGGGGTGTTCATCGGTAATCTCATAATGTGCTCGGATTTGTAGTGAAAGATCACCTTGGCTTTACTTCTATGATACTTGGGCATGTGCACGTATTCGTATTGTCATGCACAGATGAACGGTGGCGTTATATAATGTGAGTGTAGCCGATGCAAGCATTTCGCTCGCAAATGCGGTGAACTTAGCCGGGGTGTTCATAGTTAATCTCATAATGTGCTCGGATTTGTAGCGAAAGATCAGCTTTGCTTTTGAGTTCGCTCCAGACTGACTGAAGCCAGCACTGCAAACTTGGGGTCTGGCTGTGTGAAACGAAGCGAGGCTGAATCGAGCCAGTGTCAAGCGAAGAGAAATGATAAGGCCACCGTTTATCTCACAGTAACGTAATGACGTACAATGGTGAATGACGTACGTTGTGCGCCACGCACTGCTGACAGAGGGAGACAGACACATCTCTCAAATAGCAGTAGAGATATTATGAAATATTTTTTCACGCATAGAGTAATCTCAGTGTGGAATAGCTTGCCTGACCATATTGTTGAGAAAGAAACCTAGGAAATTTTCAAGAGCAGGTTTTATTTAGAGCAAGATGCCATTTAGACATCGGGTATCTAAAGCGTTAGATTCACTATAGTAACAGGAAAATGGCGAGCCCAGTTGGGCTGAACAACCTGTTCTTGCCACTCATGTTGGCATGGCATGGCGTGGAATGGTCTAGCTGGCAAAATCTGGCTGTGGAGGGCTAACTCAGGCTAGCACTAGCATCCATCAGGCCGTGAAAGCGCCTGGTTCAGGACAGGGCAGCACAGGCAGGGGGGATTATTAGCATGGGGCTGGTGGGGGAGAGCATCACGGCCTTGGGGAGATCTGTGACTGTAATAACAGGGACGGGGCGAGATAATGCACTCTTCATGATCCCTGCCAAACGCAGCCCACCCGCTTTCACATGGGCACCGAACACGGCGGTACAATTACTCAGCCCTTCTACAGACACGGCGCTTATTTATTTTTAGATGCGCAGTAATGGTGAGAAAGGCGATGAGCTGTGTCCTCCTACATCAGTGCGAAGAGCTCGCGCTGGCTGGGATGGTGCTAGTGCTGTGCAGGCCACAGGGGGGCAGTAGTGCTCAGCATTCCCAATTGGATTTGCATTCACTGTGCATTCCGAGCGCAAATGTGGCGTTACAGCACTGACGATGTGCAAGAGTGTGTGTGTGCGCGCTTGCGTCCGTGCGTGTGAGAGAGAGAGAGAGAGACAGACTAGGCGCCAAGTCAATATGCTAGCAGTGCTGAACTAAGTGTCACATTCAGGAAATAAAATAAGTTCTCTATAAAATCAAGTTTGTTCCTTCTGAAAGCTTTATTACATAACCACCCTGAGCTGAAACAAGAACTGTGGAATTCTGACCAGAATTTGAGAAAATCACAGGTTTGCGAACTATCAGTCCGCGTAATGTTCATCACAAGGTGTCCATTAAAAGTTGCCACTACAGCAGGTAATAACTCTCTTAATTTATATCTTTTACAAGTGTCTCTTACTATACAACAAAGGCAACCATGAGCAGATATCAGAAAAAATATAATACACACCTTGATTGGTTTTAAATCTGGACACTGTGCGTTACGTTACATTATCAGTATTTACTTTATTTATTTATCACAAATTTATCAGAACTACAACTATTAACCAGCAAACTTGCTAATGTTCTAAAATAAAAACACATGAATGTTTTCATCATAACATAAACATGACCTGAAATTCCAGTGATTTAGAAAATGGCTGTTGTAACATACATCATGTGGAAACTACACTGTCTCCATGCAGCACTAGCATATTGTTTCATAAATATGAATGCTTATGCTATAATGTCTTCTTCAGCCGTAACATGAATGCAAATAATGTCACTTAGTTTAAGGTGGAACAACCGGAGGGTGGCCCTGTGGTGAGGGGTGTAATGTGGAGTATGTGGTCCGGTGATAATGGCTGTAATATTACTAAGTGAGCCTTGGGATAATGGATGTAATGCTATAGAGGATGAGATTCTACGAAGAATGCTGAAACGTTATACAGAGTGAGGTTCTACTATAATTGCTGGGCCCAAGAGCAATGGATACAGTATTTTACTGAGTGTAGTTCCGTGAGAATGGCTTTACTATCAGAGTGCTACTCAATGATAATGGATGCATATTATATTATATTATATTATAGCGCATGAATTACACCACGGCCCAGCGGCAATTGCCGTGGTTGCCCCCCTGTGCGGCCGTAATGCCCAACTACTTAAACGGCCAGTTTGGCTTACCCTTTATTCAAGTGGCCATGGTGCCCAAAAATGACCCAAAGTGGCGATTTTCGACACGGCGACTGAGCAGTGCGGCCCCCGTCGTCACGCTACGCTGGACTTCTGAGCACTTTGTGCGACCAACGACACGCCTACTCACTCACAAATAAGGTAACGTTGTGTGAGGTTGGTATCCTACAGCCATACATCCTTCCGGCTTGAGAAAAATCAGCTCACATTATGTTTCAAGCGCAAGCAATTAAATACTGTTGGTGTCAAGTATAAATGTGTTTTTGGGCTAGGGGAAAACGGTGGTCGTATAACTTTCCTCGACAGAAACTAAACTTTGAGAGCGAGCTGGAGAGAGTATTCGCTAACAACGTTAGCCTGTGCAGAGCGTCCAGTGTCGTGCCAGACTGCTCAGCAGTAGCGGTCCGTCAGCAGTAACACAGAGACCATCGGAAACCTCATCATGCTTGATAACCAAAGCCTCTCGCAGTTTACTTTTCCCGGGTAGCCACAGTTGCTCAGACTAATTTGTAGAACCGACAGCATTCTAATTTATTTTCGATAGAATTGTGATACATTGGATCATAAAATTGAAGCGTTTTCTTTCGCACTTAAATGACGACGTAAAACATCAATATGTCTTTATAATTTCTGCGCTCGTGTAGCTGGTGAAACAGCACAGATTTGCGTTGGTTAGTTTGCGAGGCTCATTAAGCAATAAGCCCCGAGAATCCGTTCTATATTCTGAATGTAGTCATGGCTAAAGTTTGTTGTCTGGCATGATGCACAGCTGAGTGACAACTGTAAGGATGGCGAAAATAAATGCCGCGAAGTCAACGAAAGTTTTGGATTTTTGCATTATATTACCATTATATTACAATGCCATATCAATTATGTAAATGTTGGCAATAGGCATTCACTTTTTCATTATCATTTCTAATTATTAGTCATGTATTGGTCTTGATTGTTCAGTCGATAAATTGCTGCAAGTTGAATAAAAAATTTTACAACTTAAAAAATGTATACAATATTGGTTTTCAATGCGCTCCTAATTATTGATTTACACTGTCTTATCTTTATACCATGTCATTATCACTTATTTTTCTTGCAAAATTGATTAATTTGGTTTTGGCCTTTGGTGCCCTACATTTTGGCCGTGATGCCCCAATTTTAAAAGGCCAAGTGGTCTTGCCCTAGAAATAACTTAATTTGAGGCCTGATATTATGTTATATTATGTTATGATGCCTGTAGTATTGCTTAGAGTGGTTTGGTGATAATGGTTGGGTCATGGGATGATGTATGCATATTATATTGTGTGAGCTGTAATATGTGGAGTGGGGCACCGTAATAATGATGTATATTATGGATTACATTATAATATGATGGCTGTGGCATTGCTAAGAGTGGTTTGGTGATGATGGCTGGGTCAGAGGATAATGACTGCAGTATTACAAGGTGTGAGGTTTTATGATGGCTGAGCAGAGTGGGGCTCTGTGATGATAGATGCGCTCTGTGATGATAAATGCGCTCTGTGATGATGGATGGACTGTGATGATAGATGCGCTCTGTGATGATGGATGGAATGTGATGATGGATGGACTGTGATGATGGATGGGCTCTGTGATGATGGATGCGCTCTGTGATGATGGATGGACTGTGATGATGGATGGGCTCGGTGATGATGGACTGTGATGATAATGGACGGGCTCTGTGATGGAGGCAGCAGATACTCACGGGTGAGCTTTCATCTCGATGTAGTTTTTGGGAATGAAGCCATCTTTCCCGTTGAGCTCGGCCTTGTACCAGTTCTGGTCGCACTCTTCATTTAAAACCTGCAGATACACAAGATGGAGGGAAGGTTCGAGTCAGATCTGCATCGGTACACAGAGAATCCACACTGAAGATCCTGTCACTCTGCCCTCCGTGTGAACTATCTGATCAACACCTGTCATTTATAATCCAGCACACACCCACAGTGGAAGAGTCAGTCACTCGCCAACACAGTCACTCCACGACGCAGTCACTCAGTCACTCTACCACTTGTCAACTTAGTCACTCACCCATTCAGCCAATCACACTCAGTCACTTGCCGATTCAGTCGCTCGCCAACTCAGTCAATCACTGACTCAGTCACTGACTGACCCAGTCCCCCGCCACTTGCCAACTCAGTCCCTCGCCACTGGCTGACTCAGTCACTAGCTACTGGCCGACTCAGTCCCCCGCCACTGCCAACTCAGTCCCTCGCCCACTCAGTCACTTGACCACTAATGAAGTCACACCATCTCAGTCACTTGCCAAGTCAGTAAGTCCCTTGAGTGATTCAGCGATTGACTAAGTCAAACATTCAGTCTCTGAACCCCAATCACACTCACTGATTACTACACTCATCTCTGCGCATCCATCGCTATACCACAATCTTCAGAAAACAGAAAACAAGTGAAGGCTCGTGCCAGTGCATTCACGGAAACCAATCAATGGGAGGACAGGCTGTGAATGTTCCACACTGAAAACAGCAGTACATCAAAGGAAAAAAACAAAAATGTACAGGAAATGAACTGAGCTACATCCTTCCTCTGAGCAGAGAAAGACAGCAGGAGAGAGGCTGGGTAGAGATAGAGAAAAAAAGAAAGAGATATCAAGGGAGTGAAGAGAGAGAGATTTAATATTAAACAAAACCAAGTGCCAGTCACTGCAGTAAGTCCTGTAAACCAGCACAGCTAATTTCGCTCTCGAGTGCTAGAGCCCAATTCACCAACCTGTGCACATGCATATGCAAACGCAGGTTGAATTAGACCAATGCAAGCCACTAAACCCAAATATGGACCACTGCAACATGGACACAGACAACAGCAAGTCAGCTGGAATGCAGCAAAGCACTTACGGCTAGTTTACGGTTAAACAATACAGGATTGTTAACACCTAGTGTCAGAAATGTCAAATCAGGCAATGATATTTGATGGACGGACAGTCATGCATTTAGACTGAACTGGGGCAGTCCGACATGAGCACCTAATTTCCCACGAGTAAACAAATTAAAAATCTGACCACTCAAAAAAACACTGAGGGCGTCACGAGGCTCAATTGTTAAATATCACTCAGCTGAGGATTCAGGTTAAACTTCTATAGCAAAAAAAAGCTATTAAAAGATAAAAAAATTGTTTATATGCTGCAAGCAATATTATGCTTTATCAATTTCATCAGGCAAATTAGCCCTCTCAACCACTGCCTTGAAACTTAAGCAACTACAGGTATGTTGCCTGACATTTTTCCAATAGCCTCATGCGTAATCCACAGACGCTGCATTTCATGTTCTGCCTTAAAACCACCAAAGCACTGAACTGAGAAAAACAGCCAGAGTAGCGGAGCCATCAGGGCACCACAGCTAAAATATGCATCTACGAAGATAAGAACAATCTGATTTACCACAGAAGAAGAATGGAACACACAAGGCAATGAGTCCAAAGGTGAAAGTATGCAAATGCCCCCATCCACACAGAGACCACAAACGCCCCCCCTCGACTCCACAGGCCATTATCGGTAAACGCATCACCATGAGTCATTCCAAGACTGCAGGCGTCGTTTTTAGAGTGGAGGCTACAGACTGACAACAGCAGCTGACAGACAGACAAGAAACCCAGGGCTAGAGAGCTGTTGGCCCGCATTCCACTAGCCAGACTGCAGTCTCCTGCTTCCACTACAATCGAAGAGCTAGCGACAAATCCGAATACACTTCCTCGACTACGGGATTATGCAGGGGTGGCATATTACAAAGCGAGATCATAAATTCAGCTGGATAACTGTGCCGGGTAAACTGAAGAACTTCACTCCATATCCAGGCTCTGATGTTCTGGGTTTTATCAGCACACTCATCCGCCTACGTCTGTACTCCTAGTTATGTGAAACAGGCCCGAGTCCTGCAGCACAGGGAAATCCACACAGAGATGCAGATCAGTCCTGTGCCACCTGCCACTGGTTTCCGGCTGCCCCACCCTCCTCTGAATATTTAAATACTTCTAGAAGCTTCTTGAATTCCCCTAGGAGTGAAAAAAAAAGCCCCAAAGGGAGGCAAGGCCCGCAGGGCTGGAGGAATTAGGAGAGGCACGCAGTCGAGGGGGTTGGACATCAGCAGGAACACACAGGGTTGACCTTTGACCTTCACCCTGCCCTTTACAGCAGAGGGGCATCGTAAGGACGCAAATATGGCCGCACAGCTGCTTGTCGCAGTCGGGCTCCCCAGCTCAACCCCACCCAGCCCAGACGAAGTGGCGCAGCGTGGTGTGTGTGCCTCGCAGCTGTCGCCGTGGCCGAGAGACACAGGCGGGAGTCGGAATACCCGCGTGTCCCTGGGGGCCTGGAATGTGGCTCAGAGCCGGAGGCAGGGGGCGGGTGGGTGCAGCCCCTATACAGACAGACACGGTTACTTAATGCCCCCCAACACACAGACGTACGCGCCCTCACTGCCAAAAATCCTCAGGTATTAGGACTGTGAAACCACACGCAGGGGGAGGCCATTTCTATCACGGTCACTCAAATTCAGAAGCAAAGGCCTGGAAAATTGAAGCTGGCAGTCAGAAATTGAATCTCACAGTCGTATTAAAATCCAGTGATGCGGAGCACTCAGCTGGAAAATCGTGTCACTGTCCAAATATTTATAAACTGCTGAGCTGTACTTACAGACTCATCGCACACTTGTGTGCGCGCATGCGCATGCACACACACACACACACACACACACACACACACAATTATGCAGAGAAGAGAAGGCTTTAGAATGAACACAGTGGATATGGCACTTTACACATTAAAACACCAACAGTAAAGGAGGAATGGTTGGCTACGAAATGCCACAAAAACGGGGGGAAAGATTTTTATGAAACTAATCCAAGCCAGCAGCCATACTTACTCCCCTACCTGCAACAGCACTGCAGGAGTAACCGAGCTAATTCACATGCCACATAGCATGCTGGGACGTTTTACCCACAGAAGTTGCCCATGACGCATCCCATTAAAAATACGATGCTTAGAAATAATTTTTTAAAAATCTCCACTGCTGCATGAAATACAACATCGTGAAGGGCAGCCTTGGCCTGAACGGACCTAAAATACGGCATTTACGAGGCGAAAAAAAAAACAGTGCAATACGTCTTTTCCGAAGGGCAAACCGGACCTGAAGAGCGCCAGCATGCCACATTTCACAAAGAGGCCAATTCAGTCCCGTCCGACGAGAAACGCGGGACGTCTATTTACAATCAACACGCCGCCACCCCTAAAGCAAAAAGGGTCAGGAACGGAGCGAAGAAACAAAGAGCGGTTCTGTTGTGGCAACTGATCCACCAAACGGCCTTTGGCTTCACCAAGTTATTCCGTTAGCCGCCAGCACTGACGCGCGCCCTCAGCCAGCATAAAGATTTGTGCTCATTACCCACAGCGCTGCTAACCGCTGTCTACTCACATTAGCGTCAGTTCTGCTAAAAACACCGCAGCTTTCTTATAAAAAGAAGTGCACGATACGAATGGCGAGTTAACTGATGCTGCGTGCAGAGGTGTAGAATCCAGGGGCAGAAAGGTTCAGTAGTTTTGTCCAACCTCCCCAATACCAAAAAAAAAACGCTGCCAAGCTGTAACAAAAGTTTGTCAGATGTCTGCCTTTTTCAAGGAACCAGCAACACACAATTGAAAACTCATTTGGTTCGTCTCGGGGTTTGTAACAGGCTGTGCGATTTTTTGAGTTTGGTTCCGGTGAAAATGTATCGACTTCAAAGTGTTGTGGTGCGAAGTTTAGTGGGAATGCGGCATGTTTTCGATTTTGTGTTGCTGGTTATTTGAAAAAGGTAGACATCTGACAAACTTTTATTCCAGCTTGGCCGTTTTCTTTGGTAGGCCTGATAACTGCAGTTCATCAGGCAAGAGTTAGACCTGATGAGTAGAATCGGCTGACTAAGTTCAAGGGCGGAACGAACACAAGGCAGAACCATAACTGTCCTGCACCAGGAGTTTATCCCTCCACGCTCTCAGGGATGAGTTTTGACCTGTTTGTCCCAGTTTAGCCCTGGCGCTCTTCCTTAGAAAGCACTGCAGCGCGAGGGTGTGGTTCTGCTAGGAAATGTACACACTCATCAAAATACGCACGCGCTCAGTCAGTCACACTCGCACTCTCTCACATGAATGCAATCAAACACTTATATAATCTGGGCTCTATGCAGGTCCCATCTCAGCCTCCAAAAACCGATGTGTGCTTACAAGGCAAACACAATTCAAAAGCACTAATCTGGAGGAGCTGAAAAGCTTCCAAATTGCTTGACTTAATAGCACATCTGCTCCCAGGAAAGATGTTCACATACAGCCCAGTTACTCACATACAGAAGCACAAGCGCATTCACACGCACACCACCAAAATGAGGAGAATAAACAGCTAAGAGATCATATTCAGGGGAGAAAAGGCACAGCCCAGTGTGAACTGGGCCCCAGAAAACTGACTTGGGGTCAGCTGTCCGCACAGATTTGCAGGAGCAATGCTGCATTCCTGCATGCTTTAAGTGTGTGTGTGTGTGTGTGTGTGTGTGTGTGCATATACAAGTGTGCGAGAGATAGAATGTGAGAGCATGTTAATCAATATGAAGCACATAACACCATGCTTGTCTGATGCAAAACCAATGACATGACCAATCCTCAGTCATGCTACTGGTTTAGCACATGCTAAAAGACTGTGCCAACGGGCTAAAAGCCTCAGTCAAACAGGCCTCAAAATGTTTAGGTACAGTAAATTCTACAGGCATAGCGTGCTCGCAGGCTCACAAGACTCACTAATGACTGATGGCTAATGGCAGCAGCTGAATTGGCAATAGCGGCACGTTTAGCACGCTAATGTTTCTAGTCCTGATGATAAGCGATGATGTGCCGGAGGGCCGACAGCCATGATAGATGCACAGCGCTACAGGGGGTTTCTAATGGGGGCTAATAACCCTAACCATGCACTTTAGCACTTAAACATGACTTTATCATGACATAGGGCATTTCAAAGGGCCGTGTTGTGGATAGCCTGTCGACAACCATATTTAAAGAGCAAGTTTTCTGACTCTTCATTGAGAGAGAGAGTATTGCTTGAACTGCCAGGCTTTCAGAATGAAATAAAATGTACAATCTAAAATATATGTCAATATGCTTTGGGAAAAAGAAAACTGATGGGCCAACACAAAGTCGCAGGAGTATACTTCCCTTGTACGGGCGATTTTCAGCCAAGTGTGCAAGTAACATATAAGACACTTTTGAAAAAATCAAACCCATTTTTTCCCCATAATTTGGCCTGATTTTTTTTTCTCAGTGGATTTCTAAGGATTCTACAAAGCTGCAATGCAAGAACTATCTTTAACTATGAGAAAATGCATTTTTTAATTTTTCATGTTGTCTTTCTTGTTACCGCAGTACCAAGGAAGACATGTCTGTCTTGTTACCATGTTTTTTGTCAAAATACTATTAATAATATTTAGGTTTTAACCAAGTTTTTGAGGTAAAATGGTTTCAGATGCACTTCACTTTGTTTCTAAAGTGTTTTACAAAAAGATTTGAGGAAAAGGCTTAATATCTGCAGGGTAACAAAAAAGACCTATACAGTAACAAAAAAGACAATGTATAAAATGGCCACAAGTTGGTGGTTTCATATGACAATTTTATTATTATTTAAAGTGTCAACCATTGAAAGAAGTTTAAAAGAATTCAGAGAATAGGGAGTTGGGGGGGTCACAATGCATAAAACTTGCTTTAAATAGTACAGGCCCCTCCATCCACCACAACACTACTGGAGGATTCAAGCACTCTGTCCCAATGCAAATGAAAAGCAACTGAATAAAATGTGATTGATGATGAATACTGAATATATCAGTGTTTCAAATAGTGTAATTTAAAATGTGGTTATCTCTATATTTGTGAACTTGGGGACAGATTTTTATTTTCAAATTTTGAATCAAAAGCTGCTAATTTCTGCAGTACTCAAAGGTGGTCTAACGGCTGACGTAGGTGACATCAGAGCGTTGGTGTGGTTTCAGTGCTGTGAAAGGGAGATATGAACACAGCTCTTTTCTGCAGGTCAGTCTTCCTGCGCATCTCTGCTCTGTATGGCTGAGAGTGGAAAATAAGTGAACCTCCCTCATTACCACAACAGAGCCATCTAAAATAGACAATTTCATTGAAAAAAAAGAACCAACGGTACAGTACATCAAATACCAGAAAGCAAGAGAGACCACATCGAAGAATATGTGAAAATTTATTAATGCGTAAATCACACAAAATTCCAATGTTTGCCTCCTTAATCAATAAAATTTCAATTGAACATAAAGACATTATACCCCAACCGTGCTCACCAGTGCAATATCAAAACTGTATTTTACAGAAGCGAGGGAATCAGTTCCATACGACTGAGTTAAGGGGGCATCAAGGGTAAATGACAACTTTTTAAAGCATTCATAGTAATAGACAAAATTCATTTACCAGTCAAGTATATACATTCTCTGGATAAGAACAGAAAATAGATCACTTATGTAAATTTGCCCGTTGCCATGGAAACGGTGGCCATGTTGAATTTTCACTGGTTTTAGTTTTTCCCAGATTTTTTGGTAAATATACATGTTAGCACGGTGGAATTTGTTTTATTTGAAACTTTTGACATAGCCAAACAGCTTAACATCCATGGATTTAATTTCTATCAGGGGAGAAAAAAAATTTTGGGCCCTTTTTCACCTGGAATGTGAAAAAGGGATTTTTTTCAGTGTATTTGACACCACATATCATAGGCTATACACTTAAGTTGAAAAATCTCTCTGTTAAACTATTAAACTAATTACACAGAAAAACTGGTGAAAATTTCATGAGGTTCTGATGATTAGTTACGGAGAAATCTGGGTTCAAAGGGGCAAAACTGTCATTTCATTAATGAGCTTGAAAACGATGCTTTTTAATTATAGCAAGGGTTTTAAAAGGCTAAATTACTAGGAAATGAGGGGCCTCAAGGAAAAATGGTTGTCAATATGTATTTACCATAGCTTCAAGTACTCAAATCTCATAAAATGAGAAAAATGCAAAAATTGTAATTTTCATATTCTTTACCCCCAATGTCCCCTCAAGTAATTTCAAATGTGATTACTTAAACTGGCCAGAAATCCAAGAATTAACAGTTTCACTGTTTAGAAATAACTACACAATAAGTCCAGGTTCTTCTAAAATATTTTATGCCTTTTTTGGTCATTATGAGGAATGAGCTCATAATAATCTTGGGGCAAGCATCAGATCATCAATCAAACAAAATGTCAAATACGTTCCCAAAGCCATTTTGGGTTTGGCCGCTAGGAACTGAATGAAACTGGTAGTCTACTTAGCCTAGCTAGTATACAGTAGTAGGCCTAGGCCTTGGCCTTGTTTCATCAAGACTTCATCAAAATTATGTGTCTGTGAACTGGATTTTTATTTTTAAATTGTGGCCTCATACCGTTCTTTTGTGTTACAAATTTGTCTTTTTTTGTTACTCAATGATGGTAACAAAAAAAAGATAAACTACGGTAACAAGAAAGACACATCCAGAAGTTTTTCAGGGTACTGTGGGCACCTGTCCACACGCAAACATGTCTTAATTATTGCTCACTGGAGCAGTTACAGCATTACAGGTTACTCTTTCAGTTTCTTCCAGGAATAATGCATTACTTTGTGGTAACAAGAAAGGCGTGCAATTTGTGAGACACACAATTTGGAAAAACTTGCAGAGCTGTCTCTTCCTCCCACAGCTTCTTCAAATTCTAAAATGCAGCCAAAACAGATTCCTTACATCCTGGTATTAAAAAAACCATGGTAGTGACACCCATTGGAGACAACGTTAACCCTTAAATGCCCAACTATAGTAAAAGTTGAAAGAAAAATCTATTTATTCTGTTAAAATGTCCTGGGGAGGGGCTAATAACAACCCAATAGCAATTTTTAATTTTTGGTGACCTTTGACCTCATTTTAGTTTTGTGACATACATGTCACTCTAAGTTTCTAGGATATAAAGAGAACTTTTGTCCATCATTGTTTTGGTAGTTGACATATAGCTGAAGTATTAGGCATAGCTTATTTTTCATTAGCTTACCTGTTTGTCTACTTTATCCAGTGATGAATGGGTGCTCATCTATCATGTGGATTCCACCATAGGGGCGGCCATATTGGAAAGGTTAGTGGTGCAGCCAGTGTAGTGTCAGTTCCACTTTTATGCATCAGATGGCAGCACTGATGGTCTAAACATGTCACTATGGTAATTAGGTTGCAAAATTTATGTGGGGTCAGTGGTTTTGACAACCCCCAAAATCGTGTGACAAATTTGTCACAGGGGGGATTTAAGGGTTAATTATTGTCCTCAGATGTGATGGTGGTAACAAGAAAGACAGTGACTGAACCAAGTTTGCGACATGGCTATGTTGACAAATATTTCTGGAGGAAAATTAGGAAATGGGGAGACTAATCTGTTTTAGAGACCCACAATACAAAGAAACCTGTGAAGTTTTCTAAGTGATAAGATTTCTCAAGGGAAAAGAGAAGAAAAATCAACTTGAGTAAAAGTGACCCCACTTGAGACGGGTAACAAAATAGACATTTTGACCATTGAAATCCAGCTATTTTTTGTTTTTTTCCTCTCGAACGTGACCAAACAATTTTTTTAAAACTAAAAAAAAAAAAGTGTTCTCCAACATACTAAATTGCTTCCTAGGTGTTTATTTTGTATTAAATAGGTTAAATGCGATAAGACATTTTTTAGCCCTAAATTGCACACTTGGCTGAAGATCGCCCGTGCATGAAAAAAAAAACAAACTTAATTAACCGTAACCACAGACTAAGTTGAGGAAACAGATGGATATTTGCCCTGCATTACGTCAAGAATATAAAAAAAGTCATGATCAGTTAAAATTATGAGAAAACATACAATATATAGAGCTATATTTATAGCAAACAGTCAAAAATTCAAAACATATTTAAATTCCAGGCCAGATTGTGTGGCCCTAATCAGGGCTCCCCAAATGTGGCCCTTGAATCTGAACAAAGCCCTGGTTCTCTCTCCTTCCAGGCAATTAAATGAACAATTATTGCCACTGATTGGCCAGACAGTCATCACACCTGATTCCCAGGTAACGGGAGGGTGGAAAACTGAAGGTTCTTGGCCCTTGAGGACTGTGATTAGGGCAGCTGTGCTAACTGGCTTCTAGCAAAAGGGAAGAAGGGAGGATGTAGCACCAGGAAACAGTTCAACACTGACAGGTTCAGCTCCATAACATGGGCTCACAGCACTGTAGGGGAGCATGGGCACGGGAAATACAAGACATTGTAATTCCAGTCACAAAGAAGCACAGGGAGCAAGTCCCCCAGGATTTCTAACGAGGGCAGTGTGAGAGGAGGCATTTCGCCCAGACATGGGTGGTAAGGATTGGGACTGAGAAATCCCAGCCTGGTGATAATTACCACCCAAACTGCACCCAAACAGCCATGACTTACTGCTGCAGGGTGGCAGTCAGCAGAGAGAGAACTGGGCTTGGCGTCAGCCAGCAAACCGTAAGGGCCGATCTCCCCCTTCTCCCTCCAAACACATCCCCCAACAGCCAATGATCATGAAGTAAATAAGTACCTGAGATGTCTGTCATGTCTGGGAAATTTTGCCTCAACCAAGAGAAGTTTTTCCAGGGCGAGAGCAAATCATTGATAACAGCCCTCTGCAATTCATAAAACTGTCAGACCCATAAAAACTATTAACATGCACACTTACGACTCTTCGGCATCTTGCCACAATAGTAATGCATCTTTATTGATTCACTTCCAAGCCAGAGTCGGAGTTCAAGTCAACTAAAGTCGGGGGTGAAGTGAAATTCAACTGAATGGACAAAAAAATAAAAAATTGTCAAAACATCATGTCCATTTTCACCGTGGCGCATTGAAATTGATTCAAATTCATTTTCTGAATCGGCAGAACCGAGGAGGCGATGACCTGACGCCCCCCATCTGACGTCAATGTTCTCCAAATGTTACTGCAAAATTGCGGCAATGTTGTGACATTAACAAACCATTTTGGCAACGCTGACGGTGCTGGGTCATGTCGAGTCGCCTAACTCCTCGATAGGTGAGGCGGGAACGCGTGGGAGCCGGAAGAACGCTATTAACCGTGTCAGCAGCCGTGAGTTTGAGAGACGCCATCAAGCTTTCATCTGTGACAGGAAATGGGGAGGGATGCCGGTAAACGCACACGCTTGTGAGCTCACTCTCCGGTCCTCTCGCCGACGAGAGGGCGGAAAGAGTAGGAAGAACGCATCATACGGCCACTCACCGACCGAAGGGAGGAACCCAAAACCGCATCATACAGACACATCCCCATGGTAACATTAAAAACATGATGATGTATAACTAGAGGGGCACTCTGAGAGCACAGACCTCCGCCGAGGCCAAATGCCCCATCTCGCAATATTAAGAAAAGTGAAGAAGAATTTGTTTATCCACCCTGCGATTTGGATCCACTCAAAAATTTAACTGGTTCTTCCTGGCCCATGCTACACCCTTCCCCAGAGTTTCATGAAAATCTAGCGAGCAGTTTTTCCATTATCCAACTGAAAAACAGACAAGCAAGCCAACAAACAAACCGAAACAAAAAATAACCTCCTTGACAGCAGTAATAAAAGTGTATACTTAAAAAATGAGAAATATGACTGCATATTTCCATTGAAAAACCATACCAGAGTACATCAAAACCTAACATTTTTTTACATTTGTCCATATCGTGCAAATGTACTGTGCTACAACACCCAAATCGCTGATAAATAAATATACTGAAATATACGGAGGAAGAGGCCATCGTTCAACCGCCTACTCACTCTGGCTGAACACGGCACGCCGAATGCCAGCAGATGCTGTACAGGCCAATTAGCACCCAAAGCAGCCATGTGAAACATCAATGGCAAACATCGGAGTCGGTCTGCAAGCATAGCGCTGAGTCTTTGCCTTAGCAAACTGCAGCCCCAGATACAGAGTGAGAAGGGAAGGCAGCTGTGTAAAGTTGGGATCCTCAGCAGGGGGGACAGGGAGCTGCCAGGGATCAAAAAACTTGAAGACACAAGAGCAGACTGGAGAGAGCACCGCAGGGTCTTAAGTTCACATTTCTGTCAATAGGGAGGAGATTTCCCAAACATGCAATGAAGAAGTCTGTGTTTATTTGAGCACCCCTACCCCCCCACCCCCCAAAGCAACTGATGACATCACAGTGCCCAGATCCCAAAACTACATCGACAGGGCACCTGGACACACAACTGGAAAGCCCAACAGATTCACAGATTTAACACAAAGGCGTAAAATACTATACAAAAGGGACCAAACAGGGGGCAAGTTTTTGTTTTGATACAACACTACTCAACCTCAGTCGACTAATTCAACAACCGTCTTCAAAAGGATTTGCATAGATCGAGTAGAGAAATGCAGCATAAAAACAGAAAATATGCTCCCGCAGTGGCCAGTACACATGAAACTGAACAGCCATTATTAAAAATTAGTCTCTGCAACCAAGTGAATCAAGAGCTGCTCCCCCAAATGTGTATGAACAGAACAGACCCCAACATAAAAGCCCCCCACCCACAGAATCAGCAGAAGCGACTGCTTAATGACTCTACACAAACAGTCAAAGTCATGGAAAATTTAAATGACCAAAAACCGCAGCCATTAGTCAAATGACCCAAATCATATTTAGAAGCACTACTTCCGCTTTTTCGCACTCGACTGTACCATTGGCTGATTGGCTCACAAAGGACCAGCCAAAGAGTGGCCACGCCCACAAACCACTGAGGGTTCTGTGGAAAAAGCCCAGAGTCTGACTGAAAACTGTGTTTAATGCAGGGAAACTCCAAATTTTCGAAACTTCAAATGCACTCAAGCTCACGTCTACAGAAGCCATTATTCTGTTCATGAATGTGGGGCACGAGCGATCAGTCAAAAACCAGGAGCAACGTGGATCACAAAGTGATCAACACAAGACTAACGCAGCAGCACCAATTAATGTGATAATGGGAAAGTATGCACTGAGTACATGCATGGGTGTGTGGGTGACTGTATGTGCGCGCGTGTGTGTGTGTGTGTGTGTGTGTGTGTGTGTTTGTGTGTGTGTGTGTGTTAGCTGTATTCACCCACACATGAAACCTTCACAGAAGCACAATCAACGCAGCAGCAGCTTATGCTGCAGACATAAGCACCAACAGATCATGCTAAAACACTGATCTGAGACCAGCACCAGCAGATACGATGTAAAACACTGATCTGAGACCAGCACCTGCAGATCCTGCAAAAACACTGATCGGAGATCAGCACCAACAGATACGGTGTAAAACACTGATCTGAGACCAGCACCAACAGATACAGTGTAAAACACTGATCTGAGACCAGCACCAACAGATCCTGCTAAAACACTGATCTGAGACCAGCACCAGCAGATCCTGCAAAAACACTGATCTGAGACCAGCACCAACAGATACAGTGTAAAAACACTGATCTGAGATCAGCACCAGCAGATCCAGCTAAAACACTGATCTGAGACCAGCACCAACAGATACGGTGTAAAACACTGATCTGAGATCAGCACCTGCAGACCCTTCTAAAACACTGATCTGAGACCAGCACCAACAGATCCTGCTAAAACACTAATCTGAGATCAGCACCAGCAGATCCAATGTAAAACACTGATATGAGATCAGCACCAACAGATACCAGTGATCTGAGATCAAAAACAGATCTGAAACCACTCTGACCAGCACCAGCAGATCCTGCAAAAACCAACAGATACGCACCAGCAGATGTGAAAACACTGATCTGAGACCAGCACCAACAGATCCTGCAAAAAGCACTGATCTGAGACCAGCACCAACAGATCCAGTGTAAAAACACTGATCTGACCAGAGATCTGCACCTGAGATAGCACCAACAGATCCGGCTAAAACACTAATCTGCACCAGCAGATCCGATGTAAAACACTGAGATCTGATCTGACCAGCACCAGCAAATCCTGCTAAAACACAGATCTGAGACCAGCATCCTGCAAAAACACTGAACTCCAGCACATGCAGATCCTGCAAAACCACTGATCTGATCTGAGACCAGCACCAACAGATCCGATGTGAAAACACTCTGATCTGAGACCAGCACCAGCACCAACAGATCCTGCTAAAAACACTGATCTGAGACCAGCACCAGCAGATAAAAAACACTGACCAGCACCACCAGATCCTGATCTGAGACCAGCACCAAAACACTGATCAGATCTGAGACCAGCAGTCCTGCTAAAACACTGATCTGAGACCAGCACCAGCACCAGATCAGATCTTTGCTAAAACACTGATCTGAGACCAGCACCAACAAACACTGATCTGAGACCAGCACCAGCAGATCCTGCAAAAACACTGATCTGAGACCAGCACCAACAGATACGGTGTGAAACACTGATCTGAGACCAGCACCAACAGATCCTGCTAAAACACTGATCTGAGACCAGCACCAGCAGATCCTGCAAAAACACTGATCTGAGACCAGCACCACAGATCAGATCAGCACCAACAGATCCTGCTAAAAACACTGATCTGAGACCAGCACCAGCAGATCCTGCTAAAACACTGATCTGAGACCAGCACCAGCAGATCCTGCTAAAACACTGATCTGAGACCAGCACCAGCAGATCCTGCAAAAACACTGATCTGAGACCAGCACCAACAGATCCTGTAAAACACTGATCTGAGACCAGATCTGATCTGAGACCAGCACCAACAGATCCTGCTAAAACACTGATCTGAGACCAGCAGCACCATCTGAGACCAGCACCAACAGATGCAAAAAACACTGATCTGAGACCAGCACCACCAGATCCTGCTAAAACACTGATCTGAGACCAGCACCAGCAAATACAGAAAACACTGATCTGAGACCAGCACCAACAGATCCTGCTAAAACACTGATCTGAGACCAGCACCAACAGATACGGTGTAAAACACTAATCTGAGATCAGCACCAGCAAATCCTGCTAAAACACTGATCTGACACCAGCACCAGCAGATCCGGTGTAAAACACTGATTTGAGACCAGCACCAACAGACCCAGCTAAACACTGATCTGAGACCAGCACCAACAGATACGGTGTAAAACACACTGATCTGAGATCGGCACCAGCAAATCCTGCTAAAACACTGATCTGACACCAGCACCAGCAGATCCGGTGTAAAACACTGATCTAAGACCAGCACATGCAGATCCTGCTAAAACACTGAACTGAGACCAGCACATGCAGATCCTGCTAAAACACTGATCTGAGACCAGCACCAGCAGATCCTGCTAAAACACTGATCTGAGACCAGCACCAGTAGATCCTTCTAAAACACTGATCTGAGACCAGCACCTGCAAATCCTGCCAAAACACTGATCTGAGACCAGCACCTGCAGATCCTGCTACAACACTGATCTGAGACCAGCACCTGCAGATCCTGCTCCAACACTGTGGGGCTGATCTGAGACCAGCATCAGCTGGAGTCCCTCAGCTAAGAGCAGCACAGCAAACAGCCCACACTCCTACACAACCCGATTACACACCAGCGGGAGGCTATCTGCTTACAAAGACAAGTAGATGGAGGCTGCAGAGTGTGTGTGCATGCGCAAACCTGTGTGTGCCTGCGTATTCGAGAGGTAATGCGCTCAGCATTGACTGCAGTGTTTGGTTCTCTGGGGCCACTTAGTGTCTCTGCACACTGTGGTCAACAGAACGAAGATCTTTGGGATGTGGCCTGACCACATGCAGTCTGACGCACACCAACAAACCATCAGTCAATCAACTGCGATTTCCTGCCCCGGTCAATCAAGATATATCTGCGATTGGACAAACTACACTCTCATCCCCCCCTTCGTTTCACACTAACCACACGCTCACACACGTGCTCACACACAAACACACACACACACGCGCGCATACACACACACACACACACACACACACACACACACACATGCTCACACACAAAATTTTCAGTCAAAACAAGACCTTATCTCCCACACCCACACATTTTCGACCTTAACTAACCCCCAAACCCCTCATTTACAATAAAAACCAAAATCCCCCTTGGCCAGGTGCGGCACAACTTCTCGTTTCGGACTGGGAGGGGCCCAGAACTTTGAGAGGCAGCTGCCGTTTCGCGACCGAAAACAATTTGTGGCTTGTCTTAGGTAAGCATCGCACTGCATCCTGCACTGTGCACAACTCTGAGGAAACAAAGCTCTCTAGAATTTGTAGTTATGCTTTAAAACTTTTCATCGGCTTCGCAGAGCAAACCAATAACTCGTGCACATCTCTCTCTGGACGGACACAGACAGTTCGACAAACATTTTCCTTAGGTAATGAGGCTCACATTACCCTTTGCAAGAAAGCTACTCTCAGCACAATAATTAGAAACCTTCCCTGCAATACATTACAAGCCAAATATGCTAATGCATTTTACTTGGAATTAAGGCATGAAACATCACGTCTGTACGTGAAGGGTTTGATGTGCATGCGTCTGTGTTTATGAGGAGTCTGTTCGTAAACTGGTTCTGATGAGGAGTGAATTTTCTGAAGCTAGTGTTGCCAAGTAGGCCACAGAGCTATTGTAAATTGGCAAGGTGCTGCAAAACATTGAAACAAAACTTTGGCACTGCTTAAGAAACCAGGAGGACCGAGCAGGAGCCAGCAGCTTTCACATCCCCGAAACATTTCCACAACGTTCAAACAACACTACCCAACCGCCACATTCAGATATAAAACTAAGGTTATAGAAAGGCACCATCACCCGTAAAGTTTGAACCAAAGGTAGTATTTCCTGGGGTAATTTAAATATATTTGTTACTGAACCTCATGGGAGGAAAAGATTTTTCATGTCACGATTGTTGGGCAAAATTGCTCACTCACCAAAAGCTACTCAAACAATTTCCACATCAACTTAAAATTTGTAAAACTAGCAGAATTTGCAGCTTCTTCTAAGTAAACAGCATATTTCTCATATTTCTCCAGAGGGAAAAGAAAGGATCCATTTTCCATGAAATTGCTGATTAGAAATGAAATGAATCTCAGAGAAAACTGGCCGCGACGTAAGCAAGGGCCTGTACTGTGAATCTTCAGCCTGCCTGCAAGACGAGGAAAGTACGCGACATTATCTATGGTTTATTTTCTGTTTCAGCCTAGTCAGCAGAAACCGCCGACGTGTCGCAACAAAGGCATTTCTGTAGGGGCTCGTCTCTAAAAGTAATGCGCACTCCAGCACAAGACAGCTCCCTCAGATGTGGGAATGTCCTTCGCAGCATACGACGGCCTGTGGCCAGAACTGACAGCAGTCATAGGCTGCTCTATTCTGCAACAGAAGGGGCCAATGTTTGGCACACAGCACCTCGATTTCACAGCCTCTGAATTCTAGCTGTCAGTCAGATGCAGACGGTTTGTCTCTATGACACACACACACACACACCTCACATTCACTAAACACACACAAATAAACAGATTCTCATACGCACAAATACATACTGGTCTTGCTATACTTGCACGGACAGATAAACCATTTTATTACCAATATACTATACCCCTACCCCCGAACTCTAAAGTGAACCTGAATTTTCACTCCTTCCCCAACCTTAATCTTAACTAGAACTAACAAATCCCCCAAACTGACTCAAATTATAACCTCAATGTAACACATAATCTTACGGGGTCTTCAGGGTAAAAATTTCTATTTTTTTTGAAAATTTCAATATTTCTGATTTTCACATAAAATGAATAAAGGAATGCAGTAAGATGCCAGTAAACACCAATAATCTATGTTTTTCCTCTGCCTCAATTGCTACTTGTGACTTTAAATGCAAATTACCAAAAATCACAATTTTGACTGATTTTCAACATTGTGGCATTCATAAAATCTTTAATATTCACCTGATTGACTTGAAATTTGGACTGAAGTTGTATCTGTTGGAGATCTATGAAATGACATAGGATTTCCTATATAGGTGCATCCCTAGGGGGTTAATTTTGAAAATGAAGAAAGTTGATGATAGCGATTCGTTATGGTTATATAACAGAGCTCATTAAATATTCATAAATGTTGCAAACAAAAACATCCCATGTCATTTCATAGAACTCTCTTAAACCTTTCATATGAGACCAATTTGAGTAAAATCAGACCATGGGTTATTGAAATATCAGTGCCACAAAATATTTTCAGATTTCGTCATTAAAGTGCCATTTCCATGGCAACCATGTAAATTTTTATCAAAATACTACATTTTATAAGGTCAAAAATCATGTTGAGTATGTTTCTTTCGTAGTTTTTACATTATTATGGTTATTTCTACACTTTACCCTGAAGACCACTTAAATTACAGCCCAATTCTGATACCTAATCATACCTCATCAGAACTCAAACTGTAACTTTGGACTCAAAATCAAACCCTCAGCCCAGAATTAGGGTTTTTCCCTGTGAGGACCTTTTTCAGTCCTCTCAAGTCAGTTCCCAAATGTTACTATACTTGTGAGGTCTTTTGGTTCTCACAGGAATAGTAAACCAAGGCCACAAGCATGAACACCCACACGCACTGAGTTTTCTCCAATAGCCCACACTGACACAGATAGTGTCACTCTCTTGTGCACAGAACGCATGGTTTTCCTTGCCATGCATCTGCGTGATTACTATACCTCACACACACACACACACACACACACACACACACACAGAGTTGTGAACAAGCCCTACTCAGAGGAGAATGCACGCCTGAGGAGTAAACAGCCGATGGGTACAGCCCAGCAAGCATCAAACAGCCAAACAGAACAGCCATTCTGCACATGAACGGAGCTCGCAATGCGCTGACGACAAGCTGCAAGCACCAGTCTGGCCCAAATTCATTATGTCAGCTATATATATATATATATATATATATATATATATATATATATATATCATAACACTGCAAACCCCACAGCTCCAATACGCAGAAACCTGCGCATATCACTTGATGCACCATAAATGCTTGCATTCCTAAAAATAAGCCTTACAGAGCCAGGCAATAAAAGAGGGGAAAAAAATAAACGGCACAAATGACTCAGAACGCCCCACAAAGCAACATACTAACAACGATGCTTATAATCTAACGCAATCTAATCCTGCAGATCTAGCCATGGAAGAAATATCTACAACATCACACATACATACACTGCAAACGCTCTGATGAAGGCTTTGTGCCGAAACGCGTTAGCGTTTGGTTTTTTTAGCGTTTGTTTTTTGTGATGTGAGCCAAATAAATAAGTGAAATGTGAGTATTTTTGTCCTCCTTGAATTGAAGAATTGAGATGTGCTACCCTTTTTTTTATTTTTTGAACATCATACATCTGTTGACTGGGTCATTCTAAAGACGTGTCCAGTCCTAAAATTGCAGCGTAGCGAGCGAACAAGTACTCAGGCACCATCCTTTAAGTGCTGGGTAGCAATGAAGCCCACCAATTCAAAAAGCTTAACCTACAGCTCAGAAACTGCGGGTTTGAATCCCAAGTGTGGGGGCACAGTCTTCGAGCCCCTTTAGCACAATGCCCGACCAGAACCGCAGCAGTAAACATCCATCTTTACATGCATGATGAACATGAAGAAACCAGACAAAGTGACTGCATATAGGCATCTGTAATCCAAATAAAGAGGGGAGTCAGAACTACACAGACCACCAAGCCCCGACCACATCGGCCTCCCACTAAATCAGCCAACAGATGACCTCACAATGCAGCCTGTAACTACGGCAACAGGCTCCATTCTGATGCTCAAACAAGGCTCTAATATCATGAGCTGTAAAGCTGCACTGACCATCAAAACTGTCCCCAGTTAGCAGTAAATCATGATCCATTGAGATAAATTACAACTGACCGCAATTTCAAAAAAAAAAAAAAAATTTTCCACCGGGAGCGTTTTTATTGAGGATTCTGTACTCGAAATCAGAACCCGGAAGTGCACATATGCATGCATTCTGATGACGTCATACCAAGAAAAAAAAGCCAGAAATGACACAGAAGTAATTGATTAGCGTGTTTTGCCTTATGAATATTCGATAATTTTAACAATGCCGAGACGGTGCGTCACGATGGTCTGAGGCCTGAAGGACAATAAACCGTTCGAGTTTCCTAAGGACAATTTGTCAGCGAAGAAATGGGCCCGGTTTGTCAAAACAAAGCACCAAAATGGGAGCCTTCAAGTAACCAGCGTCCTTTGCTTCAAGCACTACAAGAGGAGAAGCTTTAAAAACATCATCCAGGCTGAAGTGACGGGCACCAACAGGTAATTGTTACAAAATTTTTCTTCTTTATTTCTTAACAGCAAGTGTGATCATCTCCACTGACTTCGTTTGGACTCTAAACCCGAAACCCCCCAGTATGGAGGGCAAGCTACGCATCAGAAAAAACACCATAAAAAAGCGGCCATGAAATTGCAACGTGCTCTTGGCGCATATCCACTTAACAGCAGGACACTCGGCTAAAAGCTCACGATGACCATTTTTACCTCAAAAAAAACACCACTCAAGTACCAAGCAACTAAATGAGCAACTAGATGAGGTGAAATAAATATCACAGCGCGATCGCATATATGGCGCTGGCAATTCTGCTAAAAGCCTGCAATTCTGATTGTAGAATCCCATCATCTGAAAGGTATGTAAACTCCATTTTGTTGAGAATTAGTTCATTCTGTGCTGTCATATTGCCAATATCTTCCCTGCATAACTGTAATGAATGTCATGAATGCACGCGCTGAAAGTGGGTCTAACCAGATGGTGTGCTGACATAACCCATATGTTACTAGGATGGGTCTCTCATAGAGCCCTTATATTCATTTAATTTCATTTTTTTTTTTTCGAATGGCAGTTGCATGCCATGCTGGATCTTTTTGTTTACTCTTGGCAAGGCGTCTCACTTCCGGGATCTAATTCAGCACGCTTTTCAAGTTCAAAATCCCCAATAAAAATGTTACTGGTAAAATTTTTGTCTGAAATTTTGGACAGTTGTAGTTTCTCAATGGGTCATGATTTATTGCTAACTGGTGAAAATTTCGACGAAACGTCATTTCACATTTTCAGCTGCTGCAACTGATTTGGTTATTTTAGCTGGTTTCCTGCCCCTCGTCTAAGTCAGCAGTCTCCGCCCCCCATCCCCAAGCCACACATGAACGCGCATCAGTTTCCGACAGAGGCAGAGATTGAGCACTGCGACCCAGTTACAATAAAAGTACACAATAAACAAACACTCTCAGTAATTGTCGCGTGAAAGCCACACTGAAAACATGGACCAACGACACATTACATCCCTACAGAAACTTCGGTATGAATATGGTGAGGAGATTGTTGTTACAGAAAAAAATCATAATCGTCTACACAAAAACACTTTTCTGCCAGCCCGTTTAAAGCATGCTTTATTTTTTTCTCATACAAATACATGCCATTGCCCAGTTATACAACAGCCTCCCTTTGGCAGAACAAATACCAGTAGCTACCAAGTTTTGCTGCTACACAGCTAATCAAGCTGTAGTCGGCCACAAACGACGACAGTATATTAAAATCTAACATTAACAGGATTAAAAACCATCAACAGGACTACCCAAGATTAATAAAACTGCATAACTACCACAGACTAAAACATAGCTTACCTATTCAGGAGCCAGAAGGCTAGTTGCGCATCGTTTTTTAGACCCTGAGATTCCTTGTTTTCTCAACCTCCCAAAAGCGGCACCGATATATACACGGCTCTTGGCCATGATCTCCCGTTTTTTCTTCCTTGACTACGCATGTTCCTCTACTGGTTCTTTTGCACAACGTCTCTCGTCGCACTGGGATAGGAAGCTTCATCCATTCCGCTGTGTAGGCTTGTAGCAATCGGCTCTCTCTACAGAAAAGTAGCGATCTGCTGTTAATGCCACGGAAAGAGAATTCCTATCTTGGCTCGCCACACACATCTTTGACTGTGACAGACACGCCCCCCTTGCTCACCGTCCAATCGTTACATTCACTTTCTTTTTAAAGTGCTCTTATTCTCGACAGCCGTCAATCGCGCACATGCAGATACTGGAGACCATCGCCCTCCGAGGTCACAAAATCCAAAGGATCACAGATTTCGGTGAAACAGTGTGCATTCACGAGCAGAGAGAACCGCCTCTTTCTGGCATTCTCTCACCTAATTGGATAGAGGCAGTGGGTGACTCCAGAATTTTATATACTGCTTTACTGCAGAGGACAATGACAGAGACCTGTGTTATGGACCAGATACTCTAAATCAATGATCTCTATAATAATGTGGAGCCATTTAACACTTTTTTTTTTTTTTAAATCACTTAAAGCAGCTTTAAAATTGACTGCACAATGCTGTGCACACAAAGTAGCTAGCAAGTTTCTCCTTCATTGATGACGGACGATGAAAAGTTCGCCACAAAACAAAGTCAAAAATATGAGCGATTTTTCCACTGGCACACACAAGCCCGGTTAGCATTAGCCCATCTTCAAGAAGGCACACTTGTGGCCCGCTTTCCCGCTGTGCAGACCTTCCTTGGAACTGACCCAGAGAGAAGGCCTCCTCTTCCTCATTTCATGTAAAAAGAGGCCCCACTCCACTCTCTTGAGTAAGTGACAGCTCAGTTCCCGGAAAAAAAAAAAGAAGTCACTCCACCCCTCGAGACGATTCGGTAATTTTAGGGCTTTAAGTGAGCAAAGAACTAATAATGTTGTTTTCCTTCCAAATGAAAGCCACAACAGCAACCACATCATCCAACTCATTAGGGGCCTGTGAAATCTGAAGTTTACACAGCAAAGCATGCTGGATCTAACTTTGGAAAAGACAGGGGAGCTGCTCATCTTTCCCTGACCATTTAAAAGTCCAAACTGAACTACGTCTTAAAAATTTCAGTCAAAGTCCCGGCGTCCCTGAAACTAGGTTTCGAAGCTTGTGGCAAATAAAATAAATAATGAATATATAATAAAAATGTGAAAAAAAAAAATTCTGCATTTGCGGGCAGTCTGCAGCATCTCGCTCTCTCATTAACAATGCGGTGTTTCAAGTTGGCAGTGAAAATGATTATTAACCCTTAGAGCGCTGAAATACATTTTCAAAAAATTATAAATTAGATTACCTTGTGCCGTTGAAAACCCATCATGTGGCAACTTATTTAAAAGTGCTCCCCTGAGACAAGTTGCTACATAAGTTTTCAACAGCTTTGAATTTGATATCTTATTACTGAGCAACACTATTTGTATTTAGCGATCCAAGGGTTAAAAGGCTCTTCTCTTATTGGCTGCCTAATCGCAGCACAAGGTGATCAAGTGCGGCCAAAATCGAGACCTGCCCATAACGGACTACGATGTAAATTAATCAATCCCCTTGTGATGTCAGTTGGGGCTACTACAGCAATGCCGAGACAATTTGGTTTTGCTTTTTTAAGTTACAAGTAGGACCAAAATGCATGTGTACAAGTAAAGAAATATCAACAAACGAGGGGAAGATGGCATACTGCTAACTTTGACACCGAAGGTACAGGCTTGGAAAAACATGATTGCAGAATTATGGGACTGTTAACTTTGCAGTCACACATTGGCTGAGTTGCGAACTTATCACTAAGTTGAGGCTATTTGGAATGAGATTTGTGATTTGATGTTTGAAATTGAATGATTTATGGATCAGAGAAGTAGGCCAAAGCAGCACAAGTGGAAGAATGCTTTTATTGTAGTTCTGTAACAGTTTGGCAGTGTGAAAAATAACATGAAAAGCCATTCTTCAAACAGTCCCATGATACTTCCTGTGATGCGTTTGCTCAACTGTACACAATGCAGTAATTTTTGAGGCTAATGCATGAGCACAGGGCTATGCTAACCTAACCTGTACCTGGAAGGGATGGTTAGGATAGCGGAGCCGAACCATCCAGCCTTATCTTCGCAGTCAGGACGCTGTACACAGCATTTCCTCCAGGATTTTAATCAGCAGCAGCAGTGCATCCTGCCCAGGTTTTGCAAAGATCCCCATCGGCGCAACAATTCTTAGTCTCATGTTTCAGGCAAAAAATGATTTTCAAGGCAACACAGGTCAAACTTCAGGCTACAAAATTTGTTTCACCAAAGATATTTGGGGACAGAAAGCCCCAATTAAGCATAGGTTAAAAATAATGGAAAAATTCAAGCAGTGATGCCAGAAATTGAGCAGAGGTTTTGTGCTGCAGGTGCACATGAGTAGGGGAAGCACTGGTACCAATATCAGGGGCACCTCCAGCCTAGGAATGGAAAAATGGTACAGGAAGCCCAAGCCATGCTTTATGCAATGTCTGATAACATCTCTTAACTTGAAACCATCTGACAGGCATTTCCTTTAACGAGCTCTGAAGCAGAAATGCGCCGTTGCACAAGTTGCACGTTACTTTTACAAGACAGACAAGTAACTTGAGACGCGATTCTAGCCGAAAACCTCCAGTATTCAGTAAAATAAACAAACAAATAAAATACCAAAAAACATTCCACGAGACAGGAGCTCCCTTACAAATCTAAAATGCATAGAAATATGGCACTGCCGGAAAAAAATTCCCATGTACTGTAGACGCAAAACAATTCTAACACCAAGTTTGGCCAAGGTTCATGCACTAATGTTCCAAACAGCGCACGTTTTGTGGCAAATAAACAAAAACAAAATTACCCCTTGGTCATCATTGGTTACTCTTGGTGAATAAGGGTGAATTCCTCCCCTTCCAATACAGAATTGGCGGGGGACACGCTTGTGATGGTTTTAGCACATGACGCAGTAGCAGAGCTCCCCTCTGACAGAGTGGGAAGGCTTTGGCTAGTTAGAGACAGCAAGTGGGCAGGCTTATCATCAATCAGGTCATTATGGAACCGGTTCAGTGCACGCTGTTCGGAACATTGAGAGTAGGTGTTTGAAACAGAGTCAGCGAAGGTGGTATTCTGAACAGTGGGAAGTAGTGGAGTTTTTTTTTTTATTTCTCTGCAGTTAATATTCTTTTAGTATCTTGACGAGCCGATAGAAAGCCAAAATTATTTACAAAGAGGAAAGAATTTGACTGCGCAGACATTAACTTCTGCTTGAACTGACCACTGCCCCCATGCTTAGCAGAGAATGCCATTAGTTTACATTTACATTGCTCTAATGGGGAGGCCTGCAGCCCATTTTCAACCTGATGCAATCCCTCTACCTGGACATGTTTGGACTATTCACATGGACACATTACCACCAGTATGATGTCAAAATCATCATGGTTCCAGCTTAGCTGCAACCCAATTACAGGCACAACTCAAGCTTCAATCGTATCCCTGGATGTCCATTGAGACGAACAAACAGGAATCAGTTGGGTATGCAAGCATGAAAATACAGTCAATGCAAAGGGAATATCAACAGATTGCATCATCAACATCAGTTATTTTCATTTCAAGCCAAAGTGACCAGGGCATTTATTGCCTGGTTCGAATTAAATCACGCGGAACAAAGGCTCAGGTAGAAAAGCACAAACCATTTGCTAAAATTTTCATTTTTTTAAAATAAATTTCCAGGGAAAATCTAAGAAATAGACAAAAGATGGTTGGAACAGGTTTCACACTAAACATAATGTCTTTTGGTGACAAGTTATCAGTACAAAACACCGTGAAATCAAAAAATAAGGTTTACCTTTAAGATTTCCCCACGTTTAAAACTTAACTCGTCATCTGCAGTCGCTTTGAAATCGTATTTGGCGATGGCCTCCATCGTGAAGGATGTAAAACACCTGCGCGCTGCTTGGCAGAACAGGTACTATAGTCCTGAAGCGGCCTCGCGAGGAAAAGACGTACTGATTCTGTGTAATATCAGCAATAATTCCAGAGTACTAAGACCGTGTCACTCCCAGACCCTTCTGCCAACGGCAAGCCGTTCCCCGGCGGCTAGATCCTCATACGAAGGTCGCAGCTGGGGGTACCTGGAAGTAAAGAATTACATTAATATCCTCAGGTGTGATACATCAGAAGATATTAAGCGAGGAGATTTAGAACTGCTAATTTGATGGAACCGCGCCCCGACCATACGACTGGCACTGAAACATGCGTTTCAAAAGAGGAAGGAAACCATAGGACTGACATTTCCAGCGGCCGACAGAAGCAGAGTTGGCACAAAGAGCATCCAATCAGAAAAGAGTTAAGCGACTTTGTCCAACGAGAGCAAATAATGAGCCAGCCAATAGTAGTTCGACAGTCAGACCTTCGTCCAACAATCGGACATAAGCTACAGTACATGAAAGCTTGGATTGCATTCAGCAGTTATTCATAACATTGGGCCTCACGCGGGAGAATGTGAAGTTCTCTACACAACACATGCTCCTGCAATTTAAATCCGCAGATTCAGGAAAAGTAAACATTACACAATTTCTATTTTGTTCAATCATTCATAAGCAAAAATAGATGTCTCCTTTTCACAAGTTATGTTGAAAATATACCTCTGATCTGAATTATTCAATGTAATAAATGAACTGCCCTCTAGGATTTTCACCAGTGTTTATTAGCTGCAAACAAATGTTAGGCGTCCGACTGAGAACATTTTGAGCGTACAAATCATAAGCGGGCAATTGCCCCAAAAAAGAACACCATAAGTTATGTTTTTATAGAGGTATATTCCATAAACTATAGAAATTAATTTGATGAGATGTACTTTTTCTTCCGAGCGTGGCATGCTTGACGCCCGGCTGGTAAAAAATCCCACATCACCAGTCAAATGGCTCAGTGCCATGACACTGATGCTATACAACAGAGGCGTGTTCTTCCTAACGTTAGATGTCAAAACAGTGGGTTTTGACTGAAGACAAAAGACAGTGCTTGAGACGTGAATCCTACCGTTCCTATCAGCCAAAGCTACACTAGCTTGCCAACTGCAGCAAAAAAAGGCCTCATAACGTTTAAGTTACCAAAAGTCCAGCAAGTCATAACCGATCGCACGAAATTTAAGTTTGCAAGCCAGCCGACTCCGTGCAGTCCTACAGCAGGAAAGCAAATTAAAGTGACGAAAAGCTCAGCTTAATTTAACGTCAGCCAGAAGTCGTGTACTGACTGACCTGCAGGATGTTAATGCTAAAGTGTTCCTTTCTAGATTGCTCCGTTGCCGTTTTGCTACCAACTAACGTTACCTAAATTGCAGCAATACGGATTTGGCTTCCACAACATTTTGTAAGGTTGCACGGATATAGGGAAAAACACAATAGCGAGACAGGTAAAGCTATACATTATTCTGACTCTAAACAAGCCATCCACCGTCGCAGTGCTGTCCGCTGTTAAGGAACTAGCGAGCTAACGAGGGAGCCTAAACAGCTCGTTAACCTAAGCCAGGCTGGCTTAGCTGTCCAGCAGCCGTTTTGTCACTAACGTTAACTCTCCTATTATGTTCAAATTAATAAACCACTTTTGGTTTGAGGTCAGTTTGATCCCTGTAATGAAGACCTATATAAGCTGTTTGTAACTGAAAGTGTTCCCCAATCTCCTCTCAGCTCACGTATGCCTTTCTACTGACCATCTTAATAACCAAGCAAATAAAACACGACTCCCTCATTCTCGCCTTATACATCAAGCATCGATTTTACATAATCATAGCTAAATGAACGAGACCAAATGTGAACTGAATAAGAAATTAATTTGAATACGCCCCCAAAGACTTAGGCAACACTACAAAAAAAAAACGCAATCAAAATGATGATTTTATGTAATAATTGATCCTTGGATCAAAATGACCCAAACAGCACCGATGCTTACAACATCTGTACAGAACATAAAATCTTTTTTTTTTTTTTTAGTTAAATTCATGTTTTACCCGTGAAGTCAGGGAAAAATGTGTTAACCATGATTTTAGGGGTAGGGCTTATCTTCTGAAAACATTCTGCTGTAAAACTACAACCATCTATACTTTCCTTCATAATTTCTTTATTTCTTAATATATTGTGATGAAATTTTCACCAGTTATTCTTGAGATGTATATCTATCAATATCTAGCTAGTTGAGTTGATGGGGGGAGGAATTAGTAAACGAATTTTCAGCAGAATGTTTTCAGCAGATTAGCCCTACCCTGATTTTAGAGACATTGAACATTGAGCCGGGTCAAATTGACCCGGAACATTATAGGAGGGTTAAAATTAGCTTTAAAGCAGATCAACTTTTCTGACTGTCGATGTTGCACAGCTAAGGTTTGCCAAACTTCTTGGTCAAAGCTGGTGACATGACTTGAAAGACGGATAGTTTGACTGTTTTTGGCAGCATTGTTTAGCAACGCAAGCTCCCTGCGCCACGCTGTCTCCGTGATTTATCAACGTGGACCTTCCAGTAAAGTTAAAACATGTAACGTTACCGTTACTATTGTGACTAACACCAAAGCCGCTTTCACACTGGACGCGAAACTAATTTTTCGCACGACAGATTACATTCAAAGTCAATGCAAAGACGAGAATACACGCGTCTTTGCATTGACTTTGAATGTAAATCTATCGTGCGAAAAATTCGTATCGCGTCCGATGTGAAAGCAGCTTAATGTCCGGATTTTATTAACTTGGTTCGTTTCAGTCTGTTTCTGTAGCGAATAATTATCATGCGAACACAGACGGGTAACGGTGAGCTTCCCCCAAAAAGCCCAGGCAAAGAGGCCTTCAACCCTAAAAATGACAAAAACATTTTCCTCGCAGCTCGGAAGCTAACACACGCTAACTGACGTTAGGAAGCACAGTTAAGCTGCTTTCACACCGGACGTGAAACGAATTTTCGCACGACAGATTACATTCAAAGTCAACGCAAAGACGCGCGTCTTTGCCTTGACTTTGAATGTTATCTGTCGTGCGAAAAATTCGTTTCGCGTCCAGTGTGAAAGCGGCTTTAGCCAGCAAATGTAAACAAGGCAACAACTCACCCGTTCCCAAAATCGGAATGTTCCCCGCCAAAGCCCCAGGTTTAAAGAATATAAACCGTATAGCCCACTGTTAAAATGTATAACTATTCAAATCTGGTCAATATCGAACCTTTTTTTTCCTTAAAAAAGTATATAATTTCCGCTTTCTCCCAACTGCAGCAACTAGCTGCTCCTGCTTCTGTCGTCCGCTAGTCGGACTATATCACGCGATACTTTCCCAAATCGCGCGATAATTTGGAAACTGAAACAACAAAATGTGACACACGTTACCTTGCTACTATTTCGTTATTATTTCAGATTCTGCCCGAAGTCCCCATGCGCTGGTTGTTATGATGAAAGTATATGAAGAAAAGCCAAAATACAGTCTTATTTTACCTCATAGATAATTGGCAAAGCAGACGCTTATTAACTCTTACTGGTGAGTCGTGCGTAAGGTCCCAATACCTATTTGTGTGTAACAAATAATTCTCCCACACTGTCAAACGTCATACTTTAAAGATGATGCATATATAAGAAAAATAAAAATGTTTCCTCAAAGTAGCTACGTGCTATCCACCCGGTGAGAGCAACGCGCGGTCATATTGTGATGCCAAAACATTAGCAGAACAAAGATAAGCGCGACACACTGTGGTCATTTTTATTAACAATGGTTGCAAGAATGTTTTTGCTCTTGGAGAGCTTAGCGCTGGCTTTCATCTGGCAAAAAAATATTAGTCGCTGAGTATACTGCATCATTTTGAACACTTGAACTAGCGTCATGACGCTGAGGCTATGCATATGCTAGAAGAGACGCAAATTGATACGCATCTAGAATGCTTAAAATGTTACTTATGAAGAACAATTTATCCTGCGGAAGAATTCTGGAAAGGATGCGCGTTCCTTCTGCTGAATGAACTGTGACAAGATGACACAAAGATCATTGGGCCTACTGAAAATTTGAATTTTAACAACAGAAAGACACTGAAGAGAACAGCAATTAACGTTTGTAAATTTATGTGCTCCCTTCAGCGACTTAATTGTCACTGTGACTTAGGTGACATGCTCGTACAGAGCCCATTAGTTGGTAAGTATACGTATTTGGAAGAACAGGGACTGACTGGCAGTAATACTGTCATTGCCAAGACAAAGGTCTAAAGAGAGCCTGCAAGTGCCAGAGGCACAGATTAGATTTATAACCTGTCAACTGCCTTACTGCCTTTAAAACTTAGTGTAATGAGGAAGAACGGACAACATGCGCAGCAAAAATGCCTCTTGCTCGCAACAGCAATAATCCACAGCCTCTGACTTCAAGAACGGAGGAATGTGCCTCTTATCATGTGTCACAGGGAGTATTGAAAAAGCACAAGTGAGGAGAGGGAGACAGTAGTGTAAAAAGAGATGCGCCGTCTTTTAAAATGCGAGGTCACAGGCATGGGACTCCGATGTGCATACCTGAACATTGCAATGCTGGCGTAATAATTTATGCTGGATATTGAAATTCAATGGGAAACACTAGCTTGGAATTTTGTAACATCCGCAGAAAGCTACTCTGCAGTAGAGAGAAAAGGTGGCCATCCACCCGCTCTGAGAGGCTCATTCCATTAGGACAGAACAAAGTGGCGAGGGTTCACAGATGGGGAGCAGCCGCATGACTAATCGTTTTAAAAATAGAGATGTCTGGCTCGAGTGTATGGACTGCTAATCCCCCGAAATTTTGATAAAGCAGTGTCCCCAGTAACCTGATTCATCTTGACTTAACTTTAGCCATCGTGATTAGCTGGCATGGGTGGATTTAAAGAACTATTTTTATGTCCATGTTCCAGATTTAAAGGGGTTCTGGATTTTACTCAACGCAGTTGTCCAGTTAACCTTTAGTTTAAAAGCACTTTTTTCAGATTCTGGGACAATGTCACATTCATATTCTGTATCTGCTGGCAGCAGCACTTCTCTTAAGCTACATCTCACACATATTGAGAGAAATTTTCAAATCCAGGACACCATTGTGTTTATGGCCACAGCATAGCATCAAATGGAAAATATCTAGAGCTTGTACACTGTTTTATACCCATTTCCCTGTAATTTAGTGGGAAATATTTTGGATCATCGGAAAAGTTGGGATCTTCACATAAATATGAAAAAGGCCCAAAGTTCCACAGGTTTTAAAACAGTGGCTGCACTCAACAGACCCATGTATGGGTCCGTAGGCTTTATGAGGTTAACCAAGTAACCCTGCTTCTTAATACAAGCCTCATGAAAGCACTCTGGCATACATTTCCCAAAAGCTAGGTTGCTAACTATGTCAGCAACTTACATATCTGAACCAGTGCCATGTAGAGAGATGTATGTGCATAAGTTGCAAACATAGTTAGCAACTAAGCTTTTGGACAACGTTCCCCTGGTTGAGCTAAAGGGGATGGGCAGCCAGTCAGCCAGACTCTGAATGAGAAAATAGATGGAGTAAATGATGAGCAACAAACTGTATGTTTTCCATAGAGCATAGAACTGGAGTGTGCAGCCTTACCCAACAAGAGTGCTCTGAGGGCACAACATCCCCCCCCCCCCCCAGAATCGCGACTGCAATATGCGTATCATCAGTCTATCTGCAGCATATGTGCAAAGTTTCAGGGATGTCCAATAAGAACTATAGGAGGAGCTGATTTCAGCAGCCAAGTACCTTCCGATACGGACGGACGGACGGACGGACGGACTATGCCACGATATAATCCCCCTTTTGGGCTTTTGCCCAGCGGGGGATAAAACGGACAGGCATGTGTGCAAACTTCTGTTTTAACCCAGCAATAACACACCTGGTTACTAGGGGAGACTGGAGTCCGATGAGCCATGGGGACCAATGAGCCATATCACTATTTTGCGATCAATTGATGCCAAAGGTGTTTAAAATAGGCAAAATAGTGATATGGCTCATTTATCCCCATGACTCATCAGTTTGGGTAAAGCAAAAACCTGCCTCCTCAAGGTCTGTTCTCAGATCAGACTGAGGACACCACTTGCGGGGACCAACCCACAAGCCTGTTGAAATACTGGAACTGGTTTGAGGTTTTAGGCATTTCTTTTCATTAACCCTTTAACTGCCTGCTGAACCCTTTGGTAGAGCACAGTTTGAGTTACTGTACCCAACTGAAAGATGCGTAGAACCTTTTAAAAAATTTTTTATTTTTACTGCGTAACATACCTCAACCGAGTGCTCGAGATGACTTAGTCAGGTTCAGTTAAGTTCAAAACATCTCTCATTTAGATACAGTGACTCAAAATGTGCTCTTCCAAAAGGTTGGGCAGACAGTTAAAGGGTTAAAAAAAAAGTAATTTACCAGAAGAATTGTGTTTTTAGACTTTGTTTTGTTGTGGGTGAATCTCATTTGACGCAGGACTGAAATTTGGCTCGCGGCGTCAAGGTGGTACGTTCAATCCCAGATAATGAAGAATTGTTAATCACTTGCGCACAGCCTCAACCTCCATTACTTCTGCAAATATACTGTTATTTAAGTGAACAGTATGGATACAGAATTTAAGCTGCTCTGAATTTGAGCGTTTGCTTAATTTCCAGTGACACAGAAGGTAAATCACTGTACTAATCTTGCGCAAATTGTGGGTTTGGTACAAGGGGAATATAACGATGAATTTACGCATTCATGCAATGGTAGCTGCTTGGATATGAGATCTATTGTCAACTAAAGAGCTTGTGTATACAGATACCCAAGATGTATAAAGCAATCTAGACAGCGCACATTGAGTGTCAACAGGGTCAGGCTCATTGCACTGATAGCTCCTGATGAGTCAGTTGAGTGAGGCTGCTACCATGACAACACCTGTCCAGTACTCCCTACGTCTCTCACCTGCACGGCTTCAGGTTTTCAAAAATGATAAGATAAAGACTATTTCATATAAGAGTAAATATAATAATATCACACAATGAGTCACGGCTTTTGTAGACTTCCTGTCGACTCATATTTACTATGAATTCAAATGAGGATGATCTCCTTCATTCATTGGCTCGCTAAATAATTTTTCTCCCCTGTGAGAGTATGATTCATGTTGATCTTAGATTGACAGCACTGTTTTTGTGTGGGAGAAACTGCAAACTGTTCATCAAAGCTCATATCTCTTTCGGCTGTTGTGTTAACATAAAAATCAAACATTCATAATTATAAATGATGCCTATTATGTATGATGTTGAATTTTGAGCTCCATTTTTACAATTTTGTGACGCATCCTTTGCTCGAAATGTAAAGTGTACTTGACTTATTTGATGAAAAAAAAGCAAAAAATGCTAATGAATGATGAGCTGTAAAAGATAAGACAGTGCACTAAAGATAAGGCTGACTAAAGACCAAATTAATCCCCTCCAGAAAGCTATGATGATTATGAACAGACAATTAAAGCACTGCAATATGAGATGAATAAAAATTAGCCTAGTGTTTATACCACAGGTATCCTCCTTAAAGAAAATCCAGGATGGCATCCTGTTTGATACTGCCTTGTGAGCAGCACGCGGATCTGTTTCGATAAAACTGCAGGACTACATTAATCAGCATGTTTAAATTTAGAATATGACCGTATCCAATGCATGCAATACATGGCTGGGCACTGCAACCACTAAAATGAAGTAAAGGAATGATAATGAGGGCGCCGTTGTGCCATGAGTAGCAGTGACATCAAACAGCAGGAATTGGTTTTAATCTTGGCAGGAGCCTTTTAGCACGGATATTGAATGTATTCCCTGCGTCTGTGTGGGTGTTTATTTAAGTCAGGGCAGCCCAACCCTGTTCCTGGAGAGCTACTATCCTGAAGGTTATCACTCCAACCAAAGCAAACCACACCTGCTTTCCCAGTTACGGATCTTGACGAGCTGCGAATGAGCTGAATCAGGTGTGTTGAATTAGAGCTGGAGCAGAAACCTACAGGATGGTAGCTCTCCAGGAACAGGGTTGGGCAGCCCTGATTTAAGTACTGTAGGCTCCTGTCACAGACTAAATACAGGTTAATCGGAGGATCGAAAAGACCCCTCAGTACTCGTGTGTGCATTATTACACCCTGTTATGACACAAAATGAAGTAGGGGTTACTGCAACGGAGCTCGTCCTTCCATCCATCTGGGTAAGCGTGCGCAAGTTTTTTCAGAAACTACTATACCAAGATTAATGAATTTTTGTGTGTGTGCAACAAGTATTGACCTTGATTGGGTTCAAAAACAGGATTCCGTGGTGGCGTAGTATCTTGATGAGAATGTCTTCTTGTTGGCGTGTGAGCCCAGACAAGAGTGCATGGCACAAATCTTTTGAGATAAACAATGGTTGGATGGTTTTTACTTTTTTCAGACACCGAGGCAAAGTGAATGGAACTTCAATCCCTGTATAAAGCTAAATGGTGGTCATCAGTTGCCTCTTGTCCAGCCATAGTTTGGGACCAGGACAGGACTCAACGTAGAAATGTTTGATTCAATGGTGATGCACGCCATCACAATTTTAAGTATGGTACGTAACCTGATTCTTCTGATTCATTTCAAATAGACCTAGAATGCCAGGGATACAGTTGCGCTGAAAAGTTTGCATACCCTGGCTGAATTTGTGAAATAGATAACATCTTTTAAAGAAAACATGAATGGCCAGGCAAAACACATTTCTTTTATTTCTTATTTGATTCATATCCAAATGTGGTCATGTAGAATGGCACAATCATCAAATAAAACATGGCAATAAGGGGAAAAACTGAAATGAACCCTTTTCAAAAGTGTGCATGCCCCTAGTTCTTAATACTGTGTATTGCCCCCTTTAGCATCAATGACAATGTGCAGTCTTTTGTGATAGTTGTCAATGAGGCCCCTAATTCTCTCAGGTGGTATAGCTGCCCATTCGTCCTGGTAAAATGCCTCCAGCTACTGCAAATTATTTGGTCGTCTTGCATGAACTGCACGTCTGAGATCTCCCCAAAGCGGCTCGATGATATTGAGGTCAGGAGACTGTGATGGCCATTCCAGAACATTCACCTTTCTGTTCTGTAACCACTGGAGGGTCAATTTGGTCTTGTGCTTTGGATCACTGTCATGCTGAAAAGTCCAAGTGTGTCCTGTGTGCAGATTTTGTGCTGAAGAATGCAAATTGTCCGCCAGTATGTTCTGATAGCATGCTGCATTCATCTTGCCATCAATTTTTACAAGTCCCCATGCCTTAAGAGCTCACACACCCCCAAAACATAAGAGAACCATCACTATGCTTTATTGCAGGAATGGTGTTGACTGCTCTCCAAACATAGCACTAATGGTTGTGACCATAAAGTTCTATTTTAGTCTCGTCACTCAAAATGGCACTATTCCAGAAGTTGTGAGGTGTGTCAAGGTGTTGTCTGGCATATTTCAGTTGGGCTTTTTTTTGGAATTGGGGCTATAATGGCTTCATTCTAGCAACTCGACCATGCAGCTCATTGTTGTTTAAGTACCTCCGTATTGTGCTCCTTGAAATAACCACACCATTTTTTTTCAGTGCATCCTGTATATCTCGAGGTAGCTTGTGTGTTGTTCTTTGTTCCAAACAATTCTCCTGGCAGTTTGGGCTGAAATCTTTTTTGGCCTACCTGACTTTGGCTTGGTGTCAACATATCCCCAAATTTTCCACCTCTTTTTTTAAAACAATATATTTATTAATTTTCAAACTTTACGTCTAGTAGAGAACAAGTACATTTTACATCCACAAAAATAAATTACAAAGATCTATATAAACTAATAAACACTAAAAAACAAAGAAACAGACGAAACACAACAAAGCAAAACGAAACAGAAAAAAGATAAATAAAATCAGCTGTTTCATACACATCACATCAGCGCTAGGTCAATAAATGTACAATGAAAACTATTAAGAAAATCCCTGCAGCATTATGGAGGAGACCTCAGGCTCTACATACTTCAAAAAAATACACATGTAAGATATTCTAATGATACTAAGTCAAGCAACACTTTCTGTCGGCCACTAATGGTTGGTACTTTCCCACTAATCCACTGAAATAAAATGTTTTTTCTCACAGCATATGTAAGAATACAATACAATCTCTTATTGTTATTTGTTGTTACATGTCTGCTTGGAAGGCCCAAGACAAGAGACCCCGGGTCTATTTCCAGTTCCAAAGCCAATATTTTTTCTATTTCTATTAACATCTTGGACCAGTATATTTGTAACTTAGAACATGACCAAAGACAATGAGTTAAAGTATCAATCACTGTCTCACATTTAAGGCACATGGGTGAAAAATTATAATTAAAATTATATCTACGATTGGGAGATATGTGCATTCTGTGTATAATCTTTAATTGTATTGCTCTGGCTCAATTACAGATTGAAAGTGATTTAGCATGTTTCCAGATATCTATCCACTCTTCGTTATTAGTAACGGACAATTCTTCCTCTCACGTGCCTTTAAGCTCTTGTAGTGTTATAGAGGGTGTAAGACACATTGCCTGGTAAAATAAACTTATAGATACTGTATCTTCCCAGTTGACAAAAATAAAAGTTTCTCAACAGGTGATTTCTGCAGATTCCCAATTAATGTTGTGTTATGCAATATATAATGCATTATCTGCAAATAACGTAAAAAGTCCCATCTGGGAATATCGTATTTCTCCATCATTTGTTCAAATAACATTACTGCATTGTCCAAGTAAAATAGTAAACTTTTCCACCTCTTAATCACAGACTGAATGGTACTGACTGGCATTTTCAAGTCTTTGGATATCTTTTTATATCCTTTCTCATCTTTAAAAAGTTGAACTACCTCATTACGAAGGTCCTGAGACAGTTCTTTTCCACTCCCCATGGCTCAGTGTCTAGCCAGATCAGTGCATCCACTCAGGAGCTTACGAACTCAATGACTATACACAAACACTAGCTACAATTTAAAAAGCCACAGGTGTAGAACCCTTAGTAGCCATTTACACCTGAGTGCGTCGCCTTGTGTCTATATAACAAGGTCAAACATTCAAGGGCATGTAAACTTATGATCAGGGCCATTTGAGTGATTTCAGTCATCATTATGACTTTAAAAGGAACCAAACACCTATGCCATGATAAATGACTTCACATGATCACTATCCTGAAATAAAAGACTTAAGTTTTTTTTTTTTTTTTTGTGATGAGTCATATTTTCAAAATAAATAGCACCATTTCACAAATTCAGCTAGGGTATGCAAACTTTTGAGCACAACTATACATAGTCCTGGTTATTAAGGCTACCTCAGAAAGGTTGGATTTTTTTTGCCAAACGATATCAGCAGGTAGTCTAAATATAAAATGGTAAATGAAAATAATTGATATCATTAAGGAGGTTATTCTTCAAAAGTACTGAATGCTCAGAAAATTCATTGCCTTCCATTTCCATTCCTCTGTTTCTCAAATTCACGAGCATTGCCTTAAAACTTCATTTCTGTTCATAGCACCTCATAAAGTTTCATAGCTCTTTAGAACAAATAATACAGTCATTGCCTCATTGGAGCAGTTGTCAAAAACAGACTTATTGTGATGAAGCATGTCTCATACAGTTACTGAAGCTGATCCAAGTTTTGAACATTGATGTGCCAATGCATTTTTTTATCAAATAGAGAGGGGAGTTGTGGCCTTTTTTAGTACTCAGCTAGGCCCAAATCTGCAATTTGAAGTCTTTTTTTTGTGTTGTGAAAAGTTTGATCTATTTCCAACGGGAAGACCTCATTCAACCTTTGATGGTTATAAGGGAGTAGTTTAAAGAAGCCAAGCCATTATAAGCTGGTTAAAGCCACAGCCATGAATTAGTAATACAACCCCAATTCCAAAAAAGCTGGGATGCTGTGTAAAATGTAAATAAAAACAAAATGCAGTGATTTACAAATCTCATAAATTGACATTTTATTCACAATAGAACATAGACAAAATATCAGATGTTGACAGTGAGACATTTTACCATTTCATAAAAAATATTAGCTCATTTTGAATTTGATGGCTGCAACACCTCACAAAAAAGTTGGGATAGAGCCATGTTTATCATTGTTTAGTATCCCCTCTTCTTTTAACAACAGTCTGTAAATGTCTGGGAAGTGAGGAGACCAATTGCTGAAGTTTTAGGAGAGGAATGCTGTCCCACTCGTCAGATGCAGGATTCTAGCAGCTCAACAGTCCTGGGTCTTCTTTACTGGATTTTTCATTTTATGATGCGCCAAATGTTTTCTATTAGTGAATCGTCTGGACTGCAGGTAGGCCAGTTCAACATTCAGACTCTTCTACTGCGAAGCCATGCTGTTGTGATGGATGCAGTTTGTGGTTTGATATTGTTTTGCTGAAATATGTCCGGATGGGAGCATATGTTGTTGAAAAACCTCTATATACTTTTCAGCATTGATAATGCTTTTCCAGATGTGTAAGGTCCCCACACCATAGGCACTAATGCAACCCGATACCATCAGAGCTGTAGGCTTTTGAACTGTGCGCTGATAAGCTGGATGGTCCCTCTCCTCGTTAGACCACATAACATGGCGTCCGTGGTTTCCAAAATGAATTTCAAATTTTGATTCATCTGACCACAGAACAGTTTTCCATTCTGCCTCAGTCCATTTTAAATGGACTTTGGTCCAGTGGAGACGGCGGCGTTTCTGGATTTTGTTCACATATGGCTTCTTCTATGCATGATACAGATTTAGCTTGCGTTTGTAGATTGCATGGCAAACTATGTTCACTGACAATGATTTCCGGAAGTGTTCCTGAGCCCACGCAGTGTATTCCAGCGCAGAATTATGCCTGCTTTTAATGCAGTGCCGCCTGAGGGCCTGAAGATCCCGAGCATCCAATATTGACCTTCGGACTTGTCCCTTGCGCACAGAGATTTCTCCACATTCTCTGAATCTTTTGATGATATTATGTACTGTAGATTCAAAGTCTTCACAATTTTAAATTGAGGAACACTTTTCTGAAATTAGAGAATTTCTATCCATCTTTACGTCTGAGAGACTCAACCTCTTTAAAATGCTCTTTTTATAGCCGGTCATGATACTGACCAGTTGCCAATTAACCTAATTAGTTGCAAAATGCTCCTCCAGCTGATTTTTATTAGTAGCACACTGTAAAAAAAAAAAAAATTGTCTCAACTGAAAAAAGTTAGTGTCCAGGCTGCCTTTAAATTTCAAGTTAACTGAATTTAAGATTATAAATTGAATATTACCTCAACTTATCATCTCAAGTTCAATGAGCTTAAAATTTTAGGGCAGCCTGAATAAAATTTGGGTTTATGAGATGTTCAAATCATGGCATTGTTTTTATTTACAATTTACATTGCATCCCTACTTTTTTGGAATTGGAGTTGTAAGTAAATAAATTAATAAACCCCAAGTAAATTTAGGCCCCCAATATCAGTTATTCTCAAATTTTGTATCTCACATCCAAATAGTTCCATCATCACTATCACTTCAAAGGAGCCCTCCGCCATGATATGGACTGATGATAATCGTTAACATAACCAAATGAGTCAAAATGTGCCAATAAAATGTGCTGGTGGATCTTATGCACAACAGCAAAAACTAAATCCATGATTAAAAAACAAATGTATTCTAAATATGGAAATGAAGACAACAATGAAGAAATTGAACTCACCCATGCAAACTAGCATGGTAAATTACGTTTACCATTTGTCTACCCTCCTCAACATCCCTGTTTCGTCCCACCGGCTGCGCGCCAGCTGATTACAAACCGCATTTGGTGTTAATAACGGCGCCGAGTGCGCTTCGCATCAGCATGCGCTTTGAGCTTCGCTGAGCTGCTCAAAAGAGTGGAAGGCGCGGAGACTCCCCTCGTGTCTTTCTGAAGTGTCCGCTGCTGTCGTGTCGCCATGTCAAAAGAAGTGTTTCGGAAAATTAGGTTGTTATAATTCTATTCTGTTCATGACAAATCGCTAAGAGGTTTCTGTCTGATCAAAAACTGCAAAGAGAAGCTCTCTGAAGATGAAATAACCTTAAATTACGACAAAAACATTAGCTCCGCCCGATATATGCGACTGATAGATCTAATTAAAACACATCCATGCGTTATATTTTCCTGGATCTGATAGATTTTTTTGGATCGAGAATAATCAGGTCTGTATACTACCCTACCTCTGCTGATTAAAGAGTTTTGCTTTGTTAGAACAAACTGTCTTTATTTTTCTTGAGCTGTCATAATTGGCGGTGCCTATGTTTTATTAACATTTTTTAATTAAGCATAAATTTATTGTGCATTGTGATAACGTAAATATCGCATTGAGCGCGCTCTGGATCGAAATTCACGCAATACAATACATTGTTGAGAACAGCATGTTGAATGGATATTATTGGACGCAGTTCAGTGGGGTGAAATGGATTATACCTAACACGTTTTGACAACTGCATTCCTCCCGTTTAAGGAGAAAGGCTATTTTGTGTCACAACAGATCGACAGTTTTTCGCACTGTGAGTGTTGCGTTTCCTACCCGCCGTCTCGATGAAGCCAGATAATTTTATTCGGAGCTAATAACATGTCCGGTGAGAACGCAACACTTCCTTTGTCCAACTTGTCAGGAAACCCAGATGGTAAGTGCGCGTTTTTGAAAATCAAGCATGATTTCATTGATTGGTTAACGCAAGAATCTTGGACAGTGATCTGTGTCTATCTATGTAAAATACTGTGAGTGGATCCCTGGGCATTGGTTTTGAAACTCAATTTTCATCTTTTAAAAATATTTTATTTCAAAATAAGAAGGCAAAGTCCTGTACCAACAGTGTCTAATGTTGTTTTTTCTTCCGTTGGTGACTAATCATATTTAAAAAAAAAAAAAAAATGTCAGAGTTCATAATGTCCCTATTTTCTTAGCACCGGTATGGATTTAAAACAATATTCAATGAATCTCCCTTAATTCCAAAAATAGGTATACTAGATAGGTATACCATAATTTATAATATTATAGGGTCACGTTGGGGTACTTCTCAAATTACTCATTATTGGGACGCTAGGAGTGTCAGTGCAAGCGTTGTGCACTTCTGTCACAAGACCAGAAAACTGCAGTTGCAGGTGAGTCAAAATTGATTATGACGATATAAAATAGGAGGGGAAAAGATATTGCAGAATAACACCAGCAATCAAGGTATCTGCACCAAAAGATTGGAAAGTGATGACAAGCTTGGCAGAAGCATTCCTGTGAGATAAATAACACCTGTTAAAATCCTAACTTGTCAGCTGGAGTAATTGCTACCTCTGTGCGTCAGGGGGCGGCGGTATTGCTGAAGGTGGTGTGAAGTAGACTGGCCGAGAAAAATATACAAATTTCCCTTTCTTATGCAAACCTCTCGCCAGCACCAATGGCAGAAAATTGAGATCAGAGGTCTCCCGCGGTCACCACTGATGGCAGCGAAATGACAGCGGAAGAGCGCAGCGGCTTTCATGTCCAGACATTTTCAAAAGCAAAGCCGCAATTAACTGAAGGGAAGTCAACATTGTAGGAAGACAGGGTCCCGAAACAAGGAGCAAACATAACCAGAGATTTATTGGAGGAAGAAGCTGGCATTGCTCTGACAGTCACCAAATTTAACCTCCATTTTACTTGGTCAAAAGCAAACTGCAAAAAAGGAAGGAAAAAAAGGATCATTACCCCAGCGAACCCCCAGACACTGATGGACATGGTGGTAAAGTGTTGTTTGGGCATTTTCCAAAATTCAGGCCATAAATCCAGCGTTTTTTTTTTTTTTTTTTTTTTTTGTGTGTGTTTAATGATCTAGTGCTTTCTATGAGCCACAAACTCAATGCAGTCATTGAATGTAAGGGGTACTGTTGGAAATATTAACCGCATGAGTCTGAAAATATTTTGAAACCTTCTGTGTCCCAATAATTATGCTCACTTGAAACAGGGGGGCTTTACTCATTGAATGCCAATGTTTCGGTGTGTCAACAGAAATCATAAAATAAATGCAGACATTCTGAGCTTTGCCACATTGTGATTGTTTGAATTGAAATACGCATTGATTTCTGCAGAGAAAAAACTACTGTCTCAATACTTCTGCAGTTAATTGTACAGTATTTCACCAATGCAGGGACCTTTTCAAATGAGGCCTTGAATGTCAAAGCCTCAACTGTTTATATTCCTCACCACAGCAATCAATAATCTGTTATATAATATACATGGCTGTCAGTATTGAATGATATCATTAAGAGAAGTGGCACCTGTTAGGTATAAACCAAGAAACGTAACATTAAACAGGTGGTCTTGCTCATGCCATCTTAAAGATGTGATAAGTATATTGGGATGCATTTAGAATGCCTCAGAACCATCCTTTCTACACACTAAGATTTATTGTGTCAGGAAACACAATATGGAATGTGCATGGAATCTGTGTGATAATTGTGCCACTATATTGTCGCAATAGCGCGACACACAAGACTGTTGCGTAACCTGAACCACGCAGGCAATCTGCGTAACTCCTCGCGCTTGCACCTCTCTCAATCGCCCCCCCCGTTTCTGAGTGTATATTATCAATCTGAGTAAAACTGCTTTCACACTGGACGCGAAACGAATTTTCCGCATGACAGATTACATTCACAGTCAATGCAAAGATTCGCATCTTTGCATTGACTTTGAATGTAATCTATCGTGCGAAAAATTCATTTCGGGTCCAGTGTGAAAGCGGCTTAAGGCAGTTGCAGGAGACTGACAGCTGATATCATACTACTATGCTCTTGTCTCATCTACACTGAGAAAAGGCGCTTTGTGTAAACTTCACTCCTCTTCTCTCTCCACCTCCTCCCTCCTCTCTCTGAACTGTGTGGGAGCAGAAGGCTTGGATGCCTACAGTACAGTTCTCATGCCGAGCGTCTATGGTATCATCTGCTTTCTGGGCACCGGAGGCAACTGCATCGTCATCTACACCATCGTGAAGAAGAACAAGGTCCGCGCCCAGCAGACGGTGCCGGACATCTTCATCTTCAACCTGTCCATCGCCGACCTCCTCTTCCTCCTCGGCATGCCCTTCCTGATCCACCAGCTGGTGGGCAAGGGCTCCTGGCGGTTCGGCGGCGCCATGTGCACGATAATCACCGCGCTGGACTCCAACAGCCAGATTGTTAGCACCTACATCCTCACGGTCATGACCTTGGACCGCTACCTCGCCACCGTGCACCCGATGCGCTTCAATCACATCCGGACCCCCCGCGCAGCCAGCGCCGTCGTCTGCCTGGTGTGGCTTCTCTCGCTGGTCACCGTCACCCCCGTGTGGACGTACGCCGGCCTGATGCCCCTGCACAACGGCTCGGTGGGCTGCGCCCTGCTGCTGCCCAACGGCGCCACCTACTGGTTCACACTCTACCAGTTCGTGCTGGCCTTCGCCTTCCCGCTGGCCGTCATCTGTGGCGTGTTCTTCCGGATCCTGCAGAACATGGCGGTGACGGTGGCCCCACTCCCGCCGCGGAGCCAGAGGGTTCGGACGCGGAAGGTGACCCGCATGGCGGTGGCCATTTGCTTGGCCTTCTTCATCTGCTGGGCCCCTTACTACATCCTGCAGCTTGCCCACCTGGGCATCCGGCGGCCGGGCTTCTACTTCCTGTACGCCTACAACGTGGCCATCAGCATGGGCTACGCCAACAGCTGCATCAACCCCTTCCTCTACATCGTGCTGAGCGAGACCTTCAAGAGGCAGCTGATGGTGGCCGTGAGGCCGGCCCACAAGGCCTCGCGGGTGGCCCCCAGCCAGGCGGAGGGTAGCGACAGTCTCCGCCTGGCCCCCGAGGGCCTCCCCAGGTCCCAGTCCTCTGGGGAGCTCCGGCACAACATGCTGCCCGTCACCGTGGCCGTCCACTGACTCGTCTGACCCCACAAGCCAAAATTATCGCCCTGCGGACCGGCGATTTCCGAGTCGCGCCAGTCTCAGAGACCCTCTGACATCGTTAAGTTAGCAATATTGTGCGTTAATTTTGATTGATGGTAATTGCCGTGAACTGGCAGCAATGTTGCTCGGGATCTTTGCCGTCCTGCGGACCAGGGTTTGGAAACAATGGTTCTAAGCTAAGGCACTAAGTCACAAATGGCTGCTTAGAATGTTCATAAATGAATTATCCAAATACTTGACAATCACTACCAGAGACTGAGAGTAGAGCAGTTCTTGACCAAAAACACTGATTAGGAATAAAAAACCCCTGCCCATCAAATGAGTTTTCATTTTATTGTCCTGTTTACGGATATTTTTTCGTCTGGGATTGGACATGAAGATTACGTCCAGGAAGCAAAAGCATAATTTCAAACCATTGCACAGTAAAAATATCATCATCACAAGGTGTCACCATCAAATTGAAGAAAAATTGGACTGAAAGAGTTAAAGCCAGTGTCAAATATGGGAGACTCACTCTGTCATGACTGTCTACCGAGAGTGAAGGCCTGGGGGTGAGAGATACGGTGAGGATGTGGGTCTAATCCGTTTTATCATCATAAAATCGTTTTTCCCATTCGAAGAATATTGGCCTCTCCGTGGCCTTGCCTTCTTGATGAGAATTTGTGGGCTTTTAAGTGATTTAAAAAAAATCAATGCAAATTTGTTGTCGCTGACAAAGAGAACAATTGTTTTCATAGGATGTTCATGAAATTCCAGCAACCTTCCGGAAATCTTTTGTCCTTTCGTTTTGACGTCGGGGACGCTGGTGACACTGCTGGACTCAGAAGCCGGACTGCATTCCTGTGTGCTTTTGAGATTGAGCCCAAAGAGGTGTAAATCGCAAACGTGTGATTTGGACAAGGGCAAAGTTTTGGCTTCAGCGCTGGTATGGACATCTTTTAAACACAGTACAGTTGTTGCCTCACCAATGACGTGAGCACAGCCACACACATACATGCAAACACATACACACAGACCATAATTATGAACTTGGAACTTGACCTGTTGCGCACTCTGGCCTAATGCAACATGGCTGCAGTGTATCCATCAGTTAATTAGAGTAATCTCTCCACAGTCCATGTATACCATTAGTCCTGCATACACAGAAAGTTTCTTAAAACAATATTGTTTACTTTGACCGTAAAAATTGTAATGTCTCTTTCAGACATGGGTAAACGGTTGGCTAAAATTACTGGTGTTGGCAGTGAAAAGGCAAATTACCCTGTTTCATTCTGCTTCTAAATATCACTCACGAGCTCACAATATTTGGGCTGGTGTCTTTTATGTGGACTGGTTGAAACAAAGTGAAATCACTGATAACATTTCAATCGTTAACACCCAGTGTTGCCCAAGTTTATTGCCCTTTACGGGTCACCTTCCTCACATCACCTAAATGTCCTTGTATCCTGCTATTCTAACCCATAGAAAATGAGAGTAGTTTGGGAACAGGTTGCCGTGTGAGTATGAAAACAGCTTCAGACCTCACCTGCAATCCTCCGGTGGTCTGACCTGCCTCTCTCTCTCTGGTGTACTAATATTTGGCGGCTGCGAATTCTGCAGTGAATAAAACAAGATGGCATTGGTCATCACTATATCCCGTCACAATCAAGGGCCATAAATCCGTAAATAAATGTTTCGACACTTATTTTTTTAACTGAACAAAGGTCAAGACTAGCTTATTAAGTTCATAAAATTTGACCCATGCATCTCACATAGTTTTTGAGAAAACTTGTGTCCATCGAAAGTGTGACGGATAGACGAACAGATGAAAGGAACGATGGATGGACAGGAACCCAATCCTAGATCCCCCGCACCACTTTGTGGCGGGGGATTGTGACCCACAATAGAGAAAAAACCAAATAAATTCTACAACCCCATTTCTGAAAAAAAAGTTGGGACACTGTGTAAAATGTAAATGAAAATAGAATGCAATGATTTTCAAATTATTTGAACTTTATATCTATTTGAAAATAGTACAAAGACAACATACCAGGTGTTGAAAGTGAGATATTTTATTGTTTTTTGAAAAAAATATGCTCATCGGGAATTTGATGCCAGCAACACGTTTCAAAAAAGTTGGCACAAGGGCATGTTTACCACTGTGTTGCATCACATCCTCTTCAATCCACACTCTGTAAGCATTTGGGAACTAAGAGACCCATTTCTGAAATTTTGAAAGCAAACTGTTTTCCCATTCTTGCTTTATGTAGGATTTCAGCTGCTCAATACTTTGCAACCTCCTTTGTCATACTTTTCATTTCATATTGCATCAAATATTTACGGTGGGTGACAGGTCCTGACTGCAGACAGACCGCTTTCGCACCCAGACTCTTTTACTACAGAGCCATGTTGTTGTAATATGTCTATAGTATGGTGTTTAGTATGGTGTTGCTGAAAGGAGCAAGACCTTCCCTTAAAAAAGGCATCCGGATGGCAGTAAATGTTGCACCAAAACCTGTATATATCGTTCACCATTGATGGCGACGTCACGGATGGGCAAGTTACTCATGCCATATATACTAATGCACCCCCATGCGATTATGGATGCTGGCTTTTGACTTGTTTGCTGATAAAAAGCAGGATGGCCCCTCTCCTCTTTAGCCCAGAGAACATGGCATCCATATTTTCAAAATGAATTTCACATTTCAGTCAAACCACAGGGCAGTTTTACACTTTGCCTCAGTACATTTTAAATGAGCTTTGGTCAGAGAAGAAGGCAGTATTTCTGCATCTTGTTTATACAGTGCTGTGAAAAAGTATTTGCCCCCCTCCTGATTTTCTTTTCTTTTTTTTTTTTGCATATTTGTCATACTTAAAGGGCCAGTGTGTAATATTTGGCATGGTTTATTGGCAAAATCTGAACATACTACCCATTAATATGCTTATATAAGTGTATAATCGCTATAAAATGAAATTCGTTTGGTTTTCGTAGCCTTATAATTATGCGTTTATATATACATATAGCAAGGGCCTTGCTTTAGAGACGTCGCCATCTTGCACCGCCATGTTGGTACGGCAGCCCAAATGGACAATGCAGCCAGCTAGAGAACGCAAATTACTCCCAGTCATCCCAGTCGTGGAAGATGCCACTTCCGCAAAAGTGTTTTGGTCCTCGGAGGCCACCGTCACTTTGCTGACGGGAGGGGTGAGCGTGAGTGAGTGAGTGAGCGCTGCAGTCTAGAATCTGAACCCTGGATGTCACGGTTTCCACCCCATTTTACACACTGGTCCTTTAAATGTTTCAGATCATCAATCAAATTTTTATATTAGACAAAAATAACCCGAGTAAATACAAAATACAGTTTTTAAATGATGATTTCATTTATTAAGGGGAAAAAGCTATCCAAACCTACCTGGTCCTATGTGAAAAAGTAATGCCCCTCCCTTGTTAAATCATGAATTAACTGTGATTAACCACATTTTTTGAGTTCAATTTCACTGGCCACACCCAGGTCTGATTACTGCCAGACCTGTTAAATCAAGAAATTACTTAAATAGAACCTGTCTGAAAAAGTAAAGTAGGCTAAAAGATCTCAAAAAGGAACATATTATGCTGTGATGTAAAGAAATTCAAGAACAGATGAGAAACAAAGTCATTGACATCTATCAGTCTGGAGAGGGTTGCAAAGCCATTTCTAAGGCTTTGGGACTCCAGTGAACCATGGTGAGAGCCATTTTCCACAAATGGAGAAAACTTGGAAGAGTGGTGAACCTTCCCAGGAGTGGCCGGCCAACCAAAATTACTCCAAGAGCAGATCAACGACTCATCCAGGAGGTCACAAAAAAAAACAGGACAACATCTAAAGAACTGCAAGCTTCACTGGCCTCAGTTAAGTCAGTGTTCATGATTGAACAATAAGAAAGAGACTGGGCAAAAATGGCATCCATGGGAGAGTTCCAAGGCGAAAACCACAGCTGACCAAAAGAACACAAAGGCTCGTCTCACATTTGCCAAAAAAAAAAAAAAAAATTTGATGATCCCCAAGACTTTTGGGAAAATATTCTGTGGACTGAGGAGACAAAAGTTGAACTTTTTGGAAGGTGTGCGTCCCGTTACATCTGCCATAAAACTAACACAGCATTTCATAAAAAGAACATCAGACCAACAGTCAAACATGTTGGTGGTAGTGTGATGGTCTGGGGCTGCTTTGCTGCTTCAGGACCTGGACGACTTGGCGTAATTGATGGAACCATGAACTCTGCTCTCTACCAGAAAATCCTGAAGGAGAATGTCTGACCATCAGTTCGTGACCTAAAGCTCAAGCATACTTGAGTTGTGCAGCAGGACAATGATCCGAAACACACCAACAAGTCCACCTCTGAATGGCTTAGAAAAAAACAAAATGAAGGTTTTGGAGAGGCCTCATCAAAGTCCAGACTTAAATCTGATTAACATAAAGTGGCACGACCTTAAACAGGCCGTTCATGTTCAAAATCCCTCCAATGTGGCTGAATTAAAACAATTCTGCAAAGAAGAGCAATGTGAAAGACTCATTGCCAGTTATTGCAAACGCTTGATTGCAGTTGTTGTTGCCGAGGGTGGCACAACCAGTCATTAGGCTTAGGGTGCAATTACTTTTTCACATAGGGCCAGGTAGGTTTGGATAGCTTCTTCCCTAAATAAATGAAATCATTTAAAAACTGCATTTTGTATTTACTCCAGTTATCTTTGTCTGATATTAAAATTTGTTTGATGATCTGAAACATTGAAGTGTAACAAATATGCAAAAAAAAAGAAAGAAATCAGGAAGGGGGCAAATACTTTTTCACAGCTCTGTATATGGTTTTATCTCTACATGGAAGAGATTTAACTTGCATTTGTGGATGAAGTGACAAACTGTGTTTACTGATAATGGTTTACAAGAAGTGTTCCGGAGTCATGCAGGGATTTCCAGGACAGAATCCCGTCTGTTTTTCATGGAGTGCCGCTTGAGGACCTGAAAATTACAGCCATTCAAAATTTGATTTTGGCCTTGTCCCATGTGTGCAGAGATTTTTCTGGATTATTGGAATCTTTAAACGATATTATGTACCATAGAGGATAAAATCACCAAATTCTTTTCCATTTTAAGTTGAAAAGGTTATTCTTAAATTGAAGACCTGGGTGCAAGAAGTACTTTAGCCACAAAATAACACTTTTGAGATATTAAGGGTCAAAGTTTTGAAAACATGCTGCAGATACTTTTTTAAAAGATAACATTCAGTGGCGCCTGCTGCTAGTCCCAGGGGTTATACAAAGTAGACTGACACGTTTTTGTGGAAAAATAATGCTTTATTATGAAAAAAAACAAGAAAATCAGTTTCGGACATTGGTACTTCTTGCCATAAAATGCCTGAACTTCGGAACTTATTGCCATAAAATGCATGGACTTCGGTACTTTGACCACACAAATGCCGTTTCAATTATTTTCTGATTGCCAAACAGTCATTTTTGCTACACTTGTCACATGACACATACTAGCAGCTGATTGGACAGTCATGGACTTAGGCACTTGTTCCTGATGACGTCAAGGACTTGAGTATTTCTTGCACAAAAATTCAGTAGATTCAGGGAAGGCCATACACCAGTATTGAGGACTTGAGTACTTATATTTGGAATTTTTTGGCTTTAAATGATGCACATGACACTCTACTTTATGGTAGTAGTGTCAGCTCATTTTTTGGAAAATGTGACTTAAGTACTTCTTGCACCCAGGTCTTCAATTGTTGGCTTATTTCCCCATGCAGTCTTTCATAGAACGGTTAAGCCCTGGCCATATTTACTTACGAAAGGCTTTTTAGACCCAGTCATGTTACTGACCTGTTTCTAAATAATCTAATTAGCTGTGCAATGTTTTTCCAGTGTTTTATTGTCCCGTCCCAACTTTTTAAAAACATGTTGCTGTCATCAAATTCATTCAAAATGAGCAGTTATTTTTCAAAAAAACAATAAAATGTAGCAGTTTCAACCATTGATACATTGTCTTTGTCCTATTTTCAATTAATTACAGAGTTTTAATTGATTTTTAAATCATTGCATTGTTCATTTATATTTAACAAAGTGTCCAAACTGTTTTGGAAATGGGGTTGTATCTTAAAACCAAGTTATGGATATAGTTATTTGTAATCGCTAACCCACTGGAAAGCCTTGCGTCAGACCCTGTATTGGTAGCTTTTATCTTTCCAGCAGTGGTAACATTACTGTCACTGTACCAGCAGTCTCCTGATAAAAATATGCATGGATGGAATTCATAAAAAAAGTCCAAGTCAAAATTTACTGTTTGGCAATTTTGTAATTTTACCTATTCGATCCAGGGAAGAAATATTGTGCCCTCGATTGTATGACTTGCTACTTGAACTGCAAAACGCTAAGTTGAGTTTATGACACCAAATGCAGTTAGCTGACTAGCTTCCTATTTTTTTGTACTAACGTTATAGCTGGATGGTCACCAGTTAACGTTATTTGTTGCTTGTTGCTATTCTAAGCGCTCTCTACGCTTTGAATATGACTGAAAAAGGCCCTTATGTCCATTGTGTTCCTCTATTTGGGTTCATATTTGGTTCAAAAATTATGTTAGCTGCCTAGCTAGCTAAAACATACATTGCGCCTGACAAGCTATGGTTAGGGGAAGCCGGGGCGCAGTGAATCAAGGGGCACAGTGAATCAGGGCATTTTTTCAGAACTGACAAGGGGGAATACCAAAATGATATCATCAGTTTTTGTGTTTGGGACTCCCCATCCAACAAAGCTCACTTGGTATCTTCAGGATCACTACTTACAAAATAGCAAGATAAAGTATGTTTTTAGGCATCAAAAGTAAATTTCAACCAATTCAGTTTGTAGGCCATATCCTGTAGACCACCCAGAAATATAAATCAAAACATGATGCAGTAGTTAGTGTGTTTATTTGTCATTATTACTGAATGGGCATTTGCTTAGAACAAAAGCAGCATGGACCAGGAGAGGCAGTTTAGGTCAATGAGGGCACATGGGGCACAGTGAATCGGGGCAGAGTGAATCACTGGAAAAGTGATTCACTCTGCCCCAACCTTGTGATTCAGTGTGCCCCTGTGTGGTATTTGATCAGATACGAGGACCTGATTCCTTTTTTAATGTTAATTTGTTTTAGAAGTAAGAAGTTCAGTGTGCTCACCCAGACTCATTGCAGATGTCACACCCATACAGTAATTTTGTTCATCTATAATGAGAAAGCCTGTGCAGCACCTTTAACAAGGTTTAGTTTTTAAATGAATTTGGTAAAATCAAATGAATGGAATTCACTTCACTTTATTGAGAGTGATTCACTGTGCCCTGGAAACTGATCCACCCTACCCTGGCACCGGGGCACAGTGAATCACTTGGATCTTTTTTTAAAAAAAAATGTGTCTCACCAAAAATGTGAGTGTGGATCTGATGCCTTGTGTATATATACAACACCCACCCCTTTATGCTCAGTGCATAATGGTAAGCTTGCTTACAAACAGTATGAGAAAATCAACAAAATGATTTTTCCGATTCACTGTGCCCTGGCTTCCCCTACGTTCGACTTTTAAACAAGCAAAAATATCTTAACTTAAGGTAATACAGCTCTATACTAATGGACCAAGGGACCAAGCCGTTTGAAGTAGCGATTAAAAAAAAAAAAAAAAAAAATGACTTTCAGAGTTAATCACACGCAGAGCTTCAAAATGGCATTGGAAGGGACCATTTTATTGTCTCTCAACAATGGTGAAGACGTGTACCTACTTTACCTCATAATACCTTTGCCAGTAGATTTGGATGTTCTCAGCTCACCATTCTTGATGCAAGTGTACTCTATGGGCAATCGAAAGGAAAATGGAGTTTTAGAACATTGACTCAGCATGCAGCGTTCCCAGGGGATTCTTGGCTGAGAATAGTTTGTCTCCGACTTTTGCTTCTCTGTGACAAACAACAATGCCGTACATCAGTGCTTGAAAGACAATCAAGCAATGGTAATATGAGGGCATTGAGGTCCCGCCCTTACGAAAAAGAAGTTTATTCAAGTGTGCTATTAGTATACTTCTTCTAAACTAAAAATAAGAGAGTATACTTTCAGTTTACTTTTGATTTACTTATCAGAGATATCCTTAGCAATGTAATACTTAGTATACTTAGCCTATACTGAAAAGTACACAGAAAAGTCTAAGTATATTTGGCTAATACTTGTACCTAAACTTTTGATTACTATACTTTTCTTGAGTATATCTCAAAGTATTAAAATATTCCTGCCTAATGTTCAAGTATACTGGCTTGCAGTTAGGCTACTTTCAAAAGAATATGCACATTAAAATATTTTTACCATATATATTGGCTTCTTTGAAGTATACTGCACTATATTTTTACTCAGTTTTTACTATCTCATGGACTTACATATTCCACATGTACGTTTGCAGTAACAAGTCAGCTTTGGGGCAGCATAGCAGAGTAAATAGCACATGGGTGGAGCTGAACCTGATTTTTATGCAGTGTTATTAACCCACACAGAAACAGATAAACATTTGCCTGATTTTATTTGAGAACAAATTTGACAATTATCATTGACAGACTTGATACATACTCTTACAAAAAAGAAAGTATACTTCAAGTTTAAGCAACATAAACTTAAAGTACCCATCTAGTTTACATCTAAGTTTTATTTTGTACTGCAAGTACACTACAAGTGAACTTTTAAGTATACTGTGACTTAACTAGTTGTGTACCTCTAGCATACTTTTCAATTTATGAAAGTATACATTTAAGTATACTGCAAGTAAATTTACAGATATACTGCTAGTTTATTAGTTGTATACTTCTAGTAAACTTTTCAGTTCATGAAAGTATAATGTGAAGTATACTGCTAGTAAACTTAAAGATGAACTATTAGTTCACTAATTATATACTTCTAGCACAATTTCTAGTTTATAAAAGTATAATTTGCAGTATACTGCAAGTAAACTTACAGATATACTGCTAGTTTATTAGTTATATACTTCTAGCAAACTTTTCAGTTCATGAAAGTATACTGTAAAGTATACTGCTAGTAAACTTAAAGATGAACTATTAGTTCACTAGTTATATACTTCAAGCCCTCTATAGTTTAAATTTAGTTTTAAACTTTCAGGGAGCTAAAAGTTCTTTTTTTTTTAAACTGCAAGTATACTTCAAAGTCTTCTTTAAGCTAACTTAACATCATACTTACAGCTTATGATTATTGCAATCTAAAATATATTACTGTTGCTATTCAGATATTATTTAATGTAAGTAGACGAGAGGTTACCTCATGTACTGTACTAGTAGACAATGCTTAAGTGCATTCTGCTTTAATTTACAGATGAAGGTACTTATTAGAATTTACAATGAAACACATACTCAGGATTGAGAACAAAATTAATTCCTTTATAAATTAAATTTTCAAATACAATATTGTATTGCATGCCAAAGTATAAGAACACAGCAATGGCAACTCTTATTGAAATCCCAATTCAAAACAAAAAAAACTTCTTTCTCTCATATGGAACCAGAAATATGCATAAAATATTAATTAGCAAAGTCTTCAGCCTGACCAGTAGGCTGAAGGACTCAAGCAAAGGCTGATGAAATATTCCGAATGAGTACACCGATGAGCTGTTTTTTGGTTAATGGAGTTCTGTATCACAGTCAAAAATATGACCGACTAAAGAAAAGATGCAGTGCTGTAATACTTGAAAGATGGTACATTCTGTTTAATAAATGATTTAATCATTTTTAAACAAGAGTGTGGACATCAAAGCCCTTCATACTGTATCTGTACCAAACATTGCTGTGTTTAAGTTGAGATATCAGTTCAATCTAGCTGGCCATTATGTGCAGATTCATAGATAAATGTTCACAGTATTTTCAACATGAGATTAAGAAGACTGGAACTTCAGTGCTATCTGACATAGTGACAATGAAATGTCTGTACTAGATTTAAAACTTGCAACCATACCACAGCTTGATCTGCACCAGCTGTGTGGTTAAAGCTAAGCGGGTGTAGGCTTGGTTTGTTCTTGGATGGGAGACCACCTGGGAAAATGAGTTGCTGCTGGAGCAGGTGTTGGTGGGCCAATAGGTTGGGATCTTCCCTGGTGGTAAAATAGCAATATTCCAGTGCAGTCATGAGGATGTTGTCTGAACCTGAAGCCCTAACTCACTGTGGTCATTAAACATCCAATGACACTCTTTAAGTTTCCTAGCAGTATACCTCACAGTATACTTTCATGAACTGAAAAGTTTACTAGAAGTATACAACTAATAAACTAGCAGTATATCTGTAAGTTTACTTGCAGTATACTTAAATGTATACTCTCATAAATTGAAAAGTATGCTAGAAGTATACAACTAGTTCACTCACAGTATACTAAAAAGTTCACTTGTAGTGTACTTGCAGTATAGAATAAAACTTAGATGTAAACTAGATGGGTACTTTCTGTTTACTTTGCTTAAACTTGAAGTATACTTAAAAGTATACTTTTATAAACTTAAAAATCTTCCAATTTAGTCCGAAGAAGTATTAAATTAGTATACTTTCTAGTACACTACAAGTACATGGTCCGCAGTATACTTGCTATACTTATACTTATACTTATACTTAAGTATACTTAATAAAATTAACTTCAAGTATACTACTTTTTGCTAAGGGCGTTTATAATGTATCAGTGTAAATTGAGCCAAACAACCCACCATTTGTACCATGGAAAACTACATTATTTAAAAAATCGATATTGGAAATACAACATAAAAATACAACTACAAAACGCACAAACACATCTTCAACAGCTGTTCCAACGAGTTTTGTTATCTTGATCGGAAATCTGAGACGAGAGAAAGCGAAGGGACTGAGAATCTTCGATGCCACTGAGGAGGTGGGTTTTCAGTTTAGGAACCTAATCCCGTCACTAGGGGAGGCAGGACAGTGAGAGGAAGTCATTGAAAAATCCAGAGGCTGCGTTCGAATAGTCAGAAAAAAGGTTGGGAAATGGAGAGGTCATGTGAGGAAGGTGTTTTTGAGGGTGTATTAAAATGCTCTCCTGTTCCCAACTAATATGAAAACTATTAATAAATTAGATTGGAGCCAATGTTGATAATTTGGAAAACCAGTGGTAAAGGAGAGTGACCTGAGCAAGTCTAGGGTGTATATCATCCTGGGAGCACTGCAGTAGCCCAATTGTGGAGATGAGATAGGAAGGCCTATGGTTTTACTCAGTTTGCACGTCAATTCAAATGTCTGCTCTGAGTGCTGTTTACAGACTCGCTGTTGTATCAATATTTTTGGAAGGAAACAACCAGGAGGCCTGCATTTAAAGAAAAGTGGGCAATTGAGGTAAAAAAAAAAAAAAAGAAAAAAAAAAAGTTACAAATACTCCTCAGCAGGAGAAAAAACACTTGGATGGTGGACAGCTAGACTGACTGAAAAAATTGAGTGCGTCATTGAACCTTTAGGAATACAATGGATAGTCACTGGAGCTTAAACCTCGAAGGCGGGGGCCTTCAACTCTGTTCCTGAAGTGCTACGATCCTTAAGTTTTTCACTCCAACCAAAGCAAAGCACACCTCATTTCCCAGTCAGAGATCTTGATGAGCTGTAAATCAACCAAATCAGGTGTGCTGAATTAGGGTGAGAGCCGAAACCTACATCTCCAGGAATTGGGTTGGAGATCCAGCCTCTATGACATGCCAGTCGCACCTTTGAAGATGTATATGTACCGTTTTAGACCCCGAAAAGGTACACACAGTTTTGTTTGGGTGCATTAATTAACACTTGGACATACATTTGTGTAGATTGTTCCTTAAAGGACACAAGTGGACTCAAATTGTACCAGTTTTGGTGAGTGTGGATTTGCCCATTTAGTCACTGTAGTGGATTTCTTCATACAACCTACCTTTTGGTGACTGAAAATGTGAAGGAGCTCTTTTAACAAGGAATGACACAATTTGTTTTAAAGAATTTACTAAATTAATCTTTTCATTCCACAGCTGATTGAATTAATTTTGCTGACCACTGTATAGATGACTGACGGAAAGTGGCAGCATCCCTAACATGAACTGGCCTGATCCATTTGAATAGGGAAGTTTAATCTGTGGGAGTATTTGGAAGCCTTTTTCTTTTCAAATACATTTTTCTCTCCCTTTGAAAATATTCACCGAGACTTATTTCTATCACGAGATGAGGCAACTCAGGTATTTTTGTAAGACTGTCTCAAGGGTATCAGGGTTGCCCAGTGGCTAAGTTCCTCCAGTGCTTTCTTGATCCTCCTCGATGCATCTGATTTTAATTTCAGACAGAGGCCAATGGCTTTGCTATTTTTGTCCTGATGTTACAGAGCTCTCAGCAATTGAGATTGGCTGTCAGATTATGAAAACATGTCAGATAACTGAGCTGCATCGGTTGAACCTGCCTGTTCCTGCAATGATGTTGGTTTTTTTTTTTTTTTTTTTACCTTTCATGATTAATGCACTGAGATGTTTTATGGAACACTCCTTGGTAATGTAAAATTGAAGTGTGATGGGAAGACATCAAGTGCTATATGATTTGTACTACTCATAAGTTTTCCCTTTTTTTGTTTTACATTTTTTCATGTATATCCCTGTCTTTCATTACATTACGATCTTGATCTTATGAGACAATACTACCCTCAAAATCAAGCCTTCATGCTCTACAGCTGTTGAGCAAAATCTGTTTTCTTACTTGCTTACTTGAGAGTTTGAGCATAAGGGGTCTGAATATGTCAAGAAAAATTTACAATTTACAGAAACAGATAACTGGAATCAAATTGGGGAGAGAGAGACCCATTTGTGATATATCAATTTAATTATTTGTAAAAACTAAGGTGCCTACATTTTGTTATCATGTTGCGACTGATGATCTGGGCGATTATGATGATAATGATGATGGTGATGATAATAATATTGGCCGCGTTTCCCAATTAAGAGCGTTCTTAAGGAGTTAATAAGGCTCCAAAGAAGAGTTCAGCTAAGAGGGAGCCGTCTCAGGCTAAGAGGGAATCTGGGAAACACGTTTGCTTCTTACTGGAGCCTTAAGAAGGATCTAAAGAAGCTCTTAGCGCTAAGATCTTCTTAAATGAATCTGGGAAACGTGGCCATTGCTATTTTTAGTTATATATAAATGATTATTATCATCAGTGTGCATGCATATTTGGGATGGAACTAACCATCTACTGTGCTATACTAATGGTTTGTGTAATTTAAATGTGCTGTTTTTGAATATAGTTTGTGCAGGATTCACCCTGCTGAGAGCTTGGTTTTGGTCATAACCTGCCTTTACTGTGCCTGTCTTCAACTGTGAGATCTGAAATGTAAATACTAGATGTATTAGTTTTATTGAAGTGATCTCTGTATTTCTTCATATTGTGTGATGTGTAACTGTGTATATGTAGTACTCTTCAAAAGTTTGAAATCACTGAAAAATTATTGTTTTTGAAAGAAGTCGATTTTTTAATTCACTGAGGTGGGATGGAATTGATCAAAACCGTGAATACGATTTGAATTATTGTTACTTCAGTTTTAACATATGCCTGAAAAGCTATTGTTCCTGTGAGCTATCACCATGCAGATGTTTAGCAGTATGAATCTACTGGCTGAGGACCTGTGAGGCTTCTTTTGTTAGAGACTTTTATGTAATTTTTTTCTTGCACAATATTCCATCTTGACCCTTCACTTTTCTTACTTCCCACGTTAGACCCAGTTTGTGCTCTTTGTTCATGACAGTGCTGCTCATATTTGAACGATTTTTTTTTTTTTTCAGTTTCTCCGCAACTGTTTCTCTCGCAAGAAATAGCCGTCATTCCTCAAAGAGCAACTGACCGGCAAGCTCACGGAGAAAGCCATCGCTTTTTCGGCCGTTATGAAACCAAACCTCACTAAAGTCAGTCGGTAGATAGCGACAGAAAGATATTCTTAGCTCCTGCTGGGTTTAAATCAGTGGTTTCTTTTGTACCAAATACGCTCATTAGTATGATTATGTAAGGATGAGGTGACAGTGCATTTTAGAGGACGGGGTAATGGCCGTTAATAATGGACCTTGGCAATCAGGAATAAAATAAAAAAAAATCCAAAATATCAAGCATTTTAAGCAGTGGCAGTTCGTCACTGCTTCAGTCCTTTAGCTGCATTTTCAATTTAGTATGAAGGTACATTTGCAAATTTTTTAAAAATAGTCAATTACTTTCAAAAACAAAACAAAAAAATTACAACTAACTGATTCCAAACTTTTCAATGGTGCTTAATGTACTGTATGTATGTAAGTATGTACATATGCATGAATGTACATCCTGTAGATATTATTGTATTAAATGTATGTATGTACAAACAAATACATTATTTATTAAAATATGTATTGAAAATTAAACCTCTGCTCACGTAAGAAACAGGATCTTCACAACACTCACATTCTTTTGCCAACCACCGATCAATCCACTGTTATGATATACCAGTTGTAGTGTAATGTAAACTTTGAACCGTTCAGTCTGTATGCATTTTGATGGTAAGTGCCGTAATTCATATCCTGTATATTCCACCATAATTGAGCACGGATACCCTCAATTATACTGCAGTGTTTTGTATAGTGATTGCATAGAGAAATCTGGAACCATTACAATTGTGTGAATGTTCACCTGCATATAGCCAATGCCCTGCAGCCATTACGTCCATGTTACCTCCACAGTGGACATTTTTGAATCCTTTGGCCCATAGTAGGTCATAAATCTGATAAATACAGTGTGATCTGCAAGTGCTTGAATAATGCATTTTTTGTTTAGTGTCTACTGTCCACAGATTGAAATGAAACAATGAATTTGACGTTAAAGTGCTCACAGATTTGATTTGAACATATTTACGTCCATATTTGGTAATAAGAAGAACTATGCAATTTTTACATGTTGACAATCCAAGTGGACTGCACTTTAAATACGGCAAAAGAATTATAACGGTTTAACTGGTACATTCCTGCGTTAAAATTAGGCTCTGTGCCAGTGCTTCCAAAATCCAGCCCAGGTTTTCTCTTCCTCCAGGCAATTAAGTGAACGATTGCCATTGATTGGCCAGACTGTCATCACACCTGACTCCCACATAAAGGGAGGGTGGAAAACCAGCAGTTCTCGGCCATGGAGGACAGTGATTTGGGGAGCTGCATTCACCCATAATTTAGCTGGTTTATTCCCGGTCATGATGGCGGGGAAGCCAGAACTTGCATGCGCTTTGCGTAGAGTGAATATCAGGCCTACACCATTGGAAAGGCTATCAATCAAACCCAGGGCACACACACCATCCAGTGACACTCTCACACTGACAAGCAATTAAGGATTGAATTAGCATTACCTTCTTGTTTTTGGTCACTGGGAAGAAACTGGGGACCCCTGAGGTAACCAATGCAGTCATGATGAGAGGAAGCAAGCGCCTTATTGAAAGGGCCTCAGTGAGGATAAACACTTCGAAATGCCAATTTTCTGATTAAACTGGTCAGGCGAATTTTGCCTTTTAAATTAACTGATCTGCATCTATTCATCCAGCAGCCTATTGATTCCCCCTCTCTCAGGATTCTTTAAAAGCGCTCTTTTGACATTTAGTCAATAAAGGCATTGAGGCGATTCATAAAGCAAGAACTATTTGATACTCCTTGTTTTATGAAATACTATTCATTCCGTTTCGGTTAAACTTTACGTCCAACTCTTGGAACGTAATGGATAATTAATTTTTGTGGTCGGTTTCGCTGTTGCTGTGAAATTTGTTGAAAGTGCACTGGTTGGAGTAGGATGATGGGAGGCTCTGTTAATTCTTGGCACTCCTTCACTCAACATTTTGTGCAGCCTGCCTGCCCTCGCTAAGATAACAGTCCAGAGTGTTCTCCTTTTCAGCTTTTCCCACGGATTTTCAGTGGGGTTTAGGAGGGGGGACTGTGTCAGCCATGGCAAAACCCTTATTCTGCAGTTGATGAACCATTTTGTGTGGATTTTGAGATTTGCTTCTGATCAAAGTCCAACCACAGCCAATTTTAAGCTTCCTGAGAGAAGCTGTCCCACAACATAAAAGATCCACTACCGTACTTCACAGTGGGCATGAGGCGTTTTTCTGTATGGCTATCATTCTCTTCTGTCTACACCAAACCCTCCTTTGATGTTTTGTTGCCGAAGAGCTATAATGTGGTCTCTGCTGACCATAAAACCCAGTCCCTTTGAATGTTCATTTGGCCAAGTGAAGGCACTTTAGCTGGTTGTAGATTGACAGCCAAGGCTTTTTATGGAAACCCTCTCAAAAAAATTTTGGAAATGTAAGGAGCATCTGATGGTAGGTTGGAGACTTTCGAACCACAAGACCCAACGAACCTCTATTCTCCAGCTGTGATCCTTGGAGAGTTCTTTCCCAGTGGAGTCATCCTCCTAATTATGCGTGGAGTCAATGCACGCACACGTCCTCCTCCGGGCTGATTCTTAACATCTCCTGTCACTTTAAACTTCTTAATTATAGCCTTGATAGCCTTAACAAACTGTAAACATACTTCAGTTCATGAAACCGAGGAGAAATACATGCTTCAGCTGACAAGCTATAACCAAAAGCCGGTGCCTCTCAGAAAAAAGGGGATATATGATCAAATATCAAAGGAAAGAGTCCTGGAGCACACAGTAACCTGCACCGAAAGAAATCGCCGATTATAACTGTGAGCTCCAGGACTCTTTCCTTTGACACTTCAATTCATCTCTGAACAACCCAGCAATTCGAGAAAAACATTGATAAAAGTTTTTTCCTTCCAGTGCCAAAGTGTGCGATCATAATTTGTGCATAAACAGTACATAACGTTCGTACTGTCAAGGCCAAAGCACAGTGTTTTGCATTTGAAAATTATGAGTCTGCATGATTTATTAAGATTAGTACCTTTTGCCACTGCATTGAACATTCGCATTATTAGCTTCACCAGCACATAAAATCTTCAAAAGACCAAAACGCCCCTCGCAAACTAATGTGTGAAAAGCACTTGAACAAACAAACCATCTTTTGAAGGCTTTTGTCAGAATTTTAGGAGAGTGTTATAAAGAACTTGAGGGTGTTGAACTTAATATCAGCATGGAAACATCTTTCCCTCCATTTTCATTAGGTGTGTATTTATCAAAGTGATTCAATCTAAGAGCACTTCCATGGTCTCACAAGAAAGAAAAAAAAAATTCCTTTAAAATTCAAAGCTTTCAAAGTCAAAGCAGAAGTCATAATTCAGTAAAAGAAGGGTTATGTTTTTACTTTGAATTTTGAATCATTTTGCAAAAGCTTTCTGGGAATAAAGTAAAACACAAAATTTTAAAAAAACTACATATTCAGATCTGTCGTGCAATTAGGCCAAGTAATCTATGTTTTCAATCTAGTGTTTTTCATAAGAAGCAATCCATGTTGTTAAACAGCCAGCGGCAAACTACACCCTCCTCCCCAAAAAAGATATAGTTTGACAAGTTCTGACATTCACGATGCAATTTCAGAAAATAAGAATTAAAGCATTTTGCCAATCCTGTTTTCTGGGAACCAATTTAAACCTTATTTAATGCACATCAGGGTTGCACAAAAACAGCTCAATTATAGAATTCTGAGGAGTTCGCTGTGGAAAATCCGATTGGATGAAGCTAGAAAGGTTGTCAAGGCTTCTAATCTTGCCATGGCAACTGAGTGCTTCCCAGTGTGAACACTTCAACATTACATTGACTTAGAAAACAGCCCATTTTCTATATGGATACAAAATAGGGTGGAAAGTGTTTTAGCTTTGAATATGTGAAAACATTTTGCATGACAACATTAAAATGTGTGAATGCATAAAAATGTTTTGATGAAATATATTCAAATGTTTGAATAATAAAGGATATCTGAACAAATAAATTTACTTTTTAAATGCAAACAGAGATCTGCAACTGCATGACATATTGTGAACAAATGAATATATTCAAATAAATAATTTCCAATGTGTGAGTGCATAAAGAAGATTTGCACAAAGGTTTGCAATTACACATCAAAGGTTAGGAGTGACACCTCAGGTTTGCGGTACCACATCTATCTGACTGTGGGTGAAAAAAATAAGTTCACAAAGAACTCAACTGTATGCGTGAATCCCAGGTTTGCAGCCATAAATCAAATGTGCCGTTACAAATAAAACCTATGAGTATAAGTACTTTTGTCCCACATTTGATAAATTCTCCTTAATATGTGATGGGTATGCTGAGAGTGACAGACCATTTGACAGGCCAAACGAGAATATTTTTACAGTCCAATCATGAGGCCTGGGGGTGAGCCTTTTTTGCTGTGAGTCTGTGGCTGCAACAAAATGAAACCTGGTAGACATTACCAAAACATCTCTGAATCGGCGAAGGTGGTGTTCCTGGCACCAAGATGTTAGCTGCAGTTTCTAGAGGTCAAGTAAGTCGAGGGGTGTGGCCTCCATGGATCGGACTTGTTTTACTAGCACGAGAAACAGATGCTCAATCGGATTGAGATCTTCGGAATTCGGAGGCCAAGTAAACACCTTGACCTTTTAGTCTTGTTCCTCAAACCATTTCTGAACAATTTTTCCCACTGTGGCAGGGTCTATTATTCTGCTAAAAGAGGCCACTGGAACCAGGGAATACTATGGCCATGAAGGGGTGTACTTGGTCCGCAAATATGTTTTTGATACGTGGAATGTGTCAAAGTAACATCGACATGAATGCCCGGACCAAAGATTTCCCAGCAGAGCATTGTCCAGAGTATCACACTGCCTCCTCCGGCTTGCCGTCTTCCCATAGTGCATCCCTGTGCCACCTCTTCCCCAGATAAGCAACCCACACGTACCCAGCCATGTAAAAAAAAAAGAAAAGAAACATGATTCATCAGAGCAGGACACCTTCGATCATCCACAGTCCAGTTCTGAGGCTCAGGTGCTCATTGCCAGCAGCCATACCACTATTCGATCTGCTCCAGCTGCGTGGCTGGAGCTAAGCAGGTGTGGGCTTGGTCAGTACTTGGATGGGGGACCACTGAGGAAAACCAAGTTGCTGCTGGAAGAGGTGTTGGTGGGCCAGTAGGTGGCGATCTTCCCTCTGGCAGAATAATCCCGAATGCCCCAGTGCAGTGACGGGGACACTGTACTGAAGGAGCTGCCGTTTTTCGGATGAGACGTTATACCGAGGTCTTGACTCACTGTGGTCATTAAAGATCCTATGACACTCTTCGATAAGAGTAGGGAGTTCCCCGGTGTCATGGCTAAAGTCCCAACCTGGCTCTTTCAACCTGCCACCTAATCATCCCCTGATCTAATTGGCTGTGCAAATTGCTTTCTCCCTCCCCACCTCAACCCCCAGGGCTCCCTTGAAAAAGAGATTTCAATCTCAACGGGACTTCCCTGGTTAAATAAGGGTTAAATAAAAAATAAAATAAAATAAAGGGGGTCTGCACGGGGATTGTGACCGATCTGCAGCTACGCAGCCCCATACGCAGCAAGGTGTGATGCGTTGGGTGTTCTGACACCTTTCAATGAATGTCAGCATTATCTTGTTCAGCAATTAGTGCTGCTGTAGCTCTTCTGTGGGATCTGCCCACACAGGCTAGCCTTCACTCCCCATCCGCATCAATGAGACTTTGGTACTCATGACCCGTCACAACTTCACCAGTTGTCCTTACTTGTATTGCTTTTAATGGGTATTAACTTCCAGGAATACTCCACAAGACCTGAGTTTTGGAGATGGTCAGACCAACTTGTCAAGCCAACAGAATTTGGCCCTCGTTAAAGTTACTCCGATCCTTAAACTTGCCCATTTTACCTTTTCAAGAATGGACTGTTCACTTGCTGCCTAGTATGTCCCACACATAGACAGGTGCCATTGTAATTTGATGATATATGTTATTCACTTCACCTCTCATTGGGTTTAATGTTGTGGCTGATCAGTGTTTGTCTTAGCTACATATATCATGGATATAGGTGTAACTATTTGCTGGAAGGAAGGACCAAATCAGATTTTTTTTTTAAAAATATCATCACAAATTAATCTCAACAAAGAATAGGGGACATCAATCCATTGTACCTAGCCAGAAAACTCAATTAATTTGGTGCTGTTTACAATGATCCATGAATGCGCTGACTGCTAGAAAAAATAACGGATGCAGCCTTGCTGTCTGCGGCTAAATGAGACAGGCTCACTTAATCAAGAAATTTCATAAACAAGGCAAGAAAAAAGGTTTTCTAAGGTTCCAGTTTGGTGAAATGTTGATTCTCTTGAGAGAAATTAAAACTTTGACTCCCGCTGCAATGAAAGGAAGCTTTACTCATCCCTTCACAGACCAACATTGGAAAAAACACCTGCCGCAGGCTGGGACTGCAGCCAACAGCGATGGAACACAACCTGTAATTATGCTTCACTTCTTGTGCGCGACTTACGTTGGTTTTAACGAGATTTTACTGACTGTGTCGCTGTCTTATGAAAGCTCATCTCAGAGCCACACACTATAGGGAGCACACTGACTGCCGAATGGTTCAAATAAACAAGTGTGGGCAGAAACTATCTCTTTTCTCAAAGCAATTTTTTCTTGCTTTCAAGTTAATATGTGCTCTGCACTATTTTAAAAATGAACAGATTGGTTCAGTTCGCAGCCTTTTTGCTAGAATTCTCATAACATCTAGAAGGAAGGTGTTAATGGCATTTTGAGGTGAGTGGCTATTATTTCTTTCAAAGTTATTCTTTCAAAGGAACATCAGGGAGGGAAAAAGTCTCGGACAAAGAAGGCATCCCAGCTGAAAAAATATTTCCTAGCAACTCTAAAAGCAGTCTCACATATGATGTATAGTATATTCAGAAGGTCCTCTCAACACCTGGAAATTAATTTCTGCTCCCTGACAAGAGCCACTAGTTTGTGGACTTAATTTCAAGCACCAAACTCCAGCCCCTTGAAGGAACGTGAAAATAAAATCTAAAACACCTGTCATTGAAGAGACTTTCATTGTGTAAAGCAGTCTTGTCAAACTTAAATCCTGGAGGGTCGTGGCATCTGCTAGTTCACCCCGCCCGCAACAAAAGTTGCGGAAGTGGTTGTCGCATTTATTTATTTATTCACCCCGCCCGCAAGTTGCGGAGGGGTGTATGTGGTTGTCTCGTTTATTTATTTGTGTGTGTGTGTGTGTGTGTTTTGTTTGCACTCTACAGGCCACAATTCTGCACGGACTTGTGTTCAAATTTGGTAGGGACAATCCTTAGGCAGAAGGGAAGAAATGATTAGTTTTTGGTGAAGATCCGGGCCAAATCCTGGATTCTGGATCAGTTTGAAGATTTTTTTAACACTGGGAGATAGGGCAGACTTTCCACTGCTTCTAACTTGAAATTGGTTGGAGATAGGCATGTAGTTACTATTAATCACTAATTGGAAGTTGGGTATGGAGATTCTTTTACCACCAAATGTTATGACCTTCAGCGACCTTGAAAGGTCAAACTCAGTATTACCACTTTTCCGAGTGCTCTAGCAGCCAAACGGTGCAAGATAGACCCATACTTACTCTTGAACGCAAATAGGGAGTCATATATGAGGAATCCAATGGCACCGTCACCTTCACCTTCAAGTGACCTTGAAAGGTCAAAACAGCTGACCTTCATATTTTCAGCCCTTGTAACTGAGAAACCGCCAGAGATAGGCCCTATGTTATGTTCAATCACAAATAGGAAACCATATATGGGGACATCAATTCCACCATGACATTGACCTTCACGTGGCGTTGAGGGTACGGGCGGGGTGATGCAGCCTTCTGGACACACCCTCTAGTTTTAGCAGTGTTTTGTGCTAGTACTTAATTCCAAGTCACTGATTGGCTAATGATTCCACATACCTTTTTGTCAAGGCACTAAATAGCAGCTGATTGGATGGAGATCAAAAAAACCTGCAGACACAGCAGCCCTCTAGGTCTGGAGCTGTGTATCCTTGATGGGAAGAATAAAAATACTTCATCCACCAGGTATCCCAGGATGATATAGATTTTTTTTCCCCTACAATCACTTGTTTACTCTATTTTTCTTAAAAAAGAAGTGGAAGTTTTTCACTTACAACTGAAACAAAAAACGGCTCAGAGACACATTTGAACAGCATGATAGTTTTTCCAAACGGCTGAACTGTAAAATCTGGACAGCTAAGATACTGTTAACTTCATTTTAATTACTGGTACCAAAGCAATTGGAAGTGTAAGTGATCTGACAGCCTCAACTTCCTACTTTCAGCAAGATAAGCAACACAATGAGTGTCGTGAGTGTGGGAGAAACTTGAAAAAGAATAACACAAAGCACAGCAGAAGTCTCAAAGTATGTAAACATCAGTTAGGTCGCAGAATGCAATACAATGAGGGAAGAGTGTCATGGAGTCGCTTTCAAGCCTCGAGCACATCTTTCCGGAGTAGATGGAAGACAGAGATGAAATTACAATGCAAGAGATACAATACAAGCGGCAGATAATAAGAATGAACAGCAAAGAATTTGGCAATATGCAGAAAGGCAAGGACAAAAGAGAATGGACAAGGAGAAGAATTCAGGCTTAATTAAACAATCAGACAATGAAAGAAAAATATGAAAGAAAACGATGAAACACCGCAAGTTAAAACGGAAAAGGCGCAGGAGTAGCAATTTTGTACATACAGATTTTGATTAAAGGGATTGTTCGGGGTTTTTGAAGTGGGCTCATGAGAGGTACTTATCCCTACAGTGTAATACCTGCAGTGGACACCACATCAGCAAACTCCAGTTTTGTAGAAGCAAAGAGTCGTGCAAGCAGGGAAGCACAGCTGCAATACACAGCGTTGGATGGGTACTGCAGCAGAAGGTATGTTAGCCTGCTAAGAGAGGGCTCTCCTATATGAAATTAATATCCGTTTAAAAGTGCGCTATATTTTGAATCACAGCGCTTAACTTTGTCATCAGACATTCCATTCTTTTGGCAATGCTTTTTCTCAACCGTGTAGGAATACAGATGTTGTATTAATGAGTCTGAAAGTGTAACGCCGTATCGAAAAGGCTGTCTGACCATATATTAAAACGCTGAAAATATACTGTACTCTTAAAAAGGATATTGGTCTATTTTAGACGGGCCTTCTTTTCAGTGGCTGACATACGGTTTACTGTTGTTTTCGCCCTCCGCAGCAGTTTATTGCTTTGCTCCCGAGGCCTGCACTATCCTGAATGACCACAATCTACTGCAGGTAATACACCGACTGGGGACAAGAACCTCATACAACCCCTCTTCAAAAAAATAAACTATCCCTTTAAAGCAGGCTTAGAATCAATAATGGTGTAAGAAAGGTTGTTCCACAACCTTGGGGTCAGTGCAGTAGAAGCTTGATTGACTCCTGCTGTGTGTTCAGTGGTGTTCCTGGCCATTTCCCCCCCCCCACAAACGGTCATTTTTGTACAGTCACTCATTAATTGGTCGTAACAAATCAATGCCCATTGGCTGACTAGGCCATCTCCTGGGAGATGAAGGGATCCAGCCTTGAGGAAAAAAAAACGACAAAAAATTTGTCACACGGCTTCACATCCAGGGCTGTCTGCGATCTTGTATTTGTGATGAGTGCTCACCTCATCAAAATGGCTGCCAGTGGCAGGAGGGTTTCACGGTACAATTGAACGGCTAATTTGGTCACTGGAGGCAACTGACAGAATGACGCTGTGTCGGAATTGAACTAGCTCAGCAAAATCAGAAGATGAGCAGCACCTATGAACACTGATATAGGAGCAGCTGAAGCCAACTGCCAACAGTTCAGAACATGCTCACATGGATACAGGCAGCTGGGTAGCAAAATGGTTAGTTGCTGGTGGAGATGCTGGTTCAAGCACCTTGTAGTATTATTGGAATACTTACTTGTATCTTTAGAGGTGAAACTGGCAAGCTTACGGGCCTTTGAACAAAGCCCTTAACAAAAAAAACCTCCCCTCTTTCTCTCACTCTCCTACCATAAAAAATAAGAGCAGGTTTAGCATCGTTTCTCCCAAAGATTCTTATCAAAGGATAAAAATGTCCCCCCACTAAAGGCCATTGAGGAGTATAACTTACAGATACGTAACCTCGCCAAACACTATGAGATGAGTCAAGCCTAGGTATCCTACTGGCATGTTGAATTCATACCATATACCAAGTTACCATAAAAGGTGGCATGCAAATTCACTGAGAAGTCTTTGTGAGAGGAATCAAGCAACCTAAAAGATATTTTTGTTCCAGACTACATTTAAATGGGAATATCAGTGAACTGGGCGATTTGTGACAGCCCTCAAATAAACTAATATGTAAAAAGAGCCAATCGTTTATCACTATAAGAGAGGTTGCAGCATATGAAACAATGATTGCCTCTTTCTGTTTAAAGTTATCAAAATGCTTATACTGCATTTACATAACGCAAGAACTGCACAAATTCTCCAAGCTCAATAATAGATCGACAGTGCATGGAAACAGACTGATGAGGGCCATCAAACTGTACGTTGAAGAAACTGGAGACCACACACACCTAAAAGCAACCTGAGAGACACACACACTCACACTCATTCATGCACAAACCCAGGAACAGCTGCGCACGCAGACTCTATTTTCATGGTCATAACCAACCATGGAGAACTTGTAACAATTTGCATAAGTGCTTTCATTCCACTGCATCAAGGGTCACCGTTTGTGAGTTCAGTGCTCACAAATACTGCAGTAATAATTTCTAGAGCATCGCTCAAGATATTTTTTACGAGCCCAATAACAAAGGATGGCAGAACATTGAACTAACCAGCTCGACATATCGAACTCGGACAGCCGGCATAGTTCCGACAGGATATTCAGTCAATTGCGCCAGGATGCTGATTCCCAGCCAATCTTACCGCACAATACTCAGCTGGCCACTCAAATAAATATGTTTGCCAAAATTCAGATTGTCCATTCAGTCGTTGCCAAATCCTTTCAGCTCCAAATGACGTACATCATTCCGGTTCAGCACTCAGCCAAGCTCTACCTGTTTTGCTCTCATTCTTCATTCATTAGCTGCTCTCTTCTAATCCATCACTGAATATTAAAACTGATCGCCTTGTCTTATTGTACTACAGCAGTGGCGTGCCGTCAGATGTCAGGAAGGCCTTCAGTAACATCACCCTTTCCCGCATAATAGCTCTAAAACCGTTTGCGATCAAGTTTGCCTGATTAACAATCAAACAATTTATTAACTGAACAACCACCACCAATGCATGACACGTAATGAGAAAGAAATGCTAATTACAGAGCGATTGCCTATTGGCTACATGTTGATATAATTGATGTGACTCCGCAAGGATGACTATCTGCAAGTAAATCAGAAACATTCGCGGACTTCGCAGCAATTATTTTCGGCATCACTCAGCTGTGCATCGTACCAAACTACGCTCTTTAGCTGTCACTACATTCAGACAATAGAACGGATTCTCATGGCTTATTGCTCAATGAGCCTCGCAAACTAATTTACGCAAATCTGTGGTTTCCCGTGCTATATGAGCGCAGAAATTATAAAGACGAATTGATATTTTTCGTAGTAATTGATGTGCGGAAGAAAACTCCGTATAATCTCGTAGTGCAATGTATAACAAGGCTTTCAAAAATAAATTGGATTCTCGTCGGTTCTACCTATCAGTCTGAGCAACTGTTGCTAATTGGGAGAGGTAAACTGCGAGAGGTGTAGGTCATTAAGTAGTGAAAGGCAAGGTTATTGCTGGCCCTGTGTTTCTGCCGACGGACCGCCACTGTACTACAGCAATATCATAACATTTGACGTCAACTCTGTTCTGTCCCCCGCATGCCTACAACGAAGTGCAGGGAGCTCGCAGAACAGAGCCATCCCGCCAATCATTTAATTTTTTTCTTGTTCAAGCATTAATTTTGTTGATTACTCATTATATAATCACTCTTAATTATATAATCGCTTTCAAATCACTTGAAAATATTCCTGGCAGAAATGCCATCAGTGAATTTGAAAGAGGCCGAAGCGCAGTTGTTTCCGGTTCTTTCCTCTTTTTGTTCAACACCATGTTGCCAAAAGTATGCTCACAGTCGATGGCATGAGGCATCCCATGGTTTGGGCCAGGTCTCTTAGTTTTACACGTCAATCCAGATGATTCTGCACTTCCAATGATTTTGGGAAGGATTCTCTAATTGTTCAGAACAACTGGGCTCCCATGCACCAACTGAGGGGCTTATGTGTCTTGTTGTTAAAACTTATTTTGCAGGACCCAAATATGCAGACACAGCAGAAGTAATTCTCGGTTTTACAAAAGGTGGATTTATTGAACAGGTGAGGTTCCAAAGTGTGGTGCAGAGAGGCTGAACTGGATTCCTCGGCGTAGTGAGCTAAAATGGCTGGCTTGGAGAGCTGTGGTTCTGAAGACAGAGGTCGGAGATCTTGACGAGCTGGTGTTGCTGGCTGAGCAGAGGCAGGTGTGAGTGGCTTTATCCTGGAGCCAAAGGAACGAATGATTACACAAGAGCAAGAATCTAGAATCCCTTAAACTCAAAACTAGAGTTGGCCTGACATCTGCACCGAAGGATGTTACGGAGCTGTCTGGCAGAGAATAGTACACCGTTTCTCAAAGCGTGGGCTGCATCCTTCGAAGGCTGCATTTTTAGGGGTCGTCACCAGCGATGGGGTAGTTACTATAAAAAATAATGCATTACACATTACTAGTTACTTTTTTAAAAAAAGTAATCCCTTACTTTACTTAATTATTCACTGCTGAAAAGTAAATCGTTACACTACTAGTTACATTACTTTTGGATTACTCAGCACCATCATCTGAAATTCACCATAAGTTAATTAATGAACCATATCATGTTAAAACCTGGCATATGCCCAGATCCGCACAAATCTTTATTCTAGTGAGGAGGGCACACACAAGATCTCTCTTTCATGCTTTTTAATACAGCAAAGCCATCAGCAAAGTTTTGCAAATCAGCCCAAACAGCACTTCACCGAAAAGTGAGTCAAGCACAAGGCTACAGTACTGGCATAGACACGCATGAAAAAGGACATATGATTTGGCCAGCAGCCATACCACTATTCGATCTGCTCCAGCTGCGTGGCTGAAGATAAGCAGGTGTGGGCTTGGTTAGTACTTGGATGGGAGACCACCTGGGAAAACTGCTGCTGAAAGAGGTGTTGGTGGGCCAGTTGGTTGCAATCCTCCCTCTGGTGGGATAATCCCCAGCGCAGTGATGGGGACACTGTACTGAAGGAGATGCCGTCTTTCCGATGACACGTTAAACTGAGATCCTGACTCACAGTGGTCATTAAAGATCCTATGACACTCTTTGATAAGAGAAGGGGGTTCCCCGGTGTCATGGCTAAAGTCCCAACCTGGCTCTTTCGACCTGCCACTTAATCGTCCCCTGATCTAACTGGCTGTGCAATTTGCCCTCAACCCCCAGAGCTCCCTTGAAAAAGAGATTTCAATCTCAACGGGACTTCCCTGGTTAAATAAAATTTGTTTTTCTGTCCTCGGTCTCAAGTGCCAATATACTCAAAAGGAAGAAAACATTTTTCTGGCCTCCCATCCTGCTGATAGTTGAAGAATTTAAAGTAACGCAAGTAACTAGATAATTTATTTGTTAGTAACTGTAAAGCGATTACTAATGTTATCAAAGTAATGTGTTACATTATTGCGTTACTAATAAATGTAATCTGATTACAGTAATTAGTTACTTTGTATTGCGTTATCTCAACACTGGTCATCACCTAATTCCATCCGCTAAACTGACATGATGTCATTTCATCTCCATTGAACAGCTTTAGTTTGAGGGAGTCGTGGCTGGTTTCCCTAACCCTAACCTTAATTTTGACCCCTAACCCTAAACCTAGCCTCAAACCTAACCCTAACTCTGAATTTAACCTTATCCCTAACCCTAAATGTTAGTTTGGCAGATGGAAATAGTAAGTCACGACCCCTAAAAATGCAAGCCTTCAAAAGATGCAGCCTACGCTTTGAGAAACGGCAGTGATCTGAGCCGGTCTTTTGAAGGTGGCTGATTGCTTGATTGACAATCAGCGGTGAGTGGCTGTCATGGCAAAGAGGTGAGACAGGTGGCTCAGCCCAGCACCCACGAACCGATTCCAGAGGCAACAGGGGGACAAGCAGACACACAAGTACACACAAAGAACCCAAAAGGGAACAAAAAAAAAAAAAACAACTGACCATCACACTTGTCGAGATCAGAGAAGAATAACTTGAATGGCTTGTAGACCACCCTGGTTTCAACCCCATAAAACACCTCTGGAATCAACTGGAAAGCCAACTCTGAGCCAGACATAAACACGCAAAATCGCTGCTCGACCTCATTACGGCTTCTCCTAGTCGTCTAGACGTAATTTTTACATAAGTACAAGAAAGCATCTCTCTAAATGGATTTGGCGGCCTGTTCTGTCCTCTCTGCAGCAGCAGACACGGGGGTTGGGAACATTAATGAACATCTGATAAACCAGGACTGCAGGCACAATGACAGATGGCAAATTGCAAATTACCGACAGCTCTGAAAATTAAATTAACTCAAAGTGGCTTTGAGGTCATTCCTGCATTAAGGGAGGATTGCCGACTCAGATTCTACCTCCAGCAGTGATATTTGGCCGTACACCTCCTGTTTGGGAAAAAATTAAAAATAAAAAACTTGTGGATATGCAGTAGGCAGTATATGTGAGTCATTAATTCGTTCTTGTTTATGCACGTTAATTAAGTGGATATCAGGATATCAGGGCAATGTGGCCTGCAGTCAAAGTTAAGCTGAGGCTAACGGTTTGTTTGACAAAGTTCCTAAATGTCCAATGAGTGCATCGGCTACACCTGTAACTCAAGTAGGTCACCTTGCTCGCACTTGGCACGGCATTGTATTTCAGATGGTTTATCCTTCCCCTTCTCTTCACCTTTGTCCAGGGCTAACCTCAAACAGTTGGGTGCCTCCTTTTTTGAGCCAGGTCTGCCCAAGGTTTCATCCCACTGCCCGAGCATTTCTCTACGCCACTGTTGCAATTAGCTCGCCTCTCGAGTGTTCAGGTCCTGTTCTATGTCAAGCTCTTTGAGTCAGTGTCAATGGTGACAAGTGCTAAACGAAGAAAATTGAATTGAATTGGTTTGAATTATGCTGTTAACAGCCGAGACAACCTCTGCTGAACGTGGGAAATCAGCGTGAGGGATATGTGAGGACACGAGGCAATTCATGGCATCTTATTGTACCCATGTCAGGGATTTTCAAACTCAGCCCTCATGGTAGTTCTTGTTCACTTAAGAGGTGAGTTCTCAATTACGTGCTTATAATGGACCTTATAACATCTCCTTCTGTACAGTGCCCCATCACTGCACTGAGGCATTGGGGATTATTCCACTAGAGGGAAGATTGAAACCTACTGGCCCACCAACCAACACATTCTCATCCTGACTCGGCATATAGTGATGCTATCTGACCAGGCATTGATTTACAACAAAAAATGAGGCTTTTGGCGTCCTTATTTGATGCTTAGAGTTAGGGTTCGGGTTAAGGTTTGTTTTATACTGACGCCAAAAGTCTCCTTTTGTGTCGTATATTGACGCTTTGTCTGGTAGCATCACTATTTCACTTGTCCGGAGAAGACTGGGTTCCATCAACACTAACTTAGATATCGCAGGTGGCCTCCCATCCAGCCAATATCCAAGCCCACACCTGCTTAGCTTCAATCACACATGCAGAGCAGGTTGAATAGTGATAGTCTCAGTGGTGTATGCTATTTTATATTTTCCTTTTCCTTATTGATTCTGCTCTGTGTTTACATTTTTTATTGTTGACTACAACCTGCCATAGGGACTAAAGATGGAAATTAGCCTTTGGCTATAATCTTGCATATTTACATTTTTTCTTTTCTTTTTGAAAAAAAAAAAATATGTCCATCAATATGCACTGTCCCTGTTTAAAAAATAAATAAACACAAATAAACACAAATATGGCTGCTGGCTGAAACTCACAACCTAAAAAAACCTACTAATGATCAACAGGATGAAGGATTAACCTTGATCAATATCATATTTCAATCAATTAAAGATGAAGGAAACAGGAGTTCCTACAGTGGCAGAACACAAGTAAGATGGGCCACAGGCAAAGATTAGCAACAATCCTCCCCCCTCCTCCTGCAATTTTATGAATTCCAAGAAATTGCTCACAGCATGCATTTTGCTGTAAAACAAATTACAAACAAAAGCCTGTATTTGTATATCAACTATAACCCACTATCCACACAACTTAAAAACCTGAGCACATACAACTGCAGCAAAGCAACAATACCATGACTAGGAAGCTCGGCGGTCACCACTAGATGCTAAATGATGAGAAGTTCAACCATTGTCTTCATATCTCTGCCAGATACAGATGACAGCACACTCTTCTTCTCTGACTCTGAGTGTGGTCGTACTTTTGTTGAGTTTTGACAATGTGGATCATGTTGCGTAAATTAGCCAATTCCGATAAACATTTATCAATGTCTTTGTCACAAAAATGTATCTGCAATTGCATATGGTATAAAACTAAGCCCACTTTTTGAGAAAATTGATGCTATTATTTATTTAATGCTTATTTCAATTGTGTGTGTGTGTGTGTGTGTGTGTGGGGGGTATTTTAACTCATCAGGATTGTGTTTGGTGCATAGTTGGCCTGGTTTAAAGATCATATAGCATCTTTAACAATATGGTTTTTATGAACATACTGAAGAGATGTAGGGGGGCTTATCAGGCTTTCCTGTAGAAGAAATACCGGGGGCATATTTACATATTGATGCAAGACTCATGGGTCTAATGACGACTACCCTGATAGCCCCAACTGGAAGGCTGCCACAAAATTCGTACCCTTTCTGCACCTTTTTCAAGAACATAACGTGAAACAGTACAGGACTGGAGGATTTACCAAAGTATGGTAACCAGGTTTCCACGATTTTACCCGTTAAGTGCCAATCAATTAAAACTGTAAGCCTCGAATTTAGTCAATTAAAATGTTTCTGGAGGAGTCGTTAGCCATTAATAACTCATACAGAAGATGAAAACACAGATTAATGAGATTGATTAAAAGTCTTGCTTGCGACGCACGAGTCAGCTCAGGACCCTCGGACGGAATCTGACCCAAGCCACTGTCAGCTCCTCGAGAGCCAAGTAGGGGTGGCGCATAATTGGATACAGAAGCGATTCCGCCTTTTTGGACATACCATCATCCATTGTTCGAGCAACATGTGCTGGGTGCCAGCGGGCGCCCCTCGCTGTTTGTCTCTGCGCATGTGTATTATTGGGTCTCCTCCACCCTTGCTCAACTGATTGTGGCTCTTGGGCGTGATCTCTAAGGAAGAAGGTGGCTGGCAGTTGTGTTTTCTGACTAAGAACCACGGTTTGTATTCCACTTCTCTTTAAAGGCAGCAAGGGCTGTATGTGAGCATAGGAGTTTGAGATCTGGCCATTTCAAATTCAGATTGGTTTAATGGTGTCAAATATAATTCAAGAAGTTCTGAGATTATAAGACATATATTCTTCATTGTTTACATTAATCAGGGCAAGCATAAATCTTATCTTGAAGGAATACATCAAGGCCCATAAGTATTTGGACTATCACACAAATGCAAATGGCTGTTATTTCTGCATGGTTCACTTTAATACAGCTAAATGTAACCAGTAAATTAAAGATGACTGTCTTTTATCTGTGGGTATTAACAACCATGAGGAGTGATGCAACAAAGGATGACTGGCCATCAAATTCGTGCCACTAACCCGATACCTAGCGACCAGTGTCGGCTCGTGAACTGGCGATAGGGGAGGCTCAAACAATGCCTTAAAATTAATGATTGGTCACTATCCTGTTTTCAATCATTAATTTAAATTAAAACCCCAATTCCGAAATAGTTGGGTCAAAGTGTAAATTGTGAATAAAATCAAAACGCAATGACTTTCAAATCACACCAGCCAGTATTTTATTCACAATTGAACAGAGATAACTAGGCAAATGTTGAAACTGAGAAATTTTACAATTTTGTCCACAAAATGAGCTCATTTCAAATTCGATGGCTGCTACAGGTCTCAAAAAAGTTGGGGCAGGGGCCTGTTTACCATGGTGTAGCATCCCCTCTTCTTTATAACACAGAGTAGAGGCATCTGGGCATTGAGGAGACAAGTTTCTTGAGTTTAGCCATTGGAATATGGCCCCACTCTTGTTTAATACAGGCTTCCAGCTGCTGGAGAGTTTTGGGTCTCCTTTGACGGGACTTTTTGTTTAATTATGCGCCAAATGTTCGCAATCGGTGAGAGATCAGGACTGCAGGCAGGCCAGTTCAGCACACGGACTCTTCTACTACGAAGCCATGCTATTGTAATAGCAGCAGTATGTGGTTTTGCATTGTCCTGCTGAAATACACAAAGTATTCCCTGTAATAAATGTCGCCTGGAGGGGAGCATATGTTGCTCTAAAACCTTTAAATACCTTTCAGCATTCATGGTGCTTTTTAAAACATGCAAGTGTCCCACACCATATGCACTAATGCATCCATACCATCAGAGATGCTGACTTTTGAACTGAATGCTGATAACAGGAGGAGTGGTCTTTCTCCTCTTTAGCCTGGAGGACACGATGCCCATGATTTCCAACAAGAATGTCAAATTTGGACTCGTCTGACAAAGGACACTTTGCCACTATGCTACAGTCCATTTTAAATGAGCCTTGGCCCACAGAACACAGTGGCGCTTCTGGATCGTGCTCAACAATGGCTTCCTTTTTGCATGATAGAGTTTTAGGTGGCATCTGTGGATGGCACGGCGGACTGTGTTTACAGACAGTGGTTTCTTGAAGTATTCCTGGGCCCATTTATTATTGTCAATAACAGAATCATGCCGGTGAGTGATGCAGTGGCGTCTGAGGGCCCGAAGATCACGGGCATCCAGTAAAGGTCTTCAGCCTTGTCCCTTACGCACAGAGATTCTTCCAGTTTCTCTGAATCGTTTGACGATGTTATGCACTGTCGATGATGACACCTTCAATGCCTTTGCAATTTGACGTTGAGGAACATTGTTTTTAAAGTATCCCATAATTTTTTTACGCAAGCCTTCACAGGTTGGAGAGCCTCTGGCCATCTTTACTTCTGAGAGACTCAGCCTCTCTAAGACATCCCTTTTATAGCCAATCATGTTACACACCTGATGCCAGTGAACTTAATTACTTGCTAAATGTTCTTTCAGCTGATTCTCTTATATATCAATTGCTTTTTCAGCCCTTTTTTGCCTGTGTCTCAACTTTTTTGAGACCTGTTGCAGCCAGAAAATTTGAAATAAGCTCATTTTGTGGATAAAAATGTAAAATGTCTCAGTTTCAACAATGGAAATGTTCTCTATGTTCTATTGTAAATAACATATTGGCTTGTGATCTGAAAGTCATTGCATTTTGATTTTATTCACAATTTACACTTCGTTCCAACTATTTCGGAATTGGGGTTGTACCATTACAGAAACTCCGATAACGCTCAACATTATCAGGTGTGGCCAGTTTTCATTTATAACGCATACCTGTCAACTCTCATGCATTCGGTGAGAGTTTGAGTGGCATATTTACATTCCTCATGCTGTAGTCAGCAATTATTCAATCAACGCGTATGTAAGAGATTCTCGCACGGAATTGAAGTCCTTGTGCATGGAGGGGTTGGAAGCAATAGAATTGCATTAAGATCTTTCAAATGATCTTATTTCATTTAAACGATGAAACACATGCATTGCTTCCAACCCAAGTAAAGAAAAGCGTGAGAAGCCCGGAGTCGTGATCGGTATGCGTTATAAATGAAAACTGGCCACACCTGATAATGTTGAGAGTTTTCGGAGTTTCTGTAATGGTAATTTAAATTAATGATTGAAAACAGGTCGTGACCAATCATTAATTTTAAGGGATTGTTTGAGCCTCCCCTGTTGCCAGTTCACGAGCCGCCACTGTTAGCGACCCCTTTGTATTTCCAACGTTATGTGTCCATAGTTTTGTGTTTTTTCTCTGTTCGTCGGCCTATCTAGAACATTTTTACTTCCTGCCATGTTTCTGCCATAGCCATGCTCATAATTCTAGCCATGTGTCCTTGTTTATTCATGTCTTTCTATTTTCTAGCTCCCGTCCGGTCTGCCAGTTTGGATCCACCCCTCCAGTCCGCGCTCCATGCCATGTTTTGTTCCTGCGTGCTGCGCCTTTCATTGCTTTGGTTTGGCTGGTGGTGTTTCCACTTCCTTCACAGCTGTTCTGAATCCGGGGCTGTTCTAAACTTGATTGCCTCTTCATTGTTTTTACTCATTACTTACATTTACTAACTCACACGGGAGGTGTTTCTTTAGACAGGCACACACTAATCCTTACTAATTTAGATAGGGTTTTGATTGGCATAATTTCCCACATTTACTATTTTCTAGATCTTGTTTGCTTTTCTGTAAATGGTCTCACCCTTCCTTCTCTGCTGCATCTTACATTGGTACTTAAGCTGAGCACGCCCATTCTCTTAATGGGCTAATTCAGTCTTACTGCTTGCATCATGTCTCATGCATCTGTGCCTTGCCCCTCTCATTTTGCCCAGGTGTTCCTTGTTTCCCTGATCCCGCCTCGAGCCCATATATTCTGAGGTGGAGCTCCAATCTGGCAGAGGATCCTTGTTTCGCCCATGTGTTGTTCAGTGCTTATCAAGTTCTCGTTCTTTGCCATAGTCTCTGTGTCTAGTCCTCGCCATTTTATTATTAGCTTTGTTATTCCCTCCATTTTAATCAGCTCTTTGAGTGTAGTTTTTCGTTGACCTTTGTGCCCCTTTATGTTCCCCAATTTAGTAATTTCTGTTCAAATTTTCAGCTCCTTGAGTGAAGCTTTTTGTTGGCCCTCCTGCCGTGTTTTATTTGTGTGTTATTTAATAAAACCCCTTTATTTTGGATTTACGTCTCGCGTCTGGTGTTTCCCATTGCCGCGCCTAACACACAGATTGTAAACCTTCCCTCAAAACATTAAATCTTGCCAGTAGCCCCGGTGGAAGCACAGCCTATCCCAGGTATCTTTCTGTTTTTAATCAAAACAGTGAAAGCTTGGAGGTTCTCCCTAAGGCGCCATGTTATTATCCACTCACCCCTACTGCCTGACCTGTGATCCCAATGTGCCCCTCCTGGTCACCCACAGATTTCTTCAGTGCATCAATAACTTAAACTCTGGTGCCAGCACGGCCTTGAAATCACATCATGGTGTGAAATCGAAGCTTCAGATCCCACGCAGGCAGTGCCACCAATTCCGGACTGCACTGCTATAAACTGGCACCTTTTTTGCCAGTTCTTTGCACTGATTTTTTACAATAAGTTTACTACAGAGCTCCGTGTATGTTAAGTGTAAATCACAGTTAAATGCACGCAGGACTCTACTTACAGTTTAAATAACCAGGAAACAATGCATTAATTTAACTGTTCAATTCAATCACTTTATTGCAGTGTGACACCGAGGAGTGCCCTCGCTCCCATATCAATCATGAACTCTATGATGTGTCCGGTCCAAGTGTACCATTCCACTGGCTGAAGCTTCATGCTATCTCCATATTATGTCTGCACTTTTTGCCCACAGGTTCTAATAAGCCCCAACTTTGAATTTTAGCAGAGTGAATATTCAGCTTTCGCAAATGGTAGGGTGACACAAAGTCATGAAATTTCATGCTGAAAAGTGAAATGTTCTGGGTTTCTTTTTTACTGCTGACTTACCCAGAAATAGTTGCTTTTGAACCTGAAGACAGCTGCGGGGCTCTTTCGGAGAGAACATCAATTTCACTTCCAAATAGCGCTCTGAGCGAAACTCTTCTTTCCTTCAATTGAGCACTTACTGAGCGACCTCAAGGTTCTGCATAAGTGTATCACACACACACACACACACACACACACTTGTATGTAAGCCATAAAAATTTTCTGACAGCTGAATTTCTACAGGGTCACAGGATACATTTGACAGAGTCGGTTAGCACTGTCCTTGTGCAAACATGAAAACATTCCGAAAGCCACAAATAAACGGGACTAAAACTTTTCAATGCCAGGGTTAGACCACAAGTGAAAACACAGTCGTCCTTCGGGCCCCACATCACCATTGTCAGGTGATTCACCTTTTTTCTTCAATGCATCCCTTCCAGGATTCTCACCCTGAAAATGTGATAAAACACAAATTCTGCACCATATCTATGAGGCACATTCTGTGTCTTCGCACATATTTTTGAAATACATGCCTCATCGCCCGTATTCGTCATTGTAAACTCTGTTTGGGATGTTTTAGGGTGTGGTGTTTTAATTTTTGTTTCGGGGGGGTGTTGCTATAGTTCCAGGAGTGGTGAGACAAGGTAATGAAAGAAGGGAAGAGCAAAGCAAAACTAATGGTTTATTGACTGGGCTCCTTCTATAACAGAGTCAACAAGTTATCAAAATACTGAAATACTGAAACATAAAGATTTGAGCAGGGGCTAAAGATATCCAATCATAAAAAGGGAAGCACAACAGCGCTGAAAATTCAGCACAGAATACCTTTGTCAAGTTTATTGACACTGAAAATCTTTCCGCTCTATTAAAATGTTTGGTCATACTTTAGATGAAAAGTTGCTCATAAAGGCTTTATACAGCATGCATAATGCCTTCATAAATGAGACATAATATCTTCATAAATCATACATCAGCAAATGTCATGCTTTGTAAAGGGTGAAATAACACATCCTCATTAGGCATGTGATGGCAGATGTTATATAACTGACAATATCACTTAGCTAGTGGCTAAATGCTATAAAGGGCGACATTGTCAGCTAAGTGACATTGTCGTTGTCACATCTGGCATCACATGCTGAATAAGGATGTGTTATTTCACCCTTTGCAAAGAATGACATTTGCTTATGTATGATTTATGATGACATTATGTCTCATTTATGAAGGCATTATACATGCTCTATAAAGCCTTTATGTGCAACACTTCATCTAAAGTGTGACCAAATGTTTGCTTGATTTTTCTGTTTGCTTGGTAAGTCCAATTTCCTTGTGGTATCAGCAGGTCTTAAATGAGTCAAACCTCCTTCACTCAATAGGGAGCATATTTTTCAAATAACAAATATTTTATCTGAATTCCTTAAAAATCAACAAATACCATCACAACATCCCACAGCAAACTGTTTATACACAGTATCTGGTGACACAATACCATTAAACATTAATAAACTTGTAATGGCGTGGAAGCCTCTGAAAATAATGCAGTTGTATTGTGGCAACAATGATAAATATTTTACCTTTTCTGTGCTCGGCTCAAGATGAAAAGAAGGACTAGAAGCCTGTGAGCTGGCAAGTTCCACGAGTTCAAGCTCAAGAAACAGCGGGAGCCTTTGGGAGATTCCAAGAAAACTAAAGATACCTGACAGCTCGCAATGACGCTCGCAGAGCAATGGGTACGCGCATTCGCACGTCACTTCGGCTTGAAGATGCGACGGCAAAATTGACTGTGGTGAAAACACATCGAGGACGCTTGTTTGAATCAATGAAGAGTTTGTAATTACCTGCTGAAATAATCAATCACAGCGCATCTTACAAAAGTTTAGGATTTTAAAATTGGCCATTACCTACAGAAGCATGACAATGAACAAACAAGTAATATATTAAAACGATCCATTTATTTAATCTGTAATTGCACACTCACATTATTTTTAAGCCTTCAAAATGCAGCCGTTTGTTGAGCAAATTTCCTCTCGAAATAAAATGCTTACTGTTCTTCAATCACTTTGACTACTGGCATAATCATGGTCTAGTTTGAAAGCCAATTCTCTGACCAGCGCCAGCTGTAGCTCGTCATCTCTGCTGCCAGCTTAGTTTCCCGCCACTCTAACCAATTATTCAATCAATAGTTCAGTCTTTCCATTGGCTTAGATTTCACTCACTCCACTATTTAGTTCCTGCTTTGTCATTCAGACCACTCATTTCCCTACCTCGAAGCTGGTTCGGTTCGCTCCCTCTCGGGAGACTAAATTCTCGCTATTTCGAGAGCTTGCGTTTTCTCGCTACTAAATTGCCCTTCTAAATTTAATTCTTATTCAGAGCTCGCGTATCAGCGAGTTTTACTTCCTATTTGGGCTTTTCTAATTTCTCCCAGAGTTTTGCATGCCTGTTTTCTCTTTTGTATTTTTGCCTTTCCATTGCCATTGTTTAACATAACATAACATAACATAACATGAATGGCGAGAACAGGCCATTCAGCCCAACTAGGCTTGCCAGTTTCTTTATACTATTGTGAATATATCACTTCAGATACTCAGTGACTCAATGGTATCTAGCTTTAAGTCAAGCCTGCTCTTGAAAACTCCCAAGGTCTCTGCCTCAACAATATGGTCAGGCAAGCTATTCCACATTGAAGTTACTCTTTGGGTGAAGAAATATTTCCGAATATCAGTGCTAAATTTACCTTTGGTCAACTTCCATTTGTGACCCCGAGTTCTACTAACAACACTTGGTTGAAGGAATCCTACATAATTCACTTTGTTAATCCCTTTAACATATTTAAAGACCTCAATCAGATTACCCCTAAGTCTCCTTTTCCTAAGACTAAAGAGATTAAGGATCTTCAGCCTCTTCTCATAGCTTTCATCTTTTATACCCGGAATTAGCTTAGTGGCTCTTCTCTGAACTTTTTCTTGAGCCTCTATATCTTTCTTAAAGTATGGTCCCCAGAACTGTACACAATACTCCAGATGTGGTCTGACGAATGTGTTGTACAAAAGAAGCATCACCTCCTTGGATTTCTACTCAATATTTTTGGCAATGTATCCCAGCATCCGATTGGCTTTTTTAACTGCTACGGCACAATGGCTAGAGCATGTGAGGGTTTGGTCAACAATCACTCCCAGATCTTTTTCGTGCGGAGCACATTCCAGTTTTAAACCTCCCATGAAGTAATCCTGTCTAATGTTTTTATTACCTACATGTACAACTTCACATTTCGCTACATTAAATTTCATTTGCCACATTTCTACCCAATTCTGGATGCTATCCAAATCATCCTGAATCACTTTAGTGGACTCTAAACTATTTGCCAAACCTCCCAATTTAGTATCATCTGCAAATTTAACTAATTTGCTCTCAATATTCCTATCAAGGTCATTAATGTAGATGAGGAACAGCAGGGGTCCCAACACCGATCCCTGGGGGACGCCACTCCCCACCATACCTAGCTCAGATGAGACACCACTGACCACCACTCTTTGTGTTCTGTCCTGTAACCAGTTTTGAATCCACTTCAGAATACCTCCTGTAATTCCAATGGAGCTCATTTTAAAAATTAGTCTCTTATGCGGTACTGTATCAAATGCTTTCTGAAAATCCAAGTATATGATGTCATAAGCCCAGCTCTGGTCATAAGTCTTGGTGGCCTCCTCAAAAAATTCCAGAGGGTTTGTCAGGCATGACTTTCCCTTATGGAAACCATGTTGGCTATCCCTCAAGATGTTATTACGTTCAAGAAATAAGTCCAGCTCATCTTTTATGATAGATTCCAGTATTTTGCAAGCAATGCAAGTTAAACTGACTGGCCTGTAATTTCCTGGCTCAGTACGGTCCTCTTTCTCATATATTGGTATTATATTGCCCTGTTTCCAATCATTTGGTATTTCTCCAGTTTCTAAAGACCGTCTGAAGATGGCGGATAGCGGCATAAAGATGGTCTCACTAACTTCCCTGAGCACTCTAGGATATAAGCCATCAGGACCTGCCGCCTTCTCTGCCTTTAGTTTATGCCAGTGGTTCTCAACGTCAGTCCTGGGGACCCCATGTGTGTGCTGGCTTTTGTTCCAACCACAGTTGCAATCGAAGGATTTTAACAAGCTGCTAATTTGTCTTAATTATGTGCATTTAATGTTTAGAGCAGTTATTTGCCCTCTTAACCCACAACTTAACAGAAATATTTATTTGCCATCAAGAATTTCAAAAATACCATTCGCACATTGCAGTATATTGGAAATAACAGCATAAAATGAGAGAAAACACTGTAACCAATCAAATTAATAATGTAGTTGGCTCCTAATTAGTGAAAACTACTTGGCTCATCACGACAAATGTAGTCCACAAACAAACCAGTATTGTGTTATGTTGATCTGATTAAGTTCACCTGAAGCTTTTTGAAAGAACTTGAAACAGTTGTGTCCAGCAGCCTAATCTGGGGTTTATTGATTTCCTCAGTGTATAATTTGATCTGTTTGACATGTTTTGTTACTTGACATTACTTGCAGTATTGCAATAAACACACTATCTTCAAGGGTGTTTTATTCTTCATTGCATGTATGGATGTTCCTATGTAACATTTGACTAAAGAGATATATGAACAACTCCGAACATGAAAAGCACCTAATTAAGACAGTCACAGCTTGTTAAAGTTCTACAATTGCAACTGTGGTAGGAACAAAAGCCAGCACACACATGGGGTCCCCAGGACCGACGTTGAGAACCACTGGTTTATGCAACTTGTCTCATACTTTGTTATCCCTTACCTCAATTTCCATCTTATAAAGATTCCTCTTTTCCCTCAAACTCCTATGAATAGCTGTGGTCATCCACTGAGGATTCTGCCTTTTCTGCTTACTTTAGGACACCTTTATATTGAATTTGCATTGTGAATCAAGTAAAACCCCCTTAAATCTTTCCCACATCTCATTTACAGACTCACATTCCAGGAGTGTCCCCCATTTTATTTCACTTAGATATGAGCGCATCCTGTCAAAGTTTGCTCGCCTAAAATTGAAAATTTTTGTTTTTGAAGACATCTTTTTAACTTCCCGTGAAACATCAAAATTAACAGTAGAGTGATCACTTGTCCCAAGTGGCTCCAGTACCTCAACATTGCTAATTCTATCTGGGTCATTACAGAGCACTAAGTCTAAAATTGTCTTCTCTCTTGTAGGTTTATTAACATACTGCACCAAAAAATTGTCATTTATAACATCTAGAAATTCTTCCTCCCCCCTACCCTGTCCTTTCACCATTTCCCAATCGATACCAGGATAATTTAAGTCTCCCATAATAATAGTCCCTCCTCCTCTACAAGCTTGTATAATCCTCTTAAAGAGCATTTCATTGACAATACTGTCCAAAGCTGGCGGTCGATAGCATACTCCTATGTTTAAACCAGTCTCTTGTTTGCCAATGAGCCTGACCCAGATATCTTCACAGGGCAAGGAATGTTCAATTTCAGAATTTCCTGCACATTTATGTTTTCGTTCACATAGAGTGCTACACCCCCTCCTCGCCTATTGCATCTATCCTTCCTAAAGAGCTTATAACCTTCTATATAATATTCATCTCCATCCTCTTCTCTAAGCCATGTCTCTGTAATCCCAACTATGTCATAGCCCTCACTAATCATAACGGCCTCAAGTTCTGGAAATTTATTTTTTACGCTTCTTGCATTTCGATAAAAACATTTCAGGTTATCTGGAACGCTCTTCCCCTTCGATTTCCCATGTGCCCGCTGCTCCAAGCCCCTCACTACGCTTTGTTGCTTTAAAAATATATCATCAGTAGTGCATGTAACGCTGTCAGCTTCCATCAGGGCAATCTGCATTTCCCTCTGAGTAACACTCTCTAACCTCCCTGTCCCCCAAGTCCCTAGTTTAAGTAACTCTATGCTACCCTCAACATACGCTGACCCAGTGCAAAGGTACCCCTCCGGTTCAGGTGTAGTCCATCCGGCTTGAACAGGTCACCCCTGTCCCAGAAGTAGTTCCAGTGCCCCATAAACCTATACCCCTCTTTCCTACACCAGGTTCGTCGCCATGTGTTAAACTTCCAGATAAAATTCTGCTTCCCTCTGCTTGCACGTGGTACCGGTAGAATCCCGGAGAAAACTACCATGGAGGATCTGCTCCTAAGCTTTTCAGCTAATTCCACAAATTTGCCATGCAGAACCTCAAACCTACCCTTACCTATGTCATTTGTCCCAACATGGACCATGAAAACTGGATCCCTCCCTGCTCTGGCCAGGAGCTTGTCCGCACGCTCCAGGAGGTCTCCTACCTGGGCACCAGGCAGGCAACACACCGCACAAGACTCCTTGTCACGCGAACAGACTAAACTGTCTATTCCTCCAAGTACTGAGTCACCCACTATCACTAACTCTCTTTTCTGAGGCAAACAGGGTGCCCTGATGCTCATGAGTCCCCCCACTCTCAGGGTCAGGGGCCAATTCTAGTTCCTGCAAGGGCTGGAATCGGTTGGACACCTCAACCACTGGAGGAGCTGTCGCTGTATGGCGTGCGCGCCCTTTCCTGCGCTGACGTCCTACAGTCACCCAACTTTCTCTCCCTGCCTGCTCTGAGGTCCCCACACCACCCTGCTTTGGGGTACACACCATTTCTCTAAACGACACACTACTTAGTTCCTCTAGGAACTCTACTGATTGCGAACTATGTTGCGCCGCCAACTGGCCCTGAAGATCAAGGATCTTGCTCTCCAGATGCTCAATTAGCTGGCACCGGTGGCAGACAAACCCACCCTGGAAATCTCTTTCCAAAAGTGCGATCATCCTGCAACCGTCACATAGTTTTGGCCACATTTTGAACCCCCTACCTAATAACCTCGCTCACCCTAGATAAAAGAAAATGACTAATGCCGAAACAGAAGCTCAGGAACCACAATTAATTAATTTATTAACCTGAGAAGCCCTACGCAGCAGTCACAATAGAAACCGTGGGGAAACTATGTAAATGGATAATAAGCCTCTTTTAACAGGGGCTTAGTTTCAGTTAACAGAAATGAAATACCAAATTAAGGCAAACTCTATATGTAATAAGCACTCCTAATAAGCCGACTTGTTTTTATCTAATCCCGGTACTATTAATACACTAACCTAAAAATATCACAGGGCTTAGTGGAGAACCCAGATAAAACAGACTGGCTACAACGCCTAGGAGAAACTGGAGGAGGGAGGAGGCGGAGCACTCCGGTAAACCTTACCGTTTAAATTCCAACCTAACCGAATGGACGACTCAAGTGACTGCTACCCTACTAACTAAATACTAAATCTCAGATCCCCAGCCAAAAATGCAAACAGTAACTATCTAGCTAGCTAGCCACAAATACAACCGAGGGTAACCGAGAAAAGAGTAAAGCCCTAGTTCCCTTTAATTAAAATGGACCGAATAAACAAGTCGTTTACTATGTGAGCGAAATAAACACGGTATCTCCTCCAACAAGGACAAGGACATCTCCTTGTCACTAAGCACTCAAACAAGCAGTAATAATAAAATGCAAAAAAGATAAAACCCCCGGTTCGCGTTAATATTCAAGCTTGGCAATGCGTTTATGCGGTAATGCGGTCAGGATAAAGAACGAAGGGGACTAAAAAACCCCGGTGAAGGTCAATATTTATTGGCAAGAAGACTGTATGAAAGGCAAGCCACCAAGTATGAAACCAAGCCGGGTTATAGTTAGATATCCAGGTAATTCGATAATATTCTTGGCGTTGAGAGCCTGCTGAAGTTTGTTAGCTAAATCAGCCACAGAAGAACCAGGCGACAGTAGCTCAGTCCTTGAAAACAACTCTGTTTTACTTTGTATATCATACAATTCACTTAGTTAGACAATTATTTAGCATTTAAATGTATTGTTTAAATTTAGTATTTAAATTTATTTTACTTTACCTTACTTTGCTCCCGGGAGACTGAAACCCCCCCCAAAAAACCACCGTCGCCTTCGTTTGACCAGATTAGCAACTTAATTTGGCTGTTTGCTCACCGAGTTGTTACAAGGGGGAAAAAGGGGGAAAGAAAGGGGGAAGATTCTCCCTGCCCCTAATGCGACAAAGGTTATACCTCGGGAGCAAATCGTCTAACCTCTATCAATGTTTGAGCTTTAACACACAAATTATTTTCAGAAAACCCCGTTCGCACAAGAGTAAATCTTCAGGTTCAATCCCTCCACACGTCTTTCTCTGTCTCAACCCAAGCAGAATGATCACCAACGAACAGCGCTACAGCTCAGCCAAGAGGTCAGCAACAGCAACAGCTTGTGTGCCTGTTCTTTGTGCAATGTCTCATAATAAACCAGTCGTTTTGCCTGCCACTCTGCGCTTGGGGTCTCCCACTCTTTCAACATGTAACAGATAGGCTACTCAGTAGAATGCTCTCAAATAATCAGAGTTCCTGAGAATATTACCCAAATTATAACAGGTTGTAAGATTTGGACCACTATCAAGGTAAAAACATCAATTTCAACATGTTATGAGTCAAATCTAAACAGTGTTATACAATTGAACCTATGGGACTGCAGTCAGGCTGAGAGTTATGACACAAGAATAAAGCCTATTATTGCTACACTAGTTGTATAGACCAGGGCTATTCAACCTCATCCAGAAAGGGCTGGTGTGGGTGCAGGCTTTCATTCCAACCAAGCAATTACACACTTGGTACTACTAATCAACCCCAAGAGTCTTTGCTAAAGAGCTTGATTAGTAGTATCAGGTGTGTCAGTGCTTGGTTGGAATGAAAGCCAGAACCCACACCGGCCCTTTCTGGATAATGTTGAATAGCCCTGCTATATGTTCCTACTATCGTATCCCTGTCGTATTTGCCTCATAAATTGGCTTACGCAGTTGGAGTGGCGAGTCCTTAAACTTTCGAACGATGTAGTTCCACAACGCAGTATTACTGTATAAAGACAGAATTATACTTAGCGGCCCGTCCTCGTGCCGACGTTTGCACGAGGGTCTAATCATGTTTCTGACTTCAAACACTGTTCTTATCAATGCTGGACACAGTAAGTATAAAACGATATTTATTGTTTCCAAAGTGGTCAGAACATATAGTCCCCAGTGTGAACCATCCTCTTTCATTCTGTCGATGGCTGACAGCCACTTATCTGGCCTGTCAGGGCTCTTATAATGTCTTACAGGCAGTTCAAAAAAGTAAAGTTTTTTTGTCTGTCATCCTGTTAGGCTAAGCTATTGCAGCCAACCACCACTCAACTTTTAGGCATGGTCAGAGGTCTAGTTTATTTGATATCTTAGAGATTTACTGTGATATGCACAGCATTCAATGGCTTTAGCTGATTTGTTTTCACCGCCACACTTGTTTGCTAGGGTGACAAAGCCCAGATGCCCGGGTGTTCGCGCCCGCCCGTCAGGTTAACAAGCACGCAAACCCTTCCTATCGAGAAAATCACATTTATTATTATTATATGGACAAATGTTTCCATCATAAATATAATGCATGCACTAATACATAAAAATAGACTCAACATATGAAGGACACGGTCGCTCATAAGTGAAGAGGGTAATTGAGTTTTTGAGTGACGCTGTGTTCGCACTGACTTACAACCCGAGGCCAAGAGAAATGGCATTGATTTAACACGGCACTTTAAATTAGTATTCGCCGGTCCCAGGCACTGTATGCACCGAGGTAACCGTTGAACCATTGGACGAGAGCCCCTCTGGACGTTGTGAAGCATCCAATTTTCCTCCAGTTACCGAACGTCAGCTTGAAATCCCTCGCCCGCGGAGTCTGAGAGTGAAGTAATAATATTCGACTCATTGTCTGTCGTCTTCGCCGGTAAACATTCCCCCTCAATTTCCGACTATTGCTTGCCCTGCCGCCGTCAGAGAGCTGAACTGATGTCGCACTCGCACTGATATTTATGAGATGGTACTGCTTGACATTTTTTAAAAATCAAAACTGCTTTGTACCCCACTTGGATTTCCGTCTCCTGAATATACCTGCGATGGAGATTATTCAAAGTTGTCCATCAGTCCGCCCGCACTTCTGTTTGATCATCTGTGACAATTGTCTGGAAAAGTAAAAACATTTTTTTTTTCACGCAAAAAAAATTTGTGCAGACAGCCAGAATGTGCTGTGGTGCCGTGCACATTCATGTTCCCTAGAAGAGACGTATTTTGGACATTTTGCGGCCTCTTGACATTTCCTGTAGTGCCACCATGAGGCCAAACATATCCCAGACATCCGTAGTTCATATTCATGCCAAGGGAGGATACTGTGTCCCGGAGCTCTACGCACAGAGAATTCACTTCACTTCTCTCGGTTTTCCATCATCGGTTGCAGCCTGTCAGATTTTCCCCTGGTGTTTCTGACGTTGTTCAGCTGGAGTAAGTGCGCTAATACTGCCCCAATCCTTATCTCGCGCAGCCAACACCGTCTGCAGTGTGCAGTTAATTACTGCAGCCCGGGGCCATGCCAGCGAGCCTTTTTCTGCTGTTCCATCCCTCCAACTCTTCAGTGAGCGCAGGGCTCCCTCGCCCTTTGGAGCCAGGCGGCGTACGCGCAGCCGAGTGTGATTAATTCCTGATTAGAGGTGGTGGCATCAGGGATTTTGGAGGGGAGCTGGTTCAATACATGGAGGTGCTGATATATTTTTTTCCCATTAAAACGTAAAATTGGAAGAAACTTCTTGCTGGGTGGGTGGGGGGATTATGGGGGGGTTGGTGGAATTGGGGAGCACCATGAAGTTTTGTGGTTAAGCTGTTGTCCTGGTTTGACCTCCCCCCTCAGCAGCGAATACTTGACGAGTTTAAATAGCCACCAAGAAGGAATAGTGAGCTAGTACTGATTTCTGTCAAAAAGTTTTCTCTGTTTTGATCTTTTCACCATATAGACAGCTCAGATTTTCTACTTAAGTCCTACAGGGATGTCAGAAAGCAAAACATGGACAGGATATGCCCCCAAACTGTGGGAGGTCTTGTCAGAGGCCGGATATGCCGATACTTCACTAACTTACTCCTGATTTTCTTCACTTTCAAAGATGTTTTTAATGAGTTCAGGACTACCATGGCTTCTTGCTAAGTTTTTGAACTCTGAGTCAGCTTTCAAGAAATCCAGTGCTTTCAGTTACCAGCAAACCATCGATTGATCAGTTGTGAACATCTTTACAGACTTTTCATTTCACTTATAATTGCAGCAAATATTTTCACCACATGCATACGATATACTTAATATCTGGTGATAAAATTTACAGCATATATTGACCCATTATTTCCTACATTTTCTACCAAGTTTCCCTATATATATATAACCTCAAATGAGAAAGTTTGGTTGGTATAGCAAATTGAAATTAAAACTGAAAGCAGTGATATGATAATGATCTTTTTCCTGTATTTGTCACAAACCTCATGTGAATACCTTCTGTGTCTCCTCCCATTCAGCAACTTGTGTGTCCATTAAATGTCTCCTTTGATTGGTTTGCATCTTGCGTTCTCCCTTAATTCCCAACTGTGTATTGTTTCAGACTGTAGTTACCCCACCCCTTGTATCAGTGACATATTTATACCCCATCTTTTGAGTTGTAAATTGCTGGATTGTAATTTGCTATCAGTGCTTAGAAACAGTCAGTGTTTGTGGAAAAACTTTTTTGAAAGTGAAACATAATCTTTAATGGAATTTTCCTTCAGAGTTTAGTTAATAGGAACACGTTCCCAAGCCTTTCACACAGTCTCCAGGGTTGGAATCGTGCTTCTGTTAATCCTTTTTCAGTCTATTCCTTTGTCCAGTTTATTAGGAACAAGCTCCCAATCCTTCTACGGTCATCAGGATTGGAACTACGTTGCTCCTAAGCTACTTCATTCAGCCTTTGGACAGTTTTGCTCCAGCAAAATGTGCACTCCACTTGGCAGTCATCCCGTAAAGCCACTGGCCAGAGATTGCCAATGCCTACTCTGCTTAGCCCATAACATCTGAACTTAACTGTGTTATTCTCCTCTGGGCCCCATCCCACTGTAGCTATATTAGACCCTACCATTGGATTGTACTCTGCCTCTGCACTTGATTCCTGGTCTGGATCATAACAGTAAGAAGTTGAAAATGATACTACAACACATTATTTGATGTTTTGCCCCATTAATTTTCTTGAATAACATTTTGATTTTGACTCTTGCAACATATTTCAAGACAAGTTGGGATAGAAGAATATTTACCACTTAGTAATGTTATCATCCCTTTTCACAACACTTAATAATTGTTTGGGGACTGAAAACACCAAATGATAAAGTGCCTCAAGTGTAATTTTGTCCCATTATTCCCGCTAAGAAGTTGAAGCAACAGTGTGGGGTCTTCATTGTTGGATTTCGTATTTAAAATCGCACCACTAGTTCTCCATTGGGGACAAGTCGGAACTGCAGCCAGGCTAGTCCAACACTCTGACTCCCTTCCCATGCAGCAATGCCATTGTAATGCATGCAGAACGCGGTTTTCCATTGTCTTGTTAAAATATGTATGGGCGTCCCAGCAAAATTATGTTGCCTAGAAGGCAGCATATGATGCTTCAAAATCTCAATGTACTTTTCAGCATTAATGGTGCCTTCACAGAAGTGCAAGTTATCCTTGCTTAGGGCACTGACATGACCCCATACCATGACAAAGCAATGTTTTTGGACTTGATACTAGTAACAGTCTGGATGGACCTTTCACTCTTGGGTTCAGAGCATATGGTGTCTATTTCTTCCAAAAAAGAGATGAAATATTGATTTTTCTGACCATGATACATATTTTTCTTTGTGATGGTCCATCACAGATGTCTCCAAAGACACTTCTGGACACAGGGAAACATAATGCTTTCTTCTTTTGCCGTAAAGATTGAACTGGCATCTGTAGATGTATGCATTATAGTGCTTGAAAAAGGTTTGCTAAAGTAATCCTGAGCCCATGTAGTTATGTCAGTCATAGATAAATTACAGTTCTTGATGCAGTGGCATGGCTCAGAAGGTTGAGTGGGAGGTCTAAAAATTGGATGGTTCCTGTTTCAGTCCCTTGTTCCTCCACAGAATGTGTCAGTGTCCTTGAGCAAGACACTGAACCCCGCACTGCACCTGATGTGCACGTTGGTGCCTTACATGGCAGCCTCTGCCATCAGGGTGAATGTGAGTCATACTTGTAAAGTGGTTTGTGTCAGATGAGTAGAAAAGCACTATATAAATGCAGTCCATATACTATCTGAGTCAGGGATACTCACTCTTTTCCAGAATGAGCCGATGTGAGTGCAGGTTTTCACTGTAACAATGCAGCTTCACACCTGATTCTACTAATCAAGGGTCTATGGGCTCTATCTTTCACACTGCCCTACCCGTTGCCACTACCCGCTACCCATGAATTACGCATTTAGCAGCTTCCACTATCCCTAAACGGAATCTTGCGGCCACATTACCCGCTATACATTATGCCGACTCCCTTATTTGCGCCTGGAGTTGTGCCCGTGGGCGTGTTTATACGCTTTCCCTACAATTGCTATCTTGACCACACACGTTAGGGAAAGCGTATAGCGGGTCCTCAAACCACCCGCTACCCATTTGGGCTTTTACAAGAGCGCGCCCAGGCGGCTTCAATGCGCGTCCACTTGGACACATGTGGACGTGCACATGCGACTCCACCTCCCGAATTAACTCGCCTATTAAAAGCCACCTTGCTTTAGCCTCAGTTGAACCCCTGAGAAAATGGCAGAGATAGTACTAAATCGCCTTGATCACCAGTTAAATAATAGAAGAGGCCCAGAACGCGTGTACCGCCAGCGCACCAGCTACCTGGGCCTTTCAGGTAAGTCTATGTTGTTTGTATTTTGTATCAATCATTTTCTCCGCTTTTATAATAATATATAATTATTATATATAATATATATTAATAATATAAATTATATATAATATTCTAAAATTATAATGATACAATACAAGTATTATTTCCCACAGAACGAGAATGCGTGACAAAACTGCGCCTCTACCGTCAGGCAGTGACGGAATGATGTCACCTGGTTGCAGATGATGTAGACGCCGCTGCCAGCTGTCCGTATGCCTTGCCCGTTGCTGTTAGGGTTACTGTGGCACTATTTTTCTATGCTAGTGGGTCATTCCAACACCCACTCAGCTCAATTGGAGGCATGACCCAATCTGCCGTAAGCTCGGCTATAACTGCAGTCACTGCCAGCATAGTCTGACATGCCAGTAGGTACATCACTGGCATCCCTGTGACACCCGAGAGACAACGCAGGGTAAAGCGGGATTTTTTGGCAAGATATGGGTTCCCTAGGGTTCTGTGTGCCGTCGACTGCACACACGTTCTGATTCGGACTCCGGCTCTGAACAGTGGCGCCTATGTGAATCGTAAGGGAACCCATTCCATCAACGTCCAGGTGATTTACAATGCATGGGGTTACATCTTGAATGTATCGCCGTCATCCTGGAGGTAGCCACGACGCTTTTATAATTCCTGCAGTCTTCCAGAGGGACCCCCTCTGGATGGGTGGCTGTTGGGTGACAATGGCTATCTATTAAAGACGTGGTTCATGGTGCCATACCTTACGCCAACAAGTGTGCGTGAGTTCGCTTTCAATAGAAAACACTCACGCGCACAAGTTGTGACTGAGCGAACACTTGGCATGCTAAAAATGCGGTTCCGCTGCTTGGACAGGTCAGGTGAAGTCTTACAGCATGGTCCTCAGAAAGTAGCATCTTTCTTTGTGGCATGTTGTGTGCTGCACAACATTGCCCTACGCCACGGAATGATGCTGGAGTTTGAGGATGGATTATTACCGGACTATAGAAGGCGGCAAGCTGAAGTGTAGGTGCCGACTCCAAATGCTGATATAGTGCCAGCAGTAGCAGGGGCAATGAGGGACCAGCTGATAATGTAATAATACATATAATTCATAGAGCGTTTTATTAAATACTCAAAGTCGCTTTATTAAGAAAAAAGTGTAAATGGTTGCAGTCAATGTAGGCATTTATTTGGCTGTGGGTATTTTCTAAAATGGGATTTTGTTCTATGCTTCATTTCAGACGGGAGAGGGAGTTGGAAGTGCATGGCGAAACACATTTTTTTCTTTTTCTTTTTTTTTTGAAGTTTCCATCACAAAAGGGGTAGGCTTGATGTTTTTCTTTATTACATACCAAACATTAAACAATATGTCAATGTCAAATAATAATAATAATAATAATAATAATAATACGATTCATGATTAACTTAACAAAAACAGATCCTCCCCTGTCTGGATTTGACCTCATGCACGAGCAATTTAACTTCGTCTTCGGAGAAACGTGGCAACCTTCCTCTCTCCATCACAGGTTTCGGTTTGAGGATTTGGGATAGCGCAGCCTGCTCTTAAAGGCAATGGCACCTAGCACACTGATTGGTTTAACTGGCGTAACAGCCAAACCACACCTATGCAAAATATAACGGGTAGCGCAGGTGCTTTAGGGATAAAGGAAGGTGTGCAAGATTGCAACTTTTGCGGGGGTACGCCTCTTACGCAGTGCTAAATCCCCAAATAACGGGTTTAGGGACTCTGACGTAAGATAGGACCCTATGGCAAAAGCTTTAAGGGTTGATTAGTAGAAGCAGGTGTGTGACTGGTTGGTTAGAATGACAGCCTGCACTCACACCGGCTCATGCTGGAAAAGGGTGAGTATCCCTGATCTGAGGCGCGTTTCCCAAACGTGTAGTTGCTAACCAACATAGCAACTTACATAGTTCATCCATTCACAATCAATGGTTCCAGCTATGTAAGTTAGCATCTGTGATTTTGGGAAACACACCCCTCTGTGATAGCAGATCACACATATTTGGCTTAGGTTTGCATCCTTGCCCTTTAATCATGGAAATTCCTCAAGATATCTTGAATCATCTGATTGTGTTATGCATTATAGAGGGTGAAATATCCAAATTCGTCCATGTTTTTCTTGTATGAACATAATTTATAAACCTTTCAATTATTTTCCCATTCGCAAGAAAATTGGTGATCCTCTGCTCATGTTTGCTTCTGATGTGCTGGACCTTTCCTGAATGCTGCTTTTGCACCAAATCATGATTACAATCATCTGCTGACATCAGCTGCTTCAAATAAGGCGTCATCATTTTTCAAATATTTTTTTTTCTATCACATTACTATCCTAAATTGCCCCCATCCCAACTTTTCAGCAGTGCTTTCCGGGCCTGTATGACAGGAATGGATGTATATTTACAAACAAAATGAGGTTGACCAGACAAAACATTAGATATCTTGTCTTCACATTGCCCGCAATAAAATAAAGTCAAAGTAAATTTAGAAATCACAGCTTTCCCTTTTTTATGCACATATTTCACACCATCTCAACTCTCATCCAAGTGGGAGTTGTCAGTCGTTCCCAGTCTTTAAAAGCCATTTTTGAATGCATTGCTCACTTTAATATTGCTTTTTTGTAGTGTCATTTTAAAATTCACAGAACTTGCCGCTTTAAAGGTGCCACACTTAATAACAAAAGTAATTTGATATACAGCATAGAATGTCTAGAAAAAAATCAAATAAGGGAATAAGGGACTGAAAAGTCATCCAGACAGGTTCCATGATGCTTGTTTATTCTGCCCAAAAACTACCATTTAATGCAAGAAGATTAAATATTATAAATATCTAATAATTATTATTATCATAAATAATAATTGTTATAAATATTATACATCCATTTATAATACTTTCAAGCAAGAGAGAAAGTTTTATTCCTGGTTGGTGTCCTTACAGAGGTTGCCAAGCAGTCACGGAGTGCTCAGGCTTGTGCATAAATTCAGCTGCTTAGCCTAACAAGACATTTTCCCCCTTCATTCCCATGGAGAGGTTTGCTATCAAGCGACTGAGACAGAAATTACGCATTCTCCCAATAAGTTTGCAATGACTGCAATTTCATGGTGGAGTGGAGCGTGGCCTGTCGTGCACTTATTGCACAAATCAATCGCTGTTCCAAACGTGTGTCCACATTCAACGTTGGGGACATCGTCTCCCATCCCATCAAATATTCTGCAAAAAAGATTTGTTGTACTTGGATGTACATCGTGCATCTGAAAGTTTTTCCTGTGCCAGCCTGGTTTTCACTGTTTTTAAGGTCATAACTATCTGATTCCTGATCATTTGTTTGCCAAACACATTAACCGCATAAGACCTATGAACCCATACATGGGTCCATCAAATGCAGCTATTCAGGCCTCGTGGAGATCCCGAGGTTCCCAACGATCCCAAATATGTCGTGCTGAATTGCAAGGAAATGTGTATGAAATGATGTTTAAGATCTAGATGTTTTCCAGTTCATGTAACCCTGTGGCCATATAAACAAGTCGTACCGTGTTTGAGTATTTCTCTCAATGTGAGTGTGAAGGAGCTTCAGTGAGGCACTGCAGCCAGCAGATACAGAATATGAATATGACATTGTCCTACAATATATCAAAAAAATGCTTTTTCTGACTTTCAACCTATTTCAAGGTAAAACTTAGAGTTTAAGGGCTAACTACCTGACGTTCCGACCACTTCAGTCGTGAAACACAACTGCTATTGCATGATCTTGTGAACACTCTCTGAGGAAGGTTGTGGGCAGCTGAATCCCAAATCGCCAACTACGCTTTCGCCTTACCCACTCCCCCCTCCATTTTTACGTTCATGCGGAAGGACCGCCATGTTGATGTTTGTCTCAAACCTATTATCGCTTAGTGGGAGTGGACTGTGAAACCCTCCAAAAGTGAGTCTGCTTCGATGCTCACTTTCTGATCTCACTCTCCCTTACCTGGAGTTGGATGACGGAAGAGACGTCATGCACAACACAACGCGCCAATTAGTTGCCATGGTGCCAGGGTCATCACTCAGTTCCATCCGCCAAACTAATATGACATCATCTGACCTCTGTTAAACAGCTTTGGTTTACGCAAGTCGTCCCTTTTTTCCCCTAACCCAAATCTTAACCCAAACCCCTAATGTAACCCGAGCCCCAAACCTAACCATAACCCCAAATTTAACCCTATCCCTATTCACAAATGTCAGTTTGGTGGATGGAAATAAGTGACGACCTGGTGCCGGCTCCTTCCATTTCCTAGTAGATAGAGGCGAGGTCCCTTAAAGTTCACAGGCGTATTTACACCCTGCTCTCCCCCCGAAATAAGGAGTGCCCACTCAGGCACCAAGGTAGTCTCTACATGGAGTGACACTCACCTGTGAAGTGCTTGAGGGAAGGGAGCAGTTTGGCAAAGGGCTATTTTCAGCAAAATAAGCCCTGAGTGATTCTCCCCAAATATAATCTTTGCATTGTGCCACCCTGTTGTTCATTTCTATAACAATACCCATCAGCACAAATGAACAATGGCATGTTTGCGCCTCACCATTCCTCCCCTGAGCCAAGGAGGGAACAATGCACTCATTTCATGGCAAAAAGTTGAATCATCAATCACCGTTGTTATTCTCACAGAAACAGAGGTGAGTCTTTTGTTGCCTCGTTGTTTGTGCAGCAATTTTTCTTGTAAACAACCAGGACAGATGCTATCATCATTTTAGAAGCCTTTCTTTTTCATTTACCTGATAATATCAGCAATCATTTATTATCTAGCATGTTCATTTCTCACAATGGACCCACATCCTGTATTTTGCCGCAGGACTTTATTTCTTTGCCATTCATAAAAAAAGGCTAATAGAATGAGCAACAAAGTTGAACAGTGTGGCTATTCGCCCAAGCGTTGGTGGTACAGGAAGGAAAGTCGCTCTTCTTGCCCCTACTGTCTTCATGATGCCGTGCTCCAGACAAAAAGTTTCACCGAAGCATGTCGCTCGTGAAATATGCCTTGCATTTCATTGGCTGAGAGTGTTTGGGTGAATAACCAAACTGACACTCACAATTCGCCCAACATTTGCCAAAGTTGAAACAAGGGTGCCTTCTAAAGGAAATGTTACAATCGAAGTTAGTAAAGCAGTGCTGGTCCTATGAAGCTCTTTAGGACAGGAGTAAGTGTTAAGGACTATCACAAGACCTCTAATGTATTTGCAAGTAAATCGCATCATATTTTACATTGATTTACAACGTAAATTGCCTGGCATTATTTTCACAGCACATTTCACTGCAGCCCTTATGAAAATATCCTATGGTTATTTCTTAGTAATACTTCAGTATTATTAGCATAACTATAGTATTACTATAGTTTGCAGTGTATCCCTTAATCTTGAGCCGTATAAATGTGCCACAATACTTCTGTATGGTGTGGTGGGTAAACGTTCTAAAGTCAAAGAATAAACATGATTACCACTCTCCAAAGAGAACTGAGCCAGGCTCATATGGCCTGCATACTGCTGTAGAAAAAGTAGTGGGAATGAAACACAAACTCATAAATCTGTTAAAAGAATCAGATAGCAACCTATAGCTGGCCGGCTAGATGAGCTAATCATCCGGAATGACCATATTGGTAATCAACCAATGAGAAGTCCCTTCATAGGAACCGGCGCACTCCAGTTTATGCTGGATGAATCCAGAGATCCAGTCTTCTTGGGTACCCAAAGATGACCCTCAGGTAACCCTTAGGTTTGGGAGGCTCAAACATGGTCTTCGAGCATCCCTGGCAGCAAAAAATGAATTTACATCATGATGTAATGGCAAACTTGTTACTAAGGGTGGAGTGTTACTATGTGACAATTACCAATCAGAAAATGATAATTGTATGACGAGGTAGAAAGTATCATGTTTTACCCCACCTTCTGGGAAGGTCCAAAGGCCCTATAAATTAAATGGTCAGACAATCAGTGGTCAGTTGGTGTGGGGCGATTGATGAATGCTTCTTGGTATGCACATACCAGCCAGGGATGTTGTACTTTACTTTGAGGAAGATACAATAAACCCACTTGCATCAGACTCTGGAGATAGCGTCTATTCTTTAGCGGAAAACTGCAGGTGTGTGGAGAACCCTCAGTCTAAGGGCCCAGACTGAGGTCGTTCACCCACATCATTGCTCATTTATTTCTTCTGCCTGCATCATTGGGAAGAGAAATGATGGATAGCGTGTTCCTATTATTACACCCTGTTGCTGCTTAAAATTTTGGGATTAGCATGCATGGACAACAAAGCAAGATACGTTCCACATTTATTTTCAATAAGTGATCTTAACTCAGCACGAGATCATAGCAATCAGGCTGTATTCCTTTCCCCCACTAAAAACGATAAAACCTAAGTGACAATAATAGTATTAAGCCGCTTGCACACTGGACGCGAAACAAATTTTTTGCACAACAGATTACATTCAAAGTCAATGCAAAGACGCGAATACATGCGTGTATTCGCGTCTTTGCATTGACTTTGAATGTAATCAGTTGTGCGAAACATTTGTTTCGCGTCCAGTGTGAAAGCAGCTGAAGGACACATACCCACATAGCCTACACACGCACTCACGCGCCCACATGCACACATCTCTCTCTCTCTCTCTCTCTCTCTCTCTCTCTCTCTGATCTGACATCAGGACAATTGACATAGATACTATAATTTCTGTGCTGATTCAGATAGTTACATTAAATAGTGGTTGCTGTAATTGTTTATTGCATTGAAATGTGCCTGACATTCTGGAAACCTGCCTGTGAGGTTTCGGTGAGTGTGCACACTGTGCGCCGGTCAGCCAAATTACCACTGCACAGAAAGTAAACCAGGTTGGAGCTGGCGAGTTCTCTGCGCACTTTATCCACGAAATTGTCACTGCGTCATGATGAATATGTGACACCTCCCCCTACTACGCCGCCACACCCATCTCGGCGCACGTCTGTCTACCAAATTGCCAAAGTGGCTGTGCACGATGTTGCACCGCACGAAATTACCACTGCGCGGGCTGCACCGGACGAAATTACCACTGCGTGGGCTACACCACGCTGCGCCACCCAGCGCTGCGCCAAGAAATTAGAGCCCAAGATGTATAAGTTCTGAGCACATGCTAAACAATTTTTGTAACACTTTTTCAAGGTCCCCTATTATGCCACCAGGTGCACAGCTAATGATCCATTATGAGCCAGTTCAAAGTCTCCCCTTCCTGACATCACAAGAGGGAGTGACCACCCAGAATAATGAAATCTGATTGACTGCTTGGCTGAAGGTGATCAGTTCTTCTTGCCTCTGGTTGGTTACTTCCCCATGTTATGTCAAGAGGGAAAAGATTTTGAAATGGCTTGTAATAACTCATTAGCAGTGCACCTGGTGACACGATAGGGGACGTTTAAATATTTCACAGTGTTTAGATTCAGTTTTAAAGTGTATTCAACAAATCTGAAAAACCTTGAGCACAACATCCAGTAAACATCAGTGTTTTGAATGAAAACACCTATTTACAAAAATAATCACCAGGCATTTAGCTTTTACACTCTGGTGTTAGATTATAAACATGTCACATGTTCCACAGTTTTACAGTGTAGATCTTGTCACTAATGAAAATAGAGAAGACTAACGGCCATCAATAATTGTGTGATTCCTGCGATATCCCATCTTTATTTGTATTTTTAGATTCATGAATCTCCTTGTGTGAAAGTATTCTTTCTCAGCTTCATTGTACCTGTGGTAGCCGGCACCTGTGCCCAGCTTGGGCTGGATGTGCGTGCTGTCACCAGCCTTCCGAAGAATACACAAACTACGTACTTTAAAATTGTCCTCCACATTTAAACCATCCTCGCCATTTCGAAGCAGTGGGCAGTGGCACTTCAGCACCCAGGAGCCAACTCTGGCTCTGATGCTAGTGTTTTGGCGGTAGAAAATTGCAGGAATACACATCAGAAGGAGAGATAAAAAAACACTCAGCCAAGAATACTTTGACATCTGTGGTGGTATAAATGCACAGACCAATGTTTCCTCAGGTTGTGTCTTAAGAAGAGCCCTTTTTTATGCAGCCCGCTGTCATATATGCGAAAAATTTCAAAATTCCATCCTTGAAATAAATATGGCTCTTCGTCTATGGAATCACAGAGGAGCTGTTTCAGTGACCCAGAAAGCAATATTGGTCTGGCCCACATAATGCACTTCACACGGCCCAGTTCTGGCCCACATACAGAAAGAACAATGGCCCTTTAGTAGCCCAAATCTGGTTTGCCGGAGCTGGCCCACACATGGGCCAGCACAGGGCCAGCTGCGGACACAATCGGCCCACATGTGGCATGCCATCACATAAACGGCGCCATAATTGCCAGACCTGGCCCACATCTGGTCAACATACCACTTGCCATGCCAGCAGTTGCTTAGCAGTGCGGACACAATCGGCCCACATGTGGCATGCCATCACATAAACGGCGCCATAATTGCCAGACCTGGCCCACATCTGGTCAACATACCACTTGCCATGCCAGCAGTTGCTTAGCAGTGCCGGCTAAAAGCTGGATCTGGGCCAGACCCGACTGCTAATGGAGGAGTGAATAGCAAAACAGACCATTGTAAAGAGAGCCTATCTCAAAGTGTGAAAGTGGGCGCATTCTAATTTCTTGAATTAATTGCTTCATTGCCTTGACTACAACTGCGGCAAAACAAAATTATAAAGGATTTGTTCAAAACAAATTTACATAAAAGGTGAAAGAAAATGGAAAAATCACGGCCCGCCAGTTCAGTATTCAAAAGGCTTTTATGAGGAATTATGTACTTCATACAGGTTGTTGTGGCTTTTCCCCTAGGAAGCAGAATTTAAATGTTAGCAGTAATTACTATGGGTGTTAGTTATAAAACTGCAGCGTTCACTTGCGCAAAATCACATAAAATGCTGAATGATGAGAAGATGTGCTCTCCATCACACGGAAATGCACTTTGTGAGCAGTGAGAAGCTTTTCTTTCAAAAGATAACAGAGACATGAAGGCAAATAACAACCAAAACGTATCCAATAATTTTCAGAAATAAGCTGGGATAGTATCTAAGCCACTTAAGCGCACATTGCAGCCTGTGCATTTGTGTAATCCCCCCAAAATCAATATCTAATCTTGCCTTGTTCTTTTATTCAAATCTTCATCTGTTCCCCTACTGCGCTGTGCAAACAATATAGCTGAACCGATTTCATTCCTCTCTTTCAAGTAAACCTATCCCAACCAGGGAAAATATTTTTCAAATGGCAAACAGTCACAGGCAGGTCATTTTTGTTTTTTTTTCCATCGGTTGGGCTTTAGTATAAAGGAACTCTATTTGTTTGCATTGTACCAAGTAGTTAATGCCTGTCTTACAGGAGCCCAGCCATTTGTGTGCAACCTATGCATGTGCACAATTTGTGCAGATAGATTCTGCAACAGTACAACTTCCGAAGCCATTTTTCATGACCGAACAGAGCTCTTTTACAAAATGAATGCGCTAAACTACTGCCCCAATAGCAGTCGGGTCTGGCCCAGATCCGGCTTCAAGCCGGCACTGCTGGGCGACTGCTGGCATGGCAAGTGGTTTGTTGACCGTATGTGGGCCCGGTCTGGCAATGATGTCACCGTTTATGTGATGGCACGCCAGACGTGGGCCGATTGTGTCCGCAGCTGGCCTTGTGCCAGCTCCGGCAAACCAGATCTGGGCTACTAAAGGGCCATTGTTCTTGCTGTATGTGGGCCAGAACTGGGCCGTGTGAAGTGCATTATGTGGGCCAGACCTGGGCCAGGCCAATATTGCTATATGGGTCACCATCTGTAAATACCTACAAGTAGCAGTCAACCATATGTTGGAACTTACAGAGACAATGACGTTGGCTTATCCAAGCACCTGTCCTTTTTGCCACAACCCTCACATGAATGCTTTCCATTTCTCTTCCTATTCAGAAACCTGCTTGTCTTTTAGAGGTGTGTCTCCTTTGATTGGTTTACATCTTGCGTAAAACTGCCCGCCCCCCGGCTATGTCTCATTTCATGGTTATTTCCTAATGGCTCTGTGACATTGCTTAGAGTTGCAAGTGGCTGGACTGTAATTTGCTATCTGTACTTAGAACCAGTCAGTATTCCTTGTAAAAACTCCACATTTTTATTAATTGTAACATAACCTTTATTGACTACAGTTCACAAAAGATTTCCTCTTTACTCAGTTAAAAAAAGCTTCCAAGCCTACTCAGGATTCAGGATCGGATCTGCGTTCAAGTTTACCCTGCTCAAGTCAGCTTTTCTGACCAGTTTAATAGGAACAAGCTCCCAAGCCAAAACAGGGTTGGAACTGCGTCCTCGTTAACACTTCCAAGTGTGTTCCACTGTCCAGTATGTTCGGAACAAATTCCCAATCCTTCTACGGTCAGCGGGATTGGAACCTTGTTAGGACATGGCGAAGGCCGGACGGCTGAAACATGTTGACAACTACTAGCCAGTACTAAATAAAGGCTTTTTAATCAATACCCTCTTTCGAGTGCCTGGATCTACCCTGTTTTTAGTCTCTCTAAACCAACCAATTGGATTGTACTCTCCCACTGCACTTGATTCCTGGCCTGTAATATAACAACTCTTTCCCCATTGAAAGACTGCTAACAATTGTTGATTGACAATTAGTTATGTTTAATGAAGAGTTTTGGCTGCACATATGTGGTAAATGACTGGCGATTTTTAATCACAGACAATCTTCATGTGGAAGTGAAGGGTCATAAAGTACTACATGAAGAGTCTTTAACAATGGCATGTTTTTCATCTTCAAATAATGTAATGAAAAACCATACATCCACCATGTGATATTTCCCTGGCATGTCTCTTCTTTTACCTGCCCTGAGGTCATTAAGTTTGAGATTTGGGGGATCAAGCAATGAACAATGAAGAGAATGGGGAAATGTTGCAGAAAGAATCTCAGCTTTCGGGCATGTAAATGTCGCCAGACCGTCAATATACAACCATAAAAATAGACGAAATGGTCCTAATTGACCTGTCTGCATTTAAAGTTGATAAGTAAATATCCGCCCACGTAATCCCAATTTAACAGCCTTGTTTCAGAGCTCTCATGGCAATACATGGCAATTATGCTCTTGCCCACAAAAATCTGCCAAATTGGTCTGCTTTGTTTGTGAATTTTTAAGTATGCACGCATGCAAGCGCATTACGTAAGCACGGACAGAATATTTTCCTCTTTTTTTCGCTTGCCCTCACTGTTCAAGCACAAAATTATATGCGCTATCACGGTAAGAGGGCATTTTTGAATGCCTAAATGATTCTTTAAATGAATTGAAAGTGGCAAATAGGGCTCTTTGGACAGCAATATGAGCTTGGTTTTGCATAATGACTGCACTAAAGCTGCATTGTAAATGCTCTCATAGCTATTTATGATTTATTATCTGTCCATAATTGCCGTGTTTTTGGTCCAGAGGGCAGAGGGGCAGCTGTTGAGGTGCTTTTCCTACTTCATAAAGGATGTGGTTTGGAGGGAGGGGAGGCTATTACAAATAATCAGTGATTCTTAGTTGCAAGAAATCTCATCTGCAGTAAGTGATTAGGATGTTCCTGAGCGAACATTCTTTTGGTAATATGACAGTTAACACAGGCCACTGATAGAAATGTATACACCAGATCACAGGCTTAAAATTATGGGGAAATAATTTTCCAAACAAGTTCAGTTGAATTACGTCCTCAGGTCGATAGCGTGTAATCAGTGAGTGCTTGTGCAGGGTGGACGACGTACGTGCCTCCTCTGCCCTTTCCATGCAAATTCGCACTCAGTTAATGCGTAGTCACTGTAGAATGTGCTTGTTAAGTTTAATGATGATGCGTTCAGTAATAACGGAGGAGTAGTGCTTCAGAGTTTGTGGCCACAGCAAGAAGAATAACAAGAAGAAGAAATGGAGAGTGTTTGGTCTCTTCTCCCGAGGACAAAAACCTTCTCTTCAAAAGGTTAAAATGCACAGCTAAATGAAAGCATCTTGAAACAACTGTGACAGTGATGAAGTTGATGGTGCTTCTGGATGATGTTGATATATGGTTTCCTCTTTGTGCAGCAGCGTGTTAACTTGCTTTTGATGATGCTACGATGAACTGTGTTCACTGAGGTAAGTTTTCTGTAGGTTTCACAAGCCCATGTGGTTATGTCCTTAACAGAAGTATGTCGGTTCTTGATGCAGTGCTGTCTGAGGGCTCCAAGGTCATGCGAATCCAGTAATGGTATTCTCTTTCTATTTTACACTCAGAGATTGCTCTGGTTTTCTGGAATTCTCTGATTCTTTTTACAATACTATGGACTGCTGGTGGTGAAATCATTTAATTCTGTGCTATTTTATGGTTGTTAAACTTTTTGACTATTTGTTCATGCAGCTTTTGACAAGGTGAACCTTGGAGGATCTTTCTTATTAACATCCAAGTCTTCTGTGACTGCTGATTTTATTCTTAATCATAATTGAGTCATCTCTTACCTATTCACCTGTTTACCTGTGGAGTGTTCGAAATGAATGTTTTGCTGGACACCACACAACTTTTCCAGTCTTTCCAATCTCCAGTCCCAATTATTACCCCACCCCACCCGGAGGGTGAGGGAAGGAGTATTGTTTTCGGTTTGGTTTGTTTCTGTGTTTGTGTGTTTGTTAACACTCTAGCGGCAAAACTAACGGCAAGATTCACCCCAAATTCGGTATAGGGATTGCCACTGACCCAGAATAGATCCCTATTGAATTTTGTACAAGTAGGTGAAAGTATGTGCGAGGGGCGGGGTTTGTTGTGCCTGGCACCACTTGTTTCAGATTGCGTTGGAAGCATCAAATTCTGAATTCACGAAGATTCACAAAATCAACACAGTTGACAAGAGTAAACTTCAAATATTTTTCTTAGTGCAGTTTTCAACCAGTCTTAGGCACTCCAGATTTTTTTTCTTTAGAATTGACGCTGGATGTTTATTTTTGTTTTCCATATCAGATAAAAGCACATTTGAAGCATCAAATGTCAATAAAAATTTAAAAGAAATCTTTCATAAGAGCTTAGTATTTCACTAAATACAGCTGGTACAAATAATATGCCATGAAAGAGCCTTGATTTCAGCATCATCAAGGCTGTCTGGGATTACCTGGGGAAACAGACTCAAATGAGACAATGAGCCTGCAGAGGAACTGTGACATATTCTCCAATACACTTAGAACTAGAGCTGTGCTCAGAGAGCACAAGTACCTCCGCCAGTGTGCTCAGTGTTATTTTTGCCTGTATTAGCCAGCAACCCCAGTGTTTATGCTGTCCTGTGGTCCTCGCGCAAATATGTTTTTAATGTGTTTTTGGCCTTTTGCATGCCCTTGACCTTGACCTATGACCTCCCAAAATTAAATCAACTCTTCCTTGAACAATACTTAATCATTCCACCAAATTTGAGGAAAATCCATCCATAACTTTTTGCGTAATCCTGCTTACAGACAAACCAACTTGCAAACGGTAATAATCACATAACCTCCTCAAACTTCGTTGGGCGGAGGTAACAATCAGGCAGCCAATAATCTTATAAAAATACAAAACAGCAGGACAGTGTCCCAAGTTTTTAGGCAAAAGATAGTCACACCAAATATTGATTTGAGTGAGCTTTTTACAGTTCACAGCACTTAACATTTTTCAATATCCACAGACCTTTAGTTGAATCATTTTTGGAAGCATCTTCACCTCACAGAATTGTGTTACATGTGCCTAAAACTTTCGCGCAGCACTGTAGCTTGATGTCCACTTCGATTGAGGTCGATCAAGTATACTTTACTCTAACTGGTTGTCACTCTTGAAGCTTTTCGTCCATCCTTGAGCGAATTGCTGTACTTCAGCCAGTCTGAATTGAGAGTGACTTTGAGCGAGAGGGAACATTCACTGCAGATTCAGCTGGACACAAGCTTTTCTTAAATGAAAGCAACGTACTCGACTGAATCTTGAATTCCTGCCTTTGTAGACTGCAAGCCTGGCCATGGACAGGAAGGTTGAGTGCCTGAGGTCACATTCTTACGCCAGCACCAAGCCATAACCAGCCGTGGCGAGTTGATGGCAATGTTGTGTCTCTTAAATGTGCACCAAACCGCTCCGTATCCTAAAACCGCCAACACTGTTTCAAAGCAAGGCCAAAGCTTGGCAGTACCCGTGCACAACTGGGTCGTGTCAATGTAGCCCCAAAACAATTGGCTAAAACATATTTTATCACACCAGCTTCCCTTATACGTAATCAAGTCAAACCCATCTTCGAGCCATAACTTTTCCCAAGGTGGTCTTGTTGTGTGGAAACAAAAATCTGAACCATGTGGAAACCTCATATGTGCCTGGGTTGGTGCAGCTCACAATGTAAAAAAAAAATATTTTGTTCACTCAACTAGACTAGGTCAAGTCATCTTGTTGTTCTGACTGAGTTACATTAGGTAAATGTAAAGAATCAAGTTTATCACTTTTCTTTACATTCACAGAACTTAACTCAATCAAACCAGCAAGATGACTTGACTCAGTCAAATCGAGTGAACAAATAATGTTTCACAGTTCAGTAGTGAGAATAGGCTTTCATAGAGCCTGAGAGGGAGTGGAAGTGTTGCTCCCTTCCACATACCACTTTTAAGAATGCCATTGCTATAGCATTCTGTATCTGCCAATACAAAATCACACAGCACACAGAAATGGCTTGACAACACGCAGTGTGAAAACGTGTTTCTTTCTTCATGCACCACGAATATCCGAACAGCCATTAATTAGAGTGAGGTTATCATCGCCCATGATGTGCTTCAACGCTGAATACATGCTGACTGGAGAAAATTAAGAGTCCTCTATCTGCACTATGTTAATTTACAGACTAGTAGCGCCGCTGGTGTTGAAAGCCAGTGTGTCACATTTTAATTGAAATTTCCCATTAATTATTTTATTTTCCCGGGAATGAAGTGTTCAATGAGGATTGTGCTGGTATGCTGGTAGATGGATGGTATGTTTGCACTGTGATGCAGTGGTCACCGGTGCTGAGTTTATTCCTTCCTCCCGCCAGTTGCATGCTGGGATACAATCCAAACATCCCATGACCTGGGACAGGAATAAGCTTGCTGCAAGATAGATGGATATGTACCAGCATCTTCTCTCAGTCATCAGAGAAATTTAAACGACTCGTGACTGGTTCGAGCATGAGGGATTTATTAAATGGCACAGACAAAACACAGACTTCTGTGGTGTTTATGAAAAACAAAATCAATAATTAAATGCCTTTGTGTAGATCTGCTCCTCTCATTAAGTATAATTGCCTCATTCATTTTCAAGAGATCCACCAGTCCGAGTGCCACAATCATTCCGAAAACCAATGAAGGAAAATCAAACCAATCCACGCTGATATTTCTTTTTTTTTTATTCTTTTTTTTATTGGAATACATAATATACAACATAGAAAACTCAACATACTAATGCGAACCACGCTGACATTATTGCATTTTGATTTATGTTTAAGTGACAACCATCATCCCAGGCAACTTACATCACTAAAAGGTTTTACATTCAATCAGTATCACCAGGTTTAGATTACATGAAGAGAACACACTCAAAGGGTGGCGGGGGGGGGTGAACCCATATGAAAAATTACTGTAGTTCCAAGCCAGTTATCCTGTAGTAAATGGGTAGTATTTTTGCCACCATAGTGTAGTATTATGATGGTGATACTATAGTTATTCAAACTACAGCAATACAGTTGTGTGGCCTATAGTAATATTGTGTTACTGTTGACGGTGGTAATACTATAGTTATAATGTGATGGCTATAGTGCTACTCTAGTTATACTACGCTAACTGTAGTTATACTATTGTTATGCCATTGTACTATAGTATTACTAATAAATAACTATAGAATATTTTCATAAGGGAACGCAGCTCAGACACTTGCGTGGAGGGTGGGGTTGTGTAACTACGGCCAATCCCAGGCCAGGTGACAGTGGAGAGTCTGAGCATGTCCAATCAAATTCAGAACAACCTAGAGCTCCCCTTCGTGTCTTTCAGCCCAAAAGTTTACACTGACTCATCGAGTTCACACACTGAACCCGTACAAGTTGTTTCAAAACCAGTCATTCGCATTCAGCGCCAAGCTTCCGGCAGCACTGCATCAGTTCCATTCTCACAGCAGGTCATTTTCTGTCGAAACACTTTGCTTAAGGCAGTCAGCAGGATCCTATCACGTTGCTCCTCCTTGCAATTGGTCGCACGTCTGAGGGGGAGCCAGTGTAATTCTGCACTGCAAGGGTACTAAGCAGCCCGAATTATGCAGCGGGGCCAATCCCTCCGCAGAGAGGCCTTTAGGACATAACTCCGTCCGACATTCTGGTCAGGAGAGATATGATATGAGCAGCAGGTGATCTCAGCCCACATGTAATCACCTCTGCAGCTCATTCTCGATGTCCCTAAAACAGAGAGACCTGGAGTGGGCGAAAAAAAAAATAATTCTATACGCTGCTGCCCTCCCAGAGCTCCTCAGACCAATTCAACCTTCTTTTCTCTCTGGTATCTCAGTTTAATGAACAGAGGCACACCGGCCCTCTGCGCTCGAGGCACCGCGGTTCTACAGCTGCTGCTGAGCAGCACAGGGAAGCAGACAGTCAAATCAGCCTTCCACCCACTAAAAAATTCCAAAATAGGGCATACCTGGAATATTTTTGGAGGATTTCTGGATAACTTCACCATAATTGAGCAGAGGTCCCAAGTTGAAGGTAATCACAGTTTGAATAGAAATTTCTTAGCAACAAGGATACTCAATTTATTTATTTTTTTAACATGGATCATTGGGCAAAATAGGCACATGCATTTATTTCAATCGACGGATAGGTACAGTACATGTGTGCAGGGTGTATGATATTTATTTACAATATACTGTATGAGCATATAGGCGAGTGTGCGCCAATTGGAGAGGCAAGGCATCTCCTGCAAGTACCTGCATTTTGTTCAATGTGGTGTCTGAGCAGCTGCTTAGAATTTCTGTGGCATTGTGAATGTGAAAACCTGCTTTCTTTCCATGAATAGCACAGCCAGAAAGGCTCCTCGAAGCAAATGAACTAAGCCATTTTGAGGATGCGACCAATAGGCCCCTAAAAAGTGAGCAAACAGCACCACGTTCTGGCCAATTATGCAAACATTCAGGGAAAAAAATAAGTGCGTACAATACTGGAAATAATTGATCTTTGCATTTTAATTTCAATCATATGCTTTAAAATGAAGTGATATCATTGTTTCAGTATTTGTGTTTTTTCAATACGGTTGTGTTATTATTATTTTCATACAATGGTGACGGCGTGGTCGTAAAATCGTTTTCATACCTTTATCGAGTTAGGGGCTTGATACTTTTTATAAAACATTACCAAAGTAAAATACAACATGTGAGCTGTTATTCGTTATTGGCCAGCTTTGGCTGGCTGACTCTAATATTCTTCCTATGCGTTCTCGAGACTATCCAGCTCCGAACCTTGTATTGGTGTCCACAGATTGACCAGCAAATCGCAAAATTATAATTTAGCAGATTACATGTTTTAATAGCCAGTAGACTTTTCTTATTACACCCAGTGCGGTCAAAGTGATCTCATCGCCTTCAACAGTCGGTACCCCAACACTGATCCGCAATGAAAACTCACTTCGGAGTTTTCTTCTTCTTCTTCTTCGTCTTCTTATGACATATCTGAAATTTTACATACAGTACAATTCTTCAGTGTCTTACAGGGAAGCTGGCTCGTGACAACCAATCACAGTAGAGTTACCGCAAGCTTTGAAAATGATTGCCATGTCGATAGCCCAATTGAAATCAAAATCTTATGGTTGTTGTCCAATTATGAGCAGGCAGGGCGGGGTAATCGGTACTTCCCTTCCGGAGTGCTGATCATCAGTGGATCTGTAAAATAAATGGAGAGCAGCTATCACTGGGGTCATTAAGGTAACTAAAGTGAACTTGCTGTATTTGTTGGTCCCGGTAAAAGTAACTCAAAGCTGTTGCTCTCTTAAGCGCCTGCTAAATATGTCCTTGAACATTCCTATGGGTAGCTGTTGACGTTAATGTCACTGCAATGTGATCATGAGAACTGCCAGGTAGCAAGCTTGCTAACCTGAGTGGCTACGCACTTACACTTGTAACGTGAATGCACTCTACATCCAAGTATTTGCGCTTAATGGGTTCATGTTGCGAATTTGTTTTCGAGCAGGCTGAGATGCATCACCAGTGGTCAGCGTTAGTCAAGAAAAAAGATTTAAGTTGCCTAACATTGCAACTGAGTGTCAGTACAAGTGGCCTGTCGATGGATTCGAGCAACGGTTGCTAACGGGTAACATAGCCGTAGCTTGCCTGTCTTGTACTGCTGCGAGTAACTTAAAAGTTTCTGGCAGAATGCAACGACGAATCGGTCAGGCAGTTACCAAAGTAATCGCAGTTGATAATTACATAGCTCTCCGAGTTTGGGGGCTTTTGTGGCGGCTATTTGCTCAATGACCGCTTGATCATTTTGACACGCTCGAGTTAATTTCATGGTTACATGGGGGCTTTAATTGGGCAAAGAGCGCAAATTGGGATTCCTGACTTGCCAAATGATTGGGCTAATAAGATGATCGCATTTTCAGGTTTGCGCAGCTGCTCTCTCAGTTGCCTGCTGGAAGTGTATGCAGCTTACTTCATTGCGTTAGATTCGTAGTGTCCAGGCCAATTTATGTTCTCATGTTTTAATTGATCTTTAAATTTATGGACAATATTTTGTCACCACATATGCACCCTGTCTCGTCTCACTTTACATTGCTGTTTTTTCTGTTTTCTCTTAAAATGGAGCTTCCTCCATTTTTTTTCTTTCACGTTGCCATTCTATGCTTAAAATGCCTGGAACATATTAATTTGTTGTGCACAACTGAAATGCGTGTTAAAGTTCCCATAATCAGTCTTAACCCTTTACCGCCTATGAGTGAAGTACGTACCAGGCCCCTCCTTCCGAGGGCAGTATCAGGCAGCTACTTTTTACGGTTCCCTCACAAAAATCTCTGTACAAAAAAAAACTATAAGTTAAGCAACTTTGTTATGAAGAAAAGTTGTAGGACACACCTTGGACTTGCATCTTATCGTGGTTTTAATTGCTGAAGTTATAATAGGACAGATTTTGATTTGATGTCAACTCCAGAGTACTTGCATATTTACAAAAAAATCTTCTGGTGACAGCTCAGTGCTGAAAAATTATTTCATGTTTACGTTCTGGCAAGAATCCTTCAAACTATGATGCATCTGAGTAGTTGTCAAAGGTATTTTCCGCCATTTTGATTACTAAAAATTGTGGGATATAATCATGAAATTTCTGAGTATAGCTATGCCCTGTGATTATACAATTGTCATCTAAAAGGCTTGTTTTGATTGGTTAAGATAGGATAGCAACCAGCTGAAACCTAAAATAATTGTTTCGATTGGCCAAGACATAGTAACAAAGAGAGTGCCACATGGCACTCCTAGGAATAGGAAGGCATTATGGGACAGTGCCAGTGGCACTCTTTGGAGGAAAAGTGTTAATCAGTCATGAACATGTTGGCATATTAGCAGTTGTCACTTGTGTATGTGAGTACACCTGGTGGATTACATACAACGGCTCTCTTAGGGAAGTGCTGTTGTGTGCGAGTAATTCAATCTTAAGGATTATTACATATCTTCTTTTCAAATCCAGCCCTTGTTTATTACTCTCTGGTAATTTATTGAAGAATAAGTGCTGCAGTTTGATTAGTCTGGCTTTGCATTTGTCTCTCAGGTAAAGGGAGGTGGGGCAAACCAAAGCTTCTCGACTCTTGATGCCACTGACTTGACAATCCCTGGTCCCTTAGGACTCTCCCTATTTAATCCTTGCTCATGCAGCTTATGAAGGTCACGACAGCACCAGAGGCAGCAGCACCACAGTCCCTGTAGAGGCCCACACTGAGTCCCACATCGCAGTGCCAGGAGGGGCGCAGCCATGGAGAGATGGAGTGGCTCGGACAGAAATGGTGGGAACGATTCGGAAAGCCCGGACTCTATTATCGCCAAAATCAACCAGCGTCTGGTCCTCCTCTCCAAACAATTAGGCGACAAAGACAGCCAGGAAAGGTAGGCGCCATCGTACTTGTTTACTCGCGGACGCATATTGTCTGAAGTAGACGCACGCTGACTTATGCTTGTGCAGCTACTGTGGTGTGTTTGCCAGAGTTGAGGTGTTATTTGTACATGGGCCAAAGGATTTCGTCAGCAAAGCAGTCTGCTTTTCGTCCGCTAATGGTGATATTTGCCCTAGCCAAGTAGGCTGGTTATTTTTTTCTAATTTAACATTACATCACCTGTTGTTACAGTAACCAGCTGCAAGACCTTCTCTTGACCACATTTCGCTGTTGTTTACTTGTTAACGAGCCAAGCTACGCCTGGTACGCAAACATTGATGTCTGTAAGCAGTTGGACAGTAACATTATAATTCAGGGTTGTGGTTCCCGTGCAAAGTGTGTATGGATCACTGGCAGTTTAATTTTCATATTTACATTCATATTGCATGAAGTAGGTAGGAATTTCTGTCCTTTTAAAGTACTTGGTGACCTCACTTTGCCCGTCTGTTGTGTTGTTTTATGAGGTCACGTGATTGTGTTTAGTCGTTTAGAGAGGATGGCGCTGTGCTCGGGCTTTTTGAGGTTAAAGTCGCTCTGACCTGCTGCTCATTCCCCCCTCCAGCCCCTTCAGTTTTGAAGCGTTCGAGTCCTACATGACTGACAGCAAGGAAAAATTCCGCTATGGCGAAGAGACGGGCAGGGCCGGCGAGAGCGTGGCCAAACCACAGCCGACGGCCACCGAAAACCACTTTGGCAAGGGCGGGGCCAAGCGGGGGAAGGGAGAGGGCTCGGGGGGTGTCAAAACCAAGGGTGGGGGCAACCAAGGGGGCGCGAAAGGGGGCCAGTACCATATGTCCCGGGCGCAGAAACGACGGAGCAGAGGAGGTGGAGGAGGGAGTGTGGGTGGAGGTGCTGGGGGAGGTGGAGGTGTGGGTGGAGGTGCTGGTGGGGGTGGAGATGGCGTAGGAGGTGAGGGTGGGGGTGTGGGTGGAGGTGGTGGGGGTGCAGGGAGTAGTGGTTACTACCGCCATAGAGAGAGTCCCTTTCCCTCACACTATCAATCCCACTACCAAACACACCCAGACCCCTACATGAACTTCGACATGCGCCCGACACCCCCCCACCCGGCATCCTCCTCTGAGCGACTGTCAGCACGTTGGAACGAGCTAAACTACATGGGGCCTCATGCTGGTATGGGCCCCCATGGTGGAATGGGCTCCGGAGGGGCCCCGGGGCGAGTTCCCTCTTTCTACCCCTCAGGACGTCACCTGGGTCCCCCCGACTACCACTGCATGGCCGAGCCCCTGCACTCCCCCGACTACCATCACTCTATGTCGCCCCACGGCATGATGGGAGGCCGATACCCGTCATACACGCCTTATGGGCCCCAGGTTGGCCCCGGGGCCTGGCAGAGACTGGGGAAGAAGAGAATGCGCGCAGAGAAGGAGGGCAAGGTGAGTGGGGCATGATGAGGTTGTGACGTGTGTGTGTGTGTGTGTGTGTGTGTGTGTGTGTGTGCGTGCGCGTTGGTGAGAAATTAGAGTTCTCTCGCTCTCATTGGACAGAAGGGGCGAGGCGGCTCCAAGAAAGCCAAGAAACGTCGTCGAACAGAGTCTGAGGAAGAGGCGGAGGAGCCGGAACTCAGTAATGCACTTGCTTTCCGTGTACACACACACACACACACACTCACACACACACACGATCACATATTCATGTACACATGCAAAAGCACAAACGAGCACAACTAAAAGGGAGATGAGTGATTGCTTCATGTTGAACTTATAACAGAAAGTGCTCAGTTTGTTGGAAACGATCATTATTGTTATTGTTTTACAGCGCTGCATTAGCTTGCCGGGCATTATACCTTTATAGGGGTGTTTAACCCCTACAAATAATGCCAATTTTTTCCTGTTGTGCATGAGCCTATTTAGGCTTTATAACTCAGTGTTTCTGTCACACAGACTCTGGAAAATAATTCCAGTGAAGTAAGACATTTGGAAATTCAATTACAGAATGATTTAGGAATTAAATTTTGGAATTATGGATGCCGGGGTCTATATCTGCGCAAAGGGGTTAAAAATCCTTTTTCAAAAGTTGGTGTTCAAGAACAACATCGCTTTTTGAGACCAGTACTGATTGTAGCATTAGCAATGTTATGCTGCATTCAGGACCTACTTACTGCAAATTTGTTACCCCGTGTCAAATAATTTGGTCAAGGACCTGGAAAAAAAAGGTCTGAATGAGGAAACGACACCTTATGACATAAAGACTGATTTGGTTTTTAATTTTGCTTTCAGAGGAAGAAGAAAAAGAACTAGAAGAAGAAGATGATGACAATGTTGATGGAGTGAGTACTTACCTGCTTCACTCAATTGTGGCCCCAGACGAAGTTGGGCAGCTACTACAGATTCATGACTGTCGTCTCCGCCGCTGCCGCGTCCGTAGACACTTCCTTGTGAATGCTGTACAGGCTATAATTACTTTCATATTTGGTATGGACATGTTATGCTTAAGTTATGACACTTATCAATTTTGGTTGCCATAGCGACAGTATTGGCCAAATAATGTGCCAATTTGTGCTTAAACATAGGGATTTCCTTGTGGATGCAGCACAGGCTACTATTTTTGACTGATTGCTTTCATATTTGTTATGGACATATTTTATACCCCACTTATGACACCTATCGATTTTGGTTGCTATGCCGACAGTATTGGCCAGGTAATGCCCAAATTTGTGCTGAAACATAGAGATTTCCTTGTGGACGCAGTTCAGGCTGCAGAAGCGGGCTATACCCATGCGGTTGCGGGTGACCAGACCGTCTAGTTAGCTAGAAGCTTCAGCGAACAGCGATCTTCAAAATTACAGGCTGGTTATGTTAACATTACATACTTAATCTTGAAACTGGAAACAGTTTCTGCCCTATTGTTCGTGTAACCAGGTACAGCTGGATGGAGCTTTATTATGATTGGCTAGATGGAAAATAAATGAGAATTTGATTGGAAGTGTGTTTTTCTGCAGGAGCCAGAGGAGGGAACAATTGAAGAGCCAGAGAAGAAACTGGGCAGTGAGTTTTTCCCCCTTTTTTTTTTTTTTTTTTTTTTTAATATATTTTCTCGAATTTATCCTGCCTGTAATCCGCCCTACGAAGGCAACCGTACTGACTACAATATTGGTAAAGAATAAAATGATTCAGGACTGAAATGCGCTACGTGGGTGGCTTCTCTATCTTGGTAGTCGGTCTCCGCGTGTAGTCTTCCATTGATCGGGAGGAAATTGCAATCTAAATAGAAAAAAGACACATTTGAATCGCGAAGCAAAAACTTTGCGGCTGTTCAGCCTCAGTGAGGGTGCAGTTGTTGCGGTTAGCCTTTTGTAGAGCGGTATAGTTGCCCTGGCAACTTCACAGAAAATCATGTAATTTTGTCCCCAGGCCAAAATGTTCCAGCGGGTGGTCTTTATGGTTTCGTATCTGTCGCGGCATTTTTCTTGTAAGCAGAGAGCTTTCTTATTGATCTAGCTATGCGTCAGCATTCAGTTGTTTTTTTTATATTTTGTGGCAGTTGGGGGAGAGGAAGAGGTCGAGGAAGTGCCAAAGAAGAAAAGCAGAGGACGGAAGAGTAAAGAAAAACAGCAAAGGGAGAGGTCAGGATGACGGCCCTGACCGGATGTCCGCACTTGCTTAAAGGGGAACTGTAGTGGTCAATCGTCAGTCTTCAAATAGAGAGCTGCGAAGCTATAGCTTACATTTATTGCTTTCTTTTTCTCCGGAAAATATATATCCATAACAGATATTTAACTTTGAATAGCTGGATTTTACAGTCGTGGATATCTGTGATGGCTTCACCGGACGTGACGTCAGATCGTTGATACTGCCTTGCATAATAATTCCACACGTAGGCATACAGCCCCTATCTAGAAGGACAGGATCATCGGTCCCTTGTAGTTTTGTTTACATTTATCGACCTACCAAACATTTTACTCATATGGCTGCTCTATTACACCCCCTTCGCACTTTATCCTTTGGGTTTGGGGTATGTTTTAACCTTCTGAACCCGAACGGCCCCAGTGCCGGGAGCAGCAGCGCATCTCACAGCAATCGCTATTCAAGGCAGGGGATGATAACTGTGTAGTATTGTGGTCATATACCGAATTAATGGAAAAGAAGCATAGCTAAAATAACTATTTTTGGTAACTATCATAACTATCTATAACTACTGTGACTTGCTATCATAAATAGTTTTACTGAAATGGAACGCAGTTCCAACACCAAGCAACTAAACGAGCTCGTAGGAAAAACATGCAAACGGTTCATGTGTCACACATGGTGCTAGCAAATCTGTAACCTCATTCTACCGCACGGGCAATATGTAATATAAAAGCAGAGCCTTTACGGTTTCTCACCATTCAACGTTTATCCCATAAGACCAAAATGTGCTGAACTAGCAGCTGAAAAAGGGCAAAAAAATACTGCACTTCGAGCACTTTGAACAGCCACAACCATAAATTATGTCTCGCCTAAGCCGTCTTGCGATCAAAGTTGTGTTTGAGGGCATAACTACTCTGCTTACATTTACTCCAAGGTCTCTGTCGCTTTGAATTGATTACTGACAGACCCCAGGCAATTTACCCTGCACAAGACCGTTCTTCTTAAAGCAGCAACACATCAAGGATCTGATGTCACAACCGTAGTCTCCCACTAGAGAACCAAAGATGGTGCAGCCCGTGAATAATTTAAAGTTCTATTAAATTATGGATTTCAGAGTTGCTGCGGGACAAACGCAAGTAAAATTGATTCTGCACAAAAATTTTAATTCAAATGTTGCTGATGTGGTGTAATTTCTGACTGGTACAGTTCCCTTTTAAAGCTTATCGTTTTGCCAGTCACATGATCCTGTATCATCATTCGCACAATGAATGGTGGACATTTTGGGGGTAAGGAGGACTTGAAGGAAAAAAGTTTGAGGTCTGCCAAGTAACTTACAGTTTCGATGGTTATGCCTTCACTTCCCACAACCTCCTCTCTCAGGTCCAAACTGCTGTTTGCCTGCTCACTGTGCAAGTTCAAGACGCCAGATGAGACCGAAATCAACAGCCACCTGGAGAGCCGTCTCCATAGCGAAGTCATCGGCTTCCTGGAGGAAAACATGCCAGAGGGGGCTGCCAAGTTTCTACAGGTAGGGGGGGGGCAAGGAGCTGCACTTCCTGTTTGTGTCCTTATGACAGAAAACAGGAAGCGGTAACTGCTGAGCAGAGAGATTTTTTTCTACTTCGAAGTAAAGGGTTCCTGTATATATACCACATTTTGAAGACGGTAATGTTTCATATTTTTAAGGTTCCCCATTATGTCACCAGGTGCACAGTAATTTAGCTGTTTCAAAATCTGTTCCTTTGTGACATCGCGAGGAGAAGATGCTGCTAAGAGGCAAGAAGGTTTCAGCCCACCATTTAATCAGTTCCTTCATTATTCTGGATGGTCACTCACTATTGTGATGTCACAAAAGACAGATTTTGAAATGGCTTGTGATGGCTGTGCATGTGGTGACATGACAGGGTGCATTTCATGGAAAAGGCTCATTAGTGCATTTATGCCTCTTTTCCATTACACAGTTTTAGCACTACTCACCTAGGCTTGACTCGACTCTACTCTGTTACGGTCATTTTCCATTACAGTTGAGTACCACCTCAACGTGGGTGGGGTCATCATAGCAAGCATCAGTCCCTGGCCAATCAGTGGCCTGCAGTCTGTTGAGATCACATTTTCAGCTTGACTCAGCTTGCTTGGAACGCGGGCCGAGTGGGTACTTAAAAAGTATCTGGTACCAGGTACTATCACCTGATGGAAAATCCTAAAAACCAAGTAGAGTCGAGTAGAGCCGAGTAGGTGCTAGTGGAAAAGCCCTATTAGAAACTCATTGGGATATCCCATCTTTGACTAAATCGACCTGAAATCAAAACAACAGGATGCCCTCGCTGACTTTGACATTTTTCTGGTCTGTCTGTCCTCTTTCCTCTCCTCCTTTCCTCTCCCTTTTCCCTTTCTCTCTTTCTCCTGAGAAGGAGTATACAGCTTACCGGAATAAGAAGATTCTGAAGAAACGACAAGAGGTGTTTGAGAAGGATGGCCGACCAGTGAGAGTTGACCCTTTCATAGGTAAAACATACACACACACATCAGCACATAAAATCACACTCCTCAGATACAGCTTCAGTGTAATCTTCCATCACAGTGATGAGGACACTGGTGTAGGAGGTGCTTTGCTTCAGACGAATTGTACGAAGGTCCTTTCTCACCGCTGTGATTGCTTTTTGGAAGAACGGCGTTGTTGACATCAGACCGGTGTTTTATAGCCGCTTTGTCGTCCTGCAGACTTGGCAAAGGATGAGTTTTGCCGACGCATTGAAGCGGCGCACTGCACGGCCTGTGACATGGTAATCCCAGGTCAGCGCCACCTGCTGCAGCAGCACCTCGCATCCAAGGAGCACCAGCGCTACCGACAGGTGAATGTGACAACATGCATGCAAGGGCCCGCGGCAAGACTCGCGCATCGCAAAAACATGCACTCTAGAGCATGTGCACGCAAGGGAACATACTCTCCAGAGCACATGCACGCGAGGGAACATGCACTGTGGTGCGTGCACACGTGAGGAAGCATGCACTAGAGTGCATGTGAGAAAACATACACTAGAGTGCACGTGCACGTGAGAGCACATGCACTCTAGAGCAGGTGAGATGATTGACCCTCCAGGCCACTGATCCCTGCTTTGAAACTGATATAATGATTCTGTACTGGATTTTCCGCTCTCTAACTCTCTAACTCTTATTTTATTGTTTCTGTTTACTGTCTCTCCTCCCTCTCCCTGACTTCCTTCTCCATTATCCATCTGTTTGTCTGATTTAGGCTCTGGTTGACCAGTACAAGATGTCCAGTGTGCAAATCGCTAAGAGCATCCTTAGCAACAAGGACATTCGAGAAATGATGGAGCAACATTCAAGGGTACTAATTTCACCACACACACACACACACACACACACACACACATTGCCAAGGTTTCTACCTTCCCATCAATCAAACCCTCTTGGAATCGTGAAAATCCTGGCCTCTTCCTTCCGAGCCCTTTGTAGGTCACACAAGTGTGATGGAAATGGTGAATACGGCAGATTTCGCTCATACAGGTATAAACACAGGTCGTTGTTAACGTCTCGCCTTCACGCCTCAGGGAGAAGACCCTTTCACAGAAGAAGCAGACGACCAGGAGACGCAGAGGGCGAGCGCGGCCCCGGCGGGCGAAGGAACGACTGAAAAGGGGGAAGGAACGGATGGAGAAGGAGGTGCGGTCGGTGTTGCGGAGGAGAGTTCGAAGGACGCTCCGTCAGGAGGAGGGTTGGAGGGAAATGGGGAGGGAGAGGGGGTGGAGGTGGGGGAGGAAGAGGGATTCTCTGAAGATGATTTGGGAGAGGAGGAGGAGGATGAAGATGAGGAGAATCCGATGGCCTAGATGGGACTCCGATGGGACTCACCCCGTTTGTTTTCGGATTAGTTTTTTAAAATCATTATTATTTTGCTCTTTGCTGCATTCACATTGATTCTGGCAAACAGTAGACGGCAAACTGGTTATCATTTTAGTGGATTAGAGCAGAACGGTAAAACAAGACAAGGCCAGCAGAGAACACCGGCGATGGTTATGGTAGGCGGCGTTGCAGTCCGAAGTTAAATATTTTAACTTTTTCCCATCCTCCCCGACGGAATTTAAGACCGGATGTATCACAATTCCCGCACTCAAGGAGAAAACACAGCCGCTGATGACTACGAGATGCTGAAAATACCCTCATGCGCATGTCGTTTAGCCATATTGCTATCCCGTCATTTGGTTAGTTTTTCTGCAGTAGTGCGGAAAGTTTAGTCCGTTAACCATCTGCCTGAGTCCATGTGAATTCAGCATTAAGTCTGGCCTCTTGCTTTCTTAATCGTGCTCATCTTACACTTTGAGTCATTGGTTTCCATGTCCATTGTGTTCTTGCACTTGCGCTTCTTCGAAGAACATCAAAGTTCGGTAACTTGGTATTTCGGAGGGTGATGCGGTGTGACGATGGAAGGCGTTTCTGACGTGTGTACAGCAATAGCCGTTTCACGAGCGAAGAAAGCGAAAAGGGTTTTTGCCTCTGGTTCTTCTTTCGTGTTTTAACGTTATGGTCGTTCCGGGATTTGGAGCCGGGGAGAGCAGGAAGAAATGTCCTTTTGGATTCAGGACCGATGGACGCCGCCTTTTGTTCGGTACAGGTACTGCCATAATCTTTTCGGCGGCATTGAGAAGAAGTATTCTGCTTGGGAGTACAAGGGAAATGTCTACAGGGTTATTTAACTAAATGAAAATGGATTTGTTTGCTAACAGCTTTCATTAGTTTTTTTTTGGACTGATTTATTTGTTTCGTTCAAGTTAAGAGTTAACCATCTGACTCCTCGATACCGTAAAGCTGAATTTCCACCAAGCGCGAAACAAATTATTTCGCACGGCCAGATTGCATTCAATGTCAATGCTAAAATGCGAATAATCGCGAGAAGACGCGGTTTCGCGCCTTCTCGCGTGCATTCGCGTCTTTGTTTTGACTTTGCATATAGTGGCCACGCGAATAATTCGTTTCGCGTTTGGTGTAAACGCAGCTTAATGCAGACTGTGTTTTATGGTACTCTTTGCGATTTTATGGAAGATGAACTATTTTTTCAGTTTTTTTTTTTTTTTGGTTAACTATGCAGAGACATGCATAATTTTGTTGATAACTGTAATCTTTCCAATATAACTTGCTGAAAAACTGCTGGCGTGGCCCGCATATGAAGGGTTGTAAATATGAAATGTAAATAAGGATAGAAATTTGACCTGCTGGCATAACGAAGACCGTCGTTAAAACAGCAGTTTTGTTGCAGAGTTTTCTTCGCAAATGAAGAAGATTGAGTGTTCCAAATCTTAGTTTTTATCTCTTAATTTGTTGCGCACGTTTCTCAATCTGTTGATGAGATGTTTTGCCTCGCTTTCAGGTTTTTTGTCCTCAGTATGTAGCTGCACTCTGTGAAACCCTTGCTGGAAATGGGGCAGGTTAGAGAAACTCTTTCCATTACCGGGCCTTTCTTAGAGCCTTTGTTTCAATCATGTGAGCAGAGCACCTCTGAAGCTTAAAACGGTTCAAGGTTTGTGTTTGAGATTTTGGATGGTTAAGCTTTCAAAATGTGGATCTTGGTTGCCCAACCTGGCTGAAACCACTGTAAAAATGTCCTGTTTGGAAATAGTTAAGCCCACCACTGTTCTTATATTTTTGTTTTTTACATTTCCATTTTTTATTTAAAAAAAAAAAAAAAAAAAAAAAATTTTTTTTTGCTTTGGTTTCTCATGATTTCTTTCACTGCCAAATCCGTTTTACTGTTCGAATAAAATTTGTAGCATTGAATTAAACCATTTGGAAGTGAAAAGCTGGAAAAAAGCGCCAAATATGACACTTGAACTGGTTCGCTTGAGGATGCAAAGTCGAGGTGAGGCAAATTTCTTCAAACCATTATGCTCTTGTGTCATCCTGAGACTGTATTTTACCTTGTGATGCATAAACCTGTCGAGTTCAGAGGGTCGAGGTTGCTTGCGTGGAAAACCCCACATTTTAATGACTTCCATCTGCGTTTCATATTTATGAAATTTGGCAAACACGACATCATTTCCAAAGTGAGGCACTTTTTCATACCTTTCGTATTCACAAAATTCTTTGATCGTCTTAGTATGGCTTATGAAAACTTCCGTCTGAAAAACAGAGGTGGGGAAAACTACCTGCATCGGCTTGTGTATCTTTTCTTTGCTATCCTCGTTTATCGATCAGTTAGGCTTCTTCGTTTTCAGTTGGATCAGCTTGCTGAGTGAGAACATGGTATATACTCCACTACAATATACTGACTAATGTAAACATATACAAAAACACATACACATGAATGAGCACAGTATGTATGCTTGTGCAAATTTGGCAAGCACTGGTTAAGCGTGTCCTCTCCCCTTCTTGTCTTTTCACAATACTCAAATGTGAAAACTGCTAAAGCCGGCTCGTGGATTTTTTCTTTTCTCTCTGTTTTCGGCGACGACACGGGTCAGTTTGTCGCGAAGTAATTCTCTGACGCCTGAAGCAGGTCTTTTGCCATGCGCATCATGTTCAACCAGCCCTGTATTTTAATACTTTCTTGGATGAAAAAAATGGCCTTCAAGATGCTTACCATATTCATTTCATTTCAGTTTTGGTCTTTGCTTAAATCTGTAAGAAATACTGTGACGGATAGTCAAATAAAACTGGGTTGATTTAAAATGGTCTGTCTCTGTCTGTGTTATAAATTTGGCTGTGTATTAACAAGGTGCAGGGATTAGAATGTTCTTAACTGAGCATTTTAAAGGTCCCCTATTGTCACCAAGTGCACAGCCAATAAGTTATTACAAACAATTTCAAAATCTTTCCCCTCTTGAGATCACATGGGGAAGTAACCAACCAGAGACAAGAAGAACTGATCAACTTCAGCCAAGCAGTCAATCAGATTTCATTTTTCTGGGTGGTCACTCCCCTTGTGTTGTCAGGAAGGGGAGACTTTGGACTGGCTCATACTGGCTAATAAGCTTTACATCTGGTGGCATAATAGGGGACCTTTAAAGTTGATGTAATCGTCACTACTGGCAATGGAAAGCAGTGTAGTTCTTGAATACCGGCATAACATTTTTGTTGAGGAAAAAAATTATTTAAAAAAAAAAACAGATTTTCTAATGTTTAATGCCCTGGTTCTCAAATCAGGCTCCTTGAAGTCCGAGAATTGCGAATTCATCATCCTCACTGGATGCCACCTGCCTGCATGTGACGCTGGTGTTGTTTGGATTCAATGAAAGTCTTGGAAATGTCAAAGGCACGAATTTCCAGTGTAGAGCCTGATCAAAAATGGCACCCTGAAAATTATGTACTGTTGTGTTAGCTGTCACCACAAGATGTTGCTGTTTTGCAGTACATCACTGTAGTCAATAACCAGACACTTGCGTCCGCGGCAAATTACGGTTGATTTGACGTCATTAGGACCCATGATTAGTTGCTGCAGGCATGTTCTTGGATTTGGCTGTCGCGCCCTTAGCAGAGGGGTTGGAAAATATAGCATTTAGCTATAAACTGCCCCAAAAGTTTGGCTTGAATTTCCTGCTTCGGAATTGCGGTTTATTTTGGTGTGGGAAATGGGATATTGTCAACAGCCCAGTAGGAGCAGTGATGATTGATTATTTGAATAGGAACTTGTCTACCTGCAAGTTGATGTGAGACTGGGTAGCACTGGACCCAGATGTCTCCAATTAGGAGGTTGAAAACCTTGGTTAATACATTTTCTATCCCATTTATTAGATCCAATCACCTGTCACAGTTCTGCAACCCAGTAGTAGAAATAGTCGGTGAAATCAACAGGTCGAGTTTATGAATGGACGACGAGACCGAATGCTGGGCTTTAACACTCCCTGTTAACTCCTCAAGCTCATAACCGCAGGGTGTGTCAGGGTCAGAGTCTCGTCACCGAACTATTATTGTGTCTGTTTTTGAATACTATAATAAACTATTTTCTCGTGAACTATTGGCCAACTCGACTAAGTTTTTATGAACGTGTCACGCGAAAATGGTCAATCTGTGGATCAACCTCTCCCCAACTGCCGCAAGCCCTGTCATTCCGTTTTTTAAATTAACCCTGAAGACACTAAATGCAGCTATTGTTGCTCAAGGATGTAAGACATCAATGCTGTTTAAAACCTATCATGTGGCAGCTTGTTTAAAAGGGCTGACAAAGGGGAGCGCTTTTAAACAGGCTGGCATGTGATAGGTTTTCAACAGCACAAGATAATTATATTTATACTTATAAAGAATTTATTTCAGTGCTCTATGGGTTAAAGTTTCTTTTAATCTCCTTTATTACTTCCTTTTTATGCTTTTTTCCCTTGCCGCCCCGAGGGATGAAGCTAAGACCAAGGTAATGAAGGAAGGGTTTGAAAGATGAGGGTTCGGAGTGCTCTCTCCTGCGTTACATATCACTTTTACCCAGTCAGGAATCTCACTTGCCAGCTGCATTTGGCTGACAGACCACTGGGTGACCACTGGAAACTTGAGGTTTGAAAAACATTTTCTTTTTTTTCCATTTCCTGCCATCCCAAAATTAGTAAAACCACAGCCCTCCGTGGCCATAAGCTCAGCTGAGTGAAAGCAATGTGGTTGAAACTAATTATATCTTGAATATTTGCAAGATTTTTTCTCCAATTTTCTGTGAAACCCTCCATTTTGGCCATCCCAGCAGAGGCATACTTCTGTCATGTCCGCCTTGTCACAAGATCTTTTCACCACCGTCGGCCTGCAGTTTAGTCATGGTCATGCATTGGTCTCTTATTAGAGTCATGCCTCTTTATAGTTATTAAACCATGACATCCCATTTTTACACTTACAGTCCAGATGTAAGTCCAGATGTTTACCTTTGATGGTATTTATCTACTGCGGCCAAAGGTGAACAATAAACAAGAGAAAGGAAACATGCATATCAAATATGGACAATATTGCATGCCATTCATATTTAGTGTACACTCCTATCCCCAATGACATATGCCTGTTCACCTGCATTAATAGTTTGGAAAACATATTTCTAATATGTCTTTTTGTCCACAGAATGTGTACATTAGTTCATATCTGATGGTGTACCATACATCTAAACACAATGTATAGTACAACATAAAACATTATTACAAGAATCGGCATTATTTCAATATTTAAAAAAGATATTCACCCACAAGCTGCTAATTGAAATAACTTTTATTTCTTATTCTCGTGTCTCCATGCCATCCACCTTCATGTTTGGACTTCCTATCAGGAATAGAAAGGAATGTAAAATGACTTCCTGTGAATGGGACTTTAAAGCCATCTCTGAAATGGCTTTATCGTGCACCCATTCCACCCAAACACTGCCTCTGTGGTCAATCTTACATCCAGAGGGCTAAAGTACAGCTGCTGGACTTGAACACATTCATACTGGTAAATCATGCAGCCCTGGCCTCTAAAAGGTCCCCTATTATGTCACCAGGTGCACAGCCAATTAGTTATTACTGGTCATTTCAAAATCTTTCCCCTCTTGACATCACATGGGGAAGTAACCAACCAGAGGCAAGGAGAGCTGATGAACTTCAGCCAAGCAGTCAATCAGATTTCATTATTCTGGGTGGTCACTCCCCCTTGTGATGTCAGGAAGGGGAGATTTTGAACTGGCTCATAATTGCTAATTAGCTGTGCACCTGGTGGCATAATGGGGGATCTTTAAATATGGTCGCCATAGTCGATCTAATGGCAATGAGGATGAAACATAACATAAACAACATAACACAACATTTCATAACATTACCTACAACATAACGTAGCATAACATGCAACCCCAATTCCAAAATGGTTGGGACAAAGTGTAAATTGTGAATAAAATCAAAATGCAATGACTTTCAGATAACATGAGTCCATATATTATTTACAATAGAACACAGATAACATTTCAAGACATTTTACATTTTTATCCACAAAATGAGCTTATCTCAAATTTTCTGGCTGCAACCGGTCTCAAAAAAGTTGGGACACAGGCAAAAAAGGGCTGAAAAAGCCATTAATGGATAAGAGACTCAGCTGAAAGAACATTAAGCAAGCACTTAAGTTAAGTGGCATCAGGTGTGTAACATGATTGGCTATAAAAGGGATGTCTTAGAGATGCTGAGTCCCTCAGAAGTAAAGATGGCCGGAGGCTCTCCAACCTGTGAAGGCTTGCGTAAAAAAATTGTGGTATGCTTTAAAAACAATGTTCCTCAATGTCCAATTGCAAAGGCTTTGAAGGTTTCATCATTGACAGTGCATAACATCATCAAAAGATTCAGAGAAACTGGAAAAATCTCTGTGCGTAAGGGACAAGGCCGAAGACCTTTACTGGATGCCCATGAACTTCGGGCCCTCAGATGCCACTGCATCACTCACTGGCATGATTCTGTCATTGGGCCTTATTTAGAAAAATTTGTGTGGATTTCATACCTAAATAACATGTGCGCACAAAAAAATAAAAATGACATTTTGTAGAAAATAACCTAATTTATAAACCTATGGGTAAAATAAACTGCCTGGAATTTTCATTTATTTAATCAGGATGGACTTGGAATTTATTGACATTGTGCATAGTCTTAATAATTTCCCTTTTTTAAATGTGAAGTTTGTTTTGATAAATCTGCAAAGAAAGTGACGCACGCATCTTCTTTGTGCCTACGCACCGTTTATAAATGAGGCCCATTGACGTTACTAAATGGGCCCAGGAATACTTCAAGAAACCACTGTCTGTAAACACAGTCCGCTGTGCCATCCACAGATGCCACCTAAAACTCTATCATGCAAAAAGGAAGCCATTGTTGAGCATGATCCAGAAGCGCCGCCGTGTTCCGTGGGCCAAGGCTCATTTAAAATGGACTGTAGCAAAGTGTCCTGTGGCACCGTCAGACGAGTCCAAATTTGACATTATCGTTGGAAATCATGGGCGTTGTGTCCTCCGGGCTAAAGAGGAGAAAGACCACCCCTCCTGTTATTGGCATTCAGTTCAAAAGCCAGCATCTCTGATGGTATGGGGATGCATTAGTGCATATGGTGCGGGACACTTGCATGTTTTAAAAAGCACCATGAATGCTGAAAGGTATATAAAGGTTTTAGAGCAACATATGCTCCCCTCCAGATGACATTTATTCCGGGGAAAGCCTTGTGTATTTCAGCAGGACAATGCAAAACCACATACTGCAGCTATTGCAACAGCATGGCTTCCTAGTAGAAGAGTCCGTGTGCTGAACTGGCCTGCCTGCAGTCCCGATCTTTCACCGATTGAGAACATTTGGCGCATAATTAAATGAAAAGTCCGTCAAAGGAGACCCAAAACTCTCCAGCAGCTGGAAGCCTGTATTAAACAAGAGTGGGATCAAATTCCAATGGCTAAACTCAAGAAACTTGTCTCCTCAATGCCCAGACGCCTCCACTCTGTGTTAAAAAGAAGAGGGGATGCTACACCATGGTAAACAGGCCCCTGTCCCAACTTTTTTGAGACCTGTAGCAGCCATCAAATTTGAAATGAGCTCATTTTGTGGATAAAATTGTAAAAATTTCTCAGTTTCAGAATTTGCTATGTTATCTCTGTTCTATTGTGAATAAAATACTGGCTGGTGTGATTTGAAAGTCATTGCGTTTTGATTTTATTCACAATTTACACTTTGTCCCAACTATTTCGGAATTGGGGTTGTAATATAACATCACAGCATAACATGAGTGGCTAGAACAGGGCATTCAGCCCAACTAGGCTGACCATTTTCCTATCGCGAAGTGAACCTAAAACTTCAGATACTCGAGGACAAAACGGTATGTAGCACGAAATCAAGACTGGTCTTGAAAACTCCCTGAGTTTCAGCCTCTACAATATGGTGGCATGGTCTCTCGGGTGCAGTGTTGGGAGAGTTATTTTAAAAAAAAACATACTTATTAGCTTTAATCGAAAGTAATACGTCACATTACAATATTACTCTTTATTGCCATCACTAATGACATTTTGCGCTACTTTTAAGTTCATGTAAACTAATCACTGACTTGGTCGTACCAGGTCATCATTGTCTCTTCCTATCCGGTGTTGAATGAGCCTCACTGCATCTGCCAACCGGTCCAACTTTTGACCCCATTTTCACCCTAGTTCTGGGTTTTGGATTTGTCCTGTCTTTGACCATAGCCTGCCTGATGACGACCTTTTACCTGTGTTTTGACGATGAGTTTTTATTACGATTTTGTACAGATGGCAGCCTGACTGGTTCCCGACCTTTGCCTGTTTGACCACTGATTGAGTCTCAATAATTTTTTGTTTATTTATTTGTCATTTACTGTCTGCGCCTGAATCTGAGCTCACCTGACAATTAGGAAAAATGAAAAGTTACTGAAGGCAGAGTAACATATTACTGAATCCAGTAACTCATAACATTACCTGAAAGTTATATTGCTTAGATATTCTTTTGAGTATTTGTATCACTGTGATTAAATATATCAAGCAACATATTACCCCCCGCACATCTGAGTATGACCCACTGCCAAAATTGCGACGGAGTCATGAAGGCCCTAATATAGTCATCCAATTCAAAAATTTTTTTGAAGATTATAAATCATTGACTGGTCAATATACTAATCAATCAGCTAAGAAATATATGATGCTAATATATTTTAGTTAATTATTCATAAAATATTGTTACTATAATAAGCTTTTTAAGTTATCTATTACCCCCAAAACTGCCCAGGTGAATCTTGACACCACATCTCTCGAACATAATATACTGGACAAAGAAAATTAGGGATCACCCCAATTTTCGAATTTGAAATATTTGATAGTTCAAATTATGTTCCATATCATATTTCAATATTAAAAATCAGAGTGATCCCTAACTTTCTTTGTCCAGTATAGCTGTGGTACATTGCTCAGCCATGTAGAACAAGCACAGTCACTGTTCTCATTACCCTGAAATGTGGCCATCCCTTGATCTCCGAGAAGAGGGTGTCGCCGGGGCTTGCGGTGTTGACCAGTTGGCGGTGGCCGTGGATGGTGTAGTTGGCGACCAGCCTGCCCCCCTGCACCGCACAGGCCGTGAAACGGTCCCGGGCCAGCTGGAGGGACGCAGAGGCGGGTAGGGTTGCCGTGTAGTTCCCGATGAAAGAGATGCCGTACCCGCGATGGTTATGGCCCTTTGTGTGGGCTCCACGCCAGTGCCAGCCCCGCCCCTCATAAATGTACCCATCTGAGCCAATCACAAAGCTGGGGGGTGAAGAAGCCCGAGAGGGCGGGGTTATCAGGGATTGTGTGATGGTGGGGGTGGGATCAGTGGTGGGAAGATCACAGGTCAGAGAGTCCTGGGGCCTGTTCCACAAAGCAGGATTATTCGGTGAGCTGGATAATTGCACCAAGTGAGACCTGGAAACCTCTCACATCAGGAACATGAACTGAAGTACTAAGTGCTGTTCCAGAATTTACTTTCAGGAGCTCCTCTGTGATCTGGAAAAACTAGTGAGATTTTCAGTGACGAGTCTCGCAATTGAACAAAAACTCTCGGATTCTGGACATTACCTAACAAAAAAAAATAGAAACTTGATTTAGACAGTTCAAATAACACTAAATGCTAGTGTATATAAGAATTTCACCACTGTTAATTACTGTAGATGAGGCTCAAACTCAGTTTCTACCCAAAGTGTCATATATACTACAAACCCCAATTCCAATGAAGTTGAGACGTTGTGTAAAGCGTGAATAAAAACTGAATACAATGATTTGCAAATCCTTTTCGACTTATATTCAATTGAGTACACTACAAAGACAAGATATTTTATGTTCAAACTGATCAATTTTATTTTTATTGGAAATATTCACTCATTTTGAATTTGATGCCTGCAACGTGTTCCAAAAAAGCTGGGACAGGGGCATGTTTACCACTGTGTTATATCACCTTTCCTTTTAACAACACTCAATAAGCCTTTGGGAACTGAGGACACTAATTGTAGAAGCTTTGTAGGTGGAATTCTGACCCATTCTTGCTTGATGTACGACTTCTGTTGCCTAAACAGTCCGGGGTCTCCGTTGTCATATTTTGTGCTTCATAATGCGCCACACATTTTAATTGGGAGCCAGGTCTGGACTGCATGCAGGCCAGTCTATTACCCACACTCGTTTACAAGGAAGCCACGCTGTTGTAACACATGCAGAATGTGACTTGGCATTGTCTTGCTGAAATAAGCAGGGACGTCCCTGAAAAAGACGTCGCTTGGATGGCAGCATATGTTGCTTCAAAATCTGTATGTACCTTTCAGCATTAATGATGCCTTCACAGATGTGCAAGTTACCCATGGGCACTAACACATCCCCATACCATCACAGATGCTGGCTTTTGAACTTTGCACTGATAACAATCTGGATGGTCCTTTTCCTCTTTTGCCCGGAGGACACGACATCCATGATTTCCAAAAACAATTTGAAATGTGGACTCGTCAGACCACAGCCCACTTTTCCACTTTGCATCAGTTCATCTCAGATGATCTCGGGCCCAGAGAAGCCGGCGGCGTTTCTGGGTGTTGTTGATATATGGCTTTCGCTTTACATGGTAGAGTTTTAACTTGCACTTGTAAATGTAGCGACAAACAGTGTTAACTGACAATGGTTTTCCAAAGTGTTTCTGAGCCCACATGGTAATATCCTTTACAGACTGATGTCAGTTTTTAATGCAGTGCCGTCTGAGGGGCCGACGGTTAAGGGCATTCAATGTTGGTTTTCGGCCTTGCCACTTATGTGCAGAGATTTCTTCGGATTCTCTGAATCTTTTGGTGAGATTATGGACAGTAGATGATGAAATCCTTAAAGTCCTTGCAATTGCACGTTGAGAAATGTTGTTCTTAAACTGATGGACTATTTGCTCACGCAGTTGTTCACAAAGTGGTGAACCTTGCCCCATCATTGCTTGTGAACGACTGAGCCTTTCGGGGATGCTCCTTTTATACCTAATCATGACACTCACTTGTTTCTAATGAACATGTTCACCTGTGGAATGTTCCAAACAGGTTTTTTTGAGCATTCCTCAACTTTCCCAGTTTTTTTTTTGCCCCTGTCCCAGCTTTTTTGGAACGTGTTGCAGGCGTCAAATTCAAAATGAATGAATATTTACAAAAAAACAAAGTTTATCAGTTTGAATATTAAATATCCTGTCTTTGTAGCGTACTCAACTGGATATAGGTCGAAAAGGATTTGCAAATCGTATTCTGAATTTATTCACGTTTTACACAAAGTGCCAGCTTCATTGGAATTGGGGTTTGTAGGTTTTCCAGATTGTAGGAGAGCTAACTTACCAGGAGAGCTAATCTTGATTCGTGGAACTGGCCCCTGTTGTCTCTTCCTGTCTACTATTAAACTCCGGCTATAAAATTGCACCAACTAGCAGATTTGGGTGACTGGAGACAATACCTTGGGGACGACTTTTGAAACTGGTTGTTGTGTCTTTGGCGAGTGTGCACCGGGGCATGCAAACGTCAGTATACAAGTGAGCCCTGCCACACAAGCATATACAGGAATGCACGCTTGTGCGGTTGTTGACTGCTGCAGGCGCCCAGCGTGGCGCGGCATTTTCGCACCTGTATCCTATGTCATCCCAGCCGCGGTCCTCCTGGTGGAAGCGTTGCATGGCCCTCATGTCCGCGGCGCACTGCTGGAAGGACAGGCACGGCTCGCTCGGCTGGTAGGTGTGGTGCACGTACAGGAAGTGCAGAGGCAGGACCAGCTGAGTGGGCGTGCCCCGGTACGGCTCCGCCCCCCACTGGCAGCGTGAGATTATGGGAGGACAATCTAACATAGGAGGCAAACAATGAACAATTTAAACGAATGATTAAATAATCAGCACACGGGTAGGTGTCAACACCAGTCCCCGTAAAATCGTAATTGATTGATTGAGATGCTGATGGTTAGGGAGTGCAATATTCTGACTCTTAACCCTTTGTTGCATAGCAGTTACTAAACTAACCCAACTCATCCATCACCCTTAATCAACAAATTAAAAAAGAGACATTCTACAAAGGGTTAATTTTGCAGTCTGAACACTTTATTTTCTTTGACTTCTGAGACTTGGACTACATAGTGAAATATCTACAGTACATTTCACTGTATCCTGTGGAAATATCAACGAAAGAAAAGTCCAAACTGGACTCATATGAACGTTGTAACAACAAGTGTTCACACAAGGACTGTATAACTTGTGGCTTGATTTTCTAGTTGATGTATAAGTATGTTGACTGGTCAATGGTTTAGAACAGGCGTCCTCAATCTTTCCCAGAAAGGGCCGGTGTGGGTGCAGGCTTTCATTACAGCCAAGAAGTAACACTCTTGATTCTACTAATCAAGGACTATAACAAAGACTGCAGGGGCTGATTAGTAGTATCAGGTGTGTAACTGCTGGTTGGAAGGAAAGCCTGCACCCTCACTGGCCAATTTTGGGTATGATAGAGGATACTTGGTTTAGAATCTTAAAAATTCCTGCACTGGATGTATATAGTAGTGAAGCGCCTTTGCATAGCCCTGCGTATTTTTGCTGAGGGTCATACTCACCCATGTACCTGCGGACAAACAGTTCCACCCCCTCTTTGATCAGAGCCTCAGTCTCCTCCCCCTCTGGGCTGATGTGTCCAATCAGGCGATGGTACAAAGCCAGGGACTCTCGCACCTGGTTGGAGAGCAGGATAGGGCTGGCCAGCCCCCTAAAATTCTCCCTACGGCGAGGGCTGATGAGGCGGGGGGCGGAGTCTAGGCCATGCCCCTCTAGGCAGTGCTGGTAGTACTCCTTCAATAGGCTGCTGAGCTTGAGTGGTAGGAGTTTGAAGGCGTGGCCAGAGAGCTTCTTCCCAAGAATCACGCTGTCCATCCCGCCATTGATCATGGCGTCTGTCGCTGGGGAAGGTGGCCCAGAGAGCATGAATGCCCGCGGTGATGTCACGTTGTCCCAGCAGCCTCCGGGCCCGAGGCGGTCCGAGAGTGGAGGTGATGGGGATTGGAGGAATGACAGGCCCAGCATCAGGGCGAGGGCGAGAGGGTACAGGCCAGTTACTGGGGTCCCCTCTCTCGCCAGGAGCTCCACCTCCAAGCCCAAAACGAGCGGAGCCAGGGCCACCGTGGTACCGTCTTCCGTTAGGACCACGCCCACTTCTTCCCCAGTCTCCGTGACCTGGTGACCAATCACACTCCTGAGGAAGTCTGACGCCTCAGGTTGGATTATTGGAGGATCCTTGGCAGGTGGGCCCAGGAAGTGTCGGATGAAAGGGTCATCGAGGCCTCCGATCTTCCTGAGATGCTTCAACAGGGTCACAGGCTCCATCTCTGGGTTCCACACCTCCAGCTGCTCCACCATCATGATGAAATTCTCCATGCTCCGCTGGGGGGCAGCTGAATCTGGAAAAAATGATCACCCCCAACCAGTTAGCCATGTGCTACACCAACATTGCCCAACCCAGTTCCTGGAGATCTGCCATCCTGTATGTTTATGTATCAACCCCTATTTAACACACCAGATTTAACTGATTAGGTGGTACAGGACATCTCCAGCAGTTGAACCAAGTGAGCTGTATTACGGCCGAACAGAAAACCCTTCTGGATAGTTGATATCCAGAAATAAGGGTTAGGCGGCCCAGTGCTACACCCACGTCAACAGCCCATGATCACATGTAAATATCACCACTGGGACATCTCACTTAAAGAAGTTCTCAACGTTTCTGCTGCATTCAGATGAAATGGCGCACATGGTTAGATATGTTTGTGTCATCCATTCTTTACAGTCTTACAGTCATGGTGTTATACAGTCTCTGCTGTCAATATGGTTTTTTGATCTAACAGTTGACAACATTGGTCACCAACTCTGTTCTTGGAGTTCCACCATCCAGTATGTTTTTACTCCGGTCCTAACAGAGCTCATTTCACACAACAGCTAGAGAACTGCATCACACTTCACATCAGTTGATTCAGGTACAACAAATTTAGGTTGGACTGAAAACCTACATGGTGATAGATATCCAGGTGCTGTGTTGGTGACCACTGACCTACAGTTCTGCATTTTTGATTCATGCAGCCCAAGTGTGTCCATAGTTACTGTTAGTACATACTTCTGTACAGACTATTTGAAGCTGTGGCCTTATCTGAAGTGATTTTTTCTCGATTCAGAAAATCCCTGCATGTCATTACTTTTTGAACAAGTGGTGCCTGGCACAACAAACCCTGCCCCTCACACATACTTTGGCCTACTTTTCCGAAATTCAATAGGCATCTATTCTGGGTCAGTGGCAATCCCTAAACCGTTTTTGGGGTGAATCTGGCCATTAGTTTTGCTGCTGAAGTGTTAACAATCAAACACACAAACAAACACAGAAACAAACCGAACCAAAAACAATACCCCTTGCCCTCACCCTTTGGGTCGGGCAGGGTAATTATATAACATAATGACCCTGTGCCAGGATTGTAGAGTAGCAGTGTCAGAGCTGTTGTTACCGTGGCTATGGGCAATGGTGGCCAAGGCAACCGTGATGGCGATGAGTGTTGCAGTCGGTCCCATCATCAGAGCAGTCGTGGCGTCTGCAGACTCAATCAGAACAAATCCCGCTCAGAACTGGCCCTAATCTCTCCCAGTGCTTTAAACGTGCACGCCAGCGGTGACTCAGGTGAATACTGCATGCAGATAAAATCCCTAGTCTTTATTTATGCACACGCTGTCATCGAACTTTGTTGGAAAAGTCCAGTTAAGTGTTGGCAGGGATTTGGGTATATGCCTGTGTATGTGTGTGTATGTGTGTGTGTGTGTGTGTGTGTGTGATTGCGTGTGCGTATGCTTGATTTGGTGTTTATGTGTGTGTTTGGCTTCTTGGCTCCAGGTCCTTGGGGTGACTTTTTCTGCATAGCCTGAGTCAACACAAAGCTGCTGTTCCTGTGTTCTCCTAAAAAACAAGGTAGGTTTGGCTTTGATAAAATACCACCAGCCATACTGTGCCATATGCTGGATGGCAAATTAAAATAAAAAATACCAGTCTCTGATGGGTCAGTTTTTTTATTTAGCAATACCAGCATTACATTTTTCATTTTTTCAAAATAATAAGTACATGGTCCATTTCAAAATATTTGCAGAGCCAGACTTATTCTGTTGACTATATGCATGTCATTTGGAATGTAATGAGTCAATGTAAAGCAGTCCAAGAGCCCGGTTAGATTTACAGCGGAGTGCAAAAATCTGGGCACCCCTGGTTTAAATGTCTGTTACAATTAATCTCCAAGTGATTGAAAGCAAACCTGAACACTAAATGCTGCAAAGTTAAACATGACACATTTCATCACATTTTAAAGCAAGAATAATTTTTATTTTTAACTTTTTACAGTTTCAAAATAATAAAACACGGAAAAAAGCCTTGTGCAAAAGTTTGGGAACCCTGTCAGCTCGTACTTTGTAACTCCCCTTCTAGCAGCTATAACAGCTTGCAAATGCTTCCTGTAGCCAGCTAAGAGTCTTTTAATTCTTGTCTTTGGAATTTTTCCCCATTCTTCCTGACAGAACACCTCTAGCTCAGAAATATTCTTCGGCCTTCTTGCATGCACGGCATGTTTGAGGTCTCTCACAGATTTTCAATAATATTCAAGTCTGGGGACGGTGATGGCCATTCCAAAACCTTCATCCGTCTTTTCTGGAGGTACTTCATGGTGGATTCTGAGGTTTGCTTCGGGTCATTGTCTTGCTTGAATACCCAACGTCTCTTCAACTTCAATTTCTGGACTGAGCTTTGAACATTAGCCTGTAGGATGTCTTGAAATTTGGTGGAATCCATTCTTCCTTCCACCCGCACAATATTGCCTGTGCCCCCAGCTGCTACACAACCCCAAAACATAATGCATCCACCTCCACGCTTAACAGTTGGCAACGTATTCTTCTCTACAACTGCTTCACCCTTTTTTCTCCAAACATACCTTCTTTGGTTGTGGCCAAAAAGTTCAATTTTGGTTTCGTCAGTCCAAAGCACATTGTTCCAATAGGCTTGAGGTTTCTCAAGGTTTTCTTTTGCTTACTTCAGACGCTTAATTTTGGTTGAGGTCGTAGAAAAGGCTTTTTTCTTGCAACTCTGCCATGTAGGTCTTTGTTGTTTAAGGTACGCTGTATTGTTGTCCTGTGAACAACTAGACCTGTGTCTGCTACTCTTTTTTGCAGCTCTTTTGCAGTGATGTGTGGGTTCTTCTGAGCATTTATCACCAGATCCCGGGCCATTTTATCTGAAATATTTCTTAGTCTTCCAGATCTTGCCTTGACTTCAATTGTTCCATTTATTTTCCATTTTCTTACGATGATTCTGACAGTAGAAATGGGTAGTTTGAAACGTTGCGAGAGTTTTTTGTAGCCCTCTCCTTGTTGGTGGAAGTGAATTACCTTGATTTTGATATCCTTGGACAACTGTTTAGAGGAACACATGATTTTTAACACCAGACACAACAGCCACCACAGTTGGATACTTTAGAAGGCATGGAGTTACGTCAGAATAGTTCAACCCTAGAATTATATTCACCTGACTGATTGAAGCCCTAACGAGTAAATCACCTGGGTCTGGGCTTTAGTAATCATCTTCTTAAAAGGTAACAAAGAATAATCCAAAAGGGTTCCCAAACTTTTGCACGGGGCCCTTTTTCCTTTCTTAACATTTAAAAACTCAGAACAATTAAAATAAAAAGAAACATTGCTTGTAAATTTGCAGAAAGGTGTCATGTTTAACTTTGTGGCATTTAGTGTTCAGGTTTGCTTTCAAACACTTGGAGATTAATTGTAACAGACATTTAATCCAGGGGTGCCAAAATTTTTGCACCCCACTGTATGTGTCAAAGATATGAGGTCATGCCATGAGACAATACGCGTGCCTTTTCAAATATTTGCACGCAAAACACTTAAATATTGATAGCAATGTGGAACACTAATTTCCTGCATCTCATTTCATTTCCCTCCACCCCCAATAAAACACATTGTCAGCTCTGATTTTATAAATTTAGAACTTGGTCTCACTTTTTATTCAATTATTATCAGTATTAATTTTAAACACTGTTGTACCACATGGAAGATTTAGAGCAGCCATGCATTATTTGACTGTTGTTTTGTCTGTTTGTAAGGATTGTGTCACGTACCCTTATGACAGGCACGGAGACGGAGGACACACTAGTGGCACCCAAAAACCGAGAAAGTGCACCCTTTTCTGAGAAATTCCTATAAAAACTTAGAATACACCGAGGTTTACTGAAGATTTGAGGCCAACTCGGTTAACCTCGGAAAAATTTTGCCGAGGTATCCCGAAGTCTGTCCAGTTTACTTAAGTTTGGACAACACCTCAGTAAACCTCGATTAAATTTTCTCGAAACACACCGAGAATTGTCTGGCTCGAGGAATACTGATTTGGTCTCTGAATTCCAGTGGGCCAGACAATCCTCGGTGTGTCTCAGAAAAATTTAACCGAGGTTTCCTGAGGTGTTGTCCAAACTAAAGTAAACTGGACAGACTTCAGGATACCTCGGTAAAATTTTTCCGAGGTTTACCGAGTTGGCCTCAAATCTTCAGTAAACCTTGGTGAATTCTAAGTTTTTGTAGGAATTTCTCGGAAAAAGGTGCACTTTCTCGGTTTTTAGGTGCTACTAGTGACAGGAAGGTATAGGTGCAAAGATGGACTTGGTTGTATAGGTATTTATTATGCCTTTGGCACTGAACTATATGAAAACAAAATTAATTGAGGTTCCTTAAACATTATAGTAATTCAAACAGAGCTAAAAAACTGTTTAGCTATTTATTACTTATAGGTAGAAAACTATAGGGAACAAGGTTCCTCCATACCAGTGGTTCTCAAACTCGGTCCTGGCGCCCCACTGTGTATGCCTGTTTTTGTTCCGACCACAGTTGCAATCTTAGGACTTCAAGCTGTTGATTTGCCTTAATTAGGTGAATTCATGTTTAGAGCAGTGATTTGTCCTCTTAAAGCCACATTTGACAAATCTACACATGCCATGAAGCATTAAAATTTCATATCCACAATGAGACATGTTGGAAACCAGTATGAATAACTGCAGAGGGAAACAATTTGACCGAACCCGTAATCATCGTAAACAATCAATAGGTTCTTCATTGGTGAAACTGTCAACACATGGTTGCAAAAACCAACAATTTATTTGGCAAACAGTAAAGTCACACCTGTTTCGTTTCATGTTCATTTTATTAAGTTCAGGAAAATTATTTTGAAAGAATTCAAAACACCTGTGTTCAGCAACCCAATTTAGAGCTTACTGATTTTCTCAGAGTCTGGTTTGATCTTTTTAGAAATGTTTTTTTACCTGCAAATCCTCGCAATATGGAAAAATAAGCATAACATGTTTGAGAGTTTTCATTCTTCATGGCACAGTGGATATGTCCCTAAAAATGCAGCTAAAGGTGGTAAATAACTGCGCTAAACATGGAATGCAGCTAATTAAGACAAATCGACACCTTGTTAAAAGTCTAAGATTGCAGTTGTGGTTGTAACAAAAACCAGCATACACAGTGGGCCGCCAGGAAGGAGTTTGAAAACCACTGCTCTATACAATGGGAATAAAGTGCTTAACAGCACTATATAAAGAGTTGAACATAGAAACACACGATACGCAGAGTTTATGTCTATACAAAGGCTACAGCTACGGTACAGACGTGGCTTAGCGAGACTTCACAATCAATGATTGTGGATCTCTGGCTTAACCCCTTTGCGAAGAAGCTAAATATAGCTATTTATGCATTACCCTATTAAATACTTTATAATTCAAGATTTAAGCTTCATAGAGAGACCAAATTTGGCTCAACTGAGACAAGACACTTGCAGAATTTAGAATTCCATCGTATTTCAGTTTATTTTTATGATTTTAGTAGAGAAAAGGGGCTGCAAACATGAAAAAATCTTCATGAAAATTCTGCATTGAAATGATGAAAAAAGTAATACTGAGGATTGAAAAATGGCTGGGCATTAAAACAATACATTTCTGGGATCATAAAATCCTTAACCACAAGTATTCTTCATCTGGGCCCGGTTGTTCAAACCTTTGTTAACTTTAACCGATGATTAAGTTTAAACCACAGTATCTATATTTCTGAAAGAAAGCACAGATGTTTATATGTTTTTGATGCATTTTGTAGGTTTCCCCTTGATTAGTTTGAGTAGTGAAGAGCATTCACGAGAATCTTATTTAGAGAGTGGTCATAATGTCAGGTGTTTAGCGCTAACCAGCCGTTAAATTAACGGAGCTTTGAACAACCGGGCCCTGAGCGTTAAATCTTATTTGGCTTCGAAAGAGGAAGCCAAATAATACTGCTCTCCTGGTGGTTTCCCAAACACTCACAGCCCTCAAAATGGCGCACTGTCAAATCATAAAGTAATCATATTTTTAACACAAATCAACTTTTGACTCATGAAATTCAATATGAATTAATGAGTTTCTGGTTGAATTTAGCAGGAGTTTATCAATATAGGTGCAGCTGGACATCAATGGTCACCAGTAACCTCTCCAAACCAAAAACATACCTTTTCTCCATGATAAAGTTCAGAGTTTCGCCCATTTTTCTATAAAGCCACATCAGCAAGCACACGGTCTCATTAAAGGAACTGCTTATTTTACAGTCAGAGCATTCACTCAGACGGAAAGCTTGCTGTTTCGATCATCCTAGCAAAACGCAAGCTTGAAACAACGCTTTTCACACCCTATAAGGAACAAGTATAACTCACAACAGTAATATTGCGATATAAATTCTCAAACAGATTGCCACATTAAGCAAAATGCCAGCACATTGCAGTATCGACTTCTCTTGTAACCCAATGTGGCAAACTTGCTCTGTGATCATGGTGGTAAACCGAAAACAAGAAATAGCTGGCTAGTTAGCTAGCTGGCTAGAAGAACATACAAAGACAGTTTTACTCACACTTCAAGAGAAAAAAACTCTCAATCATTGAATTTCTCCTCCAATTGCTCCTCCAGTCTGTTCCATTCAGAATAACTGCCATTTTCCATCTCAGAATCACATTTCCATCCCTTAATTATAAGCTCAGCACTCCAGGCTTGTTTCTGGAAGTCTTTTTATCCATACAATCACATCATTCTCAGCTGAGCAATGTTGAGAGAATACAACCTAATTTTTATTACACAAGTGTTTAAATATGTTTCTGAGGGTCCAATCAATGTTTTCAGTTACTGAGGAAAGCTTACCCTGTCTGGAATTGGATAAAAATTGTGTCAATCAATAGGTAATTGCCGGGAGAGTTTCACGTGGGCGTGTACTATAGCTTTGCTGTTAGACAGATACCATTGAATAACCATTGAAGTGGCTGTATTTCTGCGAGAGCTTGTATGAGGCTCTAAAAGAGCTGAATTCTTCGACAGATGAATCTACGCGTAAATCCACGGTAGGAAATTACGCGTTATTAATATCTGATGACTATAACTGATAGTAGAATGACATAGTATCAATACCATGGCAAATTTTTGTTTCAGAAAAGTGACCTTTTAAACTATTAATTGGGATACTATTGGCTCACTATAGCTGAAGTAGTTGTTGCAGAAGACAATGATTTTTTCTGTTGCAAGAGATCATTTTTTTAAACAGCTTGATAGATACTATGGGCAAGTACAAGGTGGCCCAAAAAAAAACCCGACCGAATAGTTGATAAGACAAAATATTTATTTCATGTATTTGATAAGAAATAAAAAAAAAAACCCAACCAAAACATAGTGCAAAAACTAATTCACTTTAGTGAGATGGAGTAGTCCTGCTAAATTTATTTCTTATCAACTACATGAAATAAATATCTTGTCTTATCAACTATTCAGTTGGGTTTTTTTTTTTTTTTGGGCCACCCAGTATATTGAGCAGTTTGCACATCAGGCTTAGCTGAGGAGTTAAATTCATACAACTCCTGGGAAACAGGGATGGAACATAACTCGTTCATATTCTAAACCATGTTCGAGCTTGGCTTGCTAGTGAATATTCAATAACTGAGCCAGGAGTGCCATCTAGTGATAGAATAGTGTAACTGTTTGCATAAATAGAGCAGCTCTATGTCTGCAGGCATCCACATCTGCACAAAGGGATTAAATAGCCCAATGCTATGACTACGGCGATTACGAATCTTCCCAGCATCTCTCGTAACACGTCACTAATGAAGGACTGGAACACTGAGGGGCCGTTAACAAAGCCATACGGCATGACACAGTACTCATAGTACCCAGAGGTGGTGCTAAAGGCCGTCTTCCACTCATCTCCTTCCTTTATGCAGATAAGATTATATGCACTGTGGGGATCAAGCTTAGTGAAGATTGTTGCACCTCGCAGCTGTTCCACAGTGCTGGGGACCAGGGGGAGGTGGATATTGGTACTTCACCGTGACATCACTGAGGCCTCTGTAGTCTATGCAGGGGCGGAGTCCTCCATCTTTCTTCTGAATGAAGAGGAAACTTGCAGATGCAGGTGAAGTGGAAGGGCGAATGAGGCCTTGTTGTAGAGCTTCCTGTATGTATTGCTCCATTGCTTGAGTTTCAGCCACCAATAGGGGGTGGACATGGCTCCTAGGGGGTGATGCGCCAAATAGGAGCTCAATGGCACAATCCCATGGACGATGAGGAGGTAACTGGGTCACTTTCATTTTGCTGAACGGCATCTGCAGGTCCCAGTGTTCTTCTAGAATTTCGGGCTGGTCTCCTTGGTCAGGGCTCTCGACAGTTGTGGAGGCAACTGTGAGGGGGCCACGGTGCTGCTGACAAGAGGGTGACCGGAAGTAGAGACGTCTGGTATGCCAGGAAATGGTGGGATATTGGATCAGCAGCGAAGGAAGGCTAAGGATGTTCGGGTGGCTTGAGTGGGAAAGAACCAGCAGTGGTAGTTCCTCCAGATGGTGGAGATCGGTGCCATCTGGAGGGTCACGCTGCCGTTGGCCTAGAGGTTTCCTATCTATGGCTGTGTTCGGTGTCGTTGAAGTGAAGCCTTAAGTCGTCGTGTTAGTTGGCCTGAGATGAAGTTGCCTGCTGCACCTGAGTCAATCAGGGCCTCTGTGCAAAGGGTCACATTGTTTCAGAAAATCCTGACTGGGAATCTTGAAATGCTGGCCAGTGATAGTGGTAGGAGACACCTTTACCTTTGGGGGTGCTGATTCTCCCTCTTGACCCATGGTGCAAAGGCTAGTCTTTTTCCATGTGCGATGCTCATAGGACTTGATGATCCCCAACTCCATAGGCTCTGCCCCCTCTGCTGGCAGCTGGGTGGGGCCTCTGGGCCGGGTCCGCTGCCTCACCTGCAGGAGCTGATCCAGGCTGATGGCTGCACGATGTATGAGGACAAGGAGAGTTTGAGATCTCTGCAGACCATCTCTGCCCTGAGGTCTGGACTCAACCCCTTTCGGAAGATGGACTCTAGGGCAGGCTCGTTCCAGCCACTGGCTGCAGCCAAGGTGCGGAAGTGGAGGGCGCAGTCCACTGCGGTGTTGCTACCTTGACTCAGGTCCAGTAGCTGGTCCCCAGCCTTCTTCCCAGGGTGATGGAAGACTGCACAAAACTGGTAGAGGAAATCGGCATTGGTGGAAAAAAACTGATTCCCCCCAGACAGCTGTCACCCAATCAAGTGGCTTGCCCAAGAGGCGTGTCACCGCTGTGGCGATCTTCTCAGGTTCACTCAGGGCTGGGTGGTACATGAAATATAATGCACACTGGAGGATGAAGCCTTTGCGCACAGTGGGGGATCCGTCATAGCGCTCGGGTAGGCGCACGGGCGAGTGACCCCGGAGAACGCCTGGGGGAACCTGCATTCCGGGAGGAGAAGCGGAGGTGGGTGGTGACGGTGGAGCACGGGAGATGGAGAGGTCCCGGAATCCTTGGACCAGATCCTCCAGGATTGCCTCCAAACTGGCGATCTCCCTCTGCTGATCTGCTGCCAGTCGGTAGAGGTCGGGAGGCTGGGCAGTGAATTCTCCCACCTCTACCAGTAAAGGGATCTGTGCTGAGTCCATGGATGGATGAAGTCTTCTGTAAGGGATGTGTCTCATATCCTTATGACAGGCACAGAGGACAGGAAGGTATGGACTGGACTCAGGTGCACAGATGGGCTTGGTTGTGTACAGTAAGTACTTATTATGCCTTAGGCACAGAACTAAGGCATATGAAAACAAAATGGAATTGAGGTTCCTTCAACACTATAGTAATACAAACAGAGAGCAAAAACACTGGTTAGCTTTGTATTACTTATAGGTAGAAAACTCAAGGAAACAAGGTTCCTCTATACAATGGAAATAAAGCACTAAACAGCACTATACTGTATAGAGTTGAGCATAGACACACGCAATATGTGGAGTTTATGTCTATACAAAGGCTAGAGCTACTCTACAGACATGTGGCTTAGCGAGACTTCACAAACAATGATTGTGGACCTCTGGCTTGAATAACCCACAGCTACCACTCAGTGGGATTGCAAACACGTGCAGGCAATGAGGAATGAATGCTGAGTGCGGTCAGCTTGAATATTTGCAAGTTTTTTCTCCAATTTTCCGTGAAACCCTCCATTTTGACCTCCCCAGCAGAGGCATACTTCTGTCATGTCCGCCTTGTCACAAGATCTTTTCACCACCGTCGGCCTGCAGTTTCATCATGGTCATGCTTTGGTCATGCCTCTTTATAGTTATTAAACCATGACATCCCATTTTTACACTTACAGTCCAGATGTAAGTCCAGATGTTTACCTTTGATGGTATTTATCTACTGCGGCCAAAGGTGAACAATAAACAAGAGATAGGAAACATGCATATCAAATATGGACTATTACATGCCATTCATATTTAGTGTACACTCCTATCCCGAATGACACAATATTATGTATGTTTATCAGCTTTAATAGTTTGTAAAACATACTTCTGCTATTTTTGCTTTTTTCCCGCAGAATGTGTGGTTTAATTCATAACTGACAGGGTCCCATACACCTGAACACAATGTAGGCAACATAAAACATTATTACAAGAATCAGATCACTAATTATTTCAATGATTAAGAAAAAGAAATTCACCCACAAGCTGCTAATTAAAATAATTTTATTTCTTATTCTGGTGTCTTCATCCACCTTCAGCCATCCACCTTCATGTTTGGACTTCCTGTCAGGAATAGAAAGGAATGTAAGTTGACTTCCTGTAAAACGGACTTTAAAGCCATGTCTGAAATGGCTTTATCATGCACCCAATCCTCTCAAGCACTGCCTCTGTGGTCAGTCTTACACCGCAGAGGGATAAAACACTGCCACTGGACTTGCACACATTCGCGCTGGAAAATCATATGGCCATGCCTCTTCAATATGGTCACCGTGGCATTAGGTCGGTAGAACAATAGCTCTTTAGAGCACCACCATTAGTCAGATAGTTATCCACCCAGAATAGTTCCAAACTAAACACTTCATTTTCAGAGAAAACTAGCTGTGTGCATAACAATTCAAAAACAATTTCTTTGGCATATTGCTGGGGATAGCCAGTATTTGCATCCAGCCTACAGCACCCCCTGGGGGTGAAAATTTTCTGACTTTTGATGTTGAATATCATCCACACTGAAAATACTACCATTGAGATTTTACTAATGCTGTGATGTACCCCATTGGGACAATGCATCCAGAGATCTCAGATTTTCAGATCTCTATCTTGCTGGGTAAACAAAATAATGCCATCTAAACATAGGCACAATCTGCTATGAAAAGGTCCATTTTGAGTTTTCCTCCAACTTTGGCTCCATCTAGCTTGAAAAGTATAGAAACTACCAAAGAAATGCTTGTTATTCCTGAAAATATAGTTTCAAAAGCACAATAAACAGCATTTACCACCATAGTACATATCTGGGTTAGTGAGAAAATATACCTCAAACATGCACCAAAAATCAATTTTGACCATCTTTCCGGCTGTCTGTTGCACTAACCCAGCAAGATACCAAGGTACTATTCAATGAGAATGATAGTCTTGTTGTGAGTTAACACATAATAAAGCATTCTAGATTGGTATGTGTCTGGGATATTATTTTATTCCCATTCCCATTTTTAATTTTTATTTTTATTTTTCAAATAGTTCCAGCTCAATAATGTAATTACCCAGCTTAGCCATTATGTGGTGCCAATGTCTAACGGGACTTGCAGTGTCACAGGTCTTGATAAAAGTATAACATATTTGGTACTGTCTACCCTTAAGTCATGATAGTTGATGTAAAATGTGGTGTCGACAGCTTTTGGGCGACAAAACTGAGCCACTTCAGTGGCTTCCAAGTGGCACCACTGGCAGCCAAACTGAGATATGAACCTAAAAATTTGGCTTTTTCTGTGAGACACCTGTATCTATCTATGTGCCAAGTTTCATTCAATTCCAGGAGGGTCAACTGCGTACCGAATGTCAATCTCTCATGGAATGGCTCTTAAGTTTCCTTATATACTTTGTTTTGGTGTTTGTTTCTATATTTATCTTTGTTTCCCCTGTCCTCTTGCTTTTGTTTAACTTTTCCTTCCGTGTGCTTTGTCTGTGGTTCCTGTCAGTGAATTTCCCTGCATTCTGGCTGTCTGTGACCGTTTCAGTTCTGTTTTGTTGATTGAAATCTATTATCGTAGTACTGTCTCGTTACTTCCCCGCTTCCTATGTTTGTTTCTCTCACCTCTGCCACACATGGTTCTCATTGCTACTTGTTGTCTGTATGCATTTAAGTGCCTGTTTTTCTGAGTTCCAGAGCAAGTTCATCACTGTCTATTCCCATCCAATGTTTTATGGGCCGTACTACATCCCTGTCTCCCACCATAGCCTGCCTGATGACAACCTTTTGCCTGTGTTTTAACTGAGTTTGTATTATGATTTTGAACTGATGTCAACCCGACTGTTTCCGAACCTTTGTCTGCTTAACCATTGATTGAGTCTCAATAATTTTTTTGTTTATTTGTTTGACATTTACTGTCTGCGCCTGAATCTGAGCTCACCTGACAATTAGGATAAATGAAAAGTTACTGAAGGCAGAATAACATATTACTGAACCCAGTAACTGTGATAACATTCCCAGAATTTAAATAAATACAAGATATAATTTGAAGTATTAATATTACTGTGATGAAATTAATCAAGCAACAAATTACCCCCCGCACATCTGAGTATGACCCACTGCCAAAATTGCGAGGGGCTCATAAAGGTGCTTCACTGCTATCTTCATCCAATTCATACAATTTTTTGAAGATTATAAACCATTGACTGGTCAATATACTTATCAATCTGCTAAGAAATATATGAATACATTCAGTTAATTATTCATCAAATAATGTTACTGTTATAAGTTATTTAAGTAATCTACTACCCCAACACTGCTCTGGTGTATCTTGGCACCACATCTCTCAAACATAATAGCTGTGGTACATTGCTCAGCCATGCAGCACAAACACAGTCACTGTTCTCATTACCCTGAAATGTGGCCATCCCTTGATCTCCGAGAAGAGGGCGTCGCCGGGGCACAAGGTGTTGACCAGTTGGCGGTGGCCGTGGATGGTGTAGTTGGCGACCAGCCTGCCCCCCTGCACCGCACAGGCCGTGAAACGGTCCCGGGCCAGCTGGAGGGACGCAGAGGCGGGTAGGGTTGCCGTGTAGTTCCCGATGAAAGAGAGGCCGTACCCGCGGTGGTTATGGCCCTTTGTGTGGGCTCCACGCCAGTGCCAGCCCCGCCCCTCATAAATGTACCCATCTGAGCCAATCACAAAGCTGGGGGGTGAAGAAGCCCAAGAGGGCGGGGTTATCAGGGATTGTGTGATGTTGGGGGTGGGATCAGTGGTGGGAAGATCACAGGTCAGAGAGTCCTGGGGCCTGTTCCACAAAGCAGGATTATTCGGTTAGCTGGATAATTGCACCAAGTGAGACCTGGAAACCTCTGAAATCTGGAACTTGGACTGAAGTAAAAAGTGTTGTACTGGAATTTACTTTCAGCAGCTATCTGGCTAACGCAACAATCCTGCTTTGTGGAACTGGCCTCTGTTGTGTCTTCCTTTCTACTATTAAACTCTGGATACAAAATTGCTTCAACTAGCAGATTCAGGTGACTGGAGACAATACACTGGGTGGGACCTCTGAAATTGATTCTTGTGTCTTTGGCGAATGAATTTTATTTTGTTTGTTTTTATTTAATATTTATACTGGGACTCCGATTGAGAGCAAGCTCTCTTTTGCAACGGAGCCCAGTTGTGAACCATCGTAAAACATCCAAGTACAACAAAAAATAAAAATAAAAGAAAAGAACTACAATGCACATGTACATTCCTGCTTCATGGCGGCCAATAAAAGACATTTAAAACAATCAAATTCAGTAAGTTTTTCAAATTTTAGAAACTTGAAGCCAATTCCATTTCTGCGGGGCATAATACCTAAAAGCAGTTTTACCCAGTTCAGTATGAACCCTCGGGATGTCTAAAACCAGATAGTCATGAGGATGAAGATGGTACTCCCCCCCTTCTAAAATTAAGCAATCTAGCGATATATCCAGGCAGCTTACCTAACACTGCCTTGTATATAAAAAGGCAATAATGCTGCTCCCTTCTCATGGCCAGCGAAGACCATCCAACCTTCAAATAAAGACTACAGTGATGCGTTCTGAAGCCATCTCCTGTTATGAACCTTAAGGCAGCATGGTATTCTGTGTCAAGCCAAGCGACTTCAGCTATGAGGGAGCAGAGTGCATGTAAGTTATGTCACCATAATCTATTCCAGAGAGAATAGTTGCCTGAACAATCTGCCTTCTGCAACTTTAAGTATGTAAGTATACAAGCGAGCCCTGCCACACAAGTTTATACAGGAATGCACGCTTGTGTGTTTGTCCATGCATGCGTGGGTGTGTGTGTGTGTGTGTGTGTGTGTGTGTGTGTTTTGTGCTTGTTAGATTGCTACAGGCGCTCAGCGTGACGCGGCGTTTTCGCACCTGTATCCTATGTCATCCCAGCCGCGGTCCTCCTGGTGGAAGCGTTGCATGGCCCTCATGTCCGCGGCGCACTGCTGGAAGGACAGGCACGGCTTGATCGGCTGGTAGGTGTGGTGCACGTACAGGAAGTGCAGAGGCAGGACCAGCTGGGTGGGCGTGCCCCGGTATGGCTCCGCCCCCCACTGGCAGCGCGGGATTATGGGAGGACACTCTAACGGAGGGGGGGGAATGAACAATTTTAACAAATGATGAAACAATCAGCACAAGGGAAGGTGCCAAAACAAGTCCTTGTAAAATTGTAATTGATTGATTGAGATGCCGATAGTGAGTGCAATATTCTGACTCATAGCCTTTTGTTGCATAGCAGTAACTAAAGTAACCCGACTCACCCATCACCCTTAATAAGCAAAGGAAAAAAAGAGTCATTCAACAAAGGGTTAATTTTATGATCTGAACAAAGTCTTTGTTTTCTGAGACTTAAACTACAAAATAAAATATCCACAATTCGTTTAATTGAATCCTGTAAAAGTATTCAAAAAATGTCCAAACTGGACTCATATGAATGCTGTAATGACAAATATGTAGTATTAGTATTATAATATAATATGTAGCAATATAGTATAATATGTAGTATTAATATTAAGTGTTTGCACAAGGACTGTCGAATTTTTGTGCCTTAATTTCCTAGTTGGTTAATTTGTATGTTGACTGGTCAATGGTTTGGAATAGCCATACTTAATCTTATCAAGAAAGGCCAGGTGTGGGAGCAGGCTTTCATTACAGCCAAGAAGTAACACTCTTGATTCTACTAATCAAGGACTATAACAAAGACTGTAGGGGCTGATGAGCAGTATCAGGTGTGTAACTGCTGGTTGGAATGAAAGCCTGCACCCTCACTGGCCAATTTTGGGTATGATTGAGGATACTTGGTTTAGAATCTTAAAAATTCTTGCACTGGATGTATATAGTAGTGAAGCACCTTTGTACACCCCTACGTATTGTGGCGGAGGGTCGTACTCACCCATGTACCTGCGGACAAACAGTTCCACCCCCTCTTTGATCAGAGCCTCAGTCTCCATCCCCTCTGGGCTGATATTTCCAATCAGGTGATGGTACAAAGCCAGGGACTCTCGCACCTGGTTGGAGAGCAGGGAAGGGCTGACCAGCCCCCTAAAATTCTCCCTACGGCGAGGGCTGATGAGGCGGGGGGCAGAGTCTAGCCCACGCCCCTCTAGGCGGTGCTGGTAGTACTCCTTCAATAGGCTGCTGAGCTTGAGTGGTGGGTGTTTGAGAGCGTAGCCAGAGAGCTCTGTCCCAAGAATCACGCCGTCCATCCCACCATTGATCATGGCGTCCGTCGCTGGGGAAGGTGGCCCGGAGAGCGTGTATGCCCGCGGTGATGTCACATTGTCCCAGCAGCCTCCAGGGCCGAGGCGATCCGAGAGTGGAGGCAATGGGGATTGGAGGAAAGACAGGCCCAGCGTCCGGGTGAGGACGAGAGGGTACAGGCCAGGTGGTGCAGTCCCCTCTCTCGCCAGGAGTGCCACCTCCAAGCCCAAAACGAGCGGAGCCATGGCCACCGTAGTACCGTCCTCCGCTAGGACCACACCCACTTCCTCCCCAGTCTCCGTGACCTGGTGACCAATCACGCTCCTGAGGAAGTCTGACACATCAGGTTGGATTATGGGAGGATCCTTGGCAGGTGGGCCCAGGAAGTGTTGGATGAAAGGGTCATCGAGGCCTCCGATCTTCCTGAGATGCTTCAACAGGGTCACAGGCTCCATCTCTGGGTTCCACACTTCCAGCTGCTCCACCATCATGATGAAATTTTCCATGCTCCGCTGGGGGGCAGCTGAATCTGGAAAAAATGATCACCCCCAACCAGTTAGCCATGTGCTACACCAACATTGCCCAACCCAGTTCCTGGAGATCTGCCATCCTGTATGTTTATGTATCAACCCCTATTTAACACACCAGATTTTACTGATTAGGTGGTACAGGACATCTCCAGCAGTTGAACCCGGTGAGCTGTGTTACGGCTTAATGAAAAATAGTGGCAAAGCCACTCCACCCGCTTGGCCAAACATGGCCAAAATGGAACACCCCCTATTGGCCAAAGTATCGGTCCGATTCGGCTAAAAATTGAACTTGGTCTAGACCTTATGACCATATATACACACATGAAATATGAAAAGGATCGGTCAAAAACTGAAGACGCTAAAGCGCAGACAAGCCAAAAGTTTACGCATGCACGCACGCACGACAGACTACCACTAAAGACCCTGAGCATAGCATAAGCCCCTTGGGCCTTTTGGCCAAGCGGGCTAAAAACCCTACTGGGTAGTTAATATACAGAAATAAGGGTTAGGCAGCCCAGTGCTACACCCACGTCAACAGCCCAGGATTACGTGTAAATATCATCACTGGGACATCTGACCTTATCCAATTCTCAACACTTTTGCTGTCTTCACATTAAAGGCTGTATATGTCATGCAGTCTTAACAGACCAGCAGTCATGAGGTCATACAGTCTTTACTATCAATATGGAAAATACCATCAAACAGTCGACAGCAGTGCTCACCAACCTTGTTCCTGGAGCTCCACTATCCAGTAGGTTTTCACCCTGACACTATCAAAGCACTCTTCACTCAGCAGCTTAAATCACTGCATTGAGCTGCTCACTAGTTGAGTCAGGTGCAACAAATGAAGAGTTTTTTTCCAAAATGCAATATATCCATTTTACTCATTTTGAGTAAATCAGCTTTTTCTATGTTGGCGCCTAATTGGATTGTATAGAAAAACACAAACTTCGACCATAAAAGAATACACCATATAGTATGAATTTCTAAAAACAAATTTTTGCACCATGTATAAGAAGCACAGGGCTATTGCTTTATGGCATATCTCAATTTTTGTAATTTTGGCACTTATTGCATTTTTGAAACAAACTCTTCAAATTTAGGTTGAGTGAAAACCAAAAGGATGGTAGATCTCCAGGAGCAGGGTTGATGACCGCTGATCTAGAGAATCCCTGACGTGTTATTAGGGGCCGGGCAGCCTAAGCTGCCGGGACCCTATTGTTATCCTGCATGTTCTTCTTTCTTCTTCTTCTTCTGAGGAAATGCTACTTCCCATGTGCGAAAAATCACCAAACTTTGCACAAAGGTCCAGTCCCATGCCAGATTGCCTCAGCTGCAAAAACTGGCCAATAGCCCTGATGGTGGCGCTACAGCAAGCCTCTAAAGTTCAAAATTTTGAAAATTCACAACAAATCAACCATATGTGCTACAGATTTATGGTTTTCACCAAAATGTAGCCCCAATACTGAAGAAACTTTTGTACTTTTAAACCTATTGCAAATTATGAAGTCCATCACTCTGTTTTTTCCAAAAACTGTAAAACTTATTAAACCTATCTCCTCCCACAATTTTTGCTCAATTGACACCAAACTTGCTACAGAGCATCTTCAGACTGTCCTACACAAACGATCCACACAGATTTTTGATTTATCGAATATGAGCCTACAGTGCATCAAAATGTTTGACTGTAAACGATATTGTAAACATATACTTGCAAATTCTTGCGAAATACATTTTCAATGTTCAATAAAAAAATGACAAAATTTTGGAGTCATCGCAGATGATGTTTGGAAAATATCAGAATTTTATCTCAAAAACTGAATTTTTTACAGCATTTTGAATTTCGCTCTCATGCGAACAATTGGAAGTCAATGCAAAAATGGCATTTTTAAACATCAGTTTTTCCCTTATGGAGCCAATAAATCATTGTTAAAAACAAATTACCAACATCTCCATGCTATCTAGATGCAATTTGTATATTTTCGGATTTTTGTCTTAATAACTGAATTTTTGACAGCCGTTTGAAATCTGCCTTTACGCTCACAGCTCCCCTGTCTTGCACACAGGTGACCGGCGTAGTCAATTTGTGAAGCTACATGTGACATTTCCATTTGCCAATTAGCTCAGTGAGATAGAGCATAGTCTCTTGTGCCAAAAATTGTGAGTTCAAGGCTCAACTGATGTAAAATGCATATTAGAATGCCACCTTTTTTTCATCTTCCTACACTTTGCTTGTTGCTCAGAATTGCCTAATTTTGCCTAAAATTGCCTGGCCCCAACCATTGCTGTGCAGCAGCTTTAATTACTTTTTGAATTATAACATAATGACCATGTGCCAGGATTGTAGAGTAGCAGTGTCAGAGCTGTTGTTACCGTGGCTATGGGCAATGGTGGCCAATGCAACCGTGATGGCGATGAGTGTTGCGGTCGGTCCCATCAGCAGAGCAGTCATGCCGTTTGAAGACTCAGTCAGAACAAATCCCGCTCAGAACTGGCCCTGATCTCTCCCAGTGCTTTAAACGTGCACGCCAGCGGTGACTCAGGTGAATACTGCACACGGATAAAATCCCCAGTCTTTATTTACACACACCTTGTCATCGAACCCTGTGAGAAAAGTGCAGTTGTTAAATGTTGGCAGGGATTTGGGTGTATGTGTATACGTGTGTGTGAGTGCGAGTGCGTGTGCGTGTGCTTGATTTAGTGTTTATGCCTTTGCTTGGCCTCTTGGCTCAAGGTCCTTGGGGGTGACTTTATCTGATTCCCTCATATTGACATTTCATTGCATAGCCTGAGTCAATACAGAGCTTGTGTCCCTGTGTTCTCTTAGAAAACAAGGTAGGTCCTGCTTTGATAAAATACCAACAGCCATACAGTGCCATATGCTGGGTGGCAAATTAAAATTAAAAATACCACTGTCTCTGATGGTTCAAGTTTTTTGATTTATACCCCCATTCCACAGAGCTTTCTGGCTCATCGGTCACTTGTCGGAAGCAAAGTTTATTTCTTCCAGTCACCCACGGAAGACTATCGTATCACAGGCTGATGAATCCCATTCGTGTTCGTCCACTATCAGTTCAGTGTCCGACGTGTCGGGCGCGATCCGATGAGGCGAAATTGTCCGAGGAAGAAACTAAGCTTAGTTTCTTCATCAGATGATTTCGCCTCATCGTATCAAAGAAATTAACTTTGCTTCCGACGAGTGACCGATGAGCCAGAAAGCTCTGTGGAATGGGGGTATTAGCAATACCAGTATTACATTTTTCATTTTTTCAAAACAATGGTCCATGGTCCATTTCAAAACATTTGCTAAGCCAGACTTATTCTGTTGACTATTTGCATGTCATTTGATATATAATAAGTCACTGTAAAGCAAGCCAATAGCCCTGTTAGATGTATGTGTCTAAGATATAAGGTCATGCCATGAGTCAATATGCTTGCCTTTACAAATATTTGTGCGTGAAATACTGAAATATTGATAGCAATGCAGAACACAAACTTCCTGCATCTCATTTCATTTCTCCCAACGCCCAATGAAGTACAATGTCAGCTCTGAATTTATACATTTAAAACTTTGTCTTACTTTTTATTTAATAATGACCACTATCATAGTCAAATCTAAACACAGTTTTACCGCGTGGAAAATTTAGCGGAGCCAAGCAGTTTTGTCTGTTCTGGATTATTTTGAAGTTAAGTAGCCTCTATCCCAGTTCCTTAATAAATATAACATACAACTCTTGGCACTAATAACAAACAGTGCCAAACGCAGCCTCACTTTCCAACTTTGTACGTTACAATGAGGACCCCGACATCTCTTTTTGATTATCTCTCAGCATTTGCTATTTTGGGATTCAACAGAGTTAAAGCCAATGAGCAGATCCAATGTTTTTTCAATCATCAGAAAATGTTTTTTTTTTTTTTCTAATGTTGACAGTCATTACAACATATAATGTCACCTGAAGTGGTGCATCTATTTAGCTGAATCAGAGTTGCGAAATAGTCTTCACTCATCAGATCCCATTGGGATATAATTGCTGAGCTGCAGACAGTTGAAATTCAGAGAAATTAGCGAAATTAGATTAATGATTAATGACTTTTGATCCAGTGACGTATCCCTCTCTCTACAGTCTGGCACCAGGAACCCACTCTTACCGGAATTCAGGCTTAAAGTGAGCAGGGGTGACACGGAAAACATACGCTGGCCTGTAAGAAACTGCTTTTTCTGGGAACATATGATGTGGCCAGAGGCAACGTATTCAGAACTATATTGGCGTGATAAGAACATCAACAAACCAAAAGAAACAGGCTGTTCAATTTGGGTTACAGAGCATGATGTTCTTTTTTTCCAAACATATTTTGCAAATGTGCTGCAATACGTTTTGTGTGTGTAGCATTTAAATAAGAAATTATTATACGTATGATGTATATGATATAAATTCAGAGATATGCTTTATCTCAGGTGTTGATGTAGCGCAAAGGGGTGCCAAAACTTACCAGAAAAAAAAAAAAAAAAACAGCATGGGTGCAGATTTCTGTTCTGGCCCAGCACTTAGACCTGATTCTGGTTTAATCTCTTGTTTGAAAAAAAAAAAATGCTCAAAGTTACTTAGTTCAACTGATTGCAGTTGAAAATCTGTGTGCAAGAAGTACCTCAGTCACTAAATAACACATATATCTGCAACATGTTTTGAAAACTTTGACCCACAAAATCACAAAAGTGTTATTTAGTGATTTAGGTACTTCTTGCACACAGATCTTCAATTGTGAAGGAATCCCAACTCTTATATTGGCCTCATTTTTTTTTTTTTTTTTTTTTTTTTTTATTTTTTTAAATGAGCGAACAACCGCTTGTGCAGCATTAGTGACTCATGTAAATCAATATCGCCCTCTACTGGATTGATTAATGGCATAGTATTGGTATCTTGGTTATACCGATATCTTTGTCAGATGCTGCGAGGTGTAAATATGTTATTTGTGTTGACTATCGACACGATTGTTTTCAGTTCTAGTGGCTTATACATCGCAAGAGGATATAAAACAGGGAAGACCGTTCATTCAAACGAAACTATTTGAGACCTTGCCACATGCCATGCTCGATACTATTGTTTGTTAACGATAATCAGACAAGGACTGGTAATGTGACCATTAACTTGTCTTTAATATTAAAACAATGCGAGGACAAGAACCACTCCTCAACAGAATCTCCTCCCACTTGACATCTGTAATCTCAAGAAACTCCTTAGCCGCTTGAACCACCATCCTTATCTTTTTTGGTCTTTGATTCCATTTCATTTGCACAGTTGAAACCATCACTACAAACCCCCAAAAATCTCCTTTTGTCCAAATAAAAATATTCATTTCGAGGTCTTGATTTTTTTTCAAATTGCTTAGTCTCTGCGCTCTATGCTCTATTATCTTTGCTGATCACGAAGTACACGTGACCCGGAAGAGGAAGTCGGTGTGTCGACTGAATTCAGAAACACTCGATTCCAGAAAGTCTGGTAGGCTTGTGAAAATCTGTTGAATTAACCACTGAATTGTGATGCATATATTTTGTTTAGAAATGTATAATTAGTTGGGTCGTTACGATTCAAAAGGAAATCTGTAAAATAACGTGTAATCGGTGGCAAGCGACTGTTTCATATCGCCAGACTGTTCGGCTATCAGTCAGCTAGCCAAGTAGCAATGATTGACACAGATGCTTCGTCTTGTATGAGAAGCCAAAACAGTTTACTCGAAGACCATGCATATGATAAAATGATGATAAAGTATTGACACATATCAGCGATGGTAAAATATTGACACATTTAATTGTCTGACCCCAGCCAGAGAATGGACACCCGCTTTACTCGGGGAAAGTCGGCGATCCTGGAGCGCTCCTTGACCCGGCCCAAGACCGAGGTCAGCGTGAGCGCCTTCGCCCTGCTCTTCTCCGAGATGGTTCAGTACTGCCAGAGCCGCGTGTACTCCGTGTCCGAGCTGCAGGCGCGCCTCGCAGACCTCGGCCAGGGCGTAGGCGCGAGTCTCCTGGACGTGCTAGTGCTGCGCGAGAAGAACGGAAAGAGGGAGACGAAGGTTCTCAACATCCTGCTCTTCATCAAGGTGCCAATGAAGGGCGACTTTTAATATGCACCACAACTTTAATAACGCAATTTGAAAACGTTCACAAGGCTCACACGAAAACTAAAAAAAAAAATTCAACCTAAATTTCTTCTTACATCGGCCATTCAGATTTGTAATTTGCGTGCTAGGTTACATTTCCAGGTTTCCCTTTCGTTAATTTTGTTTTCACCCGTTCAGTGTTTTAATCATAGCTGGTTGTGTGGGGTCTGAATTTCTGAAATATGAAATTTAGTCGCAGATAATTATGCTCAAAGACTTATACTAATACACGCGCCTGGGTTTTCAATTGGAGTTGTTGGCTTGCATAAATTCAGTTTTTTTCTGCTTCAAATATGGTTCCGAAATTATGTGCTATGTACCTTCCACTTACTGCTTTTAAGGGTAGAGTTGCATGTCTGTTGAACTGCACGGCCGATATACTTTTTGCTTGGTATAATAAATATTGATACTTGCGGTTAAACATTGTGTTACATGTAAATTGACTGAATGGTTTTTTATCTGTCCAAAACCCACAGTAATAACTTGGCGTGGTGCCTAAAGGACAGTTGGGCGTCATGGACCATAGCTATTTCTTGTTTTCATGCCAGCTTCTGACTTTAATTACATGATTAACACAAACATTTACTCTGTTTGACATTTAACCTGAACTCTGTTCCTGCAAATCCAGTACTAATGTAATTGACCTGTTTAGCTCATCAAACCTTTGTTATTGGTAGAAACAAAAACATGCCCATATTTTGCTCCACCGAGGCCAGAATTTTTTTACCTCTGCTCTCAGACACCTATAGAATGATTTCACCGTCACTCTCAACTTATTTTAATAATAGGGGCATGGATAAGCATTTATGTTGTATTTATGTTCTGGCTTATATTCAAAATGGCTCCTGTTGGTCGTGTTCCTCGCTCAGGTCTCCGTGTGGAAGGCCCTCTTCGGCAAAGAGGCGGACAAGCTGGAGCAGGCGAACGACGACGACAAGACGTACTACATCATCGAGAAGGAGCCCCTGATCAACGCCTACATCTCAGTGCCTAAAGAGAACAGCACACTGAACTGTGCAGCCTTCACCGCTGGCATTGTGGAGGCCATCCTCACCCACAGCGGCTTTCCTGCCAAGGTCACAGCCCACTGGCACAAGGGCACCACGCTTATGATCAAGTTCGACGAGGCGGTCATCGCCCGCGACAAGGCCCTGGACGGCCGATGAAAGAGATGGGGCTGTGGGTTGGGCGGAGCCTAGTTGTTTTCTATGAAATAGGCGGGGCTTACTGAGAGTGCAGAGGTGGTGTGTTGATGCTAAATGTTTTTTGTGATTTCTTTGGGGGGAAATTAATGCAAGACTTTCGTTAAACTGTCTGCATTGTTTTGCCTCTTCAGTGTTGGGTCACTGTATCAGGCAATTTATGTACTTTCACTGTCAGTGAATCTGTTGGACTGGGAAAAAATCATTCAGAATCAAGACCCTTGTGCATTATGTATCTTATCTGGCTGTGATTGGTCAGAAGGACTCACATGACAACCATAGGTGATCATGCCTTGCGAGCTGAGTAAAATCATCCGCTTCTCCGGCCTTGGAGATGGCATACTGTTAGCATCACTCCAATTGTGAGACTGATTGATATTCTGGGATATAATATTTCAGGACTGCTTATTGCATGAGCAAGCTGGTGCACAAGATTAACACCTGTTCTGGCTGGGATTTTACTGGTTGCCATCTTTTGCACGACTGATGGCTTCCTAGCAGTTATTCATATTCTTAAACGATAACATGTTGACTCAGTGAAATTATCCTCTTGGTTGAAACCGCAAAAGGATTTTACAGCTCGCACAAGGTTCACAGGTTATATTATATTAAATATATGTTGATACTGCAGTGCGTACTTGTGAGTATTTAATTGATTGTCGTCAACTGATGGCCTGACCTTGATGGCTGTTTTTTCAGACTGAGTGTATTAGTCCTTGATAAATTGTGTTGAGTTAACATACTTGTTTAATATTGCTTATCTCTTTGCATCTGTGAAGTTTTTAAATGTACCAACAAAGTATGGATGGCCAGAAATGGCTCTTATAACCTGGAAGCTTTAAGGTTTCTTGGAGCCCTCCCATTGGCTAAACCTGAGCTCAGTCCTTCCTTTTCAGAAAAAATGGATGCTTCAAAGTTGTTTTTTGTAAATATACTTATTGTACTGTATTTCTGTTCAACTACAATGTATGTGCACAAATTTCCACCTATAAACCATAGAATTTAGTCCACTGGATTATTTCAGACTTGAATTTCTGTTCAGTGAGAGGCAATAGACATTGCTTTTCTAAAAGCTATGTTAGTGTAAAGGTTTCAACCTCTGATAAGGTTGTTGTTGGAGTCTGTCTGTTCATATCCATGCAGTCTTACAATTAAAAATAACTTACAACCTGGACATTTTTTAGGTTATAATAAATGCCTGTTCTAAAAATTTGTGTGCCACACCAAGCTTGAATCACAGTTGTTGCTTTAATGCTGTGGGATGACATGTATTTGTTTTTCTTCTGTGGTGCAAAAAATTATGGGGAAGAAGTGGTGTGACTGTTTTTCCTGTCCCCTAGAAACCTGCAGTATGGAGTTGTTGTGTTCCCACCCTCTACAAGGTACTAACACCCTGTGGCTTCCTTAAATATTCAGCTTTGAAACTGGAACATATTAAAGCTTTTCCAGTCACCGTGGATGATGAAGCAAAGTTCTTACTGTTTCTGAAACCCTGTATGATTCATATCAATCAGAGCCCTACTTTTTTTCTGGTTGTTCACACTGTACATTGGACTGGTTTGGGTTTCTGCCAATTTGCCTGAAGAGCTCTGAATTTTTGAGATTCTTTTGAAATTATAACAAACTTCTATTTCACGCTGTTGGTTTTGCCTGCATACAGAAACTCATTGGTAGTCATGTTAGCTCAGAGAGCCACTGAGCATGGTTTGTCTCAGTTCTGGCCTATTTTTGCAGAGTTTCTTTACGCCCGTTTAGTATTCGGACAGTAATGAGTACGACAATAAACCGGAAGCGTAGGTTCTCAAGTTACGACCCACTGATGCGTTCTCTAGATCGCTGTGATTGTTTTCATAACATTAATGATAATGTGCCCTTCAAAACTGTCTGAATCATACTGTGCACTGAATCGCCGGCTCTGAGCCACACGCACGCGCTCAGGAGAGCGGCACCAGTTCACAGGGTATGCATGACGTCACTTTATGCAGGTCACGTGATTTGGTGAGGAAGTCGTGAGATGTGTTTACTTTGAACGCCACAGCTCTGTTGTTACTACCAGCGACATGTTCAGAGCCACCGACTGTCGTCTGAGCTGTTGCGATCTTTGTTCATTTGCCGAGAGCTGGTCATATTTATTGTAGTTATATATGCATTTCGAGGCATTGGCATGGCTTCTCCAGGCTGTAATGACTGCAACCTAGACTCAGGTTAGTACACTCATTTTATATCTGGATACTAGACACACCTGTAAATCTGGCCACCCGAATTGCAACGTTATGCGAATGCTGTTATTACTTGGTGTGTTAACTGCATTTCAGCATTTGCGTGCATTTCAGTAAAAGGTTACCCACGTTGCAGTAAAGCACTACCAAAGACGCTGATCTTGAGATGTGCGCTGTTGATCGTTGGCTATTTGAATTTTCCCCCTCCTTGTTTATTTTAAAACGTTTTTTTTATTCGATCATTTAGCAGTGTCTAGTCAAGATGATGTCCCAGAATGTACTTAAATGAGACTAATAACAGGATGAAAGGAACTGTGACTTAACTCCCAGCATTTTATATCGGGTAGTACTGCTCATATTTAGTGCCCGTCATCTTTTTGGTGGTATTTCTCTCGGGTTGTGCTAACATTGAAGGACACTTTAAGGACGCGCTAAACATAGCATGTATTGGTCTTTTGGGGGTTAATCATTGCATTTCATCGCGCCTTTTTGAGCCTTGAGTAAATCGATACGTTGCAACTTCTCTAGCGTGGAGGCATAACTATCCTGGGATGTTCGCTTGTGGCCTGTCGTGGCCAGCAAGCAGCAATTTAATCTTAAATCGTGTGAAACCCGATTCAGCTCGTGCTAATTTAACGATGTTCTCAAACCGTGTGCATGTTCTTAGGTTTGAAAGCTGAGTCTTATTTTACGCAGACCTAGCTTTGCGCGGTTACATTGGGGAATCCGGAGTGAAATCGATCCAACCGTGTCACTTTCACCCCCTGTTTTGATATCGTCAGTTGAGAAAGTTAGCGCATACTTTTGTCCTTTTGAAGTAATTGATGATGCATATTCTCATTTTGGAATATTGGATTTCGTGAATTGTTGGCGATAATATTATTTAAAGAGTGTGTTTGTGGCATTGTTCATATAATTTTAGTTCGTGTATTGAGAGATTTAACTGTAACCATGTTTCTATCCACACGTTCTTATGCGAATTAAGCCATATCGAATTAAAAATGCCTTATGGAAACGGTGAAATTCGACTTGATTTCAAGATATCGACATAAAGTTTCTACGGTCCATCTCATCGGATTTTTTCTTGATCGGTAAAAGGCTTATGCGATAACTGCTGATAGAAACGTTATTTGCCGAATAAATCTGCGACTGCGTCGTGACGGTGTTTTGATGCCGTCGTTGCCTTCTGATAATGGTTTGCTATGTTGCTAATAGCTGGCACATAAGCACTATTACAACGTGTGTAATTATCATCATTTGTTTGTAGACGCGATCCATTTTGGCAAACTAGTTAATTTTGTTGGCTACCACACTACTTTTGCTCACTCGAAGGTTCTGCGATTCAGTGCGAAAGTGAATGGAAACAGCTTAAAATGTCATAAATCTATTCGATACACCGATTTTATCGCATAACAGTAAGTGACGTCATTACGCACAGGTTTTTATTCGCTTTAATGCTGTTAGATGGAAATGCATTTTCACCACCTTTATTCGCATGAATATTTTTGGCGAACTTCAGATAATTCGACTGACAAGTGGGTGGAAACAAAGCTTGTGACTGAGCTTGTATTCGATCTTCCCTCAGTTTTGGAGGCCGGTATGGAGATAGTTCGGCCAACCTGTAGCTCAGGCAAGATTTGTAGATCCCTACGTCCATGCCCATATATTATTTAGCTAAACTACAGTGTTGCCCCACTTGTAATTCACTCCGTCCTCTGATTAAGCTGGACTTGTGCAGTAGGATTGGTAACGCTGCTCGACATACCGGGCGCGGACATAATATATTTTTCAGTTGCCCCAATGTGTCAGCTAACGTTCTTGACCCTGTTTGTCGGGTACTGTTTTCGCCCCTGTTTATCAGGCAACATTGCTTCCTGACATGACCATCTCTCTTCACCTCCTCACTCTGATTTGTCAGCTGTCTTAGTTTCGGTACAATGCTGGAACAAAAGGATTGTTTGGTGGCTCTACTTTACTGTACAGTAACGAGGTCTTCACAAAAAAACAAATAGAAAATGATTGGCCCTAAATGGTGTCATACTGAAAAAAAGTATGCATAGGTCATCAAGTACTCAGTAGACTAATGGGGTGGTGTTGTCAGTGCCTGAAGTGGGCCAGTACTAAGTACTGGAACTTAGTATCTTTGTCCACATTAGCACCCTTACTTCTTACTGCTACCCCCACCTGTGAGTCTAGGTATGCACCTCTAAACAACCTTCTGTGTCTCTTTAAATATATAGCTCGCTGGATGCTGAGACAATAGCGCTGACAGTGTCCTTATTAAAACAAATAAAAACGAAAAAAACTTTAAAAAGCTGGGTGTTTTAATATAACTGATTTTTTTTTTTTTTTCCCCAAAAACTAGACTGTTTAACCTTACCTGCTGGTAGAGTTTCAATTGGCACAACAGAGTCTGCAGTTCATTGTAGTCTCAGTCCCTTGTTCATAGCATTAAGAGCATCTCTCAATCTACCTGTTAAATATACCTGTTTCCTGTTATGATTGTTTCTTTTTTCATCCTTCTGTGTTTAATGTAATAAGCATTTCTCACTGACAAGAGCTTTTGACAATTGTTTGAAGTGAAAAAGGAAATGAGAGACTTAAACACAGTTGTGGTTCACCAGTCTTTAACAGGAAATGGCCACCTGCTCACAGTCTTCCATTGAAAAGTAGTTTCGAGGCCCCAGTGTGTCAGGTAATGTTCTCGATCCTATTTGTCAGGCACCCATATTTGTAAGTTGCCCCTGTACGTCGAGTAACGTTATCAATCCAGCCCGACATATACTCTCTATTCGACGAGTGTAATGCTAACAGGATCGGTCATGTAACAGTTTTGGTTTGCGGGGGGTTGTGGACGTTTGCGGGTTATTGTCTTCTTGATCTCCTCTGTTCCTTTTCTCATCAGGGTTTTTTATGTCCTTTCTGTTCCCATTTTGTGTTGTCACACTTGTTCCTTCCGTCTCTCGCTGTGACCCTCTTGCTGGCTTTTCAAACCGCCGTGTGTCACAACCGGCTCAACCTGATGCCATTTAGCCATTAAAACCCCATGATCCTCCTCTGCCCCACTCTGAAGAGGAAGTGGGCCATTGCACTTTTGCTCAAGCAAAGTCACGTTCGTTCTGTGGCCGACACCGCTGCAAATCCCGTTCGCTCAGTTTTTGTCGCGATTGCATTTTGAAAACAAGTTGAAGCCTGGTGGTGCAAAGGTGGGGGGTGTGAGGTCAACGGCCTGACTAGAAGCGGACCTGACAAGGAACCGCCTGCAGCTACCTGACGTCCTTAGGCAGGACCAGAATGCTAATGGTCATCAGGCTACTCATGACAAAACTAATTAGTGTCTATACCAGGGCTGCCCAACCCTGTTCCTGGAGAGCTACCATCCTGAAGGTTATCACTCCAACCAAAGCAAATCACACCTGCTTTCCCAGTTACAGATCTTGACGAGCTGCTAATGAGCTGAATCAGGTGTGTTGAATTAGGGACAGAGTAGAAACCTACAGGCTGGTCGATCTCCAGGAACAGGGTTGGGCAGCCCTGGTCTATACATTAGCTAACCCTACGTCTTTGCCCTTTTTGTAGTCTTGCATTTTGTGTGTGTGTGTGTGTGTGTGTGTGTGTGTGTGTGTGCTTGTGTGTGTGTGTGTGTGTGTGTGTTTTTCCTTCAATTTTTATCTATTTATCTATTTATTTATTTTATTTATTTATTTATGACATGAAATTTTTATTAAAGATTATAAGTAGCCTAATTAGACCAATGAAACCAATTATACACTTCTGGGACCAATGTACTCGTACAGTAAGTACAGTGTATGAATTTGTTTCTCATGCTAAATGCAGCGGGGGGGGGGGGGTAGTATAATTTGGGGTGATGTTGCCCAGGGCCACTAAAGGGAGTCTTAATCGAGCCCATAGTGTATCTGCAGTGACTGACCATTCTGATGCTGAATTAAGAGTCAGGATTGACAGCATGGCAATGGCACTCTTGAGCAGGGCCGCTGACTGGTTTGCCAGGGCCCCAGAGAGCCCCCCTTCACTACGCCTCGCCTTGCCCCAACTGATCAGAGGGCCCCCCCGACCCAGGGCCTGGGACAGCTAACCGGGTGGTCCCCCCCCTGTCGGCGGCCCTGCTCTCGAGCACCAATTTGAGCTCTTAATTTTTCATTGAACAATCTCTGTGGCAAGGGGAACACACTCGGTGAAAAAATGAACAACTTAAATTTGACATTAAAAAGCACAACACTGCCGCCCAAGTCTGCATTGTAGGTCCTTTAACTGGAATAGGACAGCTTTGTTGTATTAAAATTACAGCTAGCAGAAAGACAATCTACTGTCGGATGTTTGAACACCTGTTAATGAGGGACTGCATTGTAACACATCTTTCTAATCAAATGATTTTGTTTTATTATGAGTTGAAATTTTTTTTCCCCTCTTAAGCACAAAATGTTGGCTACTTTTTTGAGAGAGGTTATATCTTGACTGGCGAAATTTGAATTTTCCATTTGCAAAACCGGGAATTATTAAACTTGTCTTACTCTATTGGCAATACTTTAGTCTTATTTGGTTAAAAAAGCTAAGATTTTAAGATATGACATAAAAAGCAAACAGAGAAGGGCTCATCATCCATATTTGCTCTGTGATGTTTGACTGTGGTTTTTCACGCGCACTTTTCCCCGTTTAGAGAGGACCAAGCTGCTGACCACGGCGGCGTATTACGGCTCCAGCGACTCTCACGAGCCGAGCTCCCCCTGCGCTTCGGGAAAGCCCCACCCCCGGCGTCTCGTGGGATGGGGGGGCTCGGAGCCCGACGAGGAGGAGGAGGCGCTGCGCAGGAGACTGAAGTATTTCTTCATGAGCCCTTGCGATAAGTTTCACGCCAAGGGCCGCAAGCCCTTCAAACTGGGCCTGCAGCTGCTGAAGATCCTCATCGTCACTGCACAGGTGTGGCCCCGCCCCTCCACAACTCTGCCCAATCAGAGTAAAGCGCTCTCCAAACCCTCCCACCAACACACACGCCATCTTTCTTACGCTCCTGCAAGATCTGGGGTCTCATTTATAAAAGGCGGGTAGGTGCAGAAATGATGCATATGCCAATTTATTGGCGATTTCAGATTTATAAAAACAAACATGACACTTAAAAAAAAAGGCAAAATCAATGTGAATTTGTACATGTAAAAAAAGTCAAGCTAATCCCGATTAAATAAAAAGTCTATGCAGTTAACCTTTCCCATGTTTTTATTAATTGGAATGTTTTTTTGACTCTATGCTGCTTTTCTTTGAGCACATGCAATATTTAGGCTCGAAATCTATACAAATTTTTATAAATAAGACCCTTCTTTTAGCAGGTAACATGTAAAGTACTGTCACCCTAAAATCAGGACAGGAATGGTACAGAACATGCATGAATAATAATAATATTAATAATGCTTTAAATCCACGGTTATTAAAAATTCTGTCATGTTAAAGCTGGGAGATGATGATAAAATAAAATTTGAGGACAAAAATGAAAAAAAAATCACTGAGGTTTCACTCTGGACCACCTCATCTCATTCTCCATCTTCATCATCCTCTCTTCCCCCCCCCCGCGCTCTCTCTCTCTCTCTCCCTCCCTCCCACCTCCCCACTGCATTTCTCTTTTTCAATATGCCCATTTTCCTCCCTTCCATAACATGCCCATTTTCCTCCCTTCCATAATATGCCATTTTCCTCCCTTCCATATCTCTCCCTCTTTCTCTCCTAGCTCGTAATGTTCGGCCTGAGCAACCAGATGGTGGTGACCTTCAACGAGGAGAACACCGCGTCCTTCAAGAACATCTTCCTCAAAGACTACAGCGAAGATACTGAGGAGCCACTTACGGTCTACACACAGAGCGACGTCTACAGTCACATCGAGTATGCCATAGAGCAGGTGGGTCTGTCGCTGCAAACTTTAGCATAGCAGTCTGTAATTATTGGGACAGTGAAACGTTTTTTGATGTTGCATCTGTATTGCAGCATGCTGGCTTTATAAAATGGTGAATACGGTGGTTAAAGCATAGAGTCCGTCTGCTTTTATTTTTGGGGATTTGCATCTGTATCCTGTGATGCCTGTGGGCGATACAACCCTTTTTAAACACTGTCTCTGTCCAGCTTCCAGGATTTGTGGTATGTGACTGAGAATGTTGCTTATTGGGAATTGTAGTCCGATGTCACTGCCTCTTCTGGTAATGGAATGTAGAACACTGTCTTCGGAAGACATTCCAAGAAATTTTGATTAGCCTATTCAACTCTGCCAATCCCTTATGAGGGTTCGTCGAATGCAGGTGCTGTATTTAAACCAGCGGAACTTCAAGCCTGTTTTAAATGCTAGTGGAGGTCCCAGGGTTTTCAACAATCCCAGACATGTCCTGCTGAATTACAGGGAAATGCATATATAAAGATGTGCTAAATCTATACAATTTCCATTTCATGTAATGCTGCGGCCATAAGAACATGGCATCCTGGGTTTGAATATTTTCTCAATATAAGTGCATTGTAGCATCAGTGAAGCGCTGCAACCAGCAGATACAGAATGTGTGTGTGATATTGTACTGCAGTATGGGAAAAAATGCTTTCTTTAACTTTGAGGGGGAAGTTCAAACGAAAGAGTGTAAAGGGTTAAACTGGGGCCTGCAGGTGGTTTTGCGGGCTGCAGTTTGATTCAGAGGGAGATGTTGACCGTTTTTAGTTCTTCCTCTGTTGTTAATTGTGCAATATTTTAATCACTGTCTGGCCGCTTACACAACTGTGTTCTTGTTTTCTGGTTTCCTGCTGCTTTTGATTGGTTCTTTGTCCTCTTCTTCCTCAGTACCTGGCACTGCCAAACACCGCTGTGGGTCGGTACGCGTACGTTTTCGGCGTGGGAGTGAACGGAAGCGCCCTTTCCCTCTGCCAGAGATACTTCCGGAAAGGGGACATCGACCCCGCCAACGACACTTTCGACATCGACCCTCACGTCGTCACCGGTAACGCTGGCGCTCGCATGCCGAGCCTGATTTACGGAGTCCCTCCCGCATGTGCAGAGAACTCCAGCTCTCACAATTCCAATGAAATGACCAGTGATTGGTCGATGTGGTACTATGTGCCAGTCATTGATTTTGAGTGGTGTTAAAAGGTTCTGCGCATTCTAAAGGTCATTGTAGGCCAGGCTAATATCTGCTCTCTGTCTATCTGTCTCTCTCTTTCTCTCCATCTCTCACACCCTCCCCTCTCCCACTGTCTCACGCCCCCTCTCTCTCTCCCCCCTCTCTCTATCTATCTCTCTCTCTCTGTGTCCTACTCAGACATGCTCATTTCTATCACTTCCTCTCTGATTCAGCCTATTGTCTCTGCTATTTCTGCTTTTTCCTTCTAAAAATACACCTCTCGCCCTCTCTTTTTTCTTTCTTCCCAGTCCCTGTCTTCACTCTCTCCATCCCTCTCTCTCTCTCTCAGCAGTCCTCTTTCACTCATATGTCCTCTGGGTCTTGCTCCTGTGTTTCTCCTTCATTAAATCTCTCTATTCTCTATTCCTCACCACTCCTCCCTCCGTTATGTCTATCACCTGTTCTTTCTTCCTCTGTCCATCCCTCTCTTTCCTTTAATATCTCTTCTTCTTCTCGTGGGTATTCATGCCTGCTCTTCTCTTTCATATCACTTCCTTTTTTACGTTGAGTCATCGCGGGGCACCACATTCGCCTGACAGTGCGTAAAAATCATGTGTGGATCATAAGGGGCGTTCAGTGAATGTGACTCAGCAACCGCACTTTGCAGACAAACACTGAGTATTTTCTGTGACTCAGGACCCTAATTGTCCGTAGAAACCACAAGTGGTTTCAAGGAGGTTTTCTGTGTGCGTACAGAAAGTTCCACATGCTAAGCAAATTTTTGAAAAGCCCGCACTTTGTACCCAAAGACCCTCTCTCCACACGAGGATCTTTAACGGATTAACAGAGACCGGTGCACGTGAAATGGGAAGCCTGGCAGTTACACAACCAGACCGCTGTGTGTTCCTGTTTTTAAATCCTTTAATTGCAGGGGAACCAGGTAATTGAATCAATATGTAATCATAAAAATAGAAGCACAGCATTCATGAAGAGTGTAATGTACAACCCCAATTCCGAAATAGTTGAGACAATGTGTAAATTGTGAATAAAATCAAAACGCAATGACTTTCAGATCACACCAGCCAGTATTCTATTCACAACAGAACAGAGATAACATGGCGAATGTTGAAACTGAGAAATTTTACAATTTTATCCACAAAATGAGTTCATTTCAAATTTGATGGCTGCTACAGGTCTCAAAAAAGTTGGGACAGGGGCCTGTTTACCATGGTGTAGCATCCCCTCTTCTTTTTAACACAGAGTGGAGGCATCTGGGCATTGAGGAGACAAGATTCTCGAGTTTAGCCAGTGGAATTTGATCCCACTCTTGTTTAATACAGGCTTCCAGCTGCTGGAGAGTTTTGGGTCTCCTTTGACGGACTTTACGTTTAATTATGCGCCAAATGTTCTCAATCGGTGAAAGATCAGGACTGCAGGCAGGCCAGTTCAGCACACGGACTCTTCTACTATGAAGCCATGCTGTTGTAATAGCTGCAGTATGTGGTTTTGCATTGTCCTGCTGAAATACACAAGGCCTTCCCTGGAATACATGTCATCTGGAGGGGCGCATATGTTGCTCTAAAACCTTTGCATACCTTTCAGCATTCATGATGCTTTTTAAAACATGCAAGTGTCCCACACTATGTGCACTAATGCATCCCCATACCATCAGAGATGCTGGCTTTTGAACTGAACGCTGATAAGAGGAGGGGTGGTCTTTCTCCTCTTTAGCCCGGAGGACACGATGCCCATGATTTCCAACAAGAATGTCAAATTTGGACTCGTCTGACCACAGGACACTTTGCCGCTTTGCTACAGTCCATTTTAAATGAGCCTTGGCCCACAGAACACAGCGGCGCTTCTGGATCATGCTCAACAATGGCTTCCTTTTTGCTTGATAGAGTTTTAGGCGGCATCTGTGGATAGCACGGCGGACTATGTTCACAGACAGTGGTTTCTTGAAGTATTCCTGGGCCCATTTAGTAATGTCAATGACAGAATCATGCAGGTGAGTGATGCAGTGGCGTCTGAGGGCCCGAAGATCAAGGGCAACCAGTAAAGGTCTTCGGCCTTGTCCCTTACGCACAGAGATTCTTCCAGTTTCTGTGAATCTTTTGATGATGTTATGCACTGTCGATGATGAGACCTTCAAAGCCTTTGCAATTTGATGTTGAGGAACATTATTTTTAAAGTATTCCACAATTTTTTTTACGCAAGCCTTCACAGGTTGGAGAGCCTCTGGCCATCTTTACTTCTGAGAGACTCAGCCTCTCTAAGACATCCCTTTGATAGCCAATCATGTTACACACCTGATGCCAGTTAATGTAATTACTTGCTAAATGTTCTTTCAGCTGGTTCTCTTGTATATTAATTGCTTTTTCAGCCCTTTTTTGCCTGTGTCCCAAATTTTTTGAGACCTGTTGCAGCCAGAAAATTTGAAATAAGCTTATTTTGTGGATAAAAATGTAAAATGTGTCAGTTTCAACATTTGAAATATATCTATGTTCTATTGTAAATAACATATTGGCTCACGTGATCTGAAAGTCATTGCATTTTGATTTTATTCACAATTTACACTTCGTCCCAACTATTTCGGAATTGGGGTTGTAGTTCGGTCTGTCAGTCCCAGTGAAAGAGTTTGATTTGCTGCTTTCTGCGATGACTTCACTGTCTAAGAAGTCATGGTTACTGTGTTGCATGAAAATCTCCCTCACGGAATTTACTTGTAAATTCTTAATGATGCCTTACAGAATATTGACCTGTTTCCCCCTACAGCTGAGATACCGGTTACATATTTTAAAAAGGATAGATACTTTGAAGACTGTTGCCTTTATTTAATTTTAGTCTCCTGTAGATAGAATATAGTTACCTGAGGGAATTAATAAAGCAGAGTACTCTTAACCTAATATAAGGAAAACCAGATTATCCACTCAAGTTATGTAGGGTTAATCAAATAATCTGGGGAAACCCAGGATAAGTAAATTCCATGTTAAAAAAAGTCTGAACTGAAAGCACTGTATGCATTGATTGTTAGTTGTCATGAGTTTGGTCAATTCAGACTCTCCAGATTAAATTAGCTTTTTTCAGTTTTATACTTGACCACCACTTTTACATTTTCTTTTCCCCCTCCCCCTGTCTTTCTCTCCTCCATTTCTGTCACTTCATATCTCTTTTTCACTCTTGCTTTCTCTCTCCTCTCTTTACCACTGCTTCCTCTTTTCATTCCTCGCGTTCACTCATTTTTCCCCTCTGCGGTCCAATAACTGATCCCTCTCTTTCTCTCAGACTGTATTGGTGTCAACCCCTTGGCCACGCCCTCTGGTCCCCTCAGTAACAGCTACAAGAACCTGACCCTGCAGTTCCACAAGTGAGACACGCATCTCTCTCATACACACACACAGTACACACATGCACACTGACAAACAGACGCTCACGCACATACACTCAAGCACACATTCAAACAACCGTGCACAAACAGGCACACACTTGACACGCAAACGCTCCCTCGACATACATGCACACTTAAGCACATCCTATTCCAATGTGGATGTGCTCGCATATATGTGCACAAACACTTGCATATGCAAACAAGCACGTGGTATGCCACATTTATGTGTACACACTGTGCATCTGTGTGATCTTATGCACACCTCTGCATACTCTAGCGCATTCAACTATACATGCATAACACAGCATACATACAGGGGGCGAACAAAAAATAGGATGCACCCCCCAAAGCATGGCTCGGAGGTCTGTTAACACAGGTCAGTACGGGTCATTCCTGTTGATTTGAATGCTAATTGGAAGCATGTGTCTGCTTAAAAGAAGTCTAACCAGCTGTACTTAGCTATGTAGTTGTGAAAGCAAGATGGGGGATACTTGCAGAGTTCTAAAGTGGCCAAACAGTCGGAATCTGAATTGCATTTGTGTTGGTCTCAAAAGCAGCAGCAATATTTCTGGTGAGGAGGGAAACTGTGCCTAATATTATGGTTACGTATGCCACATGCCTGAAAATGTGAACTGTGGCGGCAGGTCAAAGCTTTCTGACTGAGAAAGATGGACACTTGGTTTGATAGCTGCAAATAAAGCACAGAACTGCAGTTTTAAGAATCACCACAGAATTTATTATATCTGAACAAGTGTTAACAAAAACATTACATCATGAGCGTCACAAAGCTGGGATTTATGGCAGTGTTTCCAATGTTTTGTCCACCCTCTGCACTGCTGCATTCTCTCCGTCATCGGGTGCAAATAGAGGCTAACTCTTTGATGTTTTGCTGTTGCTAGGAGACGGATTGTTTCAGTGAGTCATACGATCATATGAAGCGTTAGATATGCTAAGTGCATTACTTAACCCTTCTACCGGTCAAAAGATATTTCTGTCACCGTTGGCTTACTGGTTGAGCAACATTATTCATACACTTGCTGAAGTCTTAATAGTAACCACAGATATTATTAATAAACAGTTAATATAAAAAAATGAGTTGTTTGATTTTAAGAGGAATTGCTGTTTCATTATTGTGATGTTGAAGTTTATTTGTGAAAAAATATACGAGTGGTATAGTATTGCTGAAAGAAAATCGACTCGAAAAAGGGTTAACTGTGCATTTCCATTTAATCTTGTCATGTCACCCCAGTACAGATGCTGTATGTTCCTGTGTACGTCCATTTTTTTTTTTTTTTTTTTTTTTACTGCTGTCACTATTGATAAACTTGCCACTTACCTTCAGAAAAATGCAGCTTCAAATGTACTTCAGTTTATATGAAATATTCCTTCCTGTAAACATGCAACCAGTATGGTTACATACCTTTTGCGAATTCATAAAAGAGCAAGTGACTGCTATACTTACTGTGCTTACAGGAAAGGGCCCCGCACATTATGCACACCCAAGCTCGTGTGTACAAACGCACACTCTATGCAAAGTACAGGCGCACCTCCTGTCATACTTGTTTGTGCGCATTCTTTCAGTGTTTTCTAAACACTGAGCGTGAACGCTGTGAGTGAAAGTGTTTTTAACCTTGTTCTTATCCCTGTCTCCTCCTCCATGTTTCCTTCCCGCCCCTCTTCTCTCTTTCCCCATCCCTTCATCTCTCACTCACCCCTCCCTTCATCCCTCTTTCCCAGGTTGATCAACGTGACCATAGAGTTTCAGCTGAAAGCCATAAATATTCAGACCATCATTAATAATGAGATCCCCGACTGCTACACCTTCACCGTCAGGGTCAGTTTGTTCGCGGTTGCACAGTATTTGCGGGTCTCCCGCAAGTTGCCGTCGCCGCTCGCGGTCCTGTGGCCTTGTGTTTGTGTGTAGTGTGTGAGCTATACTGTTTGTAAATGCATGTGTAATAATGTATGACAGGGCTACCCTAATTTGGACCTCGAATCCAAATCCAGGCCTGGTTTTCTCTCCTTCCAGGCAATTAAGTGAACAGGTATTGCCTCTGATTGGCCAGACTTTTATGACACCTGACTCCCAGGTAAAGGGAGGGTGGAAAACCAGCAGTCCTCGGCCCGTGAGGCCAGTGATTTGGGGAGCCCTGCTGTATGGTAATGAATTACCATATACAGCATGTGCATTCTGTGGTGTGTTAGCTTATGTGCCGTTAGCGGCAATGTTTATCATAATTCACTCTCCGATGCCATCTCTTTCACTCTCTCGCTCTCTAACCTTCCCTCTTTTACTTCATCTCTCTCTCACCCACTCTGTCTCTCTCCCTCCCTCCCTCCCTCCCTCCCCCACCTCTCTCAATTCAAATTAGCTTTATCACCGTGCCCTTAGGATAGCATTGATTAAACTTAAGACAACTATTGCAATAACAATACAAACCTTAACCTGGTACATAACTTCTTTGGTAACTAATGAAACATTTCTCATGGAAAATACTAATTATCATGTGATTATAACCTCTCTCTCTCTCGCTCTCTCTCTCTTTTAGATTGTGCTGGATAACAAGGCTCACAGTGGGCAGATGAAGATTAGCCTGCATAACGAGGCCTCCATCCAGGAGTGTACAGACCCCAGTGTATCGGGGCACGGTGAGGAGGGAGGGGGGTATATCGGGGTGTGGGGGAGGGGGTGAGGAGATGAGAGGCATGTTCCAGGTTTGGAAAGTCAAAGTCCTCTTCAGTATGTCTTGTGGTTTATTTAACGTTACATTCTTAAGGCAGGCAGTTCAGCTAATTATTGAACTGGGCTGGGGGAAGCCTTTAGCCTAGCGGCTAGCATATTACATGGGTGCTCGGATGGTTGATTATTCACACCCAAGTTTATCCATGATGAGATGAGTGCCGCTGCTGGGCCCTTGACCTGGGCACTCAACCCTACTTTATTGAACTAGGTGCTTTATTTGGATCTCTTTTTGCTTATTGGCTAATCTTCCACGTTAAAAGCATAAGCATATAATATTTCATAAATAATTCATCACGTGTTTATTGACACACACATCGTATACATACGGGCACACACACACACATAACCTACATACATGGGCATATATGCCGTAATATGCGGTAGCTACATTATATGCACATGTTCGTCCACATGTATTCACTTATAATACCAATACTCTCCAAACCTTCTGACCATACTATAGTGTGGTGATGATTAAATCTTGAAATCAACAATTTTACAGTTTTTTTTAAATAAATGTAATGTCATGGTTGGAAGAAATATTTGGCAGGATTCTTACTTTCTGACCCAGGATTCACCACATCTGTACTGAGTAATCTGGTGGAATAGACTGCAGAGGCAGCAGGAAAAGATGCGAACGGTTTGGGAATTGAAAACTCTGAGAAATTTGAGGACAGCACTCACTAAAAAGGAATGGAGTGATTGGTCAGGAGTGTGAGAGGGATGGGTAGAGAAAGGGAGAGGAGCAGTAGAGGAGAGGAATATACTGATGAGAGCTGAGATACTGGAAACCAAACAGAAGCTGGTTTCAGAAAAGTGGAGTATTTATTTATAACATTCTTTCATCATTTTTGTGTTTTCTCTCCTCTCCTCTCCTCTCCGGTTCCCCTGCTCTCTCCCCACCCCGACCCTGCAGCCGAGACTTACCAGCGGCTGCTGTTCGACCTGCTGGTGGCGCTAGTGTGCTCGGTGTCCCTGCTGCTCTGTGGGAGGTCCATCGTCCGGGGCATTTTCCTGCAAAACGTAAGAGAGGGAGGGAGGGAGAGGGGGAACATGGAGAGATAGAGGGACAAGAGAGAGGGCAGAGGGAGAGAGAGTCAGTGGAGAGCAGGGAGAGCATGAGATGGAGGGATGCACACTGTAAAGTAAGATGAGGAGGGATTAATGGAGTTGGAGGGATGTGTTGTTCATTTACTTCTAAACATTTAAAGTGAATTTGATGGCTTTATCATGTTTCACAGAAGTTTCTGTTTTCTGTGTATCCTCTATCCTCTGTCTGTTGGTCTCACGCACTCGCATCCTGTCTCATGCATTCACACACGCTGCATGCCACTGTGCACACACACACACGCACGCACGCACTCATACTGCACACTCATGCACTCAAACACCCATGCTGCATGCTTACCTATGCACACACGATGCATGCTAATGTAATAATGCACACATGCTGACACACATACTCATACATGCTGCATGGAAACGGACTCACACACACATGATGCTTGCTAACATACACACGCACACACACACACACACAGGAGTTTGTGCACTACTTCAAGCACACACTGGGCCGGAGTGTGTGTTGGAGTGACAGGCTGGAGTTCATTAACGGCTGGTACATCCTGCTGGTGGTCAGCGACGTCTTTACCATCACCGGCAGCTTCATCAAGATCGGCATCGACTACAAGGTCCGTCCTCCGTCCTCCGTCCACGTCAGCTCACCCCAAAACTACTGTGTTTGCGTTACTTCAAACTACATTGGATTTAGCTGATCATTTGATCTAGGCAATTTATGGGAATGGTTTTAAAGTTTAGAGCTGGGGTCACTAACCCTGTTCCTGAAAATCTACTGTCCTGTAAGCTTAGTAAAGCACACCTTGTGCTAAAACTGGAGATTCTGTTCAGATCCTAAATGGAAGTCATGAGTGGCAGGTTAAGGCTGTAATGAAACCCTACAGAATGGTTGATCATTAGAAACAGGGCTGGCGACCAGCGGTTCAAAGCAGAGCTGTCCACTCCAGTCCTGAGGGTCCACAATCTCTGCTGGTTTTTTGTCTATTTCGACACGAGTGATTCATTCAAGTCATTGATTGGCCAGATGCCTTCTTCATATTGATTGGCTGCTGGTTGAAAGGATTCCAGAACAGCAAACACTGTGGGCCCCTCAGAACTGCAGTTTGGCCCCCTTGGTTGACAGGGCGAGCTGCAAGGAGCTGGAATATCCAGATTCAGGAAGTAGAAGTCCTTCCAGGTTATTCTTCAGGCTTCTAGGATTTACAGACGAGCAGAGAAGTTCTGCCAGAAGACTAAACTAACCGTTTAAATCAGCTGGTTAAGTTCAACCCTTTACTTGTTTACTCTTGCATTCACTCCACCTTCTCATCCTCTGTCCTTCGCCCCCCGACCCTTGCAGAACCTGTCCTCCTACGACGTGTGCGGGATCCTGTTGGGCACCTCCACCCTTCTGGTGTGGGTGGGGGTCATTCGCTACTTCAGCTTCTTCCAGAAGTACAACGTGAGTGACGGCCTGTCCTCTGTGGTCCTTCACTAACTGCATGTTCATAAATTTGTAATGCTTTCATTATTGTGCTTTCATTGTATCCCGGGGGATATAATCATGGGTTCGGTTGTCTGTCCGTCCGTCTGTCTGTGAACATTTTGTTTCCGGAGCATAACTTGAAAACCGTTCAATATTTTTCCACAAAACTTGGTGTGCACATTAATTATGGCCTGATGTGGTGCCTTTTGCTAATCTGAAGTTGATGTCGTGGGGCCGAGGGGATATGCCATCTCCTGACGGCTCTTGTTCAATGTGGCAAGGCTTTTAAATTTTAACCAAAAGGTTCCCTGCGGCTAACTTGCGGATTTCGTGAATACCCAAATGTCCTTGCCTTGAGACTTCAAACTCAGTTGCAGTAGCATGCAAATTAACGTTTAAATATTGATCTGCTAACAGCTGTGTGGGTGAGAGAGCGTGAGCGAGTGACTCATTTGCATATCTGAGTCCCCACAGTAACTCGTTTCAACACTTTGCCTGTCCACGAGTTAAAAATGCTGCGTGAGATGTAGAAGTTTGCCTTTGTGAATTTTCTCGATTAAAAGTGACACAAAGAAATGGCTGCTGTGGGGTGCTCTGCTTGTGCCTCTTATGTTATTTTAATCTGGTGTCATGCAACACTTCAAGCAGTGTGATATAAAAAGAAAGTGCGGTCTTTTGAGGTGTTGGCAGCATTAGCTCAGTGAGTGTTTGTACAAGGTTGTCATTCCCACATTCCAGTGGATAATCGTGTAAATACCCTTAAAGCCATCACTCTACATTTTAGTTTGACATAATTCTTATACACACATCTACAGATTGTTTTATTGTCCAAACACTTATGCCCTGTACATGAGCCCGGCCACTTAAACCAGAGACCATAGAGAGAAGAGACGAACCACTTATGGCATTTTGAATAGTAAATCTCAGAAGGGTAAAGATGGCGGTTTTGTAACCCATCTCGCCATATCCCTGCAACAGCCAATTGTCTGCTTTGTAAGGCTGAAGCAGGAACGTTATCTAGTCAATAGAGTTGTTGCCTGACGCAAGCGGACTGTTCAGATACATGACTGTTTCAAACCTTATGGTTTTAGCAGATTTTTCGGTTTTTCGAGTAGATGTGCTCTGGTGGGATTGGCCCATTGTTGTGTATGTCATTCAGTCCTCTGGGATGAGCTGACAGCGTCACGTCACAGCCCTCTGTAAAGGAGGCTGGTGACGTGAAACCTTGCTCGTGCAAAGTAAAAGTATTACCTGTGGGGGAAAATGTGTTTTAAACGTCATTTTTGGCAAAGTTACCAGACTTTTTTAGTGGTTTTTATTAGGTTTGACTGGTGATTCTATGTCCCGGTAACTATCGAAAGTGAAGTTGTGGCTCTCTTCCCATTCAGTGAGATTGGAACCTGGTCTTGTTCGCCTGTATTGCTGCCTGGGGGAGTTTCCAAGACGGCTGCTGAGTGTCAAGACTTGTCTATAAGGACTTGTTTAAATCACCTCACCCTTTCTCTTCCCCCAGATCCTGATCGTCACTCTCCGAGCCGCTTTCCCCAATGTGATCCGCTTCTGCTGCTGCGCGTCCGCTATATACATGGGCTACTGTTTCTGCGGCTGGATCGTGCTGGGGCCCTATCACGACAAGGTATGCACGTGCCACAGGGAACCGCTCCGGGGTCATTTTGTTCATTTATCTTGCTTCGGTTACTTGACTAACTCTCTTACAGCAACACCCCTGTGTAGCCTTCCTGTTGTTGCCCAATCACAGACATAAATAGCATAAACTTGACAAATACAATAACTTTACCGCTAAGGCTCATTTCAAGTGCTTGTTTTTACAGCCCCCTGACTTTGTCTTTCTGAATTTTTTTCCCTAACTTTCCTCCGTACTGTTCATACCCTTTGCTCCAGCCATTGGAGAGACACAGAAGAAGAGTTAGAATAGTGTAGAGAGGGGGCGGGGTTGATTGTCGATTGTTGGAGAAATGCGAATTTAGGAAGATGTAATATCCTTCCTTTTTCAATTATTATTTCGAAATTATACACATTTCAGTCAGTCTGTTTTGGTAAAAGTGTCGCAAAGGGGGGGAAGTGTGGATTCACAGGTCGATAATTTTAACGAAAAGCATTCTAGAAACAAACTCCTGTTTAAAAATGATATTTTTGACTTTTTGAGGTGATGTTACTGTGGGGAGACCTCCATTCCTTGTTCCTCGCAAATATTGCGGCATGGGTATCACTTTAATGATGTTGGGCATCGATTGATTTCTGAATGCAGCGTTAGGTGAAAGAGAAAGGAGGGAAAAAATAAGTGTTTGAGTCCCATAAGATCTCACTGAGCTGCTAATGAGTAAGAACATGTCTGCTTAGTGTGGGCTTGAGTGAGAACCTGCAGGACTGGTCTGTAGGAGATTGGATCTCTAACGTCCAGCCTCTTGACCCCGCATCGTCCAGTCGCGGCCCTCAAGGGTCGAGAACTGCTGCTTTTCCACCCTCCCTTTACTTGGGAGCAAGGTGTGATCGCAATGTGGCAAATCAGAGGCCTCAACTGTTCATGCACTTACCTGGAATGAAGGACCACCAGGGCTAGATTTGGATTAGAGAGCCTGGTTTGAGGATCTCTGCTCAAGGACATTGGATCTTAAACGTCCACCTTAAAGCCTCTTTAACTCTGAGATCTCATAAATGGGTCCATCAAGTGCAGCTGCCTTCTTCAAACCTGTGGAGATTTAGGCCCATTATGAATTCTAGTGGAGACTTAAGGTTTCCAATGATCCCAGATATGTCCTGCTGAATTACATGTGTATAAAATGATGGTCAAAAGATATTCTCCTTTTGATGTAATGCTGTGGCCATAAAAAACATGACATCTTGGGTTTGAATATTTTTCTCAGTACAAGCGTGAAGTAGCTTCATTGAAGAGCTGCAAACGGCAGATACAGAATATGTATGTGACATTGTCCTGGCTACAAGTATTGGGGAAAAATGCCATTTCTAACTTTGAATCCACTTAAGGCAAAATTTCAGGAAAAAACTTAGTGGAAGGGCTGAGTTTAAGCCATTAATAAGCAGGCCTCATGGAACTAATGAAGCTTATAGGCCCGTTTCCACCGCAGGAACTTCGGGGGTAATTTTACGGGGCCGGGGCCGTTGTTGCGTGTCTCCACCGCTGGAACCACCGCCGAAGGACAGAGTTCCGGAACTTTTACAGGGGCTAAAAAAGTCCCTGCCTTGGAGTAGGTACTCTGAACGGCCCCGAAAAACTCCTGGGTGGGGCTTGGGGTTTACTTGGCGCTGATTGGATTTACTCAGGGCGGGAGGAAGGTCTACAGAAAGCGACAAAATAGCCGGCTTTTTTAAAACTCAGCAGATGACGAGAGGTCGCATTTTTAAAAGGAATTCTCCTACTTTGCCCTCTCGGTGGAGACACGGCAGTTGAGAGGGCCGATTGAGAGGACGTTCCTGTAGTAGTTCCTGCCCCCCAAATACTAACAGGAACTTCTTCGGTAGAAACGGGCCTTATGTCCAACCTAATAAGCAGGCCTAATGGAACTAATGAAGCTTATGATATGTTGCATCAGGACTACTTAAGGTGAAACACATCAAACTCCTAACTCTGGCTGGTGTGCTGATTAGGGGCTTAAGAGCCACTGTTCTGGGATCAGGGTTGGGCACTAACTCTACTCTCCCCTGATTGTCTCTCAGTTCCGCTCCCTTTCCATGGTCTCGGAGTGCCTCTTCTCGCTCATTAACGGAGACGACATGTACGTCACCTTCATCAGCATGCAGGGGAGCAGCCCTGTAGTGTGGGTCTTCAGCCAGCTCTACCTCTACACCTTCATCTCTCTCTTCATCTACATGGTGCTGTCGCTCTTCATCGCCCTCATCACTGGGGCCTACGAGACCATCAAGGTACCGCTCGAGGGGGGGGGGCAGGTGGGGGGGGTGGGGGAGGAGAGGGGGATGGAGGGAAGTGGAGAGTGAGGCTAAAGTAGAATGGTGGAGATTAGAGGTTTCCAATTGTTTCCAGAAAGGACTGCTGCGCATGCTAGTTTTTGTGTTAACTCCTTCCCAACTGACCTACATGAGGACCAAATGGCTCAGGAAAAAAAAACTGCCACGTAGAAAACTAGAGCTGGACTCGCGAGAGCTCATACCTCCGCCAGCATAGCTGGATTTGAACTTTGGCCGATATCTCAGCTGCACTTTGGCCTAGATGTGCCAAAATTTAATCACTTGTTCCTCTTGTGCTATTGTACCATCCTGCAAAGTTTGGTTGAAATCTATGCCGCCGTTTTTGAGATATCCTGCTAACAAACAGAAAGACAGACGGACGGACGGACGACTAACAGAACAAAGTGGCATGGTTGGCGATTTTGACAACCAATAAATGAATAAACAAACTGAAGCAAAAACATAACCTCCTTGGCGGAGGTAAAATTCATTAAAGTAATTTATTTGCGTCCTTTTATGTCCAGCGTGTGTTCATGATGCCTCATAAGAAATTTTGGAAATCGGTCTTTCTTTTTGAGAATGATCATGAAAAAATTTGCCGATTATATTACTTATTATGCATGTTAGCTCTCAGAAGAAATCTGATTGCGGACAGTAATAACCTTTCTTGCCAGTCGTATCTGACTGGGATTTGGCAGGGTCGTTGGGAAAGGGCTAACCCAGCAAGACCTCCGATTTGGTTGAGCACTATTGTTCTAATTGACGGCCGTAATCAGTTGGTAGAATCAGAGATCTGATTGCTTGGCTTGAAGAGCGGACCCCTGTGGACTGGATGTGGGTTTCAGTAACTCTGTGACTCAAGGCACATTTTTGTTAAAAAAAGAAACAAAAAACCAAAAAAAAGGACACAGAGAAATATTATTTTAGGAGTCCAGAATTCCCGGCAACAGCGTTGGATCTACGGCTTAAAAATAGTGTGATTTTAAAGTCATTGCTGCACCATTACTGCCTTAGCGTACACTTAACATGTGAACCAGACCATGTACAACTGATTCTTCCTGATAATTGTGCCTGTTACGTCTGACCTGTCTTCTGTAGTCGTTCTAACAACTTCTGGTGTTCTTAAGTGGATAAACATGGCTGCGGAATAACACTGTAATAATGATAATATTAGTGATAATAATTTGAACAATTGATTCCCCCCACCCCACCCACCCCACCCCATACCCCACAGCACCAGACCCAGGAGTCGGACAACAACTCAGAGCTTCACGCCTTCATCGCTGAGTGCAAGGACAGCCCCGGTTCCGGAAAGTTCCGGGGCCTGGAGCCCGGGGCCTGCTCTTTATTATGCTGCTGTGGCAGGTGAGGGGGGGAAGCGCGCACGCATGCGTGTGTGTGTGTGTCTGTGTGTGCGTGCGTGTGTGCATGGCTGAAGGGAGGACACACAAATGGAGACACAACAGGATGTTCGGAGGTGGGTTGCAGGTTGTTCCTGTTTCCTGTGCTTAAACACGACCCAGGATGAATTCAGGGAATTCCCTGTGACTCCGTTGCATCTCAGGTTGTGCTGGTTTTTTCGCGTGTGGGGTTGTATACACAGTGAAAGACAATACAATGATACTGCTCTGTTCTAGAACCGCAACATACGAAGACGGCTTGCTGGTTAACTGACTCTGGACCTGTGGCTCCCTCTAGTGGCTAAAGTGAAGAAATATACTGTCCCCCACACCAGCACCAAGAAGATTCAAACTGGATGAAAACTGCTCATTTTTTTGTTGACTTACAACACTCAGGTCGGAGAGGAGGGAATTTTTAAACTTTTTTTTTTTTTTTTTTTTTTTTTTACTTGACTTTTTTTTTTTTTTTTTGTTTGTTTGTTTTGATGAATTTTTTGTGAGCTCCACAATTTTTGAGGGCATGCTGTGAGTACATTTTTGTTCATTTTTTATAATTTGTGCAAATGCCTGGGAGTTACTGGACCAAATTTTTATGGAGTGCTTCATTTGACTGTGTACTTGGTTTTTTGAAGGAAACGCTGTTTGTAAGTTGCCCTCTATCTTCTGTACGAATCTACAGTCAGCTCCAGAATTATTGGCACCCTTGGTATATACTAAGAGAAAAGGCTGTATTGTAAACAATTCGGTTAATAATCAATACATCAAGTTCATAAATATGGGAAAGCTATATCTGTTTTTCAGTTGAAGTATTATGTTTCGGTGTTCTTCATTAAGTGAAAACCATACGTGTCAAAATTGATGGCTTGCCAAACAGTTATTGTAATGAATTTAAATAGGTAATGTATTATTTGTAATGTCATCTCAGGCTAAAAGAATTCTATTGTGTAAATTTGTCTGCTCCCATTTCATTTTGGTGTTAAAATGAGGTGAAATGTTTGTTGAATAAGCTTAATGATAACAACTGAAATATGACAAAAATGTATTAACCTTTAGAGTGCTGAAATAAATTTAAAATATATATATAAATTTAATTATTATGTTGTTGAAAACCTATCCTGTGGCAACTTGTTTAAAATGGCTCCCATGCGGAAGCTCTTTTAATCAAGTTGCCCCATGGCAGGTTTTTAACAGCTTTGATTTTGATATCGTACATCATTGAGTAACAATAGTTGCATTAAGTGCACTAAGGGTTAAAATGAAAGCATACAGGATGCCCATATGGTTGAACTTCCCATGTGTCTTATTCAAGTTGAGGGTATTTATAAGTGGTCTTCATTTTTAGCACCTTGGCCAGTAATGCGGGGAGATACAACGATCACTCTGTCTGACAGTCTGTAAGCATGTTTTTGATTGGTGGGTAACTTATTATTCCATAAATCTTAGCACACACATGAAACATATGCTGGAGTGTAGTGCCTTTTGCCATTTTAAATTTTTTCATATTTTTATTTTTCCTCTTTCCCTGGAAACATGTTTGACTTGGATGAATTTGACTGTGTTCCAAGCGCCTGGGAATCGAGCCTTTTTCTGATGGCCCTTGTTAATTAAAAGTGCCGATAATTCTGGACCTGACTGTAAACTAAGTGGATGGCTGCATCATGCTTTTAATTTATTTATTCATTTTAACAATGATGTCTCTTTTGCACTATATTGCGACAGTGTGTCCGTTAGCTAAGAATTTTTGACCTTTTTTAAAAGTGCTTCGGAATCTGAGGTGGTGACAAAATAATAGTTTGCCAGTGTAAGGTACATTTTTGTATATCTGACCCAAATTAAAATACCACTGAACACACAACACACACACACACCCTGAAAGCTATTGAACTCAGCCCTTGAGTCTCTGTCCTCACCATTTACAAACTATGAGGTGTTTTTCCTTGTAGTAGTTGCTGCGTGTTGTTGGTATAGAGGTCAGCTGGTTCATTTGCACCAGAAGGTCATCTCTCCTTGCTTTAAAACTGAATGATTTTGCCTTGGCCGTGTAGATACTCAGTCATGAGGACTTAAGCCACGTCTGTCAATTAAAAGCCTTTTACGACACCCAGGACGCCATCTCATCTAGTTTTCCAAAACAATGGCCCAAGGAAAGTAACCAAGATCTGAGGTGGTATAAAAACTGGAACGCAGAACCTAAATGGACCGTAGAATATGGAACCCCTCGTCTCACATGGTCAAGCTGATGACGTTTCGCCAGACCACCAAACATGGCACCTGGGAAAAGTGTTGGACTGCTTTACCCTGCAACCCTCTGATTGGACAGTTTCAGAGCAGAATTTTTCAGTGGACAGTCTCTGACTGGGAATTGCACTGAATGGAGTGTTCTGATTGGAGGGCTTTCTGAGTGAGCACTCTGTGGACTGGTCAATTTCTGAGGAACTGGGGGGTAGTGGAGCAGCTAAATGTGCCACTGTGAAGGACCAGATGCTAACGTGAGCGTCAGATTTTGGAGGTGAACTCCCATCAGTCTGTGTGGCCAAGGCCAGATGTACAGGATATCTATTTAAGGGTCAGTTTCTGTGCTGTGCAATATTCTGTGCCAGACACCTGTGTTTGTCTTTGTCTTGTGGGCCCAGCTCTTAATTACACTCGATTCACTTAAACTAGATTCTGGTTAATTCAAGTGCTTTATCTCTGGACTAATATAACCCCAAGATAAAGACTGGGCGCTCCTGGTTCATTTTTAAATGTTTACTTTTGTTGGGAAATGGCCATTACAAATGGTGTCAGTTGTCTCACCAGCACATTCACATAGTAATTTATGGTAGTTTTGTATAGAATATTCTTGTAAACTCACCAGTTTCGTTGTTTTAATTTAACACTTTTATTATGCACTTTCATGATAGGCTGACAGTAATATTGTTTCTGAATGAGTGCGTCCATTGCTTTGAAAATACTTGCGCAAGAAAATATAATTATGTCATGAAAAACAATGGGAATGACAGATTAAAATTTAATGTCGATGAGATAGAACAAATGCTTTTTAACTGTATATTTTGTGGGGGAAAAGTATATCCATACACTCTCTTGTACAGAACATAGAATATTTCAATTGAAATTTTAAAAAATTTTGAGTCTGTTATATTCATAGCTATATTTGTGCAGTCCTTCTCTTGTATTTTTCAATGTTGAACCCCTCCATGACAGAGGACGCATAAGACTTGTTCTGTGGTTTTTGTAGCAAGGTGGCTTTTTAGCACCTGGTTGTTAGCCCTGTACCTAACCCTCAGCATAGAGTGGGTCGCCTGTGGGCTTCCCTTCTGCCCCTATAGCTCTGGGGTTAGCAGAATGTACTCACCCCTTCACTCATGGCCAGGTAGCACTCTTGTTGGGGTGCCTTTATTATTAACTATTCTATTAACACGTGGTTATTCAGATAAGGGACTCTGGATGTTTTTACATATTGCACAGTCTTTAATTCGCATTGGTCATATCGGAGGGTTAGGGCCCTAGACAAGGGGTGAGGCCTACGTATATATGCCAGTTTGTGTGTGCATTTGTGTTTTTTAATGATAATCTAACGTTTACATGCGTTACTTTGCATGAACTTTGACGATGGCCGGATAGCTACTGGATTGAAAGGGGTGGCTGTAATGCGAATTATAATTTAAACAAAATGGATTGTGGAGCAGCAGGCAAGGACATCCACCAGCTAAATTTTGAATGATTTTATGGGGGGTCATGGCCAAGGGAAAATCATTGCTGATTCATTGGTCAACCAGAACACAAGCAGATCTGTGTCCGAGCTGGAGGATTATGGGGGATTATCCTAATTTCTACTGAAGTGTACAACACACGTGTGCAAACACTCCAACCTCGTACAGGACACGGCTTTCAATCAGGATTATCCCTAGTTAATTTTGTTTAACCTTGACCGTTCAAACAGGGTAGCTTTTAGTACCATTTTTTGAGTTTTGATTGGAACTAACTGACGTTTTCAACAACATTTTGTGTAAAATTTTACACCAAGGTTGAGCGCCTACTGCGAACATTGTATATAGCAAAACTGATTTAATGTAAACAGCTGTGTTTGATATTGCAACATATCCTGTGTTGTGCTGTGCAGATGCCAGCTGTCAAATAAAAATAGTCAGGCTTGAATTGCCTGGCAATGAATGTTAGTCTGTGAATGTCATTTTAATCATGCCTGTGGTCAGGCTATGATGTTTTGATTTTCAGGTTGGCCCAATATTCCCTTCACTTCACGGACATACAGTGCTGTGAGAAAGTATCTGCCCCCTTCCTGATCTTTTTTTTTTTTTTTTTTGCATATTTGTCACACTTAAATGTTTCAGATCATCAAACAAATTTTAATATCAGACAAAGATAACCCGAGTAAATACAAAGTTCAGTTTTTTTTAAATTGATGATTTCATTTATTAAGGGCAAAAAGCTACCCAAACCTACCTGGCCCTTTGTGAAAAAGAAATTGCCCCCCCTTTTAAATCATGAATGAACTGTGATTAACCACGTTTTTTTAGTTCAATTTCACTAGCCACACCCAGGCCTGATTACTGCCAGATCTGTTGAATCAAGAAATGAAGTGAAGTTGGCTAAAATATCTCAAAAAGCAGCACATCATGCCGTGACCTAAAGAAATTCAAGAACAGACGAGAAACAAAGTCATTGACGTCTATCAGTGTGGAAAGGGTTACTAAGGCATTTCTCCAGCGAACCACAGTGTGAGCCATTATCCACAAATGGAGAACCTAAGATTACGGCCTACCAAAATTACTCCAAGATCGCATCGACGATTCATCCAGGAGGTCATAAAAGAACCCAGAACAACATCTAAAGAACTGCAGGCCTCACTTGCCTCAGTTAAAGTCAGTGTTCATGATTCAACAATAAGAAAGAGACTGGGCAAAAATGGCATCCATGGGAGAGTTCCAATGCGAAAACCACTGCTGACCAAAAAGAACACAAAGGCTTGTCTCACGTTTGCCAAAAAAAAAAAAAAACGTCTTGATGATCCCCAAGACTTTTTGTAAAATATTCTGTACACTGACCAGACAAAAGTTGAACTTTTTGGAGGGCGTGCCTCCCATTATATCTGGCGTAAAACTAACACAGAATTTCATAAAAAGAACATTATACCAACAGTCAAACATGGTGGTGGTAGTGTGATGGTCTGGTTGCTTCAGGACCTGGACGACTTGCCGTAATTGATGGAACTATGAATTCTGCTCCCTACCAGAAAATCCTGAAGGAGAATGTCCGACCATCAGTTTGTGACCTAAAGCTCAAGCGCACTTGGGTTAAGCAGCAGGACAATGATCTGAAACACACCAGCAAGTCCACCTCTGAATGGCTTAAAAAAAAATAAAATGAAGGAGTGGCCTAGTCAAAGTCCAGACTTAAATCCGATTGAGATGCTGTGGCATGACCATACACAGGCCGTTCATGCTCAAAACCCCTCCAATGTGGCTGAATTATAACAATTCTGCAAAGAAGAGTGGGCCAAAATTCCTCCACAGTGATGTGAAAGACTCATTGCCAGTTATTGCAAACGCTTGATTGCAGTTGTTGTCACTGAGGGTGGCACAAACAGTCATTAGGTTAAGGGGGCAATTACTTTTTCACATAGGGCCAGGTACGTTTGGATAGCTTTTTCCCTCAATAAATGAAATCATCATTTAAAAACTGCATTTTGCAGTTACTCGGGTTATCTTTGTCTAATGGTAAAATTTGTTTGATGATCTGAAACATTTAAGCATAATAATATGCAAAAAAAAAAAAAAAAAAAAAAAAAAAATCAGGAGGGGCAAATACTTCTTCACTGCACTGTAAATGTGTTTGGGTGGGAGTGGATGGGACTGTTATCTGCACTGTTGCCTCTCGGCAAGAAGGTTGTGGGTCCGAATTTTTGTGTTGCATGTTCTCCCTGCTTTTAGGTGGTTTTTTTATTTTTTTTGCCACAGTCCAAGGACTTGCACGTTGGGCAAAATGAGGACTCTTAATATGAACAGTGTCTCAGGCTAGCAATTCACGGTGTGCTCCTGCCTTTCACCCATGGAATGCTGGGATATGATGTAAGCCCTGCAGCAAGTCTGACCAGGACAAGGTGGGTCATTTCACAATTTTAAAAGTGAGAATGAGATCTTTGATAACACAGCATCCCACAAAGCATTAGAAGTGTTCACATCGTTGCCCTGGAGGTCTGGTCTCTGTGTTCAGTTGCTGTTGTTGCTCTTACCAACTCACTCACAGCAGTTGGCGACCTTTCAGCCTCTGCAATTACTGACCAGCTGTGAGGTATTAATTCACGACCTGTAGTCAATCACAAATCGTGTTATTGTAGCCCCCGGACGAAGTCGGGTGGCTACTATGGATTCACGTGTGTCGTCTCCGCCGCCGCGTCCCTAGACACTTTCTTGTGGACGCTCCACAGGCTGTAATTTTTGACCGATTTCTTTCATATTTGGTAGGGACATGTGTTGTACTTCACTTACGACACCTAGCGATTTTGGTTGCCATAGCGACAGTATTGGCCGCATAATATGCAAATTAGTGACAAAACAGAGATTTCCTCGTGGAAGCAGTACAGGCTGCAATTTTTGACGGATTACTTTCATATTTGGTATGGACATGTGATGTACTTCACTTAGAACACTTATTAATTTTGGTTGCCATAGCGACAGTATTGGCCAAATAATGCGCAAAAAGGGGAGAAGCGGGCTTTCGGGGGCTACACCCATGCGGTCGCAGCCGACTGGACTATCTTGTTCAATTGTGTCATTTTGACTGGATTAGTACAAGCAGACTGAAAGCAGCAGGGCCCACAGGAAAAAGGGCTGGGTGGATTTATATGTCATCGCCAAGTACTCCAGTGTTCTCCTATGACAAAAACATGCAACCCAAGGTGAAAAATTACACATTTACATAAACATGAATCGAACCAGTCAAATAAGTTAATCATTTTTTGGACACTATGACGAGAATGAGCTTGAGAGAGGCCTGCGTATATTATCAAGCATTTTGATGAAATCTATATTGAAAATGAGATTGGTGGGTTCCATGAGCTGTATTTACACGGAGTGTTCACTAGAGGGAGACATCAGCGATGGAAACCAAGACGAGAAACCCGAAGTGTCAAGAAAATTAGAATCCGATGTACATGGAGTAATTCAGAGGATTGGTGAGCTCGACAAAAAGAAGTGGTTCAGAGACTCATGAAACTGGAGATACAGGCATCAGTTTACTCTGGCGGGGAGACTAAAACCATAGCTAAATGTTATTTCAGTTCAAGGTCATAAATAACTCTGCCTTAAATAATTTGTTTTAATAAAATTAAATTAAAATGAGTGGAACCGCAGAGAGCTGCATGACCAGATGGTCAAATAGAGGCGCACATGCTGCCATGTTTAGCGCACGTTTCTAACGCAAAAACGCAGGTTTGACTCACTAAACACTAACACGTGTCCAAAGGGTCACGCCCACGCGGACAGGATGCGGGAGAAGGGAAAACTTGGCGATGTGCTTGCCACTGCCGTCGGGCCGTTATCTAGACGGCATAGAGACTCCATCTTCAATACCTTTAAAACAGTCGTGCATTCATTATTTACTGCCTGGTAGCTCTTAACGACTGCTAAGCATCCGGGAACCACCTCATTAGCTCATTTGCTGGGGCGGTTTTCAAATGCTCGGGTTTTTTTTTTTTTTTTTTTTTGCCTGAAATTCTTGGGTATTTCCAGTAGTGACCCTGATGTCAACAGCAAAATGTTCCATTGCTTAGATAGGACATTCTAAATCGCTCATTCATGGCTCACACTAGTAAAGGGTTAATCCCTCGTCTCATCTTAGCACGTTTATGCAAAACGATCACTGTTCGTCTGCAGAGGGGAGCGCGCCGCACAATGTGTGCGATCCTGGACTGGCGCGGGCATGCGTGCGCGCGTGAGTGCGCTACATGCAGATGATATTTATGTGGGACAATGACAGTTTTTGCTTTGTCGTACTCGATGTCGCAGCGCATTAATTGCGTGTTTATGCGTGTCTGTATGTGCGATGTGGTGGAGGGACACCTCTTCTACGTCCCGCAGGGGAACGGGAGTAGCAGGGTATAGATTAACTTGTTTTATAATATAATCCTTCCCAGAATGCACTCGGCTCATGTCTGCAGTGTATGTAGTTTGAATATTGGGGAGGGAGGGGGATGCGCTGGAGTTTATGTTCTGCGGGAACAGAGAGTTAACTGCGTCTGTGGGAGGCCTCAGTGTTTTAGACTCTAATGTTCAGCTGTCGGGGATCGGCACATCCCCCCTCCCTCCCATTGTACTTGCTTGCGGGTTGGGCAATGTTTTTGGCACATTCCTGTACGTCTATCTGGTCAGTTTCATAAGAGGCGTATACTGTGTGCTAATGTGTATAATGGTTATGACAAATGCATGTGCCTGATCCTACTCAAATAACTGTGAGAATGCTGATTTATATCCGGTGTGTGTACACGTATGTGTGTACGTGACATGAATGAGCTGTGAATGTTGTGTATGAAATGTGTATGCTTTTATGACGTGTCTGAGGTGCATATAAGGTGTATGTTGCATGAACAAGGCATATGTGCACGTGTATGAAGTGTGTATTAATGTGTGTGATCATTTGCACTGTAAAAGGCATATACAGTGTGTGACTGAGGTGTTAATGTATGGTGCCATTTGTATGAGAAGCCCTCACATGTCTACTTGTGTGTTTGGCATAAGTATGGAGTGAGGTGTGTATGTGAGCATGTCTGTGTGTGCGTGCATACATGCGTGCGTGTGTGTGTGTATACAGTACTGCGCAAAAGTCTTAGGCACCCTACATTTTTAAAATTTTAAATCTGGCTTTAGATGTTGAATTTTTGTTTTTCTCATTGGTGTTGCTGAAGATAAAAAGTAAATTTGAAACTCCAAATGCTGATTTAAAACATAGTTTTAGAAATAAATGTTTGTATTTCATTAAAAAATAATTAATGCAGTCTCGAGATTGTACAGTCTCGACAGAGCATCATCATGGCTGTCTGCAAACACTAAGAGGGACAGACGCAAGTCAGTCCGTCAGTCTGCAGAGAAACGGTAGCAAGTTTTCCACTCTGCTTGGAACAAAAAGAAACCCAATCATCTTATAAAACTATAGCACAACAGAACAACATCCCAAATTTTTAGGCGAAGCATAGTCACACCAACTATTGGTTTGACTTAGTTTTTAACAGTTTACAGCTCTGCATTATTCATTTCCCAGTCATTAGAAACGTTTAATTTCATTATTTTTGTAAGCATAGTTGTCCGACGATATTGCTTTAAATGTGCCTAAGACTTTTGCACAGTACTGTCTGTGTGTGTGTGTGTGTGTGTGTGTGTGTACGCGAGTGCATGCGTGCGTGCAAATGCAAGTCTATGGAATGTCCCCGCAAAACATGAAAACCCAACATGTGTGTGTGTATTATATAACAAGCGTGTGTAACCCTGTTTTTTCCCCATACACTCCAGTAGTCAGTGCAGAGAGAAGTGAGCTGCCAGCCGGGCACTGATTGGGTGTGACAGCGTGTCGCGCCCTTTGTGTTCCCCGGCCCAGTCGCACTCATGAGCCGGGGGGGAAGTTAACAATGCGACACGCAGGAGCAGCCAAGGGCTGGCAATAAACACTGCACCACCTCTTCCCTCCTCTCGCGCTACCGCCACGCAAATCTACGGCTTCCTTCCTTTGTTTGGTACACATGATCGTGCCAAGACCTCAGACTACCACCACCTCTGCTCTGTAAAAACCGAAAATAAGTCAGTCTCAACAATTACTTTAGTCTTAAATAAAGACTTAGTCTTATTCCCGTTACCTTTTTTGTTAAATAAAACAAGAATATAAGCAATGGGGGGGAAAGTTTGACTCATTTTAAAACAAGTTAACGAGGTGAGAAAATTCCACTCATCGAGCAAACATTATCTAAATAAGCTAGTATTTCTGATCTAACAGAAAAATTCAGATGTGAAGTTTCACAAAACAATGAAATACTTTAGACGGACTTTCCCCCAGTGCAATCTGAACAATATTTCTCACCTTTCTCATGTGTTCATTCCCATGTCTTGGAGGAAATCAACATTAAAAACCAATTCTTAACTTTGAGTTCCAAGATTGTGATCTTTGAGCTGGGCGGTTCTTTCAGGTTTTGGTAACCTATCTATTTCAGTGCATCTTAGTCCAGCAAAATGGTTAAAAAATGGTTACAAAATTTTGGGTCACTTCTTTTCTGGTACATCTTATCACAAGGCTCTAAAATTATGGTCCTTGAGGGCCAAGAATTTTATCTGGGAGTCGGACATAAGGACGGTCTGCCCAATTAGCAGCACTAATTGTTTACTTAATTGCCTGAAAGGAAAGAAGAGCAGGGCTGGCTTTGATTTGAGGGACAGATTTGGGGAGCCCTGTCATTCAGAATCCAATGAACAGCTGAAAAATATTACCCAAATGAAGACAAGCCAAAGATGTCTTCTTTCTGCGCCCAAGGTTTGTTCACACTCTTGTATTGCTTGTGTGTGAGTGTGAGCCTGTGTGTGTACACGTAAACGAGTCGTCAACAGGCATTGACAGTACTACCAGCGATTTGACCAACAGCAGTCTCGTCTACACTGAGCAGCACGGTAGGCCCGATGAACATCAGGGATGGAGGCTTATGCTTTGATCCACGCCCAGCCCCCCTTCCGTGTGACGAAGAGGAATCCCCAAAATTAGTGGTGGTGTCTGCTTCCAATTTATGAGAGGCGTGGGAGCAATTACATTCTCTCGAGGGTCATTTAGTTGTGTTTAGGTTTGTTCCTCAGCCAGTACTCCATTGTCGAGCGCCAGTTAAGTTCACTTGTTGCACGTCATAAATTTTTATCACAAAACAGGAAACTTAAGGGAAGGGAACAAAACAACGGCAATGTGTTAAAACGGATCCCAATTCAAACCCTAGTCGGGGAATCGCAATGGCCAGATCAGTCAAGTCTTGCTGGTCTCCACAGTTGAATGCCACCTCTTATGACCATCGCCAGTAAATTACACAATTTTCTTCTCCCGTCTTAATTCCACGTTAGCTGGGAAAAATATGCACAAATATTGAGTTGTCGACTATAACTACATCGAATGATGAAAATGACGAGCTTAACGCTGCCAGCTGCAGGACAGTTGCTGGGGTGGTAGACCACGCCCAAATTGTGTCAAGTGCGCGTGAGGTGTTCTCCAGTTACCTGGCACCACATCCCAAGCGAGTGTCTCTTCTGTTTGGAGGTATTTATAAAGTATGTGAGGGGAGAGAGAATCCTGCCCGCTGCTTAAAACTAAGGATAGATGCCATCTCGATTAAACTGGGTGAAAAAATAGTCCGCATAAAACCGTTAATGTTAATTAATATAACCAGCATGAAAGCCGAGCACGAGACAGCTGCGGCGTGAGTCCACGCGCAGACAGAGAGGCGACTCGGCACCGCTCCAGCCAGCAACCAGCAAAATGAGAGAGACGGCGCACAGACAAAAGCTTGTATAATTCCCGTAAAAACGCGAGAAGACGCCCCCCACATCCCCCACTACAAACGCACACGCACCCCACCATCACCTCGCCTCATTTTTGGTTTTTATGAGCCTCCACTCAATCGTCTTTTCATTCTCGTTAAACCTTTTTTTATAAGCTCTACAGAGGCCTTTTCCATTCACTGTAAATACAGTGGAGCGATGAAGCTGTCTACCCTTCCCTCTGTCTGCGCAGACTTTCATGCCCGTCTGACACATTCACTCTCTCCCTCCCTTCGGGCAATTCTGTGTCTTGACTAACGAATTAAAGGCTGCTGCGAAGCTAATGTCTAATCCGCATCCGAAAAGATGTGAAGTAAGGAAACATGACCGTTTGTCCTACATATGAATACAATGCTGTTAATAATGTATGATAGTGCTTCTTCTTTAGTGCTAAGCATATGTGGGAAGCCTATTTTGATTCGGGATTTGGCCTGGTCCATGTTTAGTTCACTCGCACCTCCAGACCAATGCTCCAGACTAATTCCAGGCTGAGTGAACATGAGATGTAACGACTACGCCGCTGGTTTTGGTGGAATAAAATGAGTAGGCAAACTAATGAACTTGACGGCCTGTCACACAATCACATCACTTCTGCTTGCACTAGTTTGCTTCTTCTTACACCAGCACCCGGACGTCGTACGCAGCATATGCAATGGAAGAGGCCAGATGTCTGTTGCTGGAGAAGCAGGTGAAGGTTTGGCGGGTAAAAGGGAGGGGGGTGCATGGGGAAGGGGCGCTGGAGGTTCAGTTGGGAAGGAGGGAAGGCGGAGTATTCGACCAAATGACATCATTCCTTATTTGAATAAATCCAATCCCACGATGTGATTGGTTGTAGGCTGGAGAAACTCGAGCACTTTCTTTTTTTTTCCCAACAACTTCTCCCCCGCGCCTTGCCGCGATAATCCTCCTGCGTCCATCCATCCGTGCTGGACGGCGTGCATTGACTACAGATTGTCGCGCGTGGTTGGGACACAAAGCGATCGTGAGTAATTTTGTTCATTTTGAATGAATGGATGCCTTATATCGCTCTGGTTATCCCGGTGCAGACGGCACTTGGTTGACCAGTGCTGCAAATCTTTTTTGCCGGCTTTTCACAGATAAAAATCTGACCATCCTCTTTGCCCTGATGGTCGAGAAGAAATAGCGAAGAGGCAGGATTACTGAGAATTGGGCGTAACTGTTTTAGGCAGCTGGTGGCTATTTTGTTGGATAACAATAGAATGCTTGCATTTAATGTCAGACGTGCCCAAGTCCGCATATTGTTCTTGCCTTTGTCTTGCAATTTATGGTTAGCTGTATGCGTGAAGGGTTTGGGATGGTCACTTTGAATCGGTAGCGCTAGCAATGTAATCCAGCTTGTTAGCTACTGGCTAACTATTCAAAATGACTCTTGATTCATTATTTATTTGAAAGAGAGCAGTATTCGGGTTTGTGGCAGTGGTGATGATATCTTGTTGTCTTGTCATCGATCCTACGACGTCACAAATTTTCTTTAAATATTGATTGCTTAGAAATAGCTACACGAGGAATGTTTTATCTTTAAAAAGATAGCTAGACTTGCTAGCTACATCATTGCATTGTTGCCGTAGAAGCCGAGCTATGCTAATAAGTCTCAACATTGAAATGCAAAGCACTCTTTGTACATCCGTCCGGCGGTTAGGTCGCGAGAAAGCAAAAAATGGACGTGATAAGCATTTAATATCGAGCTAGTCGGTTTTGTAAGTTAGTGTGAAATTGGATTGTGTCATGATCTGAATTAAATTCGGGGGAGTATTGTTTTGAGCCGACGGCTTTTCCAACTAAATATAGTTATCCAGCAAATTGGGAAGCTACAGGTTGAGAGATTTTTCTAATAATCTATTTTATGGAAATTATAAACTTAATTGGCGAATATTTGCCGAACACGGGCCTTCAATTTCTTTTCCATCTGTTTAAATTGACGGTTTGCAGGGGCGGTGGCTGCCACTGATCAACTTAATGGAGTTTTTTTTTTTTTTTGGATGCGCAGAGATTGTTTCGATCTTGAGTTTATATTACCCCTCACCACAACATCGAGCAGTCTTGACATATGTTTTTAACTGCATTTTTGCGTATTGATAATCATCTTTGCTCAATGATGCAATTAAAACTTTCTTTTGCCTTTCCATTGCGCTCTGCGCTTGGGCGAATCTCATTGTTCTTGGGAGGGCGAGTGGACTGCATTGTGCAGTTGGTTACATGGAGCGTGCTGATTGCCTGAAGCAAAATGGTTAATTTAGCGTTCAAAACTGTGCTGTGTGGCTTGAAATGTCTTACGTCAGCTTTGTTCATGATCTGCCATCTCATTCTTTGACTAGTTTTAGTGAACCGATTTTGCTGAATAATTGCAACTTGTCCGCCCAATGCGAATGACTAGTAACTTCGCAAGACAGGCCTGTTTAGCCAGATGATGGAGTTGATGTGTAGCTGGTACTCAGTACGACTGTCAGTATTCAAGACGACTGTCAGAAATTTTGCAGCATTGATTCTGTGCAGAAGATCGAGCTAGTCGGATTCGTAGCAAATCGGAAGCGCCCTCTTTTTGTTCTGTCCCATAGGCAACTGACCGAGAACATAATGACCCACAGTTAAATCGCCATTATTGGGGTGCGGAGTCATAGGGGTCTGAAGGAGATCGCCTGTCAGGAGTTGTCGATGTGCCTGAAAATGACCCCCCCAACTTGCCCGGTTTGTCGATTGGTGCCTAAAAACACCGTAGTTAGTTGTTCCAGATAACCTTATCATTTCTTGCTTTCCCAACAATGAGTTTTTTATTATGTCAAGTGAAGATGCTTGAGTGGCCGCGATGGACAGACAAAGTGGTTTCTCGACATGCCAGTCTGGCATGAGTTAGGGTATGACAGACTGCCGCATGCGCATTTTTTTCTTCATGTCTTCTAGCAAAACCCAGGGGAAATCAACATAATGCACTTTCCTTATGGATATTTATCGCTACAGTTAGTTTGTGCTTAAGAGCAAGTGGGCGAAGAAGGTTACGTGGCGTTTTGTTTTCCTGCAAATTTTTTAAGTACTCGTGGATAACTGGAATGTTAGTTTTTCATTCTTAAAGAAATGCCGCAATTGCTCTCATAAGATTTTATTAAAATAAGGTAAAATCTCCGATGACATTTGGCTCATGATCCGCCTGCCCAACGCCTCGCCTATCCTCCTCAGTCTAGCCTCGAGACAGATTCACACCGTTCGTTCCGGTGGTTGCAATATAATAAGTCTTCTTCCGAAAATCCGTTGTCTCGTTTTACGCAGTCACCGGTTTGCTCGTGCAGTCATGGGATACATTAGACGTTGTTATAAGAAAAATACTGTAAATCTTTCACGACTTTGGCGCTCACTGTTCCCATTCTGTAGTCTTGTCTGATTACTCTGATGGTAATGCAGCTTGTGTTCAGGTTGCATGCGGGCTGCGTGCGTAGCGTATCTTTGTTGTACTGTCATTGGAAAGGTTTGGAACTGGATTTTATGTCAGGAAGGCTCAGTATTTGACTGATTGGCCATCGTTGAGGTTCCACATGATTTGGGTTGCTTTCTCCTGTCTCAGGTTCCATCCAAATTCTCTAAAGAGCAAGGAACCTTTTCTTGATAACGGACACGACCCGGAAGTAGTTTGGCTGGTGGCCATGACTAGGAGTGTCCAATTATCTATTTTATGCAGGAAAAGAGTCAATTAACTCTTTTTACTTCCTTCTAGCAAGGAAACGCAGGACAAACCTTGGAAGTAAGGATAGGATTTTTGGACCACAGTCCTTTGCAGCTGTAGCAGCTGGATACATCATTTGCCAAAGTTTCCCTGGTGGATCAGTTGTCAATAACAATCTCCATCCAGCTCATGATGAATTGAAGTGAAGGACATGAGATTTTTTTAAAGCTTGTCTCAAGCACAAATTCAAAAACCCTATTCAAAATCCCATAGTTTTTGAGGGAAACACGGCTCAAAAAAAAAGCTAACCTGGAACAAACTGACCTTGAACATCCACCACATGCATGATGAATTTTTTGTCTGGTTCTAGTGAAATTTTCATCAGGTGAAAATCTGTAGAAATTAGTTATCAATATCATTAAGTATTTTAGTCATATTTTTGTTTTAGTCTTCTTCACCCAAAAACATTCCATCAGGACATATTATTGTCAAAATTTTTGTCAGCGAAAATAACAATGGTATGCAGGCTTTTGTTTCACCCAGAATATTGCCTGGTACTTGTAATTTTACTGTAAATTGCTCATTTTCTCTGTAATAGACAGTGGATACTGGTCTGAAGTACCCATGATGAACTAATTAATTGATTAGCCGATTGACTGGCTGTTGGAAGTCACGCTGGAGTCTTGCATGCTGTCTGTGCCGCCTTCTTGTGACCGAATCTGCTGTCAGCTCGCTGGAAAACTGTTTTAACAGAAGCTAAAGGTAACATGATAAACCAAATCTCTGTTTTGTGCAGATCAGCCATCAGGAAGCACATAATTACATGTTCTCCCTTACCACAAGAAGTTATTGGATTAGCTGTTACAAAGTGGTGTGGGTTGCAAACAGAGGTAGCCTTGGGCTTTGTTTAGAAAGTCCTGGCTACGATTGCAATCTTTATGGTATCTTATCTGTATTTTCTGAGTGTGGGTGAAAGTTTTTGTCTTAAAATCGATGGAGCTTTAGCTCTGCAGTGCACTGTCTGCCCTTGATAAAGCCTCTTATTGTCTCTCCACTAGCAGTGGACAGTTAAACTCTTCTCTTGATTTAATGGGGTGGTTGCTATATTCAGCAGTGGTGACTGTTTGCTAGCTGTGTGGCATCCGCCCATTAGCGCTCCAAGCATCTTGACTGCGCAGAGGATTGCAGTTCTTTGCATTTGAGGAATATGCTCGGCATGTTTTAAAAGCTTGGTGTCTTTCCCTTATGTTGAGTGCACTTGGAATAGGGTAAAGTGGCCATGGATGATGGATAATTGATGATGTCATCACAATGCGGCTCTCTTGCCAGGATTCCGGAAGCCCTGTCTGAGTGCTGTGTGCTGATAATTGGCTGAATGGAATTTGGTAATGTATGATGGAAAATGCACTGAGAGTCTCTGTTCTCCCTGTCAGCAATGAAATAAACTACTCTTATGTTTACTTTTTGCTGACATTTTCTAAAGCCATTGAAAGTGAACAATCACCCCTTGAGGTGATTGACTGTATTCTTTCTACCCATATGAACTGCACACATGGACCAAACATTTTGAAATGGACATCCTGTATGTGTATAAATGTTTGTGCTTTGTTGAGTCATGACTCAAAGGCCAGATATTGCCCATTGTTGCCTCAGGTTTGCTTTTGTCGGGAGTTAGGCCGGGGTTCTCTGTAAAGCATGTTTTGATGATGTGCTAAATTGATTTTGATTTGATTTTACCCATTTTTGCTACAGGGCCTGCTGGTTGCACATGGATAGATTTCACAGTTTGGAGTCGCTGCACTCTAATCTAGCCCTGGAGGCTAGTTAGACTGCTGGTTTCATCTTTATCTTAACCAGTCAGGGACCGGTTTAGACCGGGAAGAAGTAATGCCATTAAATGATCAATTTAAGTAAATGTGGTATTACTGGCCCCGAGGAGCAGATTTCAACATTTATGGCCTAGAGTGGAGGTTCTTAAAATGTTGAAGGCCAAGGATGTTTGGGATCCACTGACTTGGAGCAAGCTAGTCTGAATCCACGACTGGAATGTGGAATTTTCCATTATAGGAAGTTTGATGTGATGTATGAAAAGTACATTGCTAACTTCAATTTAACGGGAAAAAATGAGGGGGGCCTAAATGAGTGACTCAGGTCAGCTGCAATCCATGACCCACCCCATCCTCCATGATGTAATTTTTGGTTGTTTTGCAAATCAGTTATGTGTTTATTTCCTGGCTTCTGATGAACCCTGTAGTTTACACAAGCAGGCGTCTTTTGCTATGACTGCTGAGCGTCTTCAGTCATAATATTTTTTTGAGAGGCGCAGTCATGTGATTCTGAAAGTTGACGCTTAACACTACAGTGTAAGTTCCACTTGATTATTCTGTTAGGTTCACCCCAGATTTCCATGATTTTAATGCCCTGGCTAGTTTACCTGTTCACTAATGAGTTATGGCTTCTTTATTAAATCCTATATATTGGTGACTATCCTGTGAATTGACTTCTCGCCGTACACATTACATTGTGCCATTAAAGACTATTTAAATAAGTTAAAGCCACTTGCATTTGAGTTACAAAGTGAACAAAAACATGAAAACGTTTAGAGAAACTTTTGACCCATAATTTGCATTCCCAGCCGTATTCATCCAGCTGTCACCGTCGCCCGTTACCGTCCCGTCAGAGTCGCGGACGCCCCGCTGGTTGGTCTGTTCAAAGCCGTCAGTGAGGCTGCCTCATCCGCGCGACTATTTTTGGCGGCGTTGTCATCAGACTGCCCACCCGCCCGTGGTGAGTTGTTGAAACGTCTATTCATCTCCGGCGTCGACGATGCGGAGTTCCTATGGTCTCTGTACTGTCAGCGTCTGGATGAGGAAAGCAGTTGTCCGTGTTGGCAGGTGCCTGCTGTGATAGTGGAGATGCTTTTGTTTTCCTCCAAACACACCCACTCTCTGGGCTTGGTGGTCGACGCCGCTTTGATTGTTTTTGATTTTTTTTTTTTTTGTCCTCCTCGGAGGACGAAAGTATCAGGAAATTTGGAGCGCACATAAAAATCAAATTTTTGAAGCAAAAGGGGTCTTTCTTTGAAGTGGCAGATGATAAAAAATTCCAAAAAAGGTGTGTCATTCTGTGTCCCAATTATGGTCTCGCAGGCTGTGGTCTGATTCCGGCTCCTCCACTCTGATGCTTGTTGATCCTGCTGCTTATGCAGTGGGCTGCAAACTCAGTTTTGTCGATGTGCTCTAGGACACGCGAGGCTGGTTTATAAGACACCAATTAGCCTTTGACTAAACTAGGGATAAACTAGGGAGCCTTTGACTAAACTTGGGATGGCGGATCTTCATTTCGAGTTGATCTTGATTTTGGACAAGCCAGTTCTGTGTAGACGCACCGTAAGAGCGTTCACAGGTTCAAATACCATTCTCTGTGCCCCATATTGTGTGTTTGAAACCACCCTCACGATCAAAACGGTTATCCTCCGCCCAATTTGAACACCCAAGAAGCAGTGGAAATCAGTTTAGCGTGACATGTTGACATTACTACAAACAGTAGGAATTTTTTGCCTGCTTCCTTGCCGTCATTGCTGGTTGCCTCGTTGCCTCTCTCTCTCTCCCCGCTGGTTGCCTGTAAGCCTGATGGTGGTGGTTGCCATGGTGTCTGCACTCTTGGCCATGTTGCGAGCTGGCTGACTGCGTCGTGGTGTTCGGTAGTGGAGGTTGTGGTTGCCATGGTTGCGCTTGACTATCTGACCTCTGACCTCTATGTGTGTGTTGTTCTTGTTTTGTTTTCTGCCATCTGCAGTGGCCCAAGTGAAGCAGTGAATAGGAAGGTGTTGACAAGTGTGTATGGGGCTCCAATGGCCACTTGCAGCTTAAGATGAACTTGTGTGTACTTACTGTAATTCCTGTGTTGCGGTAAATGGGTTTTCTTCAATAATGACTGAATCAAAAGCAGGCGTACATGTTTTAGTTTTTTTGTTTATCACTCTTTTTAAGTTTTGCATTTCCTTGTTCAGTCTCTCTCATCCAATTACTCGTCCCTGTGTAAATCTGTCCGGTTCTGCTTAGCCGTTCATGGCCAGGTGACCCGGTGACCCACTTTCGGACGTGCGAGCTCATGAGCGCTTGGGCGGGCAGGTGGATGATGATTTGGACAGGGCGGGGGCATGCTGCTCTGCGTGCCTCGCGTCACTGTTTCTGGAACGATCCGTGCCTGCCCGGCGCTGTTGTGGAAGATGAGGGATTAGTATCAGCCTTTGTGCTGGGTCAATGAGCCCGCTCATGGGTTAATCCCTGTCTCCTCTGGTCTCGTGGCTTTGCTGGGCCGCCACTGCTCAGATAAGGTGGGGCTGAGGTGGCCATTGGCCGGGAGGTGCTGAGGCTGGCCTAGAATATTCTGTGGACATAGCAGTGGCTGGTGGTCCATGGCTGTTACTGGATGGCCTCCCTAGATTGGACAGAAGTTCGATCCAATCCGATTGGTGGAATCCTCCTTAAGACTTAATTTTGCATTTCCGTGAACTAGGGAAACGAGCATGGGGAGGGAAGAGGTCAAGGTTGCCTTCCCCTCTAACGGCAAGGGTTTGTCGCCTGTCTGTTTAATTATTGGGCAAGACCTTTCTTCTGTCAAGTTTAGCGTGACATTCTTGTGTCAAACCTGGTCCATTGCAGCAGGAGAGGGCTTGCAGCTTGGTGAGGGCTCTTCCGGAAGGTTCTCCTAATGAGTGGCCTTGGATTTGTTTGAAGGAGCCTGTACTTTGTCGCCAAACGTTCACAGGATGTTCCTCCGTTGTCTGGGTCACTGACCGTATGGTTGGTGATTGCTTGTGTTTGGCAAGAAGTAAACAATGTTGGGTAACAATCTGTCCCCTCCAGTTTTAATGCCAGATTATTTTCTTCTCGTTTGGCCTGGAGCACCTCGTCGCACCTTTTGCAGCTTGCCCCCTGAGAGCTGACCATCCTTCCCAAATGACGGCCGTGAGCCAGGCTGTCCTCAAGCGCATTCTACTATCTGCCTTGTCTTTTTGCCGGCTGTCTGCATCTGTCGACCCTGTTCGCAGCTGCAGCGTGTCTCCGGTTTTCTTTTGAGTCTAATCTGTGACTAGACCGTTTTATCACTGATTTACGTAACAAAAGCTTGAGTGCCGAACTGACCAGGAGATTCTACTGAGCCTCCATTTGATCACGGGCGCCTGAGTTAACCGGGCCCAACCCCCAACTTTCTGTTCGGCCGTGGGCTGCTGCTTCTTATGGGAATTGGAAACAATGATGGGTTTTTCTTCCACAAGATGGCTGCCGACCAGCTTCCTGTATCATCTAAAAATATGGCCTCAGCTGCAGAAATTTGGTTTTCTGTGCCTGTAGTTGGGGACCAGGGGTCTGACCTGAGGCAATAGTCCAATGTGAGCTCATCCATCTATAGCCTGGTTCTCCGGGCTAGTTGATGAGTGGAAAGCCTCCATTTTGTATGGGTAGTTTAGAGCCTCTGCTAGCTCACTAGCCTGTACATGCCATGGGCTGTTGCTTTACTGGGATTTGAACTCTTCTGCTGCCTTGTTTTTGTTGGTGGAAGTGCGAGTCGGGGGTGGGGTGGGTGGGGTGGCGAGAAGGTCAGTCATCCATAAGCTCCTCCCCCTACCCCTGGAGGACTTTCAATGAGCATTTCCCAAGAAGGGGGTTTGTTTTTCTCCGTGTTTTGTGCGTATTTGGGTTTGGGTTTTTTTTGTGGTTGTTTTTTTATATGCGGGAGTGCTAAATCAAGGACACGCAGGAATGCGGCGAAGTTCCTCCTTTCCGATTAGAATCGACACGGAGGTGGTGGGAGCAAGTCAATCTCTCCAGCTGGACTGGTGCTGGTGTCAGGCAGTTGGTCTGGAGCTCCCACCCCCCTCCTACCCTTTCACCCCCTGCAGGCAGCACACAACAACAATCACTCTTAGTCCTGATTTATAAACAGGCACTCTGGGAGGCCAGACCTCATCAGAGACTGCGGGACTGCATAATGAGGACCCGACAATAGTGCTTCGGGCAGTGCCTCACGCAGAACGCAGTGAATGACCTAGTTACAACAAAAGCGCGATGATACTCTTCAAAAAATGTGTATTCGTGGCCTACGTTCTATAGCTACATCTTTACAGAAACTTTGTATTTGTGTGAAGAGAAGAAAAATGGAATTTATATACATTGGAAGGCCTGTACTTTGGCAAAGCTACGGAGCTTACTCATCGAGTATTTCATCAGCTTTTCATTTGTTGATGCTCTTGTTGCCTTTTTTCAAAGCTCACTTCATAAACAAGGCCTGACAGTATGCCATATGCTCACATTGGACGGTTAATGTAGCTCGAAATCTATTCATTTGTGGGTGCCTTAAGTTTTGAGATACTTAAGAGTATCAAAATTTCTGCTCTAGGCTTGGGTTTCTGCAAGGTCTTGCAATCTTTAAATCCTGGTAATAATTTAGTTATAGAACAAATTCAAGATGGGAGAAATAGGTGGAGTTTACAACAAGGGCTTAAAAAGCACAGGTGTTCTTTGAATGTATTAATGTTTTTTCACTTTTTGGTCAATTACATTGGTTATCTGGCTGATGCTTAATTTTAAAGGAGCTTTGTTGATGAGGCAAAGCTGAAACCAGTCCCCCCGGATCAGTGTGGGGTGAAGGACCTTGCTAAAGGCCCCAACAGCTGAGCTTATCTTGCTGTGGTTGTTCCAGAGCTTGAACCAAACAGTCTTAACAAGGACCTTTGCCAAAACTGTTGCGTCTAAATTAAGCATTTGTGCCGTTTCTCAAAGCGTAGATTGCTTCCCTCGAAGGCTGCATGCGTCCATCTGACAAAATAACATTTAGGCTTAGAGAAAAGGTTAAATTTATGGTTAGGGTTGGGTTTGGGGCTAGGATTAGAGTTAAGGTGAGGGATAGGGAAACCAGTGACGACTCACTTAAACCAAGGTTGTTTTACGGAGATGAAATGATGTCATGTCAGTTTGGCGGATGGAATTAAGTGACGACTCCTAAAAATGCAGCCTTCGAAGGATGCAGCTTACGCTTTGAGAAACGGCCATAGATCTTGCTGCCTCGAAGGTAGCAAGATCAGTCCCCACAAGGACACTACAGTCAGTTATCTTATCAGTGAATGTCACGCAGTATAAATAGATAGTGTGTCAAAATGGAGGATTGTAAATCTGTGGAAAAACCCTTATGGGTACTCTAAACGGTTAAAGCCAAGCTTGAAAGTTAAAATGCTGAAGCAATATGAACTCGTTCACCCATGTTAAGTAGAAAGGAGACGGTAATGGATCCATTAGGAAAGACGGCAGCACTAAGTATGATTCAAAGGAGCCTCTCCGCAGCCATTGCATTTCACTAAAGCGTATTGACTTCAGTGCCCTCTGTAGTGAACCGTAAATATTGTAAATGAGTAATCAGAACTTTCTGGCTTTCTCAGATGAACCAAAAATTTTCAGTCTATTAAATAATGCCGTCACTTTGACAAAACTGACAAAAAGTATTTCTTTTTTTACCTGAAAATGAGAATTTTCCCCCTTAACCCTTCTATGTAATGGGTAATGGATTGGCTTTTACGAGCGCTCTTATCAGTGCCGGGCTTTTTCCTGCTAATGACGTGGGGTCGTCTGATCTCTTTGTTAGCAGGGCTGGGCCGGCCGAGAGCCAAGCCGTCAATTCAGAATTTTCGGCGTAAATGCTGCCTTTAACTGAGATTTGTATTGAAACATGAGGTTGGCGAACCGTTTGCCCAAACTTTAATCAAAGGATTTAATTTGATCAGCCTGTGCCAAAAAAGTACGCCTTTGTACAAAGTTAATGATAATTCTGACTAAGGCAACTCTGAGTCTTTTTAATGAAGTAATTTATGTTCTAATTTCTCCCCGAAATCACTACTCTCTGTCTTGTCAGTACCTTCATGAACTAAATCGCTGAGCAACTCTGAGGAAGCACTCTGACCGCTGACTCAGATCGCATTAAGCATTTACTATGTCAAGAAAAAAGTATGAAATGGCATCGTGCAATCGTATTGTATTATAAATGGCGGCATGCTAGTCTTGCTATGCTTAATGGTATTTACATTGCTGCGGTTCCTGACCACCTTCATGGAGATGTACCACTGTCTGTTTTCACTCCAAACCTAACAGAGAACACCTCATATGAGCCCTTGAGCTTTGTCCGTTGATTAATTAAATCTTCTATGTCAAATTATGATTAAAATGAAAGCCTACAGAGTGGTAGAGCTCCATAAATGGGGTCAGAAACCACCGTACCACACTGTAAATAACACTTTGCCCAACCAAACCAGCATCCCACACTGCCTGGTATATAATGCGATTACATAATGCCATTTTATACTTGGTATTTTCTTTAAGCGATGATCTGAGTCAGTTTCCGGAGAGCTATCTTTGCTTGGCTTACTCTGTTACTCAGCAAAGTGGCTACAGAAGACAGCACCCCCCCCCAGCCATTTTGTGACGCTGTTCGGACATTGTGAACATAGTTGACATTCCCCTTCGCCCCCGTCCTAAATCCAGCGGTTGAGACCTCAGTTCACCCTGTTCCTCTCCTGTCTGATGATAGCTACTCCGTCTGTGTCCTTTTTTATGGCTGCAATGTGCTGAATATTTCACCTTGAAACTATTTTCAAAAAATTATCATGGTTAAAGCAACAGGGATGAAGACCGAGGCTACTGTGAATTCGCCCACTGAACTGAAACCGAAAGCAGCTTCTAAAAGGCGACCTGGCCTCGGCATGACCTTCACTTGCTGGCAGCAGCAGTCAAAAAAACACGGGTACGGAGGTGTATACGATAAAAGGAGTCTGAAATATAAAAACCGACGTGAGCAAGCGGGATTAAGGGCGGCACATTTTTGACTGAGAACGGAGAATGGCGAGAAGGCAAAGAATCTTGCGCGATCAAAGCCGTTCGTTTCCTGGGATGAAAACAAATTGCTGATCAGTTACAGAGCGTGGGGGGAAGTTGGATAGGTGTCACAGCACTGTAATAGTCAGGGGAATTGGGCTTCCCTAACTATGCAACTCTCCCCTTAGGCGCTCCTCATATATCCTTAGGCGAAGGCATGTAAGCTGAATTGCATAAATGGATGCCTTCAAAAAAAAATTTGAGTCGCTCAGGGGAAGAGAATATGATAAATGCCGGTTCCATATCATAATGTAATACAGTTCAGGAAATAAGTTATTTGTTAGAATTCCAATTCAGCCATTTGTGGGGGAGGGGGTGATACGAACCGTTACAGACATTTTCGGGATTCAACAATACCGTTCAAATCTGTTTCTTTGATCGACTTAAGTTCATATCTGAATTGTGCATTAGTCCCGTTGAAGTGTCATTTACTGAAATAATACCCTTATTTCTGTATTTTACCCCCCTGCTGATCAAGAGTGTTATTTGCAGGAAGTGCGCAGATCACCAAAATCAACACCCTTACCCCCCCACGGCAAGGTTGCCACTAGAAAGCCCAGCTGAGACAGGACCGCATCCTGTCTAGTATAAGCCATCGTAAGTTTTGCTCAGAGCATTATTTATGAAGTCATCTTTCAGAGGTTAGATTTGTTCGCACAGCTGGTAAAATTCCCCAGGTTAATGGACTGTAAAAATGGCTCGTTTGGATGATTTTTGCCAAGGCTGCTCGGGGCGGAACTTCTGTCCTTTGGCCACTTAGCTACAACATCTCACCATGGAAGACGCCATGTTCCGATCTTCCTGAAGTATGTGGAGAGGGATGAGTGGAGAATTGAAGGATAAATCTTTCTCTTTTTATTGGGACACCCCCTTTGGCGTCCTGCGTTCTGGTCTCTCTCCCCCCACCCATCCTGCGTGAATGAGGTCTGTGTTTTGGGCCTTGGCTGGGGGGGTGGGGTGGGGTGGGGTTGGACAGGCTGGGCATTGTCTCGGCTCCGCCCCCCTGGAGAGAGCAAGCCCACCTCCTCAGGCGCTGAGCTGCTAGCTAATTGCCCCCAGAGAGCTCGTCTCTGACCCCAACAGTGCGGTAATGCGTTATACATGCAGGAGGGGAGGTCACAAGCTCTTAACGTGAAGTCATGCGGGCCAAAGCTTGCTCCCTCAGGATGGGTCATGTATGGAACAGTCTTTTGTGTGTTTACGTCTCAGAATGCCCAATTCTCATGGGTGGAGGGTTGTTGGAACTCTGACATTCTGGTAGTGGGAGCACCAATGGAAAACCGGTGACGACAGGCAGCCCATGATGGAACTGTCTCAGGGAAAGCATGCGTCATTTACATTGTCACGTTGAAAGAGAGTGTCCTATCTGTTAGGAGTCCTCTGTTGTTAAGGAAACTGTTTTCGGGAGGACTGTGGAAATCTGGTATGTTCCAATCCATCTAACTGGACGCTGAATTGCTGTCCCCGATGATGGCTCAAATTCCGATTTAGAGGCGCCATCTTGCTATTAGGTCTTCATTCCTCTACCTCCCTTTAAGGTCTCTTTGCCTCCACCTCCCTTTAAGGTCTTCTTACCTCCACTTTCAATTGAGGTCTCTTGACCTCCACCTCCCTTTAAGGTCTTCTTACCTCCACTTTCAATTGAGGTCTCTTGACCTCCACCTCCCTTTAAGGTCTTTTTGCCTCAAACTCCCTTTAAGTTCTGCTAATCTCCACATTCATTTGAGTTCTCTTTACCTCCATCTCCTCTCAAGGTCTCTAAACCTCTTCCCCTTTTTTTTTTTTTTTTTTTTTTTTTTTTTTTTTTTTTTTTAAATTTGGCATCTCCAATCCCACCTGAATCTGGAATGCCCAATTGGTGAACTATGTACAAGGCTTGCTCGTGTCGACCCCTTGCTGCCAATTCAGGAGAGTGTAGACAGTTCGCGGCTCTCCTCCGAAGCACGCCTGTCAACCACCGCTTCTTATACACTCATTGGTTGAATCTTCGCAAGTTCAGAACGAGGGCGGAGGATACCCGGACATGACCAGGCTTAGAATCTTCCTGACGAGCGCCGTCCTGGCCAACAGGAGGCGCTTGAGCAACGAACAAGGCAACTATTGTAATCCCTACCCGCAGTCCTTCCCAATTTGCAACCCTGTAGCGCAATAGCCAATTAGGCGCTACTCTGAAAAAAAGCTGCCGACCACTGCCGGCAGGTACGGCGGGCTCGAACCCGCAACGATATAGTCACTTCTGCCCAACGCGATGCTTTACCGAGTGAGCTATCCGGCAGCTCCCTGCCCCTGGTCCCATACCTCCACCCCTCTTTAAGGTCTCTGTAACTCCACCTCTCTTCAAAGTCTCTTTGCCTTGACCTCCCTTTAAGGTCTTCTTACCTCCACCTTCATTTAAGGTCTCTTTACCTCCACCTTCCTCTAAGGTTTCTGTCCCATATCTGTACATCTCTCTCCATCCCTCCATCCCAGTTTTTAGTCCATCCCTTCCTACCTGTGCTTCTGCAGTTGGGCAAATCTTGCTGTTTTCATTTGTTCCATATGAAGCAGTTGAGGCGTCAGGTCCTATCCGAAAAGGGTCAGCGTGGGCGTAGGGGTTTGGTTTTAGCATAGCGCTGCGAGTTAACTCCAAATTGAAAGGATGGCTCGATATGTCCCCGTCCCCAGTCAGGACCTTGATGAATCAAATTGACTGTCTTGGGGAGTTTGGCTTCAGCTGAAAAGCCTGCCCCCACACTGGATTGGACACCGGTCTGTAGTGTGCCTGCCGTTAGAAAAGTGCTTCAAGCAGCAGGCTACTGTTGAAGATGCTGACTAGCCTGTTGGCGATGGAGCGCGTGACCGAGTTAGAGACTCAGGAGGACCAGCATCACCCCCTTGCCCCACCCACCCCCCCAAACCCTGGAACCCCGCCAGGCTGGTGCGAGACACTCTCCTGCTGTATGCCACGATGGTGGCCAGATTACATATCTACAACCATCTTATATCAATATTGACTCAAGTCATTTCTGCTCCATATTTACAACAAAAAAGAATGCACCAGTGTGGTGAGAATTTAAGAGGCTCATCTCATAGAATTCATGTAGCGAATGTAATTCATTGAATCTTCTGAGGAACGTTTCTTTGTCTGGTAAGAGCTGATGGTTTAGATTGAGAAAACATGAGATTCCGGTCTTGTGATAAGACCAAAAGACTTTATTTATTTATTTATCCATTTATTGTAGCATACGGAGTGTGCGCTTGGGCGGATGGCTCGTGCCACGGTCATCGTCTGTTAGCATCAAGCTGGCGCCCAGGGGTTTCGCCGGCCGCATGGCAGATAGTGGCCTGTCGCGCGTTTGCCCGCTGTAACACGATCTGTCCCCTGGCTCCGTTGGTTGGTGTAGTGTTTTGTTTTATGGGGGGGGGGTTGGTGTTTAAGTTCATGTCTAACCAGTTAGTATCGGAGCAGGCCTGTCCCCTTCTCGCTAATTTTGTGTCATCACTTTTAACGTGAACGCAGAACTCTTAATAGCCGGCCAAGTCACTAAGCGCGGAGAGCATCTGCCCATAATGTGATAATGGAGTCCTTAAACGATGCTGGGTTCACTTGTATTTTATTCGTTTATTTATTCATTTCATTTCGCTGCCTATTTCCTCCCAGCAATTTTCCGTTAATTTCACACCCTTTGCCTGCGTACCAGAGGAGAAAATTGTTGGTGTTGCTTGACTGTAAAAGCTGGTGGAAAAATAGCAGCCTTCGAAAGCCAGTAGCAAAGATAAGAGTTTGGGCGAGGTGGGGGGGGGGAGTTCATCGGTTTGTATCTTCTTCCATTGAGGTCAATCTGATACACTACACCTTGGATACTTGAGTAGAAGGCAAAGCCTGCCATTTTGCCAAGCTTGGTTAGCTTGGCTAAGGGTGGGGCAGGGTGTAGCCAGATGATGGTGTTCTGTGTTTGTATTGCATGCATTGAAAGGGATTGTGTTCCTCTCTTGGCAGTTTTTTTTGTGGTTTAACCAGACTGGTTATTAGGGATTTACTCCACAAAGTGGGCTCTCAAATCTCAAACTTGTGAGCTCATCTCTCGCCCGCCTTCGTTTTTGGTCAAATGACTGTTTATTGCATGAATTATACACAACAGTGCTTTCTTATTGATATAATGTAGAATTTTAGGGTTAGCTTGTTCGCGTCAACACCTGCGCACAGTTTGCAACTCTGCCTCATGGTGTTTTGGGTCTTTACAGTGGGATCAGGGCGGCGTTGGTGCCAAAGTAGTGCAGGCTTGTTCGAGAGATAGCGGATGTGGCTTCTGGCAGCTTTAATTGGCGGCCAGGGGCGTGACCCTGTACACTACATTTTAGCTGCTTTGGTGCCTCCTCGATCTTCACCAGGCCTCTATTCTTAATGTTTTTTTTTTTTTTTTTTTTAGTACAGGAAGCCAGATGTGGGTTGAACTATAAAAAAATTTAGGGGCTCACTAATGTGTCCAAATTGGTAAATGTTTTCCCGAAGTTAATTTTACGGTTGGGACATACTGATTTTCAGGAGCAAACACTAATAAAATGCGATCACAACAGTAGCCTTGTATGTTCAGCTGGGTGTTATCTGTAATGTGCAGCTCTTGGATGTGCTCTGGCCTTCGCTAACTCTGGGAAATAAACGAGGACTGGGGGGTGAGATGGGGGGTAAGAGGAATTTAAAATGAGTCCATGAGTCAAATAATTAAAGCCAAAGCCTGCAGTTTATGCCCTCGTTCTGTTTTATTTTTCTTTTCTTCTTCTTTGTTTTTTGCTGAGTCAGCAGTCTGTAGCTGGAGGGAGTTAGCTGAGCTTTTGTTTGACTTTAGTGAGAGAGTAAGGGAAGACTGCAGGGGGTGTGGGGGGTTGGGTGGGAGCAGTGGTTAAGAGTAACTAACTCCACATCCTCATCCAGATCTCCTTAAAGAGCACCCCCCCCCCAATCCCCGTGTCCTTAGGGGACGTTTGTTCCGTCGGTTGAGATGTCAAAATGGAAAAAAGGGGAAGAAGTGCCTTCGATTCGCCGCCATTTTTTTTTTTTTCCTGCCTTAAAGCGGTAGGGCAGATGGCGGTTTTTTACCCCGGGTGGATTTGCCCTGATAACCTGGCAGCTCGGCCGCGTCTGGGGCTGAGTGTTGGCGCCAGGGTTCCCTGTGTGGCAGATTTAGGAAACCATGAAGAGGGAATCCAATCCAGTAACCCCCCCCCGTCCATTTTACTGAGAAGTAGAACAGCCTCCAGCTCCCTGTTCTGCCTGCAGTATGGAGCTCTCTTTTCTCTGTCTACCAAATTAAGGCATGACAAGTTGTTTTTTTTTTTTTTTTTTTTTGTTCTCATCCATCCGCCCGTCTATCCATCCGTGTGTGCGTCCCGATCAGTGGTAGGGTTGTTTCCAGAGCAGAACTCTCGACAGTATGAAAGCTGTTGCCTTGGAACTTGGCTTGGTTGTTCTCAAGGGGTGTCACAAATGTTCTGGAGAGTTTGACAAATTTTTTTTTTTCCACTTGCCATGGACACAAATTGGAAGTGTCTCATGTAATGTGGAAGTGGTAGTGGCGGTGGATGTGGTTGACTTTGTCTACTTAATTTGTTGCCTAAGCACAGAAAAGAACGAGTGAAGAACATTAGTGAGTGAACAGAATACATTGATGAAGATCTAGACATGCATTGTGCTGACTCACAGGCATTCCCATACACCATGTCTCTCTCGCTCTCTCTCTCACACTCTCGCCCATTCTCACCCTCTCTTTCTGTCCTCCTCTCTCGCTCTCTTTCTCTCTCACTCTGCTCAGCTGTTCCAGCCATCTGTCTCTGACAGGAAGCAGATTTTGGGATGGATGGATTCGGTTGGAGGGCATGGCTGGGGGGATGTTTGCTGCAGTGTGGGGATAAGTGATCACATGACATGAGTGACGGGAGTGAGGGGTGATGCTATTGAGAAATGAAACTGCAAATTAACTGAGAGACTTAAGTTAATGGCGGCTTGGGATCGAAGGTCAGAGAAAGGTGAACAATAGTGGCGATGGGAGCCGGGAGGAGATGAGCGGCGAATGGTGTTAAAACGGGTTGGCTGTGTCTGGGTAACGGGGTCATGAGGAAGGGCAATGAAGGGGCAAAGTCTTGTGGGTAATGGAGTTTCAATCTGTTAAATATGCTGTTATGGAGTTAGGAAATGGGAATTGGGAGTTTTTTTAAAGATATGTTGAGAAAACTAGAGGGTGTCCTTTGCAGAAGTATTTTCTCCGAATTTTTGACATGTAACTGGGCAAAATGTGGTCACCCTCTCCCCATCCACGACGCGTCAGCCACATTTGTTGCCGATTTGTGTCGAACTGATGTTTGGGGGAGAAAGGACATTCTATTTTTAAATTCATATTTCCTCAATTACCCTGCCTTTGCTTGTTCTCCAAACCTGACGCAAAGTCAAGTATTTGCAAGCTGTTAAACGTTTGCCAGGTACTTCTCCTGTTGAGGCAACGCAAAACGGACATGCCAAAATGTGGTCATGTTTCAACCAACTGTATGGAGATTAATTTCTTGTCAGCTGAAATTTTGCGCCAGTTGGTATTCACTCAAAGTGTGCGTAAAATTAACCTCACCCAAACTACATCCCAGAAGACAGCTGGGTCTGCTGTTTTTTTGTTTGCGGTACTTGACATTTCATTGGTCCGTCATGGCAATCAATCGCACGGCTGCCTCGCCTGGTTTTGTAACTTACAGAATTGGGGCAATGAAAATGGATGGAAAGCCAATAAGTGCGAAACCTTCCTTGCTGTTGTAAATAAATTCATTTCATTTCAGAGCGCAAAGTGTGTAGACTTCCTTTGTGCTCAATCCCTTTTTCAGTTAATGGATGTACGTGTACTCGCTGTGTCCCCAGTCTTCAAAAAGATTTAAAAAAACATTTTGGAAGAAAGCTGTAATATCAGTGCTGAAGGTGGGCCTGCACTGGACTGCTGGAGGTTTTCTGTCGGAAAAGTTGCCTTGGCATAGTATAATTTAATCACAGCTAAGTGGTGCGACCAGGCCATTCAGCTCAATAAAGTTCACCACTTTCCTGCCATTACGGTGTACCGGATACTAAATAGCATCTCTCACTGTATCAGGACTGGCTGTGAAAGAGTTTCAGCTGCTTCTACATGAGCTAGCAGACTGTTCCACTGTGTGTCCACTGTGTGTGTGTGTGTGTGTGTGTGTGTGTGTGTGTGTGTGTGTGTGTGTGTGTGTGTGTGTGTGTGTGTGTGTGTGTGTGGGGGAGAACACTTCCTGATATCTGTGCTAAATTTTATCTTTAGCCAACTTCCATATACTTCCAGACGGAACAGATTTGTTCCCCCCACGCGATCCCTGGCGGAGTGTCCTCCTGCTGCCGCATGTCTGACCTCCCCGCGGTGCCCTGGCTCGCTCACGTCCGCAGTCTTTTGGCAGCCGGCTCCCCGCACCGTTTGGAGCCAGGGTCTTGTTAATAACGCGCGTGAACTCTGGGTTGTTTTGCGGAAGCGATCGTTCTCACGGAGTTCCCTCTTTCAATGCCAGGGGGCCAGGTCAAGCGGTAACGGAGTTACAAATTGTAACTCCGTTACCGACCAGGTTTTTGCTGTTTTCACCCGAAATAAATCAAATGAACAAAATTGGCTATTTTATTGTTTGAAGGACTAGGGAAGACCTACACAAAGCCATTTAAATTTTAACTCTATCTTACTTAGTTTTGGAGCTATGATACAAAATACACCAATTTTGTAACTCCGTTACCGCGTGACCTGGCCCCAGGGTGTCTCGCCTCATCAATAAAGGCCCAGATCTGCTATAGTAGTAAGCCTGTTTCGAGCCAGTGGCCCATCGGCCCGGTGCTTAACCCCGGTTTCTGTGGCGTGAAGGGACTAGGAGTATTACTACTCCCCCTGGACGGGATGCCAGTCCATCGCAGGTACTCCCCCCAGCTCTTAGTCAGGTTTTCCTGACTATTTGCTGGTACCCATTTATACATCTGGGTGGAGTGAGGCGTGGAGTGTGGGAGTAAAGTGTTTTGCCCAAGAACACACCGCGAAGGCCATGGCCGGGGCTTGAACTCAGGACCTTACGACCTCAAGTCAAGCCTACTTGACCACTGCACTACCGCGTCTCCCAGATCTACCTTGGCCCCAGGGTGTCTCGCCTCATCAATAAAGGCCCAGATCTACTATAGCTGGTCCGAAAAATCGTGGTCTTCGGTCAGTATGTTGAGAAGTAGAGTCAGGTGTTTTAGTGCTGGGCTACAGTTTCAACCACCTTTATTGTAGCCCCCGAACGAAGTCGGAGCTACTATGGATTTCGCCTTGTCATGCGTCTGCCGCCGCCGTCATAGAGATTTGTGGACGCTCTACAGACCACAAATTTAAAGCTTTTTTTTAATATTTGGTATGTATATGGGCAGCGGTTAGGATGCGGTGCCTATTGATTTTGGTTGCCACGGTAGCATAATTTACTCAATAATAGACAATTTTGCGTCAAAAATAAGCCAAAATGAAAAATGTGGGAGATCGTGTGCTACACCCATTGGTCGCGGGCGACCGATCTGTCTAGTCATTTTGGATAAAATTTGCTGTGACGGGCACGTTTTATGGAATTTTTCTTTCCCAGAGCTCCATGTCAGTGCCTGTCACTGTCCGTTACTTGTAGCGATTTATTCATCCACATTAAAATCTAAAATCTAATCTCGTGTAGCATTTAACAGTCAGAGTGGGTAATATATCAGCATCAATGATATGCTGTGAGAGAAGTCCTGCAATGTGAATTTGGCAAACGGATCCATTCCAGCAGAAAAAAAAATGGTTCAAATTAGAGCAGGGATCCTCAAATCCAAATCCAGCCTTGGTTTTCTTTCCTCGCGGTTAAATACCTTAAAATTAGCCGTGCTGTTTGGCTAGTCTGGCTTCACTCCTGACTATTCTTGGTGTGCAACCACGTGACAAAATAGTGAGACCTAAGCATCCATCGCCATGTTGGATGATATACAAATCTACAATGCCGTCTCCAGTGGCGGCTGGTGAACTGGCGATAGGGGAGGCTGAAACCCATCCCTTAAAAATAAAGCACTGTGAAGAACCGTAATCTTGGTTGTGATTATCTTCCACCATGGCGGACTTCGGGTTTGCTAAATATGCGTGATGTCACGTGCACACGAAGAATAGGTAAAGGGAGGGAGGAAAACCAGCAGTTCTTGAATTCATAAGTGCCACAATTTTTGATAAACAAGATTAGAGCATCAGTGCAAAAGAATTTGCTGAAAAACATGGCTGAATATAACGGAGGGCCCATTGGCTTGGTACTGTCTCGAGATTGGTTCAGTCCCATTGATTGAGTAGTCACTTGCCCACTTAGGATTGAGCCCTAATTCAAGCGATCGTCAATACAAAAAAAAAAAAATACCGGATAATGCAGTCAAGCCCTATTTCCAATGCTTTAGGGGATAGTTTGGTGACCAAGTCGCTTCCAGTCGCGCAGCTGCGGGGGAGAAGTTGCGTTAGCATGCGTGGTTACGGATATGTGGCTGTACGATACTGAGTGTAGAAGCCGTATTGCTTCTTCATGCATCCAGTACTTTTTCTTGGCTTGATTTTAGTGTTTATATTGTTTGTCATTTCTTGAGTGTAGCTGAATTGTTGTCGTCATGCCGCTACGCAAGCTGCGCACCGGAGATGTAGCAGTCCCAGAAGTGTAAGAAATTTTGGCTAAAAGGCCACCTCCGGGCATCTTTTTTTGTACTGGCGATCGCTCAAATTCTTTTTGGAAAATTTTACTCCTTTCATAGCGTGGTCTGTTGAAATTGAGTTGGAACCATATACGTTACCGTACATCTAAAATTCAAGATGTATTGTAACATATTGTTACATGGATTATTGGCTATATCGCCCAGTCCTAATTGATATTGCTGGGAGTATTTCCCATGGATAAGCTGGCCAGTGGTGTGTGAGCATAGATCTTGTAAAGATTCTCAGTGTTGTTGTTGTTATTATTATTATTGTTGTTGTTGTAGTGTTGTGTGTGAAGTGTGTTGCTCTCCCCGGGTTGCTGTGTGACCACACCCGGCTCTCAGTTCCTTAGATCGTATTACACATGGCGCTGCAGAGATGATGTAGGTTTATTAACCTCCTAGATGCGGGTTTGTCAAATGCATTCAAACCTGTGGAACTTAATGCCTATTTTAAATTCTAGTGGCGATCCCTTGGCCTCTAAAGATCTAAACTATGTCCAGCTGAATTACAAGGAAATGTGTTCAAAATCTAGATATTTTGCATTTGATGAAATACTGCAGCCATAAAAACATGGCTTCCTGGGCTTGAGTATTTCACTCAATTAAAGTGAGATGTAGCTTCGGTGAAGCGCTGCAACCAGCAGATACAGAATATATGCAACATTTTCCTACAGCATGGAAAAAAATGCTTTTTTTAGAGTTTTGACCCTACTTCAGGGGAAATTCAAGCAAAAATAATAATATAAGGGGCTAATTTGGAAGATGAAATCACATTTATATCAGTCCCAGGCACTAATACCGGCCTGAGGGTGAGGTAGTTTAAACAGGGCAACCCATTATGGGATTTTGCCATATGTGGTAGATTTTTACTGAAATCCAGTTGCCAGTGAGTGTATTGTTGGTGTGGTCTGTAGGTTTGCTGATCAGTCAGTTATGTAATGTGGACTTCTGTGTCACACGATGTGTGTTTTGAGAATGTGGCTTGTGCTCTCTGTGGGGGTTTGTCTGTACTGTTTGGATGGCAGTTTCTCTTCCCGTCTCATACCCAAATAAACCTGCCGCCCCCACTCACACACTCTCTGTGACACACACACACGCACACACACACACGGCTTGTGACTGCAGATGTGCCTCCTAAATATGCCCCCCCACATGGGCTGAGGAGCCCACCCATCCAAGTTCTTATTTCACTTCCTGTTCCTAATTCCCTTGGTGCATTGCGGTGCTCTTGCTCTGCCTTTTTTGTACCGCGTGGCTGACTGTACACACTGCCATTAGGCTTCACTCCTGTTCCTCCTCTCCTGTCTGTCTGGTGCCCGTTTTCACCTGGTGAGGAGTTAGGTGCAGTACTGCAGTATAATGGTCCAGGGACTTCGCTGGTCTTAGATTTACTGCTAGTGTGACTTATGCAATGAATTCTATCTGGATTGCTTCCTTGGGGGGGAAAAAAAAAGGCTGTTTATCTCGCTGTATAAACTGATGGTGTGGGAAAAGGTGACGTATGACTAGGGGGTATTTGCTGTGCAATCCTTAAGTATTTGGACTGTAATGCAATTTTTATTGGTTTGGCTTTGCAGTTCAGTCCAATTCATTTGAGCACAATGAGCAGGATGCTAAATTAGACGCTGCAGGAATTACGCTTTTGTCACCATTAAAATCCTTACGGAGACTGCTCTACATATTGCAAATAAAGAAGCTAACGCCATCCCTTCTTGTTCTTTGTTTGCAGGTCAGGTTTTGTGATTGCGAAAAAGGCAGAAGACTCGGTCTCGACACATCTGAGCGTGCACGAGTCTGGATCTGAGAGTGCTCGAGTCCGTGCGTGAGGATCTGCTAGTGCACGAGTCCACGTTTGAGCGTGCACGAGACGGCATCTGAGACCTGGGCGCGTAGGACCGAGCCGACATGAAACCAGATGGGGTTGCCACGGCAGTGATGGAGCCCATGGACGGAGGGGCGGAGCCTGTGATGGAGGAACCGCCTGCAGGGGAGGAGCCAGGGCAGGACTCGCCCCCATCGCAGCCTGGAGGGGAGGAAGGGCCGGGGCCACAGGAAGCGGCGCCCCCTGCTGCTAAAGCAGGAAGTGGCGGTAAAGCTGGAGAGGCGAAGGGGAAAGCCAAAGGGCCCTTGAAAACGAAGCCTGGAGCCAAGACCGCCACGGGAACGACTGGACCTGGCTCTCGACCGGGTACCGCACAGAACCGAAACGCCAACGGCGTCCAGAAGTCCCTCACCAATGGGGTGCCGAAAAAACCCAGCACCACCGCCCCCGAGAAAAAGAAGGCTGTGCCCTCTGCGACACCACCCAAAAGGCCTGTCGGCACCGCCACGACAAAGATGGCCGACAGGAAGCCGGCGGGAGCCGTCAGGCCCGCTTCTTCCCCTGCCGCGACCAATGGCCCAAAGCCGGCGACGGGGGCATCACCGGCGAATAAGAAGACGACTGTCGGGCCGAGCGGGGACGCCAAAACAAAGACCCCCGCGCCCAAGACCGCTGGTGAGCTCGACATTTTCGGTGCATGACGAACGTGCCGTGTGACTGTGAGAGGCCTTGTCGGAATGATATTCTTGCACCCTCTTATCAAAGGCTCCATTCATTTCAGTAGGTCGAGAGTTCAGAGTCTGTAGCCGCTGGTCAGATTCATCATTTTCATTCCAGACTTGTTTAGTTGAACAAAGAACCCCATAATATTCTTCAAATTAAGTGGTTGTTTTTTGCTCGATCTGTCGTGCTCAGGGAGGAGGGTGCAGCAAAGCCTGTGGCTTTTAGATTAGAGTTTTAGTTAAGTATCATAAGAGGAAAGCGAAAACACTGTTCGGACAAAGTCCTTGCCACAGATTAAGCCTAGTTCTTGTTTAAATTCAACTTTGAGTGATTCTTCTCTTCAAAAATCTCAGTATAGTTCGTTCCAAAGTATATTCTGAGTCCGTGAAACTTGCCCAGTATGTTTTAAGTGTTTTTCTTGTCACTTCTCCTGTTTTCCCTGTCAATCGTCTTCCCTGTCAATCAGGCCCTAGACCCGCCTCCTCCACAGCCTCAAAAACCGGCACCACTGCTGCGACCAAACCTGATAGGCCGCCTGTTTCCAAGACAACCAGGTGAGAAGTCATTGATGGGGGCCATTCTGTGTCTGTTGTTTGAAGTTGATGGTGGGGTGTTGGGCTCCTGTGCATGAAACAGTCACTGCTGTTCCAGTATCGGTCTGGATGTTCGGCCTGCTCTAGAGGCTCTGGGTACTGTAACATGGCTGCCATATCTCGCTAAACACTGCTGAATCTCTGCTCAAGGAGAGGCTTTGAGCAGCGTGATGAAGCTCTTTTTCAGTGGCACTCGGCCTCATGTTCAAGAAGAGACCCTGTGGAAATGGGGAGATATGACTGCGGAGATTTTCCGTCACTCAAAGACACACACACACGCACACAAAACGCACGCACTCACACAAACACGCACATTGACACACTCCCTCATGAACACTCATAAACACACACACTAGCACAAACGCGCACATTTATACTCACACCCACATGAACGTTCGCACACACGCACACACACACGCTCACACAAACACGCGCACACATAAAGATGCACACTGATGCACACACAGTCGCGCACACATGAACAAATCCACACGGAGACATAGAGGGTATCATCCACTGACACACTGGCACATTCTTCAAAACATGCATACACACTCATTTACTCACACATAGACACACACACACACACGCATGCAAGCACGCGCGTATCCACGGATACACACAACCCTATTCATCCCACGCATTGCTTTAAGACGAGCAGGAAAGTAGGGCAGGAGCTGGGGCCAGGCCTTACGGCATTTGTTCTGTTCCTTTATCGGAGAATTAGGACTTTTTTTCCACACAATCGAGAGGTTTCTCTCCCTCCTTATTCGGCAGCCAGTTGGCTGCTCAGCGCGTCTGCAAATCAGGTCGGATTATACTGGCGTACCTGAGTCACACTGTGGAGTCGGGGGGGCTGTACTGAGCGCGCTCACTGTGTGCTAGAGGGGGCTTAACACTGGCTGCTGATAATGCCTTAGAGGAGGCTCCTCGAATGCGAATGACACTGCCCCCCCCAGGAAGCCGACTTCCTGTTCCTGCCCCCGCCCCCTTGAGCTGGGTCATGCATGTGATTGGCTGTGACAGTGATGTTTACTCTGTGTGTTGAATTGGAGCTGGAATAGAAGCATTGGATTGTATACATTACAGCTCCCGCTAACATGCTACAGTGTGCCTGCACACCGCCTTCTCTTTAGCAGACCCACCTCATGAACTCGCATCTAACACATTTACAAATACTGCGTACATGCACGCGCACACGCACATACCTCTGTGTGTACAGAGGCCTTCCTGGACCCCCCTCCTCCCCCTTATAATCATAAATACCCAAGTTTTGAGTCTTTGGAGTTCGCAGGGCTGACATTGGCCAACTCTAGTGTTTTTATGCTGGTAATAAATCACTGGGCTCACGGGAGTGTTTAAGACTCGTCTGTTTTGGTCTCGTCCCAGTCCTGTCTACTCGCTGTGCTAAAGGAAAAAGGAATTTTGGAGCTCAGCGTTTGTGTGTGTGTGTGTGTGTGTGTGTGTGTGTGTGTGTGTGTGTGGGTTTGTGGGTTTGTGTGTGCGCGCGTGCGTGTGTGTGAAAATGTACAGCCTTTGGCTTGATGACAATGCTGTACGTAATTCAGACTGATTTGTTTGTGTGTGTGTGTGTGTGTGTGTGTGTATGCACGTGTGTGTGTATGTGCGCACAAGTGTGGTGAGTGGTCTGTGATGAGAGCCATGCTTGTCTGCTAGAGGACGTTTCGCAATATAAACAGTCAGTTTGTTTGAAGAAGCGTGTGTGCGTGTGTGTGCATGCGTGTGTACGCGTGTGTGTGTGTGTGTTATTTCCTCCAGTGTAAAGAATACCGCTGGTGTGTAAAGGGTTTAAATAAAGACTCGTCTCTGGTTTGCCTCTCTTGAACACCATTTGTTTAACACACCCCTGTGTTTCCCTGACGTGTTTCTGAAGGGAGTCGGACAGTGTTTTGCGTTTGTGTGTTTTGTTGCTGGTTATCGATTTGAATGAATGTGGCTGTCGGCCACCTGGGAGATCGTTCCGTAACTCAAGGATTCTGGTACCTCGTCAGCAATCTGCGTCCTCGCCCTGTTCTCCAAAGACTCGTTTTTTTTCCTCTCTCTTCCCTTCCCTCGCTTAGTTGCTCCCTCCATCTTTAACTCGGGTGCATTAATTTGAGTGGGCAATTCCAGCTGAAGTGTAACATAACCACTGAAAATTCAAATATGAAATAGCAATACGATTTATGTATGGCTGTATTGTTAGTATATCCAGATGTATGGTTCAGAAGAAATTGAAGGTCTGAGGCAAACCAAATTTTTTGGTACTCATATATTATTTAAAAGTTTGACATTATTCACATACTGAAGTTGTGAGGAGACCACTTGGTTGGTTGAATTATGAAAAAAAAATGTTACTGGTTGTTCTGAGAAACTCAGGGCCAGGAGTTTGACATTTTTCTGGGGTGGAGGGGGGAAGAGGGGACACAGAGGGTGGAGGATGGACCTGCAGATTGGGGCCTCATAAATTTGGAAATCATGAAGGCCTCTTGAATAGAAATGGCTGACATGGCTGAAACATTGTGAATGATCAGTAAAATGCAGTATCATAAGCCTCTAGATACTTAAAAACCTACTTGTAACGTGAGTAACGTAACGTGAGTTACAGGACTTTTTTTGTCATGAGGGCCCATTGCAGAAAATTACTGTTGCATTAAGTAAAAATCCTGGTTGTGTTAGAATTTTCAGAAATAAAAGTTCAAACATGTATCATCCAATTTATTCTGTAATGCATCATTGATCAAGAAGATTGGACCAAACAAGTGAAAAAACACCATGTTACTTTGAGTTACGTGAGAAACGCTTGAAAAATCCAGTCTGCCAGCATAACCATGAAGGGGTTCATTCCGAGTTTTCTCTAGTAAAGCTGATTATGGTCGGAGGTTGCCACAATGTAGAAGCTTTGAAGTTCTGTCCATTGAATAAGTAGTGAAACAATTTAATACAATAACCTAATGCATTAAATGTAATGTTAGTAACGATGGAATAGCCCAAGTGGAAGATGATGGAAGTGACATCATCGGCCAGAGATGGTCGATGAGGGGATTTCATGCCGACTAATTTTAAAGGTTACTCATCATGTCACCAGGGGAACAGCCCTTTAGCTGTTAAGAGCCATTTCAAAATCCGTTCCTTTGTGACTTCACACGGGGAAGTGACCGCCCAGAGGTAAGGAGCATCAACCAATTTCAGCCAACCGGTTAATCAGTTCCTTCATTATTCTGGATGGTCCCTCCCCCACCCCCCATGATGTCAGGAAGGACTGATTTTGAAATGGCTTGTTATGGCTAATCGGCCATGCAATATGTGACATAATAAGGGACATAATTACTCAATTTAAACCCCATGGACAACGGTGTCCGCAAATTCCAAAATTTAATTGCTAAATAATTCTGTAATTGAATTTCCAAATGTCTTTCTTCACTGGAATTTTTCTCAGTCTCTATGACATTAATTCTGAGTTCTAAAGCCTTAAATAGGCTCAGGCACAGCAGGCAAAAATTGGCTTTATTTGTACTGTGCCTGAAGGGGTTGCTAAATAGCCCTAACACTGGGGTTCTCGAGCTTATCCAGGAATGGTGGGTGTGAGTACAGGCCTTAAGCCGGCCCTCCAGTGACACATCTGACTCTGCTAATTTCGATCTTTTGCTGTGACTTGTAGGAGCTTCGGTGGAAATCAGATGTGCACCTGCATGGCTGGAATGAAAGGCTGCATCCACACCTGCCCTTGCTGGATGAGGTTATAAACCTCTGCCCCGACACGCACACCATGGGGCTCTAAAGCTGCATTTCTCAGCTAGCGTATGAACGGCAGCCAAAGACTGTTCTTTTTATCCCTACACAAAATGCCTTACTGCGATATAATGCACATACAGGGCAGTAGTTGTGTGCTCAGCCTGTCCCTCTGAGCCTGGGTAACTGAGAGAAATAAAAACCTGCAAATAATCTGGCCCCCCTTTCCACAGCACTGGAGATGATGCTGCTGTCCTGTTCTCTTGTCGAGTGGCCTGTCTGTGTCTGATCCAGCCCGAAGAATTTACACGGGCCAGAAGTGCGCATTTTCCACTTTTATTTCATTGTATTTATGCATTTTGGCTTCACTATATGGAAATTCCAGTTCTTTTCTCTACACTGTCTTCCCTTCTTTAAACTCTGTGTGGATTCAGCCATACTTAGGTAGCCTGGACGTACGGATTTGGGGACACAATTGTTGAGAATATGCTTGCCTCTCGCGCAGCTTCCTTTGTGTGTATACACACACACGCACACATACATGCCCTCAAAGCCGTTCGTTCTCACCGAGCCGTGTTGATTTGACACTGTTCTTGCGGCCGCACGTGTGTGTGTGTGTGTGTGTGTGTGTGTATGAGAGACCGTCTCCCTCTCACTGCGGGGTCACCTCACTCACGCCTGCCGGAAGGTTCCGGCCTTCCGGGTGACTTCGGTCAGCCCGATTACTTCCTGAATATTCAGGCCACCCATTTACTTACGGGTTCATCCGTCGACCTTTCGGAGTGTTGACCCGGATCTAGCTTGGCCCGCGGTGCCGGAGATGAGGCAACATGTGACATCATCATCACCGCTGGTCGACTCGTTAACATTCTTGGGTTACTGATAAATTACAGGTCACTGAGTTGGTGTTACGGAGGACATCCAAACAGCTCTTAACTACTTACGAATCTGAAGGAAACCGGTTCAGGGTGTTACTGCGGCATTTCTGTGTCCTTGGAGCAAGAGAACGAGTACTGATTTTAAGGCACGGTGATCTTTACTTTGACATTTCACTGTGGTCGCCATGTTTTTATTATACCAGCCCAGTGTTGTACGAAGGAGTATATTTGGGCTGTAAATGGTACAGTATTTGTTACTCAGAGCATGCATTCCTATTGGTTGTTGGCTGTCATAGCAACCTGAATGAAAATGTCATTGTTTTCACCCTCATTGCGTACTCTGTTGGTCAGGTTGTTGCACTGTCTGGATGGTGGAGGTGTAGCTGTGCGATCGCTTTGCCAAGGTATGCAACCAACCCTGGATCACCCATGGTGGCCGTTGTATATTGATTACTGCAACACATTTAGTTTCCCTCATTGCGTCAGCTCGCAATTAACAGGTTTGTCGGCACGACCTGATTAAATATTTAATGTAGGGTTCTGGTGTCTAATTACTCAAATCATTTTAAACCTATCAAGGGAGAACGGGAGTTGAGGAAAACCCTGTATGTGGTTTGTTAAACTTTAGCGATTTTTGCACCTCATTACATCTCCGAAGACCTCAGTAGCGCAGTTTTTCAGCTTCGTTGCATTTCTGGAGCAGGAAGCGGCAGCAGACCTGCGGCAGTATATCGCTGCGCGGCTCGAGCTCAGTATCCCATTTTCGCATCGTATTTTCGAGACCTTGTCATCGCAAATGTAACTCAAACTCTTGCAGGGTGTCAAACGTGAGACGTAACCTGAGCGCTTGGTCTGACTTCTCATGGCAGCACTGTGTTGATACCTAATCTGTCCGTGAGGCAATACTTGGAGAGAAGGCCGGCCGGGCCGCATTGTACCTGATTATCACGGTACCAGGTCTGCTTTCATTGATCTGGCGTTTGGAGAACCATAGAAATTGTTTCGTTGCTCAACGGTTGGCCTCCAATGACAAACATGCAGAATTGCCCATGTTTGCTTGGGGCGACTGTCCCTGTTCCTGGAGATCTAACATCCTGACTGGGCTCATTTTAACCTTAATTTCTCACATCTGACTGTGCTAGTAAGCGGCTCGATGCTGATGACTGCCTGACACAGAAGACGTGCTTTGTTAGGATCGGTATGAGAAGCCTTCAGCTCGGCGGATCTCCAGGGACAGGGTTTGGTTATCGCTGCTCTACGCGGTCAGCCCCACCTGCTGTCACCGTGGCGACCTGATACATCGCCATGTGTTCGTTATGGCTGGCGGGGTGGGGACGGTGTCGGTAATCGGGTGTTACCGGATGAGATGCGCAGACGGCTGCCAAGGCTTCCCGGCTCTGCTTCGATGAAGACGTGCTGCGCATTCTGAGTCGGCCATTTTCCTGACGGTGTCGAGACAGAGGGAGTGTGTGCTGTGACTGCCTCTCTCCACTGTCCACTTCCTCTCCTCCCTCCCCCACACCTTCTCTCCCTTCACTCCTCTATTCTCCCCTTCTGTCTCTCCGCTGTTGTACAGACCTCTTATTGTACTGTGTCATTCACATGCTGCAGCAAGGGCTGATTATGCCTCTGTCCCATTAACCTGTGGTGTGTGTGTGTGTGTGTGTGTGTGTGTTTTGTGTGTGTGTGTGTGTCTGTGTGTTTTTATATCCTGATGGGAACCAAAAGACCTCACAAAGGTGGTAAAGTCTTTAAAAAACAAGCCTCTTGGGGCCTTTTTGTGGGTCCCTTTGAGGCAAAAGCTTAATTCTGGGCTCAGGGTTAGGTTTAGGTCTGGGGTTACTATTGGAATTATGGTTTGGTTTAGGTCTAGTTTTTAGGTTATCCATTACAATTAGGCTCTAGATTAAGGTGAGACCATAAATTAAGGTTAAAAGTTTGGCTGTTTTCGGGGGTTTGTGGGTTAGGATTGTGGTTAGTTTGAAGAATAGGGTTGGTTTTAGGGAAAGGAAGGGGGATAGGGTTGGGTTTAGGGTTAGGGGGGCATGGTAATAGGATTTTAGAGCAAAATAAGTTTTTTTTTTTTTTTTTTTGTCCCCACGGAGATAGAAAAACATTGTTGCGTGTGTGTGTGTGTGTGTGTGTATTTGTATGTGTGCACACATGCGTTCGTCATTCCTCGTGGCGGAATTAATGCATAGCAACCTACATACTCTCAGAAATGGCGCTTTTGTAACCTCCTTAATCTATAGAACACACAGGCTAAATATAGAACAGAAAATGAAGCCACTGACATGCTACCTACACACACACACACACACACACACACACACACACACACACACACACACACACACTCAAACAGACGCACAGGGACTCACATTGGTTCCAGCACTCCTCTCACAGTAACAGGGGAGGGTGAGGTGTGTCGGTGCGTTTGGGTGTGAGTGTGGGATGACTCAGTAAGTTTCGGGGTCTGATGAAGGAGGGATGATGAATAAACAGGGAAGAATTGGGGATTTCCGGAGGAATAGAAACGCTGCTCTGCTCTCCTCTTTGTACCCTTCTCTCCTTCCCTCTCTCTCTCTCTCTCCCTCTCTCTTGTTCTCTCTCTCTATCCACCTCACTCCCTCTCCCTCTCTGTTCTGGCGCTCCCCCCCGAGCGATACAGCAGGAGTGACTAAACGCTCCCGCAGGACTCCAGCGCTGCCTGCAAATGGAGCATCAGCATCTCCATCAATCTCTGCTGTCTCTGTTCTGTCGTCTCTGCTGTATCTGTGCTGCACTGAGAGGCGCTGAGCTCGGCCCAGTGCAGTATTAACTCACCACATCCCTCCACTAGTGCGCCACAGCGAGACCCAGCGGCGAGGGTTGCTAGCCCTGGTCCTAGGGGATCTCGGGGTGGGCCGTTTTAGTTTCCTAGACAAAAACAACCCGAGTAGTTCATAGAAGGCAGATGAAGCGAGTTAAGATTTTATTGACTCCCTTAATTGAGCAGTGAAGGGCAGACCAACAACTTAAAGCAGGAAGTGTTACAGCAGTTGGAACAGTAGTGACCAACCCTGTTCCTGGAGATCGGTCTTCCTGCGGGTTTTCACGCCGACCCTAACTGACGATGCACCCCTCACAAGGGCTACAGGTCCTGTTCAGCTGCTAATTTGTAGAGTCAGGTATATCAGATTAAGGTTATGATGAAAGCCTACAGGATGGTTGATCTTCAGGAACAGGGTTATTGACCACTGCTGTGGGACCAAGTTCGGCCACCTTGTCTCAAAAGCAGTGCTAACCAATCCTGTTCCTGGAGAACTACCATCTTGAAGGTTTTCATCTGACCCAGAGTTGGCACACCTGATTTCTGATTAGTGGCTGGACAAGATCTCTAGCTGTTGAATTAGTGAGGCTTTGCTTCGGAGGAAGAGTGAAAAGCCTCGCGATGGTTGAACTCTTGGAACAGGGTTGGTGTTGCTGCCTTAAAAGATCCATTGAGACCTCTCAAGCAGGACTCGAGACTTTTCTTGAGTCCATGGTTTGGAGGGCCACCATATCTACGGGGTTCTGGTGTATCAAAGAATGTGCAGTTATCCCAGTCTCAAGAACATCAGACTGGGAGGAAAGCTGTTTAAAGTCATTGGTCATATAGTGGTGGCTTCTGGGTGCTTTTGAGAATTATATTGACAAGATCATGTCCATGCTTTGCCTTAATGAAGTTCTTGTTAGGCCTCGGATGTTTATCGTTTTTTTTGTTTTCAGTGGGTATGGATTAGAGCTGAAAGAAGGCATGAATTTGAAGGGATATTGAGGCATCGTGCTGTATTGATGTGCTGCACTAGCTGGAAAATGAACGGTTAGATGCAGTGAGGCTTTCTGGGATATTGAGTTTTAGCTGTTGTTGACATAGGACAGCCCGTCCTTCCCCTCAGGGAACAGGTCCTCTAATGTCTCCTCTCCCTCCCTTTCAGGCCGGCCACTGCGTCTCCAGCATCTCGCCCCACGTCCACGTCAACCGCAACTAAGACCACACCTTCAGCCAAACCGGCTCCCTCCAGGCTGGGCGCCACGACTCCCTCTGCTGGCCGAACTGCATCAACACTGTCACCTAAACCCACCACTCCTGGAAAGAAAGGTATCCACATTACATTGGCACACTGTGCGCTCAAAGTCCGTTGTCGTTCTTTCATTGGGGCCGGAGTTTAACCAGCTTACAGTTTGAGAAATACTCTCCCTGTTACCAGTCTGTCACCAGGCTCACACACCATTCTACCACTTGCATACATACATGACGAAGGGTAGTTTATACTCTCTAGTAGGATCAACCTGCATGTCTTTGGTCTGCTGTTGGACACGGGGCTCCTGGAGAATGTGTATCAATGCACTGCGAGAACATGCAAACTCCATTCAGAAAGTCCCTTGCATGAACCTGCTGCATTCTAGGTTGGAGGGCACTTTGACCCCCTCCCAACATTATGTTGCTGAAGTTGGTGTTCTGCATTTTACTGGTATGGGGCATTATTTTTGCATGTACTTACACGCATGTCTGTTGCCTCTCTTCGTACGCCGTAGATGTCAGCAAACCAACCACCCCGGCAGCCAAGAAGACTTCGGCCACCCCTACCCGTCCAACTCCGACCCGGGCATCCAAGCCAGACACCCCAAAAACCACCACCACGCCTGCCAAGCAAGACTCCGCCGCCAAGAAGCCGACGCCCGGCCCCAAGGCGGCTGACGGCAAACCCGCCCGGAAGCCGGAGGCTAAATCTGCCGGGGTCGGTGCTGGCCCCCGAACGACTGAGACCAAGTCCAAGACTGCCACCACCCCGAACACCAAAAAAGCAGTCGGCAGCAGCACCCCAGTGGCCGTGAAACGCACCCCGAAAGCAGCGCAGCCGGCCACCGAGAAGGAGGAACCGCAGAAGCAGGCCCTGGAAAAGGAGCCGAAAGAAAACGAGGCCCCACAGAAGGAGGTCCCTCAGCTTGAAGCACCACAGAAGGAGACTCCAGAGTTGGAAGCTCTGCAGATGGAAACTCCACAGCTGGAGGCTCTACAGAAGGACGCGCCGCAATCCGAGGCCCCACCGCTTGAGGCCCTGCAAATTGAGGCCCCGCAGTTGGCGGCAGTGCAGATGGCGGCTCCACCGAAGGAGTGCGGCGAGGGCCTTCTGGGCATTCTGACTGGAGCAGGAGCCGCCATTAGCGGCTTCGCTATCGCCATGGTAGCGGCCGAACCGCCGGCGAAGACTGCCGTGAGTCCGGAGGTCCCGCCCCGTCAGGACACCCCACCCCTAATTTCAGACATCCCAGTGGCTATGGCTGCCGACCTCCTCGATGAAAAGGATGATGCCCCATCAGCCCCACCACTGGCTGCAGACGTCCCTTCTGTGGATCTTGTTGCCATTTCTGCACCTGCTTTGGGCACCACTGTGCTGTCCCCTCCCTCGTCCCCTCTCGGGCCCACTCTGGCACCCGCTCTGAGTCCCACTTATGTGCGGGACGATCACAGCCCCAGCCTCCCTTCCCCTGGCTCCGGTCCTGACAACCTGGCGCAGAGCGCTGTGAAGCAACCATGGGAGGCCGAGTCGCCGGAAGAGAGTCCTCCACCAGAGGGCGACAACGAGCCGATTAACTGGAACACCGAGATGAGGGCGGAGCCGCAGGTGGCCGCTCACACAAACGACTTCGCTGAGGCCGCCCTCCATTCCCTGGTCCAGGAGAAGGAGAAGGTTGTGGAGAAGGCGGACGAGGAGATCAATGAAGACGTCGAAGACGAAGAGGAGGAGGAGAGGGAGCCGGTGTCTGTGTCGGAGATGAGCGGGACCACGCAGCCCACGGACGAGTCGCGGGCGGGGTCGGCGGGTCTGGCCGGCTCGGCGTGGCGGGGGACCGGCGGGGCCCTGCTTTCGGAGCTGGACTCTGAGGATGTTAGCGGCAGCCAACAGGGGGCGTCGGAGATGAGCGCTCCGGGCTTGCTGGAGGGCACCGAAAGCACAGACGACCTGGGGGACGCCAGCCTGAAGGGCGCCGAGGGCGATGGGGCCTCCGCCAGCTCGCCTGACATCGAGACCGTCCCCGAAATCCCCACCAACGAAGACGAGGAAGAGGAGGACGAAGAGGAGGAGGAGGAAGACCGCGTGTACGACATGGACGTGAGCTCGGAGCGGGCCGAGGACCCCCGCAGGAGCCGGCAGGAGGAGGAAGGGGCCGAGGATGAGGAGGAGGATGAAGACGTGGAGATGGCCAGCGAGGGAGTGACTGAGAGCGGGCTCGAGAGTTATGGGAACGCCGACGAGGACGACTTCGCCGAGGAGGACCGTCTCGACAACCTGAACCGTGCCCCTCTGGGCCCTCCCGTCCCCCCGGCTGGCCCCTGGGCTCAGAGCGCCAACCCTTTTGTCGACCCCTGGGCTGCACCCCCAGAGCTGAACCCCGCCCATGCCATCAGCCCCCTCCCCGACCGTTGGGCAGTCAATCCCGGGATTCCCACACCTCCTTCTCAGGCGTGGCTGGACCTGGGTGCCGACCCTCCCCTCCTCCAAGCTGACGAGCCCCTCCCTGACGCCGCCGCCCAGTCAACACCCCCGGCCCAGTCTCCACCCCCGCTGCCCCCGCCGGTGGTGGGGATGTCCCAGTCCAGCACGCTGAGCGGGCGGGAGTTGGCAGCAAGGAGCAGCAGCGAGACCAGCACCCCCGAGGAGCTCCGTGACTATGACAGCAGCTCGGGGGTGGAGTCCCGGTCAGAGGACAAACAGGAAACGCCCGTCCCCCAACCCGCCCAGCCTGACGCCGAGCAGGACTTGGGCATCCACCTGGAGAGGGGCGACGGCGATGAAGAGGAGGAGGCCGAAGCAGAGACCCTCCCAGCCGACGAGGTCCTGGGGGGCCCGCCCACCGCCCCGGCCTCGACCACGCCCTCGCCCTCCGACTCGGGCGACGAGGCTGAGAGCGACACCGAGGGCGAGATGCAGATCAACGAAGCGGACACGCCCGGGGGCTTGGCGTCCGGTCGAGGCCTGTCGGCGCTTGAGGAGCGGGAGGAGGCCGGCGAGATGCACCCCGCTGCGGAGGGAGAGGAGGGCGGCGAGGACGAGGACGGGGGCACCCCGCAGTCGGCCAACTCGGCGGCGTCCTACGTCTTCGACATCACCTCCGCCTCCAACAACTCCAACGCCCACTCAGCGGCCGAGAGCTGCGGCCGAAGCCCCGGAATCTTCTCCCTGGAGAACGAGGACCAGCTCCCTGAAGAGGCCAAGGACCCCTCCCTCATCAAAGAGCTCACGCTGCCGGCCGCTGCGCCCGTCGACCTGCTGCCCCTCGACGACCAGCCGGGAGACCCGTACACCTTCGGCGGGAAGCTGGGCGTCGGGGAGGGGCCCGTCGACCACGCGGAACCGGAAGTGGGCGCCCTCGAGGCCCCCGAGACCCAGCCGCCGTACTACTCCGCCATTTGCGATAAGACTGAGAACTTTCTGGCAGGTAACGTATAGTCCCACCCGCTCCCATTGAAAATCATGGCCTGCCCCTGCCTGAACCCTGGCCCAACCTAGTGTTTGTTCCTCTGTTTCCTCTGTGCAGGACTGCCGGATGAGGTTGGCAGGGCGGTCGGGGTGGGGTGCGGATCGACGTTAGAAAAATAGGCAGGGTGAATGTAGCAAGGAAGGAAAGGAATTTTAAAAAAATGAAAGGAATGTGGAGGGAAAAAAGAAAAAAAAAAAACTAAACTCTAGGTGTATTGTTGCCACTTCCCTTTGTGATAACACTATTACATCATCATAATAACAAGCGTATGGCTTAAACTCCTGTGTGTACAATAGCTACTACCATTTACCATTAGAATCATATTTTATTATCATTTAGGTTTTAACACTGCTTATTCATTAGTTCTGAACCTGGCATGAATTGACTGGTCGCTTAATGGAAAAAAGGTCTCCTGTGGCAAAGTTTAAAAAAAAAAAAAAAATTGGAATGAACTCTTACTTCTGTGTATTTGTCCTACTGTTTTTACCAAACACTTGTTAATGATTTTTTTTGTACTTTTTTTTTTGTCTTGTCAATGACTTGTTCGAACCCCCAGTTGTCCTCCCCTACATGAACTCTCCCTCCCTCAAAGATAGGGTTTACGCCCCTTTTTAATCTCTACCATCGTTTCAGCGCTAAATAAAAACTAGATGTCCAACATGCTCTGTTATTTTTTTTTTTTTTGCTTTGTTTTCCCCAGACGCATATTTATTGCGGTGTGAGGTCTGAGGGCAGAACTGAACTTCAAGTCTTGGGTTTCTGCGTATATTGCCGCTTATGTGGAGAGTTTGCACAATTCCCTGTCTCATCTTTTAACAGAAACACTTTGTTCATGATGATAACTGTAGTATGAATGTTCATCACTTAAAAGAAAAAAGGTTTTTTTCAAAATTACATTAAACTTCATTTCAAGGTGTCTTATTGCAGTTGTTTATTCATTTATTGTGTGATGTTATGGACAGAATTTGTTAAAATGCAAATATTAGCATCTCCTGATAGTCCATTGGTTTAATAATTAGCACTTCCTTTTCTCTGGGAACCAACCGGAGCGATAGAACCTGGGCTCAGATATGGCGCTTTTCCACTACATGGTACCAGCTCTACTCTACTCTACTCGGCACCAGGTACTTTTTTGGGGTTGCTTTTCCATTAGAGGATAGTACTGCCTCTGTGGTACCTGCTCGCTGTTGCGACGCAGCATGTTACTGCCGCGACGGCATCCTCAGTTATATCAAGTTTACTTTTATTCCATTGATTTTGTTAAATATGTCTGTGTTTAAATCAGGGGACGCGCACTACCGTCACCACGTTATGGCACTAAAGTCTGCGAGTGTTTAATTGTAATTTCTGTTTGACATTCTCCTGATGCATAGGATAGCAGCTGGTGTTGTGTCCGATTCGGCTGCACATTAAATAACGCACCATTTAAAAACGCAAAGAAATGATATACATAAAAGGCATAGAGTATTCATATTCAGGCTTCATGAAACATTTCACTTTGAAATTGAAGGCAAAACACGTAGCAAATGCGCAAATCGCAGGAGATGGCAGAGAATTAGAATTTATCGCTTTACGATGCATCATCTCATCTGATAGAACGTTAAGACAAAAATGATTCGTCAACACCCGTAAAGTTATTTTTCATTGGTGAACAAGCGAAACCGTGTTTGAAAGGTAAGGCAACGCACAACATATCGAACAAGTAGCCTCAAACAATGTAAGTCAATGATCATAATAACTACGCTAATCTGGAGACTCGTCAATCTAACTCGAATGAGATGTCTCGAGATCGCCTAAGGAGTCGTCTTTCACAGTGACGATTCTCTCTGACCAATCATTGGGCAGCAATGTTGCACGTCACATTTTAGTACCTACTAGTACCTGGTCGGCCATTTTTTGGAACCCCAGGAGAGCAGGTACCAGAAAAAGTACCTACTAGTATCTGGTACCAGGTACTTTTTTCCTAATGGAAAAGCAAAAAAGGCAAGTAGAGTAGAGTAGAGCCGGTACCGTGTAGTGGAAAAGCGCCTATAGTGAAGGGTATTTGTATTTATTTTGTATTTCGTTGTTGTTACCTGTATTTTCAAATTAACAATGATCTATTTTGTTAAAGTTGGCAAAATGGATTCATGTCTTGAAGAGGGACATGAAAGCACTTTAACTTTCTGTTACTTGGACTTAACACCTCTGGGTATCAAACCAAGAAGTTTGTATTTGTGTACCTATGTGCCTCTTTGATCTTCCCATACTCCTTTGAGAGAGTGGCTGTCTAACCCAGAAGGTACAATAAGAGACGAGTTGTGTCTCCAGTTTGCCCTGAAATGCATTTCCTGACCCCACACCACCCGACGAACGCCCTCCCCTCTTTGCCCTCCCAACTGTGCCGTACTGAACCATCAAGATCAAGCTCTGCTGTACCCCTGCCAAACCCATCACACATCTTTACACTGCTCACAGCATTGGGAGCTGACCAACTCCTGTCCAGGTCAGCACGCTGGAAATCTGATCCAAAATGGAGAATGAGGGGGGGCAGCCTGATTGTGCCCTGCCCGGCCTTGTGGAGCGCCTCCACCCTCCTTCCTGTTCCCTCCCTCCCTTTCCTGCACCTCCTCGCTCCTCCGTCCCCTCCCCCCCCCTTCCATGCTGTCCTCAGTGACAGAAGGTTCCTGGTCCTCATCTACACCTTCGGCTTCTCCTTCTCATCTGTTGCCATGGAGACACCTGGGTTGGGTTGCTGGAGTATATTTGATGAGACAAATGGTATCGTAATTTGGATTTAATCATCCCAAAGATTTCAATCGCAAACTGAATTTCATTCCTGCTTTTTTCATATTTTCAGTGAAGCTGCAGGTCTCGAGGTCTAGGCATTTCAACCATTTCTACCGACACTGAAACTGTAGTTACGCCCATGCTGATGCTATCTGCTCGTCTCTGCTAGCACCAGATAACATGCAGCAGCTAACTGTCTTAGCAGGGTCTAGGGGACGGTGCAGAGTTGATTAAGACTCAATTTTGTTCCTCTGTCTTTAGTCTTATAATCCATGTTGGATGCCCTCGCAATTTGACCGCCGTTCCCTGAGGAGTTGCGGTTGGTGTTTAGGTTAGGCCGTTTTTAGCTGTTCAGAGCCTAATGCCGAGCAAGTTTCATTTATTCTGCCAAGGAGGTTATGTTTTTGCTTCCGTTTGTTTGTTTATTTATTTTTTTGTCTGTAAGCAGGATATCTCAAAAACGGGTGCATAGATTTTAACCAAACTTTGCAGGATGTTAAAGTAGCACTAGAGGAACAAGTGATTAAATTTTGGCACATCTAGGCCGAAGTACAGCTGAGATATTGGCCAAAGTTCAAATCCAGCTATGCTGGCAGAGGGATGGGCTCTCGCGAGTCCAGCTCTCGTAAAACTTGTCTTTGAATGGTCTGCGTGTGCCCCTTTGTGGATTGTGCTGTTGTCTCAATGACCCTCAGGCCTGATCTTCAATCCTGTTGACAGAAGTACTGCCCCTTCCCTCCTCCTCTTCTTTCTACTTTTCTGTTGTATTATTATCTGTCTTAGAATCATCTTAACTTTTTTTTTCCCGACAATGTCCGGCACATCCCAGGGGGTTTTGACTGCCCTCCCGGATGTTTCCATGGTGAAGCGTGGTCCACTAGGCCCCTAGCACAGCAGAAGGGCTATCCAAAGTTGGGCTTGCCCTTCCCGGCCCCGTCTCCTATCCCCTGCCTGCCACGCCCCATCGAGCGCCGCATAGATCTGCCCCCACCGCCAGGGAGCTACCGGCCGTCCCCCAACACCCAGCTGCGCAGATTAGAGCAGCACCAGCTGCAGCTGCACCGCATACAGCTGCGACAGGAACTGGAGAAGCGAAGGCAGGAAGAGGAGAGGAGGAGACAGGAAGTGGAGAGGCGGAGACGGGAAGTGGAGAGGAGGAGACAGGAAGTGGAGAGGCAGAGGCAGGAAGAGGATTGGCGGAGGCAGGAAGCGGAGGGCCGCCGACAGGAAGCGGAGGGCCGTGGACAGGAAGTGGAGGGCTGCGGACAGGACGCGGACAGGCGCCAGCAGGACCTGCTCCAGCTGCAGCTCCAGAGGCAGATGGCGCTCAGGCCGCAGTCCGCCGCACAGCTCTCCCCTTCTGGACTCTGCACCATCTACGAGGCCATGGAGACCAGCGAGGAGGAAGAGGAAGAGGAAGATGGGGTGGTGAGGAAGAGGCGGGGCTCCACATCTGTGCCCGGCTCCCCTAGAGGTTCCATTTCGCGACCCGTCCCGACCGACCTACGACTGGACTGGGACGGGAAGGCAGACATCTTGCAGCAGCTGGTCAACCGGGTCCTGCTCCTGGCTGCAGATGGATACCCACCCCTCCTCCTTCTCCCTGGGGGGGTCGCCGGCACCCTCAGCCCCCAGAAGACCAGCGTGTGGCCCTCCCCGCTGCCCCCCTCCCCCCGCACTCCGGCACAGTCACCTCCGTCAGCTGCTTCTCTCCCGAGGACCCCAGCTGCTTCCCCAGGGGGGAGTGGACTGTGGTGGAACTGGAGACCCAGCACTGAAGGGGTGTTGTGTGGGAAGGTTGGGGATGGTAATGGAGGGCCAGCAGTCAGGCACACGCTTTGTCCCAATACCTACTCGTGAGGTCTTCCATGCATGTTTGTGCTGCCGATTAAGTGTGCAAGACTGTCCCATCACTTAATATGCCCATGTTCAGGTGCACTTAATCTATACTTATTGAATCCTTACCCTAATACCGCTTGCTTGAATGATTTCTTAAGGTGGGATACAATCGAATCAGGACTTTGCACATCCATAGTCTGTGACGTTACCAGACTAGAACTTCTTGAGACTGCCCTACCTATGTCTCTGATAGTAGGAACTTTAGCTGTCGCCGAGCTACTCGGCCACTCTCACCTCCAACTCTGGACTCACCCCCTCAAATTTACTAACCCCTGCCCCGCAAAAGCATTTTTCATTCGGAAGTACATCAAATGCTGGAAGTAAAATGCACTGCCAATTTCCATTGCGTGGTGACTGTAAGGCCAAGGGTATCCCACGATTCACTGGCATGTCGGAGGTGAAATGGAAATGATGGGCGGAAAAGCTCTTCAGTGTTAGTAAAAGGTATGGTCAATGCAAAGTAGATAAAGGTAATTGAATTATTTCATTTATTTACCTCTTATGTCCACTTTTTTTGTTGTTGTTGTAGGCCTACATGTTTATGGTTTTTACCATTGCCTGTAAGTCTGTCACAATTGGAACTGACAAACTCCTGAATGCTTATTTTGCCCCATCTGCTAATACACTGGGCAACCACAGAAATCTGTCACTTTAGTGACTATTTGGCGAAGTGTAAAGACTGCTAGTGTGGGTATGGGACAAAGTCAGATGTGGTTAGATGGGGGCCGGACTGATTTTGCCAAGGAAGGGGCATGTGGCAGAACCTGACAATCACACGGTGGGTGACAAGCATTCTACGGCTGTGACATCACATCCTGTTCATCACACACACCACTGCATATGCCCTGCACTAGTATGCAGTGCCCTGACCTTGTAATCTTCTCAAACTTATGTACATAGCATTGCACCTATTACACCACACACTGCTGTACAGTCCAGCTACTCCGTTATGCTCTGAGCTTAATTATGTACCTTGAAGGAGTAATATATAAAAAAAAAGAAAACAAATAGTCTGGTGAAAATATATCTATCTGAAGCATAAATATGATATAAGCTCAAATTTACAATCAGAAGTGCGAGGAAGCAATCTGCTATAAATTTGTATGCAATTTGCAATACAAGATGTCAAATGGTAAATGACAAATGGGTTTACAAAATGACTTGAGAAGCAAGTGTTGACTGAATGGCAAATCTGAGATTTTATGAACGTTTTGGTGAGCTTGTTTGTGGAACTGCTGTCATCTGCGCAGTGCTGTCCATCGCACACACTCTAGGAACCAATGACATCATTTCTAAAAGGGCAACTGGCACAAATTGGAACAAAAAGGGTTGCACCCGGTGATGTTATGTCCTGTAATGGCGAGGATGACGTAGTGTTTTTTTCTTTTTCGCTGACCAGCCTTAGCTCGCAAACTGCCATGCCCTCAATCTATATCATAAGTTGGGACTTCAACTTCAAAAATCTATTCAAAAATAGTCTCTATAAACATGAACTGCAACTAATAAAGAAACAATAGTTTTTTTTAATTCTTGGATTGCGGAGGTGGTTTTAACAAAATGGCATACAACACATGCTCTCAGTATTGAGTTTGAAAAGTACTGTCTGCGAACACTGGCCTTAACTTCAAAATACTGGTGGAGAATAAAAGGATTAATACCTTTTGGTGACCACGGGTAGCGACGGTAGCGATGAGCCAATCCAATACGATGACAAGCACATTTATTGAACATTCCATTAAATGGTCCTGATCAATAAGCGTTTATGAAAGCATTATTGAATCAATAACTGGTAATCACAGCTGCGCCGTTACTGGCATTGATGTAATTCTGAGTTATGCCACCAGGGGGGTTACTTGCTGAATGAAACGCAGGTCAGGAACAGACGAGTTCATGTGCACTTGACATTGATAAAAATTCAATTCATGCATTTGTCTTTATAACAATATGTATACCATATTTATTGACTAGATTCGCTATTTTCAAGCCATATAAACTTTGTACATTTGTTGCTTGGGGAGGTGAAATGCCTGGCGCATATTAAGGTACCAGAATCGGATCTGACAGCACATGAAGGCGAACGCAATGTGAAAGTGACTGGTAAGACTAGCCCAAGGCCATTTGCATATGTTATTATATGACGGCGGGTTAGGGAGGACGAGTACGGCAGCAATAGGCCTACTAGTCTATGTCAACCTGAAGGAATAATGTTCTAAATAGACGTTAACCTCAGTAAACTTCCAAAGAATAGATTTAACGAAAAAGGTACGATATAGAGAAGACAGTCTTTTATGTATCGTCGGCCTTGATGCAGTTGGGGGGTTGAATGGGTTAGGGCATCTGTACATTCCAAAGCCATGACCCAATTTCCTGGGTCTGTCTGTCTCAATGGGTCTCCGCGGTTACCAATGATGTCATCGTGGGAGAGAAAAGAGGCCTGCCTGAAACACTGTTTAACGGAGAAAAAAGCTGTAAGGTTATGTGAGAGGGTTGCTTTTACAGTAGCTATTCCCCATGAACCCCATAGAATGACTGCGAAACATGGGTCTTATGTTTAATGCTGACCGGTCGGTCTTTTCAACTTGTGATGGTGGGAAATGGCAAGGACAACAACAAATTTCAATTCCTGACAGTGCTTCGGTATTCTCGTCAGAGAGCCACTATTTTCACACTGGTGACGCACTCTGGTTTGCTCTCTGTCTGGCAACGTACATTACTGCAATAATTCTGAGTCTGTCAGAAGTTCACGGAGTTCATTTTCTTTCCGCGAATCTCATCCAAATGATGCTCATTTCTGATTGGATGGCACCGTTAGTGAAGAAATTCACACTGTTGCTATGCCGCTTCTGTGAAGGCAACTTCTCGATCTTGAATGACATCAGGTTTATTAACTCAAAATAAAATTTTATTTTTCCGACAGGAAGGTCGACTGGACTACATTTTCACCTCGCTCCATTGATGCGTTTATGTTAACCGCCTTTGTCTCGAGGAAGCGTGCACGCTTGTGAGTGCAGCCACTCCCCTTCCAGTGCTGAACTGCAGTGCAGTCCGACTAGATTTTCTTCAGTCCTTTACGGTTTAAAATATCCTCTCATGATCACTAGAATTAGAATTTTGAAATCTTCAAAACTACGAGATAGGAAATAATTACGAGATCCTGAAGATTTTCATTTCAATTTCGATTTGGTACTCGTAAATCTACCAAACAGAAACTGTTGCTGCAGGATGAGATGAACTGCGTTCGTTGTCCAAGTGAAAACCCACCAGACAGCAGACCGGCTGTGGCGTGGAAGCGGCCACAGCCGGAATAATACGACTAATTTACGAATATTAGGAACAATACTGCCATCTGCCGACTATCAGGCCGCTATTTCAGGACTTGCTTTTCTGCTGTTGCGGTGGGAGCGTATAACCGGCCATTTTTTGTGCAGAAATTGGTTATGTATCAATGACTGATAAGGTATGACAAGATGAGAAAAAAGCAAAATATTTTTTAATGTCTTAAAATGCAGGAGCTGGGTTCCTCAAAATTGATATTTTAATATTTATGTTGGTTCCATGTTACAGCTGCAACATTTTCCAAGAAACTTTTCATTGACCGCCCCTGAAAATTTCATGAACCACTAACCTTGACATGCAGCAATAAGGATTTTCAGGGGGACCTCTTTGTGATGTTATTTATGATCCCATGGTGATCTTCTCGTGAAGTATCAACACAATTGCTTATTGAATGTTGGTTACACCAATTTATGTTGTGGACAGAAGTATTCAAAATACACACACACACACATAATTTTTGGAATACTTGTGCAACACTATTTTTATTTGTCATTGAAGAATTCTACCATATGACTATTTTGAACTTAAATTGTTTGTTTTGAAGAATTAACCTTTTTTTATTGAGGGCAAATGAGTTGTTACCGAGTTACTGCAGTTACACCACATTCACTTTTTTTTTGGCCTGAGGCCCCAAAGAATCTCTCAAAATGAGTTCAGTTGAGAAATGTTAAACGTGGTCCTCAAAAAAAAAAAAGTGTATTTAAATCCCTTTTTACATAACTTTTTTCCATGCTTTTAGAAATTAAGTAAAACATTTGGGGAATAAAATGAGCGGCACGTCAATGATCCTTAGCACAAAGGTATGGTTTGTATTTCTAGCGAGTAAGAAAATTATTGGTTTGTGCGAAGGCAGTAGAGAGGCTAAGGCGAGTCTTTTCATGTGTTGTTAACTGTGTTCCCATGACCTTGTGAATACAGATATAGAAATGAATATAGCAAATACTAGTCCTCAGATTTTGTTCTTGTTTGAATGGTTTTGTTCATGCAGTACAAGGATATTAGCTAATGCCTGCATTACACAGTGTGGTACAGAGGTTCCTATTCAGGCCAAATTAAGTTTGAGATTTAAACATCCTGGACAACAGACCTCTGAGAACCTGGCTTGGAACCACTGGTGTTACACGTTACTTCACTGACTACATTGTGCCTGGACTTCAAGTAAAATGCATTTACAGTATAGAACAGTAAAGTAGCTCATGATAAGTTGAACTGATAATATGTTTGAATGAATTGTAGCTTTGAAATGATGATAGAATGAGAAGATATGGAAGGATATTTTTTTTTAAATTTGTCCCCTGAAATTGCTTGCAATATAAAAAAATAAACACAACATGTTTGGGGGTCATTTATTCTTCATGGTACACACGGATATTTCTGGTAAAATGGGGCTCAAGAGAATAAGTAACAGTTTTGACCCCTATTTGCAAAATCCAAATAACGCCAATCATCGCCTGTTGTGCATGACCCTATTCAAGGCTTTATAACTCAGGATTTGTGTCACAGAGACTAGAATAATTATTCCAATGAAGCAAGACACTAGTCTCATTTGGAAATTCAATTTCAAAATTATTTAGCTATTAAATTTTGTGGGTGCCGGTGTCTACAATGCACATAGGGATGAAACACAAAACACGCCAACTCAAGACAAATTAACTGCTAGTTAAAAGTCCACAATTGCAATTATGGTTGGTACAAAAACAAGCTTGCATGGGGGGCGTTCAGGACTCTGAAATAAACAATGAAGAATTCAAATGCAAATTCATATACTGTATATTGAAGCAACATTGTTTTGTGTTACATTTATGTTAGGTTCTTTTACCTAAACACCTGCATTTAGAAACCTCATTAGAAGCTTATTGATACACCATTCTTGAATTTTATCCATTAAAAAATGTCATTTTGGTTGTTGTTGTTGTTTCTTAGAAAAGAGCAAAATGAATGCAATATGAAGTTAAGGCTTTCAATACTCATGGAATGCATTATCATTCTTGTCATAATATGGCTTATGAGGGTAAATAGTCTCTATAAACATGAACTGCAACTAATAATGAAACAGAGTAGTTTTTTTTAATTCTTGGATTGCGGTGGTGGTTTTAACAAAATGGCATACAACACATGCTCTCAGTATTGAGTTTGAAAAGTACTGTCCGCGAACACTGGCGTTGAGGTTTTGAAGAAATAAAGCCATTACAAAAACAGTTTCTCTTTAGAAGGTTAGACTCGGTTTTTCAGCCTCAATTGACCCCAGTTTTGACCTGAGTCTCCAATCCTGCTAATCTTTCCTATTTCTCATGCAAATCTTTATTCTCCTCCCTAAACTAGAGGAGTCCAATCTCATCCATAAAGGGCCTGTGTGGGTGCAGGTCTCTACCTTTGCTCAACACTACAACATTTGATTTAACAGAATAACAAACCAGAGACTTTGAAGATTAGTTCTGGGTTCTGACAAAAACCAGCATGTGCACCAATCCTTTTCAGGTAAAATTGGACACCCTGCAAACCCTCTTCAGTGTCTCAGTGTGTCATCTCTGTCCCTCTCACCTCTCCTCTGTAATACAATAATAATGATGATAATAATAATAATGAACTTCATTCATTACCAGAGCATTATTCAAACAACGTACACACATACAAAGTGCTTCACAATAAAACAGACAAAGTTATACGACACAGAGAAAAGGTGAATTTACACAGTACAGGAATTAAACTGTAAATTGGAAAAAGGTAACTGGTAATCTATATTCTCACCAGTCTCTCCAGTTTCTCACTCTGCCCTGCTTGAACTCCCAGTCACTCCGCACAGGTACAGTTTGCTCCAATGCATCCACACTCAGCAAGTCTCACTGCAAAATAAGATGAGATCTGGGAAACAAAATGAGATCCAATCAGTTACTGTCCATCTGTTCAGGTCAGGACATTCACCTGATACAAACGAGTGGAGGGCCTAAATGATTCTTGCTTTTTCATATTTTGAAGTTAAATTAGTGTGGGGAGAGAAGATGCATTTCGTGATTTAAGTCTGCAATGGCAGGAACAAATTAACCTGCACAAATTGCCGCACAGAAGGATAAAATAGGCCCATGGGATTGGCAGTTAAGTAGGGGCATTACAGTAGAGATTGAAGCAGAGATAAAGCTACATGGTATTCATGCTTATTGCTGCTGTTGCAATGCCTTGGTTTGGTTTTCGTTTCTTTGGCTGTGAACTGTAAGATCGTGTGCCTTTGAGTGTTAATTCAAACATGTAGGCTATATTGTGTGTAACGAACCCAGTCTCATTTCGACTCGTCATATAGTGACGCTACCTGATCAACCGTCAGTATACAACATAAAAGGAGGCTTTTGGGGTCATTATTTGACCCAGTTTAAAATGAACCCCACCTCCAAACACCTTAACTCCTAACCCGAATCCTGACCCAAAACGTCAAATAAGGGCATGAAAAGCCTCTCCCCCCCCCATCCCCAATCGACGCTTGGTCAGGTAGCCTCACTATATGATGGAGTTGGGATGAGAATGTGTCGGAGCCCTTGGAGTAACATGTAACCTATGAGTGCATAGCTCACATATAAGACTCATAAATGGCAACAATTGGAAAGTGAAGCTTCTTTATTAGATTGTTTCAAAAGGTTTCACTTCTTTATTTGCAACTGAATTGAGTGATTGTTCATTCACAAACAAATATACTGAAAATTAAAATTATTTTTCTGAACCATTTAAATGCAGATTGTTGTACACCACAGCTCAAAAGACACCAATGTGAGCCGAAAAAAAAAAAAAAAAAACTGAAAAATAGCAGTTTTGCCATTACTAGGAAAGGCTTGAAAAATATTTCTGAATAGCTCTTGGAAAAGTATGTAATGCAGAAAAGATTTGCACAGCAGGGGTGTTGCCAGGCCTATTTGGTGGGTGTGTGTTTGTGTGTGTGTGTGTGTGCGCGCACTAGAAAGCATTTTATTCCCATAGATTGGGGACATAATTGGGAAGTGAGGACATTTTCTCCTGTCCTCACAACTACAAAGGAAAATTATGACGTTTTAGTTCAGGTTAGGGGTAAGGTTAGAATTAGGGATAGGTTGAGGTTATGTGAGGTATCGTTCTGGAACCAAAATGCGAGACCAGGAAGTTTCAGCAAAAATGAGTTTTACTGAAGTTGGGGGGGGGGTAAACCCCCACAAGGCAGAAGGCAAAGGTACAGAGTCCACAATCCAAAATCAGAATCCCAGGGACGTAATCCAAACTGTACACAGGGCAGCAAACACAAAACTCAGAGTCGGGCAAAACAGATTCAGTACACAGGCACGGGTATGTCAGAGAATCCAAAGCCAAAGTCCAGTAGACGTAATCCGAACCGTTAACAGGGCAGCAGAGACTAAACTCAGGGTCAGGCAAAACAGGTACGGTACACGGGCAGAGAAGTATCAAAGAAAAAGCCAAAATCAGAATCGGGGACGTTCCAGTCAGAAGTATAACACTATGAATACGAGGCATCAATGATCGCAGGACAGGGAAAATGTTCTGACGAGAGCTGTGAGTGAAATGACTGCTTAAATACACGTAGGGGAAGTCACATGCTATGATAGGAAACAGGTGAGCTGGATCAGACTAATTACAAAGGAATGAACATGAGGAAGTTCCTGATTACAAGAAGTTGGCAAAAGCCAAAACGCGGACAGGGATGACAAAGACAACCTATTGACAGACATGCGGCTCCGGTTAGGGAGTTCTAACGTGCACAGATAAGGAAGCAGAACAGAGTCTAACAAGTGCGGAGGTTCCGCTGAAACTGCAGCAAAGTAGATTGAGTAAAGCCAAAGGGGTGGAGACTAGAATAGGGCGAATGCTGAGAGCTCGTTAGACAATTAGTAAGTGCAGCTATACAATCCCTAGTGCTCGTTAGTAAGTTAGTACTATAAACAGTGTTAGTTTGGGTTAGTAATTTTAACCAAAATAATAAACTGTTAGTATTGTTAGTAATATAGAAAAGCAAGGTGAAGGAAGCAAACGAGATTGGAAGGAATGATTGAAATCCCAGAAACCATGAAATCACCCAATACTGGCAGTGGCACGCAATACTGGGGCAGTGAGCAATCACATGACATAAGACCAGACAGGGGGAGACAAAGTGCAATGTATGGTATGACACAAAACATGGACCGGAATATAACTGCAATGGTGGAAAATGGCAAACAGACAGAGACAAGGCAAAAACAAAACATGGCATGGCATCCAAATCACAAATACAAAAACAGAGCATGGTCAGACAAGGCAGAATACATCAACAAACATGGCAATCAAAGCAGAATCATAACAGGTTAGGGTAAGGGTTTGGCTTTGGCACGCATTGCTTACTGTTAAGATTGCGGAAAGGCTTAGAGACACAAAAAAAAGAATGGAAATCACTGTAATTTCCTCAAAAGGATATAAGCACATGGATGTGTGCATGTGTGTGTGTGTGTGTGTGTCTCAGTCTCCTCCTTTCACTTTCTTTATGTTAGGCTGTGCGAGATTTCAGACTTTGTTGGTTGTTTTGTAACCCTGGAGTGGTGTTTGTAGTATTTATTTTGAACTTCACGCGTTCCATGTTAAGCAACGTACAGTACTAAATTGTTTCCTACCTTCGATGTCCGTGGTTTTGTGTCTCGTTCTTCGTGGGAGTGATAAGGATGTAATGTCCATCTCTCTCCTGTAGATGGCGGTAGCTACTGGACAGTTTTCCTTTCAGACCTGTATTGCGTATTCTGAATACTGCTTTCCTCAGGAAATGTGGTTAACATTATGCCTGTAGTTCTTTATTAAAGACTGGTAATTTATGAATGCGCACACTCATGCACAAATAGGCAGGCAGGCTTACACACACACATATGCACGGACACACTGGCCCATCCTTGCAAATGTGCAGATGTGTGCAGAGACATGCACGCACGCACACACACACACACACACACACACACACACACTGCAAGAGCACAGACACAAAGGGACAGTAGTGAATCCATAAAGGTTTCAAATGTATCAGTGAATTCAAAATTCACTGTTTGTTTTATGTTTTAACTGCTGTGCTTCATGGTGGGTCTGAAGCATGCAACGCTGAAAACACTGAAGTTTTCACATGAAAATTCACGGCAGTTCATTTAATTTGCTTTACTTAGAATAAACAACACTGTAATACAGAGAGGAGGGATCTTGTGTCTCAGGAATAAAAGAATGATAATTCATGAGAGTATATTTCAAATGGATGACAGTCACTGATAATTTTGCATAATTTTGACCAATTTGACTGATAAGATGAGAAAATAAGAATATCTGTAATACTGATAGTTCTGTCTCATATTGAATCCGAGACATTTATGTTACTTTTATCTTGTGCATATTCATGGAGGCTCATAACCAATTATAACACTGCTGAGTGGTGACAATGAATGCTCCGCACCTATCTACAGGCTTAAAATTCAGGTCTGTAAATGTGTGAATCTCAAATCTTCTCATTTCAGCTAGGATTACACGTAAAATCTCTCTCTGGATCCAGTTCTTTCCATATCTCAGGGCTTTGTGTATTAGCTTTGACAGCTTTTATCAATGGAAAATTAAATGTGAAAACGCAGTGGCTGCTTCATGTGCTATCATGCGGCTTTAGATCGCAGATAATGGCTGTCAAAAGGCCCGTTTCCACCGCAGAAACTTCAGGGTAACTTTACGGGGCCAGGGCCGTTGTTGCGTGTCTCCACCGCTGGAACCACCCCCGAAGGACAGAGTACCGGAACTTTTACAGGGGCTAAAAAAGTCCTTGCCTCGGAGTAGGTACTCTGAACGGCCCCGAAAAACTCCTGGGTGGGGCTTGGGGTTTACTTGGCGCTGATTGGATTTACTCAGGGCGGGATGTAACGTCTACAAATAGCCACAAAATAGCCGCATTTTTTAAAACTCAGCAGACGACGAGGGGTCGCATTTTTAAAAGGAGTTCTCCTACTTCGCCCTCTCGGTGGAGACACGGCAGTTGAGAGGGCCGAGTGAGAGGACGTTCCTGTAGTAGTTCCTGCCCCCCAAATACTACCAGGAACTTCTTCGGTGGAAACGGGCCTAAATAGTCCAGTCTTTGACCCCCTCCCTCACGCCACCATATCTGGCGAACTCCAGTGGTTATTAGAGGTATTGCAACTTGTTAAGCCATAGGTGCCATGATACAGGTATGGGTCAATGACGTGACATTAACCGTGAGCGCTACTTTGGTTTAGAATAATTTTAAATGATTCATAATAAGCATCATTTTATTCTAAAAAACCTGTTTAATTTGAACATATTTCCAGTTTATCATAAAAATGATATATATTTTATGTTTTGCCATCTCAAACCCTCAAAATGTCAGGTGGCGCAACAGTCCGAGCAAGTTAATACTATGTGAAATGTATTAAATATGTAATTTAAAATATAAATTAATATAATATTAATATGGGGGCATAATTTTATATTGAAAACCTTTCAAATAAACAAAGTTTAATAGTTTAATTGTTCTTAAATTGTTTGGAAAACCAAAATACCCGCCCCCTACAATAAAGAATCCATAAGTTACTTTTAATACCCAGCTCAGTTACAAAATAGTAATGTTTTAGGCAGAGTAGACACTCTCAGGTATACTTACTAAAAAAAACACTTAGAAAAAAAAAGAGGGAAGTATGTTTTTTTTTTCAAGAAACTTTTGGTTGCGCCAGCTGACATTTTTTGGCTGGTGAAATTGAAAATATAGTCTAAAACTGCACTAAAACCCTGTAAATGTTGTGCAACCATTAAGACTTGTTTAAAACACTCTTCCAACTTCAAATAAATGTATTCTGTACATTTTTAAAGATTTATTTTTAAAAAAATAACATTTTTAAAAGGCTTATTTGTCATTGACCTGTTTACTAATTTAATTCGATTAGACACTGGATACTAAACGCGACTTTACTGTGGTTAAATTTCTGGCAAGGTTTTAAACTCAAGAATAGGATTTGCACTGAACATTAAGCTCTCCTAAAAGGCACAGAAAAAAACATTCTCATTAAATTTTTACAGCATTTCATCACTTCCTTGGTCATCTAGGTAGCCAGTGTGCATTCTCTGTTTGCAAAAAAGCTCCAACGCACACACTCTGGTATTAAAAAGCCCCACCGGTGAAAATGGTAGCCTCAATGAAATCGGTTCTTCGATCAATTAGCTGGTCCCGCTGGAATCCACGGAACTGGAGAGCAAACGCTGTCTTCTGTTCGAATCCCGGATGCCAATTATGTGCAACCCATCAAGGCTTGTGGAATCTTTCTAGATCGACCGTTTTTGCACTGAAACTGGTTTACTGAGGTATAAAATGACCCGCACGTATTACCGTGAAGTGCAACATCGAAGAGCTAGTCAATGATTTCCTTTAATCTCTTTCTACCTGCTCGAGCATCTCAGTCACTCATACTGAAACACATTACGATGGTTTGGCTAACGCTTTCACCAAAAGCAATGGTTAAGAAAGTTTTTACCGAAGCTAGTTAAATCAGTTACGGTGCATGCTACGTCGGTAAAGGCTCAGTACAGGTATTTGAAAGATTATTGCTATCATTCTGGTGAACCATGTGGAAGCCCTCTTAATTCATGGTACTTCTGCAAAAGATATTTCAATCAATCATGAGTCTCTCGGCACCATGGTGCCATTCAAAAAATAGTCGGCCCTCAAAATTCAAAAATGCCACAAGACCATCAAATTTTTCAATATGAAACTTTTTAAAAAGTATTTACTTCAAAATTGTTCAATTTTTTTTTTTTTTTTTTTTTTGTTATTGGAGAGCATTGCATATAGCGGGGATATTCAGTCTTATCCAGAAGGGCCAGCATGAGGGAAGGCTTTCGTCCCAGCCGTGCGATTAATACCTAATTCAGTTACTCAACTTTTTAAGGGTGCATCCAAATTCTCTTAAACAGGCAACCTTTTTCCTTTCCTCTGCATGTTTCCTTGACCTCGCAAGAAAATGTCACACTGGTCAAGGGAGAGTTTTGGGGACATTTTAAATTTAACTTGAAAAAAATTGGATGTCCTTTCACTTCAGCATGTCATGATTTTAACGCAGATTTATGATGACGTGGCTGACCCAATCGACAGGCTCAATCCCAGATCAGCCAGTACACCCTCGCCCTGCCCAGTAATCTCATAATTTTAGCATGGTATTAATTTTTCTTAATTGCACTATTCATATTTTTAAGGATTATTTAAGACATATTAAGTCCAATTTAACCATTATGAGCCATATTACAGAAAAATAACTGTATGCCTTAAAGAGTTCCATATTCATATTGTAATATCTTGCAAATTGTTTCAATCCCAACCAGGAATCTAGTGCAGGGCCAGAGTACAATCTAATGGTGGGGTTTATTGATAGTAATACAGTAGACAGTAGGACGGAGCCTACAGGCGAATAATTCACTTCAGATGTAACAGGCAAGGCTGTGTGAGCGTAGCCAATGCACAGCCAGTGGCTTTCCGGTTTGACAGCCAGGCGGAGTACACACTTCGCCAGAACTGAACTGCCAGATGGCAGGATGGAGAACTTTATCAGGAATGCTGTCCCAATCCTGACGACCCTTTTAAGGGTTGGTAGCTTTTTCCTAATAAACTGGGTAGAGGAACAGACAGAGTAGATTAATAGGGACACGGTCCTAATCCTGGAGATTGTGAGAAAGGCTCAGGAGCTTGTATCTAATAAATTGGGATGAGGAACAGACTGGGAGAAGATTAATAGGAACACGGTCCCAGTCCGGGAGACTGTGAGAAAGGCTTGGGGGCTTGTTCCTAATAAACTGGGCAGAGGAACAGACTTAGAGAAAATTAGCAGAAACGTGGTCCCAATCCTGGAGACCGTTAAAAAGGATTGGGAGCTTGCTCCTATTAACTAAACAAGGAAAAGTCCTTCCCTATATTACTATCATGAAAGATTACGTTTTACTTTCAAAAGACAAAGAGTTTAACTAGCAAATACTGACTGGTGCTAAAGTGCAGATGTCAAGTTACAATCTAGCAACATGCAAACTCAGAGGAGGGAGTACAAATACGTCACACATGCGTGAGGTGGGGCAACTATGAGATGAGACACAACCGGGATCAGCGGATCACAAAAAATGCTAACCAATCAACGAAGACAGTACTTCTAATTGAGATGCAAGTTGCTGAATAGGGTGGGGGTCGGGGGCACAGAAGGCAATCACATGAGAATTGTGACAGCAAATGTCTTTTTATTAGACTAGACAGTGAAAGTGTGACTAATGAAATTAAAGAATCAATTGGCTCTTAATAACTGAAAATGTTGACAGGCGGTCAAAAGCAAATTGCCATCTGGTTGTAAAAAAAAAAAATTAAAAGATAATGCAGCTGATAATGGGCCAAACCTGCATTGTGTAACTGGGAAAAAAATAGTCACATTTTCAGCAGCATAATTAGGACCCTCTTAATTCATCAATGTTTTATGTGCAGTCTATTAAAAATATGCTCCCTTTTTGCAAGTGTTTGCAACAGAGACCAATTTTTATCCTGTATCCAAAAATAAGTATATTTAGGTGCAGCGGACAATGAGGCTAACAAGGGTAAATAATCCCTGTAACCAGGTAAGGACCTGGTTAAAAATAATTAACTACTGCTAAAAATCATTATACAATTTGCGGTTGGAGCAAAAATCCACATAAACAAGGGGCACCAAGTCCGACATAGAGAACCACTGAGTCAAACAGTTCATAGAGAGTTTAACTCAGCAGACTTTATGCTTTATTCAGGTTAATTTTAGTAGATATGAAATGGCCTGAATGTTTGCCATTTGTGAAATGGTAAAAAAGCAGATTCATTAACAATTTTTTTCCTCTGCCATCTCTTCACAGCGTGTATGATTATGCCCAAAGGCAGACACACACACACACACACACACACACACACATATATATGTACTGGAATATTTGAGTCAGTAAATGCACTGCACACTAAAAGCTACTAAACCTTCCTCTGAAAATTCCCATAAAGAGGGTGGAAAGATAATTTACATCATTTTTCTGAAATGATTGCAATTTCTGCCCATTCCATGAAGATGATTGCAATAATGGGTCCCCTCCATTAATGTAACCAGCAGGCTGAATTACAGCCCAATGACCAGCCTTACATCAGACACAAATTCGGTTTTGACAAAACCTTGTAATGCCAATCATCTCTCATATCGAGATCTATTATTTGCCAGAAGAATTCTGATTTTAATGTACATTAAATATGTTCAATAATCAGTGATAATAAACAAGTGATGGATGATGTCACACTTAATGAGATTCAACTCAATGAGATTGTACTCAAAGACTTATCAATGGTGTTACTGCTGTTGTTGTCATTAGTTAGAAAGGGCTCACAGTCATAAGTTAAAAAAAGGTTCATCTCAATGTGCTGTTACCTTTTGTAGCAAGGATGACAAACTGGTTCCTTTGGACTGGGCTGCTATTTGTTTTACTTATCACTTCAATATCATGGTATACATGGAAGGGATCGAAACGCTTGCATATTTAACCCATCTTAAAACGTCCTGTCATTTTCACTTAGCTGAGTGGAACATTTTGCCGCACAAGCATGACTAATGTCTCCTGAAATTGAAATTTACTAAGGCATGGGATACATTGTATTTTGCTAATTTGGATGTACTCAATCAGCGGCTCGGAGTCTGTTGACAGGACTGCTACTGGCCATGAGGGCGTGGTCGGTCTTGTTGATGTTTGTCATTAAAAAAAAAGGGAGGACTGAAAAAAGAAAGCAATAAAGTGTCTTTTTTTTATGTGCATCACTCTTTTCTCAGTAATGTAAAGCCATGCATAATGTTCCCAATATATTAATGATGCCTGACCCTGTCTAGCACAGGCGCAGAATGTATAGCAAAAGAAAGAGGGAGGTGGAGAAGAGGGATAGAGAGTAATTGGGAAGAAATGAGTCGAAATAGGGTAAGTATAACAAAAGATAGAGAGAGAGACATGGGTAAGAGAGAGGAGGGAGGGAGCGAGCGAGGTGTGAAAAATAGCTAATCTTCCCCTGCTGAGGAAAGACTCTCCGAATGGAGGAGCGGAAGTAGCATGAGAGCGCTAATGAAGTCTTGGAGCTCCATTGTCCCTGAGACAGACAGAGGGACCTGCGCAGGACAAGCTGACCGACAGGGCGATAGAATTAGCGAAAGAGGGAAAAAATGAGGTGTTAGATTAGCACACTGCCGGGAGGAGGGAGAAAAAGTAAGAGGTGTGTTTCTGAGTGTGTGTGTGTGTGTGTGTGTGTGTGTACAGCTTGGCTGGTGGTTAACAGCAGGAAATTATGCATGTGTTTGTTGTGTGTGAATTTTCATAAATCACTGACTTATATATAACACATACTATAGTAGTCTATATATCGGTTGTTGTGAATTCTGAAAGATTCATCCACCTGTTGTTGGACCCATTCATTCCTCCTCAGGGGATGGGCTCAGTTCTTCCCAGAATGCAATGAGAGAGAGGCAGGAACAAACGCCGGACAGATAACCAATTCTTCGCACAGATCGCACATCATTCTCTCTCAAACCTCTAACTATGGGTAATGCAGTCTCTGAATACTAACTATTCACTATTTACTGCATGATAAAATAATTTCTTCTATGACTGCAATTCTGATGAGGTAACTGGCTACTAGTCAGGCTGTTTGTCAGCACTGACACTTCGCACACAAGTGTAAGGATTAATAATATTGTTTTATCATTGTTTTTGTGTTCAAATGATTTGAAAAAAAGCAGTACTGTATTTGTGAATACAGTCACGGCTAGGCATTGTGCCGAACAACTCCCTTGCGGTTGTGACTGAATTCGTTATAAAGCATGCTGGCCTTGGGAGCTGTATTGCGTATCTATTGTAGTACTCCATAAGCATAACAGACTTTAGTGATTGTAATTTCATGATCATTGTGCCAAAGCTGGCAACAGTCATGTATTGAGCTTCTGTCCAATGCAGTTTACCAATTTCATGTGCTCTCACAACACACCTTTAGTTCCCCGTATATTTCAGACAGCTTTGCAGAAAAAATCCTGTTCATTGCATTTCCATTTGATAACTTGTTCTTGGTGAGATATTGCTCATCTCCAAGTTGATACAGAGTAAGCTGTTAAGTGTTAAAATACTGTTAACTCAACTCCACAGAGTACATGTGGTCCTACTAGTGTCAGATACACACCTCTGGGGAAAAAAATTAACCATGCAAAAAAAAAAGGAAAAGATGAAGTGCTTAATGGTCGAAAGAAATCATTGATCAGGAGATTAGCAAGAATTAAATTAATCGAACAACTTAATATTGGAAAGCTTTTCCCTTCCATTTCTTGAAATGTTGAAGCTTTGTTTTAAAACTTGCAGAGTTTTTACAGAAAAAAAGTGCAACCGGTTGTTTCTCTTTAGAAAATAAATTTTCAATTGTGGGAAGTAAATCTCTCTGCAATATTCTCCAGTACAATAAAGCATTATTTGTCTTTTCACAAGTGAAGCAGCTCATTTCACAATTAAGCAAATTCAAACTTGTTCCCTCGCTGTTCATCGCAGTGAAAGTTCATGAGCAAATGGTGGCACAGAAGCTCATAGGAGTGCGTTTGTTTATTCCCTGCTCATTTTTGACCAGTGATTCCTTGTTAAGACCATTAAGGGGTCTTCAGGGTAAAGTGAAGAAATAACCATAATAATGCAAAAACTAAGAAATAAACATACTCAACATGATTTTAACCCCATAAAATGTAGTATTTTGATAAAAAAATTTACATGGTTGCCATGGAAATGGCACTTTAATGACAAAATCTGAAAATATTTTGTGGCACTGATATTTCAATAACCCATGGTCAGATTTTACTCAAATTAGTCTCATATGAAAGGTTCGGGATAGTTCTATGAAATGACAGGATTTTTTTGTTTGGAACATTTCTGAATATTTAATGAGCTCTGTTATATAACCATAATGAAAATCGCTATCATCAACTTGCTTCATTTTCAGAATTAACCCCCTTGGGATGCACCTATATAGAAAATCCTATGTCATTTCATAGATCTCCAACAGATACAACTTCAGTCCAAATTTCAAGTCAATCAGCTGAATATTAATGATTTTATGAATGTCACAAAGTTGAAAATCAGTCAAAATTGTGATTTCCGGTAATTTGCATTTAAAGTCACAAGTAACAATTGAGGCTGAGGAAAAACATAGATTCTTGGTATTTACTGGCATCTCACTGCATTCCTTTATTTATTTTATTTATTTTTTGTGAAAATCAAAAATATTGAAATTTTCAAAAAAACATTTTTTTTTTAATTTTGAAAAGCTTAATATTTTGCCATTTTCGGATTGGCCCATTCTTCACCCTGTTGAGTACTCTGTTATAATGGATTTAACCCTGGATATTTCGCTGTGTTGGCATTCAGTGTATTTCTTTTTTTACTATCAGGTGGTTTCAATTGAACTTCGGGATCCAAGATGGAGAGACAGATTGTGAAAACTCCCTTTTCCATGATCATAATGATCCCAACGAAAACAATGTCAATAACAAAAGATTTAGGTACAAATAAAGACAGATATTAAAAAAATGGGAGGATGGGAGTGGGCAAGATTTAATCCATATTGAGGACATGAAACATTTTATATTTTTTAAGTGTTTTGCCAGTGCTTTCATTTGATGGCCTGGCAGCCTGCATTTTTTGAAGATACTGTCTAATTTTATGACTGGATGTTTGCATAAGCAATAAAGGTTAAGTGCCCTTCTTAAATCTACAGCAGCTGAGCTACATTTGGGCATCTAGCAGCCACATCTACTATATTGTAGATGCAGGTGCAGATTCCAGAATCAATAGGGAAAAACCATTAAGCCCACACGCTGAAGCGAATGAAAAATGCTCCCATTTAATTGCAAAATTCAAAACTTGAACATTTTGACCCAAACAAGTGTTCCTTCGGACAGGATTGAAATGAAGTTGATGCAACTGATATATCATCCATAAATATTTGGACAGTGGCACTGTACCATGGGTTCTCATGATTTTGAGGTAAATATCTCTGAATTAAAACTGACAAAAAATCTCATATCAGTTGTTTTCAAATTCAATGTAATGGACGGGAAGAAACAAAAGACAAATGTTGGCTACTGTCAGAAGATTTCCTGCATCCAGACCAGACTGTTGTAATACTAGGGAAAAAAGAAAACCAGGGAGTGACCGCACCAGAATCAAACCAATAGCAGTAAAGTTTGATTCCCAAATTACTGATTCATTAAAGTTTGACAGGGTGAAAAAGGTATTGAAACAACGGTTTATGATCACGCATCTCACTGTCAGTACGACTGGGGTTGCAATATTTTAATGATTTTATATTTTGTGAAAACTTTTTTTCTATTGAACGTATTTTTGAGCCCCCATTTATTTATGTGGTCCAATTGTATTTTGAATGCCTCCATCTACATCTACAAACTCTTACTTTGCCCACTTTGACCTTACACCCGTTCAGTTGCCACCACTTCTCAGAGATCGTCATGCATCGTTTGACTGAATTTAAAAAAACAAACAAAAAAAAAGCCCGAAGCAGACGCAGACATCAGCCATGAGCCGCACCGTGCTCACGCGCGTGCCGTCTGCAGTCTGAACCAGCGCGCTCCTCACTTTCCGAAAACAAAAGCCCTCTGGACAACAGATCTTTTAAGCACGTTTAATTGATTAAATGTGACAGGAGACGACTAATGAATAACTTCTGTATTTTTTTTCCCAGTCACCAGAGTCTGGGTGATTAAAAATGAGTTGATGTTGAAAACTGAAGCCCCAAATGGGTTTAACTGAAGTGAGTCAGGTTGGAGTCATTTCTTGCGGAAATATAGCCGACTCGAGTATACCCCGGGTATTTTAACTGATTGGCGCCTTCTACTGCGTGGAATTACAGTTTAAAGAGATGGGTGGTTTTGGTTGATAGCCTTATGGGTGCGTATTTTTGACCACAGACAGATACTTGGACAACTGCCAGTGTAAGTCATTAGAGTGACTATAGGATAATTTTAACTTAGTCTTGCTATAGCCTATAAACTTTGAGGTCGGCTTATTAATGCCGAAACAATTTGATCGCGGAAGAGGTCCATTCAGCGCTGGGAGGTTGTCAGTTTGTAAATGTTAAGGATCACAAACTAATATTTGGAGCTCTCCTCTTCTTTCTTACTGTCCTCCATCCTTCCCTGCCGTCCTGTCATGTTTCACCCTCTTGCTTCCCCGTCTCCGAACATTTCTATCTCCTCGTACCGTAACAATCATAACTTTCTCCCGCGGATGTGCAGTCTGGCGTCCCTCTGGCAACGCTGCTTTCCTCCTCTGAAGCTCCGCTTGGTACTGACGATGGGGATGAACTTCAGTCCTCGTTTGCTAACGCGTATATTGAAAGACTGATTGCGCTCGCCGTAATTCCTATCAAAGGAAGCCTAGAGTTTTCTTAGCATTGGTCAAGTCTGTGGGTGTGTTCCACAGTCGGAGAGAGGGAGAAAGGGGCGGGAGTGTTGCAGTGTTAAAATATGGGGAGGGAAAGACAGGTCGTTGGCAGTTCCATGTTGACTGCGAAAGGGTGCGCGGCGCTCGTGGCTTGCGGAAAGGATTAACGGCCACAGGTATGTTGCTGATGAATGATTTTGAAAGAAACAATCTTGACCTTTGGGCTCTAACTTACAAATGGATGTCACCGACGTCTGTGACTGATTATTACTCGGCGTCTCATATTGATTCGGATGAATTAGGCTATTTTTATTTTTTTGTCTGGTCATTTGCCGAATTTGCGGTAATTTATGATCATTGACAATAAACTCCATCCACCAGTAGCTATCACCGGCGTCTTCTGCTATGGACCAAGTTGGCCACAATCTAATAAAGTTCGTCGCTTGTCCTTGTTGCGGTTTAATTACCTGGCTCCACCTGTGTCTTATGGAACATCATGGGTCTCGATTTTACTCTCCGATTGTTTGCCCATCGTTGTGCGAATTGTATTTTATGTTTTCTAATCACTCGCTTAATTTGAAATTGTCCTTGAAGTGCTGTAAAGAAATGATTTTAGGCACCTAGTTATTGTAAATAAGTCTCATTAACAAACTTTTTTTGTTTCGGTCAGTTCTGTGTCAGAATATTTCTCTTCGGTTGTGTGGACAAACTGACGGGTGCAAGTGTTGTAGAGAATGGTCTATTGCAGTAGGCCTAACCTTTGTCAGCCCTGGAGGCTGAGGGTTTTCTTGAATAATGCGGAAAATTGTGCTGAAAAGTTAAAGAGCACGAAGCCCGTCAGAATGACCACCTCTTCCATTGTGCCCACACCGCTCCGTAATTTCCGAATCCTCCACTAAGTTAGTGGGTTTCGTTTTGAGTCAATTTTGCGCAGGGTCCCCATTGACTCATGAGTTGGATTTTTGCGCTCTTTGACTGCAGTGCACCTCAAGAAGTGGACCTTCGACAGAAGCTATCCTTAAAGCTTTGAAGATGGCGTGGAGGACAAAGTTAACTGTCGTTTGCTTTCTCCTTTTGGGGACTGAAACTGCAGGTGAGTCGGTCGAGTGGAGATTGGTGAGGTGCAATTAGGGCTGATCTTTATCAGGGGGAGGTGCCAGCTACTGCTCTTTACTGCAGAAGTCCTGATCCCAACCTGACAACTTAATCAACACCAGCTGTAGTCAAAGCCTGCAAGTCTATTGTAAAAATTTTACTCTGAAGTAAATCTGCATCGTTGGCATAGCTGCTGGAGAATTAAAACTGGTAGTTGGTTGGAACAAATACCTGCAGTGCAGACTAGCCCTCCTGGACCAGCGTTATGGGGGTGAAGCAATCCTTAGACTTGATGCACCACTGATCTTGGTACATTATTTTTGTCATAACATTCTTTCTCAAAATTGAGGAATAAAACATTGCCAACATGAATGAGTCACTGGCTTTATTTTCTCATGGGGTAATAGAATGGGGCTCTTTGGTAAAATTTGGTCATTCTGCTTTTAGTCTTGACCACTGGAGGGTAAAATGGGGGGGGAAAAAGCAGATAAAGCGCCTCTCTTATAGAAAGTACAGGGAGCAAGTGGCCAATGAGGGCAGGGCTGTCTGATGTCATACTAACGCAATGGTCTCCTACTCCTGAGGAGCTACCATCCTAAATTTTCACTCTACCAGGGCCCGGTTGTGCAAAGCTCCATTAATTTAACAGCTGGTTAGTGCTAAGCACCTGACATTATGACCAATAAGATCAATAAGATCAATGATCAATAAGATTCTCGCGAATGCTCTTCACTACTTAAACTTATCAAGGGGGAACCTACAAAATGCATCAATAACATACAAACATTTGTGCTTTCATTCAGAGATATAGATACTGTGGTTTAAACTTAATCACCGGTTAAAGCTTTGAACAACTGGGCCCTGAAGCGAAACACTCCTGATTTTCCCAACTGGAGATCTTGATGAGCTGCTAATTGGCTGTATCTTGTGTTGAATTTGGGGTGAAGTGAACCTACTGGAGAAACATCCGTAAATTATGGTTCTTGAGGGCTGCTGGGATTTCCACTCTCCCTTTACCTAATGTTGCATTCAGTAACGCGTCCCACGTGCCGTGTTTTCGAGACATGACTGGTGAATTCCGTTCTTTTGACCTCACAACCTCACTGTCCGAATGATCCTTCCTCGTACCTTCGACTTTATTCACGACTCATGTTTACGAGTGTTACCGAATGCAGCATAAGTATCAGATGTAAATATGGCCTGGTAAATCAGTATCCGTAATTGTTCACTTAATTGTCTGAATGGCAAGGAAGCCAGGGGCATGTTCAAGATCGGGGGGTTGAGCTAGACCCCGCGAGTTCTTGCCTTTTGAACAATTAAACTACGTTGTAGTCTTGCGTAGATGAGCCAAAACACATGCGAGCAGTCTGGCCTTGCTTCTCAAGTTGAGGTCCACTTCCTCATAGCTTGTTTTTGATAGAATTTGATGCAAGCCCTAGTTGGCAGCCATGTTGAAAGATGAGCAAGAACTTGCAAGTAGTTCAGTATACAGGAGTTTTTTTTTTTTTTTTTTTTGCGAGACCTAGGCGGGAGACCCTTCAATCTTGAACATGCTCCAGGGCTGGATTTGGATTCGAGTGCCACCTTTGCGGAGCCCTGACCCTTTACTATGGTAGCTGTCCTGGAACAGGGTTAAAGACCTCTGTCCTAACTGCCATACTCTTAATATGCACCATGTACTGAACAAACAACCTATTGCAAGGAATCCCCAAACCTTCGCCTCAAATCCAAACCCAGCTGTGGTTTTTTTTTTTTTTTTTTTTTTTTTTTCCTTCTCCATGATAACTAACTGAAGAATTGGCGCCTCCTGAGCGGATTATTTTTTATTTATTTTTTAATATATATATATATATACACCTGATTCCTGGGTGATGTGTAAAGCAATCAGTTCCTGGACTTTGAGGACCATGATTTGATGACCCCTGCCTTATTGCCTTGGACTGACCTTGCCACAGCAGCTAGTTGAATACATTGGATAAAAAATGTTCAGTTTGCATGATTCTGTTGGTGGTCCACTCAAAATCCATGGATTATATGCATGGTGTTTAGGAAAACTCTTCTCTGGTAATGAACTTTTTATTGGCCAGTAACATCATGGAAAAGGTATAGGTGCTTTTGATCACAAGGTTGGACCACTGGAAAATACTAGACTGCATGCCTGGTTAATATATTGCAGACACTAGTTTCAAGGGCTGAACACCTCACTTTCATCGTTCAGGTATTTTCAGTATAGTTGACCTTCTCCATGTTTTCCCAGTTTACACCAGCAGTTCTGAGCAAGTCAGCTATTTTGGATGCTGTTTACAGCCCAAACAGGATGTAGTCAAAAACTACATCTGGAACCACTGAAAGAGGAAGTGCTGTTTGTTCTTCGTTTTCATTTCTCATTTAAGTGTTTGAAATGAGCCAAAAGTGAAATTATCCTGGTATTTCGATATTAACGGTGAATCTCAATACTCTGGGACGGCTGTCCTCCTGGCTTTTACTCAATATGACCCCCCAGAGGTGTTAGGGGGGTTTTTTTTTATTTTTTATTTTTATTTTTATTTTATTTTTGAGCTCCAGCTAAAAAAAACTCTGGATTTGCTAACCAGTTCTGTTCCAAATCTGGAGAACCAGGGTAATGTCCAGCAAACTTTCACCAATTTTTAGGGATTTGAATTGGAACCATTGCCATCTCATTATTTCATCACTGTTCCCACTTCAGATCCTTCAGGGGTTGGGTTGTTTTTTTTTGTTTTGTTTTTTTTTTTTTTTGGGGGGGGGGGGGGGGAATCAATTTACACTACTGGTAAATAGTTTTAAAACATCCCAATTTTTTCCAGTTTTTTTTTTTTAATTGAAAATTGGGCAGTTCCTGTCCAACGAATAGCTTGAAATGGTACAAAGGTAAATGAACTGTCAGAAGTTTTAAACAAAAGGTAAGGTTACCCAGGTTTTTGGTACGCCAGCGAGTAGGTGAAAGGATGGTTCCTCAGTGTGTGACATCAACTGTTAAACATGGAGGAGGAAGCATGATGGTCTGGGGCTTTTTTGCTGGATTCAGGGTCAGTGACTTAGAGTGAAAGGCACCCTGAACCAAAACGGCTCCCACAGCATTCTGCAGCGCCATGCAGTACCCTCTGGTATGAGCCTAGTTGGTCAGGGGTTCATCCTACAGCAACATAATGACCCAAAACATAAGTCCAAGCTCTGCCAGAACTACTTTAGGGAAAAAGAACAGGATGGTAAGCTTGAAAACATGGAGCGGCCAGCACAGTCTCCAGACTTAAACCCCATCGAGATGGTTTGGGATGAACTGGACAGAAGAGTGAAAGCTAAGCAACCTATAAGTGCTACACATTTATGGGAACCTCTGCAACAGAGTTGGGCAGAACTTTCTGAAGAATTTGATTTCCATTGTAGAAAGAATGCCACGAGTGTGTTCAGCTGTTATATCTGCCGAAGGTGGCTACTTTGAGTCAAAAGTTTAAAATGCATTTTGGTTTATAAATTGATATATTTTTTTTTTTTCACTTCGATTGTTAATTTGTTCTATCATGTCAATGCTTTCATTCCAGAGTACAATGAGACATTAAACTGTATAATTTTCTATTAAACTGGAAAAACTGGGTAGTCCTAAAACTTTTGACCGGTAGTGTAGGTTCTGAATCAACTTGTCATTGGTTGAAATGGTTATGGTTCAGCTGTAGGGGGCCCAAATGAGAATGGAGCTGTATCTGGCTCTGTGTTTGTCAATTGGGCCTGAGATCTCAGGGAGTGCATTTACCTCCTGCTCCTTTTTGTATTTCTTTAAGACTGCAGTGTTCGAGTGCAGTGCCCAGTGTCTCCAGTGGGGGCGCTGCACCCTGTGCAGGGATTCTTGGAGCAATTTGGGGCGGGGCTGGGTTGCGCTGCCCGGGAGACGGGAGAAAAGGAGACCCATGTGATCTCTCTGGGGAGAGCTGGGGCCGAGGCACAGAAACAGGTACTCCTGCTCGCTCTCTCATGCACAAAATGGCTGCCATGCAGTCTTCACATTGGTAATGCTTGAGGCAACCTTCCCCTTATCACTGAAGTGCTTTAAGTCTGAATGAGAAGCACAATATGAAAGCATTCAACAGTTAACATGATTGATCTTTGAATTGTTAATATGATTGATCTTTCGCTGTAGGTGACCGTAATACTGAGGCCCATTTCATTCTCCCGCCCCCAAACCGAACTGTTACCCTGGTGCTCAGCTCCCAGAATCCCTTGCACTGGCAGCTGGAGGGTGTTAACTTGCCCGATGATCTGTCACTCTTTGCTCAAGTGAGTCCCTATATGCGTTTAACCCTTTAGTTGTGATGTCAAACTCCAGTTATGTTGGACTGCGGTGTCTGTTGTTTTCTTATGTGTTTCCGCACATTATTTGACTCACTGATTAAGCCACATACCTGATCCTCAAGGTGCTAATTGGCCACTGATTGAATGATCACTGCAAAACCCTGCAGACTCTAGCCTTCCACTGTGAAGAATTATTTTTTTATTTTATTTATAATTCAGAGATGTTGTTTTAGAACTCTGTGGCTTTCAGTTGATATGGTGCCATCAATCTCCTATTCCGTGATCAGGCCCCTTGTTCTTCAGTTTCGTTGATTTCTTAGAGGTTGTGGTGTACATTACATATATTTTTGGCAGTAACATAATTTCTGCCTTTACTTTTCCCACTCTTGACCTTATCATTCTCAGATCAAAAGGTCGAAGTAAATGGAAAATCTTTCAGCTTCAATTTTTTGGTATTTGTCAAAATTATGTAAACCTTATGTTAATTGCATCCCATTTATACCGTGTCATTGTCCGAAAATTCTTGACTCTGCAGTGAGTTCAGTGAGGTTATCTGACCACCCCAGCAGGCTTGATCATGTAGCTTTTTGTCGCTGCCACCAGGTGGCGCTGCCCTCCACAGTGCAGTCGCGTATTGCGGTGTTGCAGGTGGAGCATGTGCCTGTCCTACCCTGGCGCCCTCGTGCGCTGCTACACTGGAGTCTGGAGGAGCACGGTACCATCTCCTCTCTGACCCACGCGCCCATCGCCAACCATGTCTACATCCGCCTGGGCGAGGGTGGGTGAGGCTGAGGGCTTGTTTGTCTTTTTTTATTCTCTCCTCCTCTGCATCTAATCTGGAAATCAATCATTATGGGACATCAAGGAAATTCCAATCTGCTGAAAATTCCTTTAAGGGCTTTCGCAAATATCTTAAACAAAGCAACCCATATGCCTCAATATTATTTCTTTGTGGGAAAGAATGCTTAAAGGGGTAATGAGCGGAAATGCATCATTTCTAGATTGAAGGAATTAAAAAATCGTTATGTGAAGAACGAGAGGTGTAATTTCATCTGGAGAATAGCAGGACGTCACACACCCGCTCTCTGTGTTGATCTCCAGCCCCTAGTTTACAAGCCGGTCCGGCTGCGCGTTCATGTACGTTCATGTGAATCGCCGCCGCCTCCTCCCACCTCTCAGAGCCCTTTGCCCTCCCTCCCTATAAAAGGCTACAGCCAGTTAGTAGTGGCAGCACGTGGTTTTTAAAAAGCCAAATGGCGGAGAGCGGAACGAAACGTTCACCTGAAGGCGAGCAGTATCCGAAATTGCTTCTAAAGAAACGGCGGTCGTTGGCGAAGAAGTTGTCGGATAAAGAAAGGGACAGAACCCGGATTAATATTGGCATTGCATTTCCAAGGTGGAGAGCACTGCGAGAGCTAAAGGGGCTACAATTTGACTCGGAGCTAGCTCTTCTTCTCCTGGACAGGTAAGTTACAACAAAGTCAAATGTCTGCTTTAATTAGTGTTACAGTAACGTTACGCACATGTCGCTATGTGGATTCAATTAAATTTAATGTTACAATCGTAGCATGGGTTAATGTCCGGAGCTTGAGTTGTTAGCGGCTCAGTCCCAGTCCCTGACCCAGCAATGGGTCAGGCGTTACGGTTGTGTGTAGGTACTGAGTAATGACGCCGTGGAAACTTAAACTGGTCCATCATTCTGCCGAATAGTCTTACTAAACTAGTTAATCGTCTGATTGCAAATCAAGCAAAGGGGAGGATTCTGCCTCACCAAACTAACCTCCGACCGGCGGCGAACAGACACGTTTGATGCCAGTGGTGACACAAAATTATTGGCATAGTGATTAATTTACGGACAAAACAGCATAGAAAACTTGGGTGCCCCGGTGGCTCATCGGTCTAAGCGCCCGTACCATAAAGGCTGTGTCCTTCCCGCAGCGACCTGGGTGCGATTCTGGCTCAGGTCATTTGCTGCATGTCTACCCTCATTCTTCTTCCCAACCTTCCTGTCTCTCTACACTATAACTGTCAAAGGAAAAATTCCCAAAATAATCTTTTAAAAAAAAAAAAAAAAACTGCATAGAAAAAACTGCCAAGGAAGTTCTCTCTTATGCATTATAACGTTATAAGTTAGTTACTTCGTTACTCGACATGTTCCAGAAAATGGTGATGTTTTGCTCGGTGTGTTTGCACTCTGCAGACAGTGGTAGGCTGACGAGGCGAGTGGGGGGAGGTGGAGGGGTGGAGAGCAGAGGTAGAGGGAGGTGTGGCTCATGACACACTTTGTTTTGGTCTACAGGCAGTGCACAACAGCAAACCTAGCGGTGAAACTATTTCGCTTTTTGCCCCTTTAAACGTATGTCCTCAAATGTCTTGCACTAGATTTGAAGCCACTCCGTCTCTTTGTTTCGGTTTAACTGAAATGGAAAAATAAGTTCATGTTCAAAAGTATGACATATGGTACAATTTCATGTAATTCCAATAACAACAAATTGACCTATGTGGTTTAATTTGTTTTGTCTGATTGTTGGAATTGAGTAACTTTCCGTACCATTTTCAGTGAAGGCAGGTAATTCCTCTTCCACGACTGAAATGCCCTGAGGTGTTGCTGTGACATTGACTTTCCTCCCTCTTCCCAGATCCCACAATGCCAAGCATGTGCAAGCTGCAGCCCCTCTTCCTGTCTCAGAACTACCTGACCTCTGACCTGCAGCCTCAGGTGGTGCGAGGATGTGTCCCGTCTGACCCCGGCCCTGACCCGGAAGTGCATGTGATCAGACTGCAGTCGGCAGGGTCGGGGATGCAGGGGTGAGAACTGCAGTCAGCTTTGAGGGGGAAGCTTACCTAAACTCAGTATTAAGTAATGCTAACATATCTGGTCTGATCAATCGAAGTAGATTCTTCTATCGAGATTCAAGTTTTTTCGATATCTGGTGCATCTCACTCTGCAACGGGCCTTTTATGGTTGGTCTTGTGGTGGCCTCAAGAGTGCGAGATTGTCTTGAAATTGTTCCTATTCGAATGCTTGTTGCAGAGAAGCAAAAAAGCTTTCCCCGCCCACCTGCGCACTGACAGATTATTAATGTTAGCAAGTCTGCCAGTTGAACAGGTTTTTGAGATTTTTACAGTGGTGCTCGTGCAACGGAGGAATCTCCCTAGAAAGAGAAAGGAGAGAAAACATGGCATTGTGCCATAACAGAAGAACAGGAAGCAAAGGAAAGAGGACGGTTTGAGTATTTTTCCTGCTTTGGGCAGTTTGCAGTGATTCCTTTGCAGATCACACACATTATCGCCCATCATAACATTTCTATCAATTTGGTAGATGTTTTGAAGCATCACAATCAACTAAACAGGGTACAGGTACTAGAGTATATATTATTCCCAGTACTACCCACGATGCCATCCAAAAATTGAATACATGAAACTGAAATTCTTACAACTTGGTTAGCAATTTGCCATTCACGTGCTTCTGCCATGTTTTCTGCTAATTCACGAACTTCACACAGGTTTCTTGCTTGTGAGTAAAGTTACCACATTTCTGCGCTTCTGGCATCAGTCGAATCATCCTGAAACATTTGCAGAAAATAAGTTAGGGGGTGAAAGCACCAGTCGAATGCAGCCATTTTCTCAAGAGCCACATATGTTTAGTCAAAGACAACTTTTTAACTGATCTTTTGCTGACGTAATTTCCTTGGAGAGTCTCGACCAAAGTCAGTATTCCAGGGAGCCAATGTTTTAGTCATTTCAACATTTTGATATTCAGTATCTAGAAGGCAAATCATTGTAAAACTACCTGGATTGATAGATGGCAGTATGGGTAAATGAAAATGATTAGTTTTACGTTATCTTGTGCCATGACACATTGGCTTTTATGCTTGCAGAGGCGTAGAGGTGTGTCCACATAGAAATGACCAGCGCTGTTAAAGGGCATCGAAAGTCGATTCTCAGACGGGATGTTGAACGTCCAATGTTCACAAACAAAGCACTTGCTATTGTTGACATCTTGCATTGTCACATGACCAATTTAATTCATATAAACCAATGTTTTGTATACATGCGTAGATAATCCTTCTATTTCGGTTCGTTAGCGCAGGTGCGGCTCGCTCATTGGCCGATAAACAAATGATGGGAATCGACTTTAGATGCCCTTTAAGCCTGCTCTTGAGTAATGAGCGGGTGTTTTGCATTCGTGCTGTAGCAAGCTGCTCCATGGATTGGATGGATGGATGTCCAGTGGTGAATGATGGATGAATCAATAGAAGGATGGCTTGAATTAAATTATGTTTAAAATTGGGTAAACTCAGGCTGCATGCAGGACTTAAATGTTTCTGAACAATTTCTTTATATTTTCCCCCATCAGTGCATTACAGGTGGAGGTGTCTGTCTCTTTGCTGCCCCCGGTGGCTGGTGCTGGATGGCACAGGGTTGTGTTGATCCTCTGCAGTGCTGAACCAGTGAACTGGGCCCTGGTGGCCAAGGGGCTCCGGGGACAAATCACTGTCTATGTGAGTCTTTTCAATTTATTCCCCTTCTCTACTGTCATGCAGCAATAACCAGCCTTAGCCTGTGGTCTCCTGTTTTAGGTTCTTCCTTAAATATATTCTGCCCTCCACAGCTCATCCAAACCTGGGAAATCTGTGGCCTGTTTCTAAACCAGGATTGGAGATTTTGCTGGATTGCTGTGCCGAATAAAACCCTGATCCATTGTTTACACCTCAGCCCCTGCTCTATATTTGGGACTGTTTCAGATTTCACTCAATGCAGTTATCCAGCTAACTTCATCCAGCTATTCCTAATTCAAAACATAGGCTGCAGTTTTGATGAGCTCGTGTGGTAAAAGATGGTACACTATATAGATCCCCAAAGGCAGCTGAAGTGCAGTTTGGCTGATATGACTGTTCATGAAGGATATTATGATAATGGCAGCTACAGAACAATGTCTCTTGTCTCTGCTGTAGGAAGCTGAAATTTTGTGTTGGCATTATAAAGACATGGTAGTGCTTTCTTGTATAATTTATTAATTGTGCCTTAAATAGTTGTTAAATTTGACTTTCTGGGAAACATTTTGAATTGGTGAGGATGGGTTGACATTCTTTCATCCCTCTTCGCCAGAAATGTAAATGTATCACTGCTTGCCATATCCCTTTTTTTAGTCATCCAATAGCATGTCTCCCATCTACCCTCCTGAACCTGATCTGACTCTGATGACCATACCCAGCCCTGAGCTCCCCGTGACCCATGACCTCCTGGGCTGGGCCAATGGGAATGGCTTTCCAAAGGTGACCTCATACACGGAGGCTGACCTAGCCAATCGCTTTGTGATCAGGCTGGCCGGGGGCGGGACAGGTTAGGACTGTGTACGCATGCGTGTGTGTTTGTGAATTTGTCTTGGCTGTATGCTGGTTGGTGTTTGTTTTGTGGGTAATCTGTGTGTCCTGTGTGTTTTGTATGTGTTCCTCTATGGGGGCTGTTAAGTCTCTCTGCTAAAGGGGTCAATTCAGTTTATAACTAGAGACCATCTGGGATCACACCAGCCGTAACGGCGATGCTGGTAGTGTTTTCAGTGTAGTAGTCCTTATTACAACACTATCAGAGTGCATACTCAGACCAGACCCATCTTCAAATTCAGCCCTCCTTTTTACCAACTATTCCCCTGTTTTGTGACTGCGTCTTGAATGGTGGCGATGCTATTGTGTTCATAAGAATAATTCGCAAACATACAAACCCACATCTGTATAAACACCGCAAAACTACTCAGAGCAGCTTTCGTTGTAGTTTCTCTAGTTCGTCCTTTTGACTGACGTGTGTACATGTGCGGGCAGGCAGGGAGACAGGCAGACAGCCACAGGGAGACAGGGAGACAGCCACAGGGAGACAGGGAGACAGGCACAGGGAGACAGGGAGACAGCCACAGGGAGACAGGGAGACAGGCACAGGGAGACAGGGAGACAGCCACAGGGAGACAGGGAGACAGGCACAGGGAGACAGGCAGACAGCCACAGGGAGACAGGGAGACAGGCACAGGGAGACAGGCACAGGGAGACAGGCAGACAGCCACAGGGAGACAGGGAGACAGGCAGACAGCCACAGGGAGACAGGCAGACAGCCACAGGGAGACAGGGAGACAGCCACAGGGAGACAGGGAGACCGCCACAGGGAGACAGGCAGACAGCCACAGGGAGACAGGCAGACAGACAGACAGCCACAGGGAGACAGGCAGACAGCCACAGGGAGACAGGGAGACAGGGAGACAGGGAGACAGCCACAGGGAGACAGGCAGACAGACAGACAGCCACAGGGAGACAGGCAGACAGCCACAGGGAGACAGGGAGACAGGGACAGGGAGACAGGGGAGACACAGGGAGACAGGGGACAGGGAGACAGACAGCCACAGGGAGACAGGCAGACAGACAGACAGCCACAGGGAGACAGGCAGACAGCCACAGGGAGACAGGGAGACAGACAGACAGCCACAGGGAGACAGACAGACAGCCACAGGGAGACAGGCAGACAGCCACAGGGAGACAGGGAGACAGCCACAGGGAGACAGGCAGACAGGGAGACAGCCACAGGGAGACAGGGAGACAGCCACAGGGAGACAGGCAGACAGACAGACCCACAGGGAGACAGGCAGACAGACAGCCACAGGGAGACAGGCAGACAGACAGCCACAGGGAGACAGGCAGACAGGACAGACAGACAGCCACAGGGAGACAGGCAGACAGACAGCCAGACAGGGAGACAGGACAGACAGGGAGACAGACAGACAGACAGCACAGGGAGACAGGCAGACAGCCACAGGGAGACAGGGAGCCACAGGGAGACAGGCAGACAGCCACAGGGAGACAGGCAGACAGCCACAGGGAGACAGGCACAGGGAGACAGGGAGACAGCCACAGGGACAGAGACAGCCACAGGGAGACAGGCAGACAGCCACAGGGAGACAGGGAGACAGGGAGACAGGGGAGACAGGGAGACAGCCACAGGGAGACAGGGGAGACAGACAGACAGCCACAGGGAGACAGGCAGACAGCCACAGGGAGACAGGGAGACAGCCACAGGGAGACAGGCAGACAGCCACAGGGAGACAGGGAGACAGACAGACAGCCACAGGGAGACAGACAGACAGCAGGGAGACAGGGAGACAGGGGAGACAGGGAGACAGCCACAGGGAGACACAGGGAGACAGGGAGACAGCCACAGGGAGACAGGCAGACAGCCACAGGGAGACAGGCAGACAGACAGCCACAGGGAGACAGGCAGACAGACAGCCACAGGGAGACAGGCAGACAGACAGCCACAGGGAGACAGGCAGACAGACAGCCACAGGGAGACAGGCAGACAGACAGACAGCCACAGGGAGACAGGCAGACAGCCACAGGGAGACAGGGAGACAGGCAGACAGCCACAGGGAGACAGGCAGACAGCCACAGGGAGACAGGGAGACAGACAGACAGCCACAGGGAGACAGGGAGACAGACAGACAGGGAGACAGAGAGAGATCAAGTGAAAACCATACCAGCATCACTATCACAGCTGGTAACAATGACTTATTTTATTTTTACATTTTACCCCTGTTAAATCCTGGTTTACCTCTTAATTACTCCTCTCTGGGATCAGAGTATATTTAAATTAAATGGCAACTGGGTGACTCGATGTTGGAAATGTCTGGGGAGTAATTAACTGACAGTAATTAAAGGGTAATGAGACTGGTGGATAATGAGCTCTTTGTTTTTTGTTTCTTTTGTCCTGATGAGTTTTTTAGGTTATTGAGCTTTTTTTGGGAGACGTTTCCATCTATGCTTGTTGTTGCCAAGCTAATTTGTGTCACATTGTCAACATCATTGGCTGTTGAGACCTCAACCAGACTTTTGTTAGTTTGTGCACATAACCCCTTAAATTCATATTTTTAACTTAAGCTTTCCCATAAGTAGGCTCAGTCAAATCTTTTTTTATATATTGTTCAAAAATGTCTCAGACATGTTCTGTATCTGCTGGTTGCAGCACTTCGCTGAAGCTACATCACTCGTGTTGAGAGAAATGTTCAAACCCAGGACGCCATGTTTTACATAGCCACAGCATTACATCGAATGGAAAATATCTGAATCTTGTGCGTCGTTTTATCTGGTTGAGTTTGACGGACCCATACATGGGTCCATAGGTTCTGTGGGGTTGGATATTTATCATTCTACGTATAAACTCACTCTTTCATGCGTCTATGCCGGGGTTATTTCAAATCAGGCCCTCAAGTCCCAATCTGGGCTTTTTTTCCCTCAGGAAAGTTCCTGACTCCTAGAAAATAACCTGAAAGCGTTTAAGTGGCTGCCGTAAGTGTGTTTGAATTCTCTAAATGTTAGAGAGGTGCTTCATAGGTTCCTGACTTATCACCTTTAGCAAAGGGTGCACTGAACCATTAGGATATCGCCATCCCACAATTCCATGCGGCGGCAATATTTGAAGCACTGACCATCCATCTGGCCAATCACGAAAACAAATGAAAATGAAGGGCAAGAGACACATGATCACAGTCCTAGTGTAAGTGCTTTCGGATTCTCATGGCAGCACTGTTGTCTTTCTAATCCATTCTTAATTCCCCTTTTCACCTTTACCTCATTTCCATAGGATTTAGACGACAGGATGCAAATTTGACCATAGGAACACAGCCTGAGTGTGTGAGATTTATTTTTTTTAAATCGCGCGCTCTCTCTCTCTGTAGACAGTCTCCTCTCCCCTCGCTCCTTGGTGCTGTGGCCACAGCGCCCCCCAGTGGAGATGCAGGAGAGGGGCCTGAGGGAGTGGCTGAGTGAGGACGGAGACTGGCGTGGGCGGAGTCGGGAGGCCATGGCTGTGCAGTGCCATGATGGACAGCTCAGTGTTGCCATGGATTCCAGCATCCTGCAGGTTAGAGGTCACCATTACGGTCCAATCAGAAGGACTGATCGAAGGATATCCCTGCTGTTTTTGCAATTCCTTTTGTTATCGGTCCAGTATCACCTTCGTGGCATTGGAATATTCTGAAATTACCTTCAATAAAATTGCCTGTTAAATTTATTGTATGTATTAAGAAATAGTTAATTCCTGTGTTGCCATTGACATACCCATTTTTGTGTGTGATTTAGATGCAGTATAAACATGGTGTCCGTTATCCCTATATGAGTCTCTTGCTTGCTTTCTCCCTCCCTCTCCCTCCCTCTCTGTCTCAGTCTCTCCCGGCGACGGCCATAACTCTGCGCGAACACAGCTGCGCTGCACGGTCCAACGGCAGCCACTTCCTGTTGGAGTATCCAGTCATTTCCTGTGGGACGGAGGCTGTGATGGAGAATGAGCCTCGAGGTGTTCTGTACAAAAACATGGTAAGGAATGGGGAGGGTGGGGTGGCCAGTGAATCATCAATAGCTTAAACGTGTTTGTGTTGCCTCCTGTAGAGGTTTTGGTTATGGCTGCAAAGCAACAGCCGTTAATGGACACGCTTACCCTGATTAACAGAGTTGCGTGTGCGTAAATTGAAAGTTGATTTAGTTCAGCGAGAGTACACTAATGCACCCCCACTGTACGCCTCTGGGTCGGCCTGACCTGGTTCCCCTCTGGTCACTGACCACGATCACTGGGAAAAATTTAATTGGGTTTGGCTGGTGCCGTCCGGACCGCCCACTGTTGGCCCAAAATAGCCATGAGACGGGGTGCCTGTTGAAATCTAATTACAGCATTAAGAAGAAGCCAGTTCTCCTCCTGATCATTGTGGTGCACTCGTCAGTCGATGCAGGACAGGCATATTTTTGTCTGATACGGTCTTGGGTGAACTCGGGCCTAACCGGTGCATTAATACGGGCTGAAGACGAGCCTTGTACTGATGTCTCAATGGAGGCCTTGGCCATGATTGGTGCGAACCCATCTCAACTGGAGTTAGTGTCGCCACTGGAGAACCCTGGGGTCGTGTCTGTCATGGCTTTCGCTGCAAAAACCAACAATAGATTTAACCCCAAGAACTTAATTGTAGGTTGAAAACTTCTTAATGGGCTGGTTCTAAATTCTGGTTCAGGTGCTGTTTGGTTGAATTAAAGACAGCTTAACTGTTGAGGTACAGTAACTGCAAAATCAGGAATATGCTGGCACCCAGAATGTGGACCTCTGGCCTGGTCATTGTTAATCTTTATATTGGACTACGTTCAATTCCATCATCCTCTGTGACAGGTACTGTTCTGGAGAGGTGAGGCGGCAGCTGGAGTGTGGAACAAATCAGAGCGAGGCAATCGGCAGCCTCCATTCGTCATCCACGTAAGATGATGCCATCGTTCCCTAATCTGGGCTGTATTCACCGTCCTGCTCATTCCTGTGCTGGATCGGCAATCCTAATTTTTCCTCATCTGTGCTCTATTAGCTAGCCTGAATGTGACTGTGGTGCTTTGTATCTGGAACATACTGACATGAATGGTTGATGCGTAGAGTTCAGTCCATTAAGAAATGGACCACTAAAAGAGCAATAACCATGGGTGCAAGACCTCCGTCTACAGAGGGATTTCCGTCAGTAAAGAATTCTTGGTTCCGTCAAAGTCTGTTATTCAGCTGCAGGGTGAAGTTGCCTTCAGACGTCGACTTCTAGGCTGCTCAGCCTGTCATGCTGCATAAACGCCGCCCCCAAGTACAGCCAATCAGATCGCGAGCTAGAGTACAACCAATCTGCTCACGAGGAGGCCAATTCAATTCAAATTCCTCTCCTCAGAGCGGAACGGGCTAAAGAACATCAATATTGTTAAAAACAAATGCATTTAATCCTCTTTTCTCATTAGAGAAACTGATTCGGGAGGTAACGTTAGATATTTCAGCTATTTTGATTATGTTAACCAATGCAAACAAGTGCTTTTTTTGTCTTACAGTTAACTTATAGACCTAACCTTAGCTAAACAGGTCATACTTGTTAACCTAAACACTTCTACAATATAACTTAAAGTATGACTCTGTCTGAAACATAAAATTGGCCTACTTGTGTGATATTTTGTTCAATAAGCTGTTTAGTTGAGCTTCTTAAAAACTTCAACTGCAAGTTGCTGTAACGGTAGCTGCCTTCCAGGCTGATTGTAGAGACGAGTGCCTTGCAGGCTGGTTAGAAGGCTATTGTTGATTTGATATTGTATAATCTTCAATAGTATTGCCTCAGATGCCTTCAAGGCTGATTGTAGAACTCTAGTGCCTTCCAGGCTGACCGAAGAGACTAGTTCCTTGCAAGCTGGTTAGAAGACTAATGTTGATTTCATATTGTATAATCTTTAAAAGTATTCAGTCAGATGCCTTCCAGGCTGACTGTAGAGACTAGTTCCTTGCAGGCTGGTTAGAAGGCTAATGTTGATTTCAAACTGTATGATCTTTCATAATATTCAGTCAGATGCCTTAAAGGCATCAGGGCCCAGGGTGGTTTCTGGGGCAGGACCTGCTGGAGGAGCATCAGGGCCCGGGGTGGGTTCTGGGGCTGTTTATTTTGTTTTTTTTCACTTTTTTAGCGGGGCAGGTAGATAGGGCTCCACGATGGCGCCGAGACATTGTTTCAACTCCTAAAAAGAGCGTAAAAAGTAAAGACAACATCAATATGCAACAAAACCTCGGCCAGTTTTCTGAGGTAACGTGGTTGGTTTCGAACTGTAATAAATCTATGGGCTGAAAAATAGAAGATTTTAAATTAGTCTTGGAAGGCTCCAACTCAGTAGAGACTCCCAGTAGAGACCCCCTCAGTAATGCGGAGGGGGTCTCTACTGTCAGCCTTGAAGGCATCAGAATTGTAAACACACACACACACACACACATATATATATATATATATATATATATATATATATATATATATATATATATATATATATATATATATATATATATAATATAATATAATATAATATAATATAATATAATATAATATAATATAATATAATATATATGAATATATGAATATATGAAATCATCAGCCTACCAACCGGCCTGCAAGGCACTAGTCTCTACTGTCAGCCTGGAAGGCACTAGTCTCTACAATCAGCCTTGAAGGCATCTGACTGAATATTATCAAAGATTTAACAATATGAAATCAACATTAGCCTTCTAACCAGCCTGCAAGGCACTAGTCTCTACTATCAGCCTTGAAGGCACTAGTGCTCTGCAATCAGCCTTGAAGGCATCTGTGGCAATACTATTGAAGTTTATACAATATCAAATCAACATTAGCCTTCTAACCAGCCTGCAAGGCACCAGTCTCTACAATCAGCCTTGAAGGCACTAGTGCTCTGCAATCAGCCTTGAAGGCATCTGAGGCAATACTATTGAAGTTTATACAATATCAAATCAACATTAGCCTTCTAACCAGCCTGCAAGGCACCAGTCTCTACAATCAGCCTTGAAGGCACTAGTGCTCTGCAATCAGCCTTGAAGGCATCTGAGGCAATACTATTGAAGATTATACAATATCAAATCAACATTAGCCTTCTGACCAGCCTGCAAGGCACTCGTCTCTACAATCAGCCTTGAAGGCAGCTACCGTTACAGCAACTTGCAGTTGAAGTTTTTAAGAAGCTCAACTAAACAGCTTATTGAACAAAATATCACACAAGTAGGCCAATTTTATGTTTCAAACAGAGTTATACTTAGTTTTATTGTAGAAATGTTTAAGTTTACAAGTGTGACCTGTTTAGTTAGGTCTATAAGTTCACTGTAAGACAAAAAAAAGCACTTGTTTGCATTGGTTAATATAATCAAAATAGCCGAAATATCTAACGTTACCTCCCGAATCAGTTTCTTTAATGAGAAAACTCACGATTAAATGCATTCGTTTTTAACAATATTAATGTTAAGCCCACTTACCGAGTAAAGGCTTCCGAATTGCATTGGCTGCCTCGTGAGCGGATTGGTTGTACTCTAGCTCGCGATCTGATTGGTTGTACTTGGGGGCGGTGTTTACGCAGCCTGACAGGCTGAGCAGCCTAGAAGTCGACGTTTGAAGGCAACTTCACCCTGCAGCCCGTTATTCAGGGCTGTGCAGGTGCGCAGTGGTGGTGGAAGGAAAATAACGACCTGCTCGTGCTCACTAAGTAACGCCTCACCATGGAACCTCCCAGATTTCCCATTGGAACACCTTAATTCATGTTGCTGCCACTAGGGGCAGTATTTCGAGGCTAGAAGTGGTAGTGATTGTTGCACTAATGAGGAAGAGGAAGACGCATTTAGGTCAGTAAAAATGTGCACAAGCGTGGAATATATCCACATATCACCATAAAGTTTATATGCATGGGTATTTTTGATAACGTTGCGAAATTGTTGCTGTGCATCGGTGTGTAACAGTAATGTTAACGTCACGCGAAGCGTCCGATCGAAAATCTCCCCAACCGTTTATTTTCAGGAAGATCCGCGTTTATGAAAAGTGCTCCTGTACGTGAATATTAGTGTGATGTTTATTTCGGATCGAATTTTGAATGCGATAGAGGGTTAATAACATGTTCGAAGACCTTAGTAGTTTTAGTTAGATTAAAACTATGCTACAGTCTAATAGCTAGAGTTAGCAGTGATGCTCCCGCGTTTTTTAGGCAACGTGTTTGTGCAAAATAAAAACCGTATAAAGAGTCCCGAGTCTTAAAGGGGCAAGTTTCCTAAAAAGGGGCAATGCCACTTTTCCATATTAGTTTTGTGTTTTTTCCATACTAAGCATGGCAGGTCTAGCAAGACTTTTGGGTAAATGACAACAAATAATTTATTAGGCTAAATTGAAAATATCAGGGAGATATTAGCCCAATGTTTTATCTATGGCAGCCTTCCATACCAAAGAGTTGCAGCCAAGTGTGTGTGTGTGTGTGTGTGTGTGGTTTTTTTTTTTTTTTTTTTTTTTTTTTAAAGGTATTTTAGTAAGTCTAATTACTTCTGAGCTTCTAAAATTGGGTGACTTTGTATGAAATGGTTGTAATTTTCACGTGGTTTATGCAGTACCTTTGATAAAACCCTCATGGAGTTGCATATTTGTTGCATTTTCCAAGGCTTGTTATATTCATATTCCATCACGTGTGTGTGTGTGTGTGTGTGTGTGTATGTATTCCCGACTGTCCGGTTGAGTTCCCGGAAGCCACCACTCAGACTAAAATTCCCCTTCTCCGCCACCCCTCCCTCTCCTCTTCTTCGCTCCGTAGTTCAGCTGTTTTGTGGCTGTTCCCAGCCCCCCAGCTCTCCTGGACGTCACTCCGTTTCCACAGACGCTCGAGGACCTGCAAGGGGACCCGGCAGATTGGGCGGGCCCCGGGGCCGCAGTTTTCTCCCTGCAGCTGTTTGGGACGGACGAATTCCAGGAGAAGGCGACGGGGCCTTGTGTCATTATGGCCAATAATCGCGTCTACGTGGAGGTAACAGTCTCTACAGATTTTAATTCAGGGTTGCATTGCTCTGTTTCCAGGTCAGCTTTCCACCTCCCTATCTTTCACTCATCCTTTTCCTCTGATCGCCCCTCCCTCTGTCTTCATCCTATTCCCCTTTCATCTGTTCCTCTTGCTTGGTCTTCATCCTGTTCCTCTCCTTTGTGTCCTCAGTCATTGAGTATGCTGATCAGGTTGGCACAAGTCCTTGAAGTGTCTTTGGTTTGGATTGGAGTTGAAAACAGGGTGCAGGCTATAAGAATAATTGCCAAGGGTGCACTCTATCTTTCTCGGTCTGTCTCTTTCAGCCTACACCAGTGTTTCCCAAACCTCTCCTGGCGTACCCCTTGTCCTGCATGCTTTAGATCTCTCCCTGCTCCAGCACAAGTGATTCAGATGATCAGGGGTGCATTTCCCAAAAGCGTAGTTGCTAACTAAGTTAGCAACTTGCGTAGTTCATCCACTCAGTCAATGGGTCCAACTAATAAGTTGGCATCTGTGATTTTGGGAAACGCACCCCAGGTCATTGTTAACCCATGCAGCTGCTTGATAAGAAGCGAATCATTTGAATCCCCTAATCTGGAGCAGGAAGAGATCTAAAGCATGTAGGACAAGGGGTACTGTAGGAGAGGTTTGGGAAACGCTGGACAACATCATTAGGTGTCGGGTGACGTAACCGGTAGACTCTATTTCACAGGTATGTGCCCTCTGTCGCTGCAGGTTTAGCTTGTATTTCCAGGCCTGGTCCCTCTCGTCTCCCCAGGTGTCAGTGGCCGGTGTGGAGAGGGGTGGTGTGGAGGTCCAGTCATGTGTGGTGTCGCCCCTCTCTGACCCGGACGCCTCCCCGGGCTGGGCGGTGATCGAGGACGGCTGCCTCATCGAACCGACCTTCCAGCAGATCCAGAAGGGCGGGAATGTCGGGAAAGACAAGGCGGACGGGGCTGGAGCGCCTCGGACGCTGAGGTTCAGCTTCGTGCTCAAGCCCATCTACGTCAATCCAGTGCAGTTCCTGCACTGCCGGCTCCAGTACTGCAAGGACGGGCCCCCAGGGGCCCCAACACGGCACCGCTGTCTAGGGAGGCCCCGTTTGGCCCCGCTTATCGCTCAGCCACGCAGCCAGCAGGTATATGGGTGGCTCTGGTCACCGTGGCAACTGATTTATTAATCATTTTACCATTGTAACAGTCTTTACTATAATGTTTTTTTGTCTTCCATGTCTTGCAAACGTGATGTAAGGGTATTTTATTAGCAACATATTGCTAGCAGATTAAGTTGAACAGATATGTATCGCTGAGAATTTAGGCGCATTGATTGGCTAGTCACCGGTTTTTTACTTCTGCCTCAGTGCGAGTTTAGGTACCTGCTTCGGCCGATGCTTGTTGTGCTGCCTCTTGGACGCGCTCAGCCGTCGCCATCTGCTGGTGAGTGGTGGGTATTGCACGTTGAACTTCATCTGGATGGATGCAGTCCAAAAGCCTGCTTCACAGCTGCTGAAGAGTTGGCAGGACAAAGCAGCCCTTTAACTCCATCCATGTTACAAGTTTTGTTGGGTCCTTGGTTTTGTTATTCGGCTGTCTCGACCGTTTGTGATTTAAGCCCCTGGGTGATTAATTTTGTTATTTCTCTCTCGAGCTGTGGTGGCTATGATTTTTATATCTGAGGAGAAATCACCATGTTGTGTATGCCACGTTTCTTTGTGCTGAGAGGCCAGTAACTTGGCTTCACACTGTAATTCACAACTAAGTGATGTCACTTGACAAAGATGGGCTTCAGTTGGTGGTATCCTGCTCCTTATTCTGCTAATGGCAGCAGTCCTGTTGCCTCAGAATCTCTCTCTCTCTCTCTCTCTCTCTCTCTCTCTCTCTCTCTCTCTCTCTCTCTCTCTCTCTCTCTCTCTCTCTCTCTCAGGCTCTGGGGTGAACACTGTCTTGGTGGTGGGAGTCTCATTTGCTGCTTTTCTTATAGGCATCGGCCTGATGGGGTCACTGTGGTGCATCTACACTCGTACTGGTAGGCCTTCAAACGCACCTGGTTTCTTCTCTGTGGCATCTCTAAGCCCACGCAAGCTTATAGCGGAGCACAACTACAGCCTTTGCTGCCAGCTTGGGAGGGTGAAGACTATCACTGGCTGTTTACTGTGGAACAAGCAAGATGTGCAAGCCCAGAGCAGGAGCATAGAAGACCTAGTCATACATTTGCACAGAGGAAGCAGTTTATTGGTCCCTGGACTGCCAGCCCTAGTTATACGCGCAATGAACTATACTTTGTTCCAAAATACTGCATCGGTCTTGTATACCTGACTGGCGGGAAGCCTTATTTGCAATTTTCCTGTGGGTCCTGCTGAACACTGTTGTGCTGGCCGTTTTGATAAAGTCTGGCGTTCATTCGAGTGCCAGAAAAGGGCGCTTTAATCGCATGAGCTACCCAGCAGCCGATTCCTGCGCTGTCGATCAACTACAGTTTATCCAAGACGATAATATTATCGCAATAACCTTGTATTTTCACTGAGTTCCTGTAACTATCAAAATGGAAATTTGTTCCACCTTTGAAAAACCTGTATCCTGTTGTCTGAAGACTTGCCCAGAAAGTGAGTGCATGAGTGCGTTCAACAAGAACCTGTGATCACTGAATGCAGAAGTAATTGGCTTTTTTTTTTTTTTTTTTCTCCCCCCCCCCTCCCCAGGCATAACCCAGCCGCTTCCAAGAGGCAGCCCACTGGAGCCTGCGGACCAAACCACGGTCGCATGGACCCCCTCGGCCCAGGTGGAACAGTCCAACAGTTCAATGTGAAGGTGAGGGGATAACCGCAACCTTAGCTGAGCTACAGTGGAACACACTGGAAAGAACAGGAACTGACTGCAAGCACTACAGGAACTTCCAACTTAAGTCTGCTGCAGTGAAACATGCATACGAGCGCTGTAGGGCAGTGTTTCCATGGGCTTTGGGTGTGGAAGTGCTCTGTGTGGACGTTGCACATTGTACATCGGCCATATGTCTGTGCTTCAGAGTATTAATACTGTGTGTGTGTTTGAAATTGGTCTTTGTCATTCTGAAAAATGAAAACTCATACAATTTACAAAATATTTCCAAGAACAATAATGCGTGTATTAAGGCACTTTGTGAAAATTAGTCCGCTTGTAATGACGACAATCCCAAAAACTGATCATGCACCTTATCATAGCACTAGGAAAGTAAATGCCGATATTTAGACACGTGTCTTTGCCTGCAGGATTGTTTTGGAGGAAGAGGAAATGATGAACAGAGATTGAAGATGGGGGTGTGTGTGTGTGTGTGTGTGTGTGTGTGTGTGTGTGTGTGAGAGACTGCCTTGCTAAAGAACATGCCAACCTTTTTTTTTTTTTTTTTTTTTTTGCTCAGCTGTCAACGCTGAACGCAACGCACTTTATTTGTCGCAGGCGAGGCACACTGTTTGTGAAAATGCTACGTGCGGAGTGTGACGACATGAACTGAACTGTACTGTACTGGGGGGGCGTAGGTCACCAGCTGCAGTGGGTCATTTTTGTAGTGGACGAAATTCCTTTCCCGAAATGCGGAGAGTAAAAAAAATAGGAATGAGATTAAAGACGTTTTATTATGGGTGCTTGGGTTTTTACGAGGGGGGTGTTTGTACATTTCTGTGCATTGGTGACCTTATACATGTGAAGTTTTTTTTGCTGATTTTTTTTCTCAATAAAATAGAATGTTGTAATGCAGCGTGGTGTTTGGTTATTCTCCATTGGGTCGCTGCAGTGAGCATGCAAGGCCGATACTGCAGTGGTCACTAATCCTGGAGATCTACCCCATTATTCTTGGTTTTCACTCCAATCCTGACAAAGCACATCACGTTCTGCAGATAGGGTAGGGAGGTCTCACTCCAGTCCTGGAGGTTCAGTGTCTGCTTGCTTCATATTATTCATGAATTCATAATTAATTCATTGGCAAAATAGCCCTCACACCTTGCTTTCAAGGCATTTTAATTGGCTGCTGATTGAGAGGCCATAACACAAGCCTGTTGACTCTGTGGCCCTCTACGACTGGAGTTTGAGGCCCCAGGGCTAAAGATTTGCATTGAGCTGCTCATGAATTGAAGAGCCGAGTGCTATAAGTACTTAAGTCACATTTTTCACACATCGTGAGGTAAGGATGGGGGAACATCTTTTGTCGTCTCCTAAGTTAAGTCACAAAATGTCTATTTTGAGAAATTAAGTACTTTTAGCACTTGGCCCTTCAATTAGACCAGATGTTCCAAATTACAGCTTAAGTTAAAACCAACGGGATGGCAGATCTGTAGGGTTCGGGTTGGTGACAGAAGTGTAGCGTCAGCTAGGTAATTTGATTGCAGATTCTGCTCATCAAGGTCTTGATTTAAAAACTGCAATGCAGTTGATTAAACCAAATCAGGTCTATTAGTGCAGAGCTAAAACTTAAACCTGTGCCTCCCGATTAACAGTTTCGGGGATAAGGCTCGATTAACGTTGCATACACGAATTGCATTAGAGCTGCAGCGCACTTTGAACACTAGATGGCAGTTAAGCGGGATCATTTTTTTTTCTTCCGTAAACTGTATATGCAGTGATGTTCCACCCCTAAGTCTGTTAATCACTTCTGTGATCTTCTGTGTGTCGGCACATCTGACAGATCCAACTAAAGCGGTGTTTTAAAGAAGCTGCTATTTAAAATCAGTTTTATTTTTCAAATAACAATGAACATCCACAAAATAGCAGTTTTGCATTTAAAAAAAAAAAAAAAAAAAAACCTGCATCAAGCAAACTGTTTTCTTATTAAATCCAGGTTGTGAGGTCATGTTACTGAGGCCAAGATTAAAATTTCAGCAAATATAGTGGTTTTGCCTGGTAGTGATTTGCCTTAGTCCTGGACAAAACTTAAACGGTTTGTATGGAGAATCAACATTCACGATTATACTCAGACTGTGCTTAGGCTTGATCTCTCAAAATAGGCGTATAGATTTAAAAATGTGTGTAAATCCTTTTTGAACATCCGGGTAAATTATCACACCGACCGCACTACTGTCAGTCTGTTAGCTGTTCTTCCTCCTGTGCCGTTTTGGGTTCGGTTCTGACTGAAAAAGGACCAGTTCTCACCAGCCCTGGTTCAGTTACATAATTGCTTTTGTTTCAAACGCTCTGCTCTACTTGTTCGATCTTGCGAACTAAGGCAGGTTTGCACTTAGAGTTTATTGTTCGTTCCAGCTTTGATTCTAAAACAATCGCAGAATTGTCTCTGGTTTGGTTCTCACAGTGCAGTCGGGTTCAACTCTGGCTGTAGAAGCTGCAGTTCCCACAGTATTGCTCTAGGTGGCGCCTGAGCTCCATTCGGCGCTGGAAGCCGCCCTGACAGTGCGGGCAGACGAAGGGCCGGTATCCGCTGTGCTTGCGGCTGTGGGTAATGAGGTTCGAGCTCTGACTGAAGGCCTTACCGCACACCTTACACACGTGGGGCTTCTCACCTGGATCAGGAAGAGAGACATGGTAAACTCATCACCCTCTCTGAGGGGCACTCAATGCTGCATGCTAACCTCATGATAACCTTGAATAGGAGTCAATAAACTAAGCAAAAAAGCCAATTTAGTGCCTTGACCATGAAGGGTGATTAGAGTGAGTTGAGAGGTCTAGAGTGAGTTGGGAGGGGGTAGACAGTTGCGGAGGTCCAGGGTGAGTTGGGAGGTTTTGGAGTTGCAGGTGCAGGCTCACCTGTGTGTATGAAGGTGTGTTTCTTCATGTCCGATTTCTGATGAAACTTCTTGCCGCAGTACGGGCAGGGGTAGGGTCGGGTGTCCGAGTGGATTAGCAGGTGTGTGGAGAGGGTGGAGGAGCGCTTGAAGCTCTTACCGCACACTGGGCAGCCAAAACTGCGCTCCTGTAAAATGCACGCGTGCGCACACGGGTGTGCGGGAGTACGTTATGCAAATGCTCTCTGAAGAAGTTTCCATTAATGTTCTCAGGAATTAAAAATCTGCACATTTTGTCAAGGTTTAATTCACTTCAGGGGGGAAAGCTGATGCTGTGGCAAAGTCTACTTCAGTGACCAAAATGTCTGCGGTGAGAGCAGATGTTTCACCTGTAGTAAATAAAATAATGAGAAGGTTTTATACATAAGCCGCCATTGAATTATTTCCGCTCTTTGAAGTGATACAGCAGGATGGTGCTGTGTTTTAACCCTCCTGTTCTGTTCCTGACTCACATACACCTCGCTGTCCTCAGGCATAACACCATCTAGCCCCGGTTATATTGTTACATAACATAACATAATATGAATGGTGAGAACAGGCCGTTCAGCCCAACTAGGCTCGCCAGTTTTTTTATACTATTGTGAATATCACTTCAGATATTCAATGACTCAATGGTATCTAGCTTTAAGTCAAGCCTGCTCTTAAACTCCCAAGGTCTCTGCCTCAACAATATGGTCAGGCAAGCTGTTCCACACCGAAATTACTCTTTGGGTGAAGAAATATTTCCGAATATCAGTGCTAAATTTACCTTTGGTCAGCTTCCATTTGTGACCCCGAGTTCTATTAACAACACTTGGTTGAAGGAATCCTACATAATTCACTTTGTTAATCCCTTTAACATATTTAAAGACCTCAATCAGATCACCCCTTAGTCTCCTTTTCCTAAGACTAAAGAGATTAAGGATCTTCAGCCTTTTCTCATAGCTTTCATCTTTAATACCCGGAATTAGCTTTGTGGCTCTTCTCTGAACTTTCTCTAAAGCCTCTATGTCTTAAAGTATGGTCCCCAGAACTGTACACAATACTCTAGATGTGGTCTGACGAATGTGTTGTACAAAAGAAGCATCACCTCCTTGGATTTGAACTCAATACTTTTGGCAATGTATCCCAGCATCCGATTGGCTTTTTTAACTGCTATGGCACAATGGCTAGAGCCTGTGAGGGTTTGGTCAAAAATCACTCCCAGATCTTTCTCGTGTGGAGCACATTCCAGTTTAAAACCTCCCTTGAAGTAATCCCGTCTAAGGTTTTTATTACCTACATGTACAACTTTACATTTCGCTACATTAAATTTCATTTGCCACATTTCTGCCCAATTCTGGATTCTATCCAAATCATCCTGAATCACTTTAGTGGACTCTAAACTATTTGCCAAACCTCCCAATTTAGTATCATCTGCAAATTTAACTAATCTCCTCTCAATATTCCTATCAAGGTCATTAATGTAGATGAGGAACAGCACGGGTCCCAACACCGATCCCTGGGGGACTCCACTCCCCACCATACCTAGCTCAGATGAGATACCACTGACCACCACTCTTTGTGTTCTGTCCTGCAACCAGTTTTGAATCCACTTCAGAATACCTCCTGTAACTCCAATCGAGCTCATTTTAAAAATTAGTCTCTTATGCGGTACTGTGTCAAATGCTTTCTGAAAATCCAAATATATGATGTCATAAGCCCTGCTCTGGTCATAAGTCTTGGTGGCCTCTTCAAAAAATTCCAGAAGATTTGTCAGGCCTGACCTTCCTTTACGGAAACCATGTTGGCTATCCCTCAAGATATTGTTACGTTCAAGAAATAAGTCCAGCTCATCTTTTATGATAGATTCCAATATTTTGCACGCAATGCAAGTTAAACTGACTGGTCTGTAATTACCTGGCTCAGTACAGTCCCCTTTCTTATATATTGGTATTATATTGCCCTGTTTCCAATCATTTGGTATTTCTCCAGTTTCTAAAGACCATCTAAAGATGGCGGATAGCGGCTTAAAGATGATCTCACTAACTTCCCTGAGCACTCTAGGATATAAGCCATCAGGACCTGCCGCCTTATCTGCCTTTAGTTTATGCAACTTGTCTAATACTACGTTATCCCTAACCTTAATTTCCGCTAAATAATCTTGAGCATTGGACATGCCTTCTGGCCGAATAAAGACCCGCTCTAAGGTAAAATTCTCAACAAAGTAACCGTTTAAGGTGTCCGCAATATCCTTGTTATCATATAGCAGCGATCCTTTTTTATTCTTTATGCACTTAACCTGCTCTTTGACTTTCCTTTTGCTGTTACAGTGCTGAAAGAAACGCATAGGGTTAGTTTTTGCCCCCTCTGCAATTTGTCTTTCATACAAAATTTTAAAGTGAATTTCCTTCCCCAAAAAATGTTGGGCAATCCATCCTCCACTGTGCAATCAGACCGCCATCCTGCTTTCTATAACACTTTTTCTCTAACATCTCACCCTTGCAAGTAGGGGAGAGCCCAAAAAAAAGCCCTAAAATTAGGCGATTGCGAGGGAGAAACCTGACATGCTTGCCTGACTGATTTTTTACAAAAAGAAAAAAGAAAAATGAAGGACTCTGGAGGAGGAGGGGGGAAGAGTGGGATGATTGTGATTGGATTATACTTATGGGGCCAATAATCAGTGTCTGTTTTCAATTCGCTTACCTCGAGCGTGTAATGATGAAGCATTGTGATGGCATCCTTTGGAAGATAGGCTTTTGCGAATTTTGTTGTGACATTCTATATACAGTTGAACAAGTTTTAAATTACTGATCAGTGAATTTTAATTCTTGCTTAATTCCCAGAAGTGATTCTAGTATCACCATTAGAATACAGTTAACTGCATCCTAATTGAATATTCACAATAGTGTAAAGCTGCTTTCACACCGGACGCGAAACGAATTTTTCGCACGTCAGATTACATTCAAAGTCAATGCGCGTATTCGCGTCGTCTTTGCATTGACTTTGAATGTAATCTGGTGCGAAAAATTCGTTTCGCGTCCAGTGTGAAAGCAGCTTAAAGGGCAGAAAAAGTTGTTCTCATTGACACTTGGTTTTGTGAATAATGAAACATAACCTCCTGAGACCCGGAAGAAAAAATGTTTTTATATTTTGATTTCTTTTACATTTCAATTTCTTGAATTATGTAAGAAACATGTTACAAAGATTTTTTTTTTTTTTTCAAAAATATTATTTATTCATTTTTTTATCACATGTCCCTTGTAGGGGACATCGGGTCTCCTTTGACGCAAAAAAATACATTCAAAGCCATTAATACATTCAATTGACCACACTACAAAGACCAGGTATTTAATGTACAAACTGATGAAGTTCATTTCCCAAAAAAAAAAAAAAAAAATTAAATTCACTCATTTGAATTTGATGCCTGCAACACGTTCCAAAAAAAATGGGACAATGGCAACAAAAGACCGGGAAAGTTGAGGAATGCTCAAAAAAAACACAAATTTGGAACATTCCACAGCAGTGAGCAGGTTAATGGGAAACAGGTGAGTGTCATGATTAGGTATAAAAGGAGCATCCCCGAAATGCTCAGTCGTTCACAAGCAAGGATGGGGCAAGGTTCAACACTTTGAACAACTGCGTGAGCAAATAGTCCAACAGTTTAAGAACAACGTTTCTCAGCGTGCAATTGCAAGGAATTTAGGGATTTCATCATATACAGTCCATAACATCATCAAAAGATTCAGAGAATCCGGAGAAATCGCTATATGTAAGCGGCAAGGTCGAAAACCAACATTGAATGCCTGTGACCGTTGGTCCCTCAGGCAGCGCTGCTTAAAAACTGACGACATTCTGTGAAGGATATTACCATGTGGGCTCAGGACCACTTCGGAAAACCATTGTCAGTTAACAGTTCATCACTACATCTACAAGTGCAAGTTACAACTCTACCACGCAAAGCGAAAGCCATACTGTATATCACCAACACCCAGAAACGCCGCCAGCTTCTCTGGGCTCAAGCTCATCTGAGATGGACTGACGCAAAATGGAAAAGTATGATGTGGTCTGACAAGTCCACAATCAAATTGTTTTTGGAAATCATGGACATCGTGTCCTCCGGGCTAAAGAGAAAGGACCATCCAGATTGTTATCAACGCAAAGTTCAAAAGCCAGCATCTGTGATGGTATGGGGATGTGTCAGTGCCCATGGGTAACTTGCGCATCTGTGAAGGCATTTTTAATGCTGCAAGGTACATACAGGTTTTGGAGCAACATATGCTGCCATCCAAGCAACATCTTTTTCAGGGACGTCCCTGCTCATTTCAGCAAGACAATGCCAAGCCACATTCTGCGCGCGCTACAACAGCGTGACTTCCTAGTAAAGAGTGCGGGTAATAGACTGGTCTGCCTGCAGTCCACACCTGTCTCCTATTGAAAATGTGTGGCCCATTATGAAGCGCAAAATACAACAACGGAGACCCCGGACTGTTGAGCAACTGAAGTTGTACATCAAGCAAGCATGGGAAAGAATTCCTCCTTCAAAGCTTCTACAATTAGTGTTCTCAGTTCCCAAACGCTTGAGTGTTCTTAAAAGGTGAAGTAATTGTGGTAAACATGCCTCTGTCCCAGCTTTTCTGGAATGTGTTGCAGGCATCAAATTCAAAATGAGTGAATATTTCCAAAAAAAAAGTTTCAGTTTGAACATTAAATAGCTTGTCTTTGTAGTGTATTCAATTGAATATAGGTCGAAAAGGATTTGCAAATTGTATTGTTTTTATTCATGTTTTACACAACGTCCCAACTTCATTGGAATTGGAGTTCGTACATCATCTCCTGACAGCTCAATGTCTGACTGTCCCTCAATGATTGCCATCAGAATCCTTCCTGCCTCACTTAATGCTCTTTTTCCTTAAATTTGGAAAATGGTTGAAAATGAGTGTAACCAAGTCCCACTGTCCCTTAACACGTTGACTGCCAACTACGAGATAACTCGTAATGGCGGGGCAATTGAAGACCTAGGCTTGAAAATTCAACAGAAATAATGGGCTATTATCCATCCCTTTATTGACTACAATTAGTCCTGGCTTTTTTCTTGATGGTTTTCCTTTATAAACTCATTTTCCAAATCAAGGTAATCAAGTGGCAATTGACCTGTTTTTCTCCCCGGTCATCTAACAGCAAAAAAATAGACTACATTCAGACTGGAAAATTTAAACGGAAAACCTATGCACAGGCACTCAGAATTATTTTTTTTCCCAAATGAGTTCATTTCAATGTTGCTCATTTGGAAAAAAAAAAATTTAAAGCAAGCAGTGCCTACAGTGTTTTTTGCTAATTATAATTAAATTATTTTGCTGTAAAAAATGTAGCCCATTATTTGCTGTTAAATCACATGGGGAGAGAAGCCGTGTACAATTGCCACCGATTATTCTTGAATTGAAAACGTGTTTATAAAGGAAAACCATCAAGAATTAGCCAGGACTAATTGTAGTCAATAAAGGGATGGATAATTTCCTCAATTATTATTATTAACTTGAATTTTCAAGTCTAGCGCTGGCCCGGACCCGACATTACGAGTTATCTCGTAGTTGGCAGTCAACGTGTTAAAAAGGACATGGACAAAAAAGTGTATTTTAAAAGGCTTAAAATTATCATACACCTCTGAAATCTTAGTTATGTTAAATCTTTCATACATAAAAAAAAGCATTATTAACAATACAAACATGAAATTTTTATAAATTTGATCAATTACCTCCCTTACAACCATAGAAGGTGCTTGCTATGATTCCCGCCATTTTGCAAAGACAGAACATGTGATCTGTTGGCCACACCCCCTTTTGTGAGACATCACTGGAAAGCCCAGGATGTACTCTTCACAGTACATTAGGAATCAAGCAGGCCACATGCATGGTATTTAAAATAGAGGCCTCAGTGCCATGTCCCCCACAGAGGACAAAAATGAATTGCCGGGTATTAAGCAAGCTACCAGGTGACTCTACCTTGGCCCTGTAGCGCGCAGCCAGATCCGGCCTGAATGCGTACGATTGGTCACTGTATGCAACCAATGGGAGGGGTAGCCTGCTGACATGTGACCTCTGCAAATAAGCCTGCAAGTAAGTGGCAGCAGATGACACCTGGAAAAAGAGATTAGGCAGTCCATGAGGGTAGTTTTTGAGAAGTGCGCGTGTGTACATGTATATGTCTAGTGTACATCACCTGCAGTGCTCACCATTTCACATTGAGAGCACTCGGCTAAGGAAGGCTTGAGGTTCAGCTGGGAATTGTTCAGCTGCTGTTTGTGGCTCTCTGTTGCCCCTTGCCTGTTGCTCAGGATAGTGCACAGCTGTTGATTTACCGCCTGTTCTCCGCCTGGGTTTCCATGACACTCTGCTGTCCAGTGAGGTACCAACAGGGCTGGATCTGTGATGCCACCCCTGACGTCTGAAGGTTCAAAATTACAGGTATGTTTATCCATTTTAAAGAGCTGTCTAAAGAACAGACCTTATGTCCGAAGATCTATTTTTTTTTTTTTTTTTTTTACTAATCCTGGGACACTGGGCCAATGCCTTTTTTTTTTTTTTTTTTTTTTTGTAGTACCTCAAAGTTTCAGACAGTGTTACCCGTAAAATATGCAGAGGGCACTTTTTGTTGGATAATGTAGCTCTTGGTACAGATGTGCAGCAGTTAATGTGTGTAAATAAATGATTGTCTTGGATTTATTGCATTGAAGTATCTCTTGCATTGTGTGGCACCCGGTGAAGCTGTATGAGACATTTAGAATCTGCCATCCCTTTGGTTTAAAGCAGTGGTCATTAATTACCCTGTTCCTGGAGTTCTCCAACTCAAAGCACACCTGACAAAAGCTACAGATCTTTTCTGGATGCTAATAGTCAGAGGTGTCAAATTATGGTTGTAATGAGAACATTCAGGAATGTGCATCTCTATGACGAAGTTGGTGACCACTGGTGTAAAGAGCTGCAGCACTCGAGATCTCAAGGGGAGTCTGTAATTCTGCCTGTCTGAGGGGAAATTCTGGTGTCGTTTGTCAGGACCCGTGATGCAATGGTGTACCTGGAGATCTGCCGACACACACATCACTGCAGAGTGCGCTGTAGGAGAAGGGCAGTGCGGAGTTCAAGTGCACTGCGCGTGGGGCCACTGTTGTCCCGGCAACTGCTGTTCCCGTAACTGTTGTCCTGGTAGCAATCGTCCCGGCGAGCATTGTTCGAGAATCTGCTGTCGCGGTAACCCATGCAGCAGGGTTGGGAAATTTGGCAACATCAGCAACGGAGCTCCCAAAAGAAAATTGTCCTGGTGATGGGAAGTGTCCCTGTGATCGGGTGGGCTCAAAGAGACTGAACTCCTCGACAGGGCGTTTTGTGTAACTCACGCCCCTTTTACACTTGACAAGGAAGGAACGAGGCATGTTCCACTGCAAAAACGAACATAAGTTTATCTTAGTCTCAAACTTAAATGTAGAAAGTGAGGCAACTTCAGTCAGCAAGCAACGAGTAGCATTTTTTAATTCATGGGGAAAAGACTCATCAAAACCCTTTACACAAGGAAACGCCACAAAACTTCTAAACTTTACCTGCTTCGGCTTGATCATTCTTATTTATAAATAGGCAAATCAATACAAATTCTCCTTTGACTGAACCAAGTTTTCGTAAACTGATTATGTTGACGAAGTAATGAATCTGGTTCATTGAATTTAAGCATAATTTCGATTCGCCTGGGATGTTCTGAACGTGTAACTTTGGCTACACAAGAACAATTCCTTTTACGTTTGTTAGTCCTTGGTTCAACTACACCTCTGGTCTGCGCGGTATCCCGCGAACTCTCTTTTGCGAGCAGCTGCTCTCAAGACCTTTTGAACACCAGAGCGCTCTTGAAGATAACATGCGGTGAGTCAGAGATTCAAATCTGAATCGGCTTCGCGCAAACCCGCAATCTGAAAATCAACCAACAAAAGTGCACTACCCTTAGAACGGTTCAGTGAATAAAAGACAGACTTGAGTTGTGTGGTGGTCTCCAACACTTTTACAATCAAGGCGCGGATAGTATCGAAACAAATGTGCCCAACAATAGAAAACCTGGGTCAATATCTAGGTATACTGATGGCTGCAGGTGTTAAATTCCCAATCATGCATTTCTACATGAACCGTCTATTTAGATCGCTTTCCTTTTCAGTAAAGTTGGCTTGCTATTTCTACGGTCCAAAGGAAATGCCTAGTTGGTAACATTTTTGGCCGAAAATGAGTTGAGGTCAAAATCGAACTTACTGGGTCTATTCGCATCATTATAAAGCAGTGGTTCTCAAACTCGGTTCTGGCGCCCCACTGTGTATGCTGGTTTTTGATCCAACCACAATTGCAATCTTAGGATTTTAACAAGATGTTGATTTGTTTTAATTCGGTTCATTTATGCTAATATCCACATTGAGATAATATTGTAATTATCTGCAGAGGGAAACAATTTAACCAAACATAACCAACATAAACAATTAATAGGTTCCTCATTGGTGGAACTCTTGACACATGGTGGCAAAACCCAACAATTTACTTGGCAAACAATGGGGTCACACCTGTTGTGTTTTTTGTTGATTTTATTTGGTTCAGGCAGGTTATTTGGGAAAAACTCAAAACACCTGTGTTCAGAAACCTAATTTGGAGCTCACTGATTTTCTTAGAGTCTAATTTGATCTGTTTAAAAATGTTTTCACCTGAAAATCCTAACAATATTGAAAATTAAGCACAATATGGTCAAGAGTTTTTATTCTTCATGGCAGAATGGATATGTCCATCAAAATGTGACTTAAGATGGTAAATAACTACTCTAAACATGGAATGCTGCTAATTAAGACAAAGTAACAGCTTTTTAAAATTCTAAAATTGCAGTTGCGGCTGGAACAAAAACCAGCGTACACAGTGGGGCGCCAGGACCGAGTTTGAGAACCACTGTTATAAAGTGTTTTCACTGGCAAAATGTCTACCCGCGCATCAAAACCAGAGGCAGAACATAGAAAGTACACAACTTAATCAAATAACCCAAGGTAAAACCCAGCAAGATCACTTACTGATGATGAGACCTCTGATTACATCTGTGATCAAAGCTTGGAAAAGGCTTGTCTTGGAAATAAAATTTGTTTAGTTTTTTACTGGTTTCTACTGCTTGGAACAACTCGATCAGTCCTGGCACTGACTGGATATTTCCAACTGATAAAATGATGGTAGTTCCATTTCATCAATGGTTCAATTTGAGCATTAATAGATTTCTATGAATTGTTCTTATTTATTCTTCATTCGTATCCTCCAAAAACGGCAATGATGTTGTCCATCTTGGTGAAATCGACAGATGTAACTGCTCAGGACTGTGACTTACTAGGTTTTATCATTGCATTCTTACAGAAATTCTGACGGTAAAACATCTTAAGTCGCATTAAATCTTGTTATGCAACATATTTTTGGATAACTCTCAAAAGTATTTCAGAGCAGTTGATTTAGTGTTTTCTATCATCAAATTTATATCATTCCCTATCTTAATGCAGGGGCTGGAAATTATTCCCCATTTTTCTCCAGACTACCAAAATGTGACTTACTAGGTATGTCCTTTGGACTGTAGACTTATTGCAATTGAAAGAATGGGATGGGATGTGGCTTGTGTGATCAAGTGGGGAACCTCGACGAAGGCGCTTTGTTTACCTTTTTTATTTTTTTTTTATTTTTTTTGCCACCACGGCGGTCTCTTCGGATTCACCCACGAGATTCCTTAAACTGCTGTGCCAAACCTGAACAAGCCACTTGAGTAATCAAAATTACTGCGTACAATTTATTTTGCATGCCAAATAACAGCAGTCTTACAAAGAGAATTTGAGGGGCAGGCAAACTTAAAGCCACCCTCCAATACAAGCCTCTGAATAATATAACATTTCTCTAAAAGACTGCAAGTTTAAAAAATACTGTTTCTGAATTAAAAGTTGTTACAGTGAACTTGTACGAAAATGTATGCAATTTCACACTGATACCATGAATATTACTTGTGTACAGCAGATGTGCCACTGAGTAGAGTGAATGACTTCCAAACCATTATAACAAAACTTTTGAAATGTTTAACTTCTCACCAAGTGAATGGTGCAATAGCAGAATACATTAAAAATCCCAGCGTTAATTCAACCCCTATAGAGATTGAGTCCAGAAAAGCTGGGATGGACTCATTTAAATTCCATTGGAGTTGAATTAACACTAGGATTTTTTACTTTTCAATGTATGTGCATGCACTAATTTACTTTGCCAAGAAGCTAGACCTACTTTAGTTAGTTATCTATTCATTTATTTTCAGAGACTAACACTTAAGTTGTAGACCAGAGGTAGTCTGTATACAAAACAATTTTAACGGACCCTGACGATGCATCAATCAATCCCGCAATTCATAAAATAATTGGGATTTTTCTCCAACATTGTGTCTCACCTCTTAACTGATTTATTTTTGTTACCTTTCATTTTTTCATGGCATTTCAGTGCTATGTTGCATTCCAGCCAGAAATCTCCACGTACTTGGAGACAGTAATAGGAAAAAAAGCATACCCCTATGCCTGTTACCAGAAATATAATTATAAAGCATAGCCTGCTATTCAAATAGGCTGCTGTCTGGACTGCGTCATGCTGGCTTGAGAAACGTGTTGGGAATAAACATCATTTCAACTGTTCTTGGAAATTCTGAAATTTAATCGGGGATTTCCAAAAAGTAATACTTACCAAGTAGTCTTGCTTATAATGGCTCTCTCGCTGCTGCGTATGCGGCCTTTTAATCTGAAGCGAAATGAAGTCTTTGCCCAAAAAAAAAGAGTGATTTAAATATTGGCTTACTCGTTTCCTAAGGTCTTTTTTTAATCTTCATCAGTTGTCTTTGGTTAAAAATTTCTTACAGGGTGGTGCCTAGCCTCTGGTGTTTGTTTCACTGCTCAGAATTTGTTAAACTGATGTAGTCTTCGTGGGCTCGCCTGAGCGCGGGATCAAACGAGCGACGTCGACACTGGAGGGGTACGCGCTGCGCTTTATGGTGCAGACCACAACCAGCTTCCTTTCCTTGAAGCCCGCTCCATTTGCGTTTGCAACACCGATAATGGCATCGTCCAAGTGGTGATTTTTCATCATTGAGTCTTGATGTCAACAAATTGGCAGGTGCAAATGCAATGGAACTGTTTGGCATAATCCACCAGGAAGAACCTTAGTCTGTCATTGTAATTGTCCACGAACGCAAAGTCCCAATCAGGTGCAAACATGTCTGTAAACTCGTGGTGCAAATTATGAGGGTGTTTCGGGGTGTCTGATACCCTTAAGGAAGTCACTCCCAAAGGAAAGCAAAACCAGCCGAGGCAGGGTAGAAACATGTATATACGGAGCTGTGAAAAAGTATTTGCCCCCTTCCTGATTTCTTATTTTTTTGCATATTTGTCACAATTAAATGTTTCAGATTATCAAACAAATTCTAATATTAGACAAAGATGATCCAAGTAAATACAAAATGCAGTTTTTAAATGATGATTTCATTTATTGAGGGGAAAAAGCTATCCAAACCTACCTGGCCTTATGTGAAAAAGTAATTGCCCCCTAAATCCTAATAACTGGTTGTGCCACCCTCGGCGACAACAACTGCAATCAAGCGTTTGCAATAACTGGCAATGAGTCTTTCACATCGCTGCGGAGGAATTTTGGCCCACTCTTCTTTGCAGAATTGTTTTAATTCAGCCACATTGGAGGGTTTTCGAGCATGAACGGCCTGTTTATGGTCATGCCACAGCGTGTCAATCAGATTTAAGTCTAGACTTTGACTAGGACTCACCAAAAGTTTCTTTTTTTTTTTTTTTTTTTAGCCGTTCAGAGGGGGACTTGCTTGTGTGTTTCGGATCATTGTCCTGCTGCATAACCCAAGTGCACTTGAGCTTGAGGTCACAAACTGATGGTCGAACATTCTTCTTTAGGATTTTCTGGTAGACGGCAGAATTCATGGTTCCATCAATTACAGCAAATCGTCCAGGTCCTGCAGCAGCAAAGCAGCCCCAGACCATCATACTACCATGTCTGATTGTTAGTATGATGTTATTTTTATGAAATGCTGTGTTCGTTTTACGCCAGATGTAACCGGACGCTCACCTTCCAAAAAGTTCAACTTTTGTCTCGTCAGTCCACAGAATATTTTCCCAAAAGTCTTGGGGATCATCAAGATGTTTATTGGCAAATGTGAGACGTGTCTCATTAAGAGTGCCAACGAACAAACGTCAGTCATGGGTAATCGAGACAAATCTTGCGAACATCATTCGTGGTTAATTAAGCCAAATCCTGGGAATATCGGCGATAGCTAAAATCATATGTCCGGGATGATATACCTGTCATCTGCTCAGCATCTGATATAGACTGATAAGTGAAAGAAGCAAACCGTTAATGTTGAAGCAACCCTGCGTATTTCAGAAAGTACTTAACACCATCTCGTGCAACTAACCAATGGGCCATATTGAACGATCTTTTGTCATAAAATAATGGACTGGGACAATCACACTATCCAACACAATAACAGCGCATACCTCTGAGCGAAGGGCGACGGTTCGTCATTCTCAGGCAATGTTACATCTTTATCACGCGACCGTTGAAGCAGACAACAACTAATTAGGGGGAATAAAACCTCATTTATCTCGTCTTTGAAAACAAAAATTCCACATTTTTGTATTTTACAATATTTATTTTCTAATTATGTTTGTATAAAACAGCATTTTGATTTAGCCCTGAGTTCCCCTTTAAGTGACTTCTTGATTCAACTGGCCTGGCAGCAGTCAGGCCTGGGTGTGGCTAGTGAAATTGAACTAAAAAAAGTGGTTAATCAGTCAATTCATGATTTAACAAAGGGGGGTGGGGCAATTACTTTTCGCATAGGGCCAGGTAGTTTTGGATAGCTTTTTCCCCTTAATAAATGAAATCATCATTTAAGAACTGCATTTTGCATTTACTCGTGTTATTTTTGTCTAATATTAAAATTTGTTTGATCTGAAACATTCAAGTGTGAAAAATGTGCAAAAAAAAATCAGGAAGGGGGCAAATACAGTGCTGTGAAAAATTATCTCGAGTAATTGGCCTCGTAAATGCTGCTATACATTTTCAGGTTCATGTCTGAGAAACTTGTCATTCAAATTTAGGCACTTGTGTAGTGGATCAACTGTCTATCATCAGTCAAGAGCCTCTTGGCACCTGTTGCATTGTCTTAGTCACTCAGTCTGGTGAGAGTTATGTGATATTGCTCTGTACGGCTTCAACCAAGAAACAATATGGCTGACACTCAATGAAAAGCTGTGGGTAGAGTGTGATATTTGGTGGAAAAGGAGTGTGGGGGACTGAGAGGTCAATTGATAGACAGATCAGATTATGGCACATACGCAACAACTTTTCCCACCAGCTAAGAGATGACTCAAAGTGCTTTACTGTGGTGAGAGGGGAAACTCAACTCAACCATCACCAACGTCTGTGCTCCTTCCTGCGTGATGCCAAGCAGCCATTTTGCATCAGAAGATTCTCTGTGTATCAGCTAACAGTGGAGAGAAAATAATTTTACTGCCAATTAATCCAGGGGATTATGTGGAGGGAAGAGGCCAAGATGCAGTCAATGAATAAGTTCGGGAGGTGCTGTAGAAAGTTTGTCAAAGCCAAGCGTGTTGGCACAGCTTTCAGTGGGTGAATTGACCGCATTTTCCATCTCTGATTTCCTATCTAAGAGAGGGCGTATTGTAGGGCTAACAGTTCAGAGAAAATGCAGTCACAGATATACACACACTTATCACTACACATACCACTTGACAATCTTGTACCACAATACTGACCTTACTCAATTTCGCTGTGGAACATACGCCAACACATTGCAGTCTGGTCCCTGCTCACAAACTCACCCTTACCACACAAGCTCGAAATCCAACCACCAATGTCATTTCATTACAGCTTCATCGTAAACCTAAACCACATGACTGCAAATGGCACAATCGTACAGACATCTTCCTGCATCATCTGAAAACCCCAAGAGCCAGGTCTGAGAATTGGGTGCGAATATTTATTTTCTAATGGTTTTCATTTGCTGAACATTGAAATGATTTATAATATGATCACCAACCTAATCCTTGTAATTTTCATCATGATGCTTCAGAAGGCGCATTGTATAAACTGCAAGAGAGGGATAAATGTAGGTTATAAAATGGATTCCGATTGGCCAGGACTGGGGCAATGGATTCTGCGTACACTGTAAACCTAGAGTGTGTTGCACTTAATTGTTTTGTGGAAATTGATTATCTTTAAAAAGATGTATAAGCCTACTTATTTATCTTGTGTTCACAGCACTTAAAACATGGTTTAAAAAAAAAAAACTTTTCAAAATGTTTACCTTTTGTTTTCTTCGAGTATCATCTACACAATGCAATTAAGTTGGCTTACACAATTTTCTTTTGAGGTAATAGGTTTGCACAAAACATCTGTGTTTGCCACACTTTCTGGGTTCATAGTGTGAAAACAAAACTTCACCCACCCTGTTTGTCATAATGGAAGTGATCAATTTATGAGAACTGATATATTTTTGTGGAGGGGGTGCAATAAAATGAGTTATGATTGTTCATGCATGTGTGTGTCTTTGACCCCAAATGTTATAGCAAGGTTCACAGCAAAATATTCTGTTGCTCCTTTGCAAATGAATACTCCTGTATTGCGGTTAACCTAAACTTCTATGCTTTTTCCCGAGCCTCATCACTGAAGCTTTTAGTTTTAAAATTCCCTACCAGAGATGCCTAAACTCACCCTTTTTATTATAATTCTGCACTTGTCAGAAATAATTTGCTGGCCGTGTATACACGGAAATGTTTTTATTCTACCTCTTATGTAGATAATAGGATGACACCAATGGTCTGAGCAGAATGCCTGGTTCAGCCTGTGATGTGATTGCTAATTGCTGCCTTTGGTGGAAAATCCACATTCAACTGAAGTCCTCCCTCAAATTTTTTTCCTACAACTTGGATTTGGTAATTATCTCAATTCTGCGGGCAGGAAGAGTAATTAATCTCTGTAGTCAGCTGGCTTAAGTTTGTGAGAGTGCCTATCCTGCCATACGTTTCCCTCTATCTCACTCACGGGCTGAATCCAAATGTCTGGACTTACAGCACCTGCAGACTCGCGGACTTCGCAGGTGCTGAGGGCTGTCAAAATCCACCATTCATCTGGTCCACAAGAGGTCTCTCTCAGATTTTCAGGGAGTCTGCACGGGCTTCTTCAGACTTGGCCAATAGGGTTACTGAACAATCATAACAATTAGGATGTGACTATATAAATGATGCAGAGAAGACCATTTCAGATCAAAGTGACGCTATCGTTGACTCCTGGATAAGCTGTTTGTGAATTAGGGATCGGCCATTCATGTCAAGATCATGTTGATTTTACCGCCTGTGGTCGTGCCAACAGCAAATTGAATAGTGAGTGACGCTCGTGTCTCGTCACAACACTCTTTCCGAAGCTTCGCTTATCCAGGAGTAAAATAGGAAAATATTAACCCTTTGAGCGCCAAATAAATTTTCAAGGAATTAAAAATGTAGTTATCCTGAGCTGCTGAAAACCTATCATGTGGCAACTTGTTTAAAAGAGCTTCCCTAAGGCAGCTCTTTTAAACAAGTTGACACATGATAGGTTTTCAACAGCGTCTGATTTTGATATCTTACATCATTGGGCAACTCTAGTTGCCCACGGCGCTGAAAGGGTTAATTGAAGCATGTTGGGAAAGTAGCTGAACTGCGTATCCGTATGTATGTAACGCACAAATCATTCAGCCAGAATATTAGCCTAAACTTATCTCCAGACACTGATTATTTCATTTTTAATTGGGAGTTGTACCCAGAGGAGATATAGAAACACACCAATACGTAGGGTTAAGTCGTGTGGCTTCAATTGTTTCAGTAAAAACATTTGCTTTGGTCAAAAATGCCCTAACTCTGTTCCCATGGCCAGGGGACTTGTATCTGTGGGGCAGCGGCCCACACAACTGCCCGATCTAAACATGAGAGGGATGGACAGGTAAGACAACATGGCTTTAGTTTGACCCACTAAAAAATTAAATCAGGTAACAATAGAAACATTTGTTTAAAGACGGTATGTTCAAACTGAACAAAGAATAGGAAAGAAAGGAAGCAGAGTCTGTGTGTTTTAGTTAGTGTGAAAGTGTGAGACAAACTTATGGAGCTGTCTAAATACGATGTGATGCAGTTTATTGAACCTCGTTGGGTAATTTGTCCTCTGCATTTATCCCAGTGGGCAGCCACAGAGCAGCGCCTGGGGACCAACTCCAGTTCTAAAGCCAGTTCCTTGGTCAGGGGGAAGTGTTCCTATACCTGGAGGAAAACCACGCAAACACGTGGAGAACATGCAAACTCCACACAGCAAGAGGGTTGTGGGTTTGAATCTAGCCTGGGGCCTTTCTGTAAAAAGTCAGTGCTAACCACTGCGCCACCCTGCCGCCCGGTGCAGGGCAGTGGGCCAGACCACGCCTAGAACGTCACTCCATTCATCTATATTCTAACCAACCAGCCTATTTGTACCGTCTTCATTCCACAATCCTCGTCTGTCTCATTGAACATCCCTGTCTCCCATTGCCTTCTCTTCTCTCACCCTTTCACTCTAAAGAAACCCAGGGGAGTCCAAGGAACCTTAATGACTCCAAGAAGAGACGTCACCCCCACCCTGAGCCTCGTCACCTGGGGCTCCCAGTTCTCTTGCACAGGTCTCCATCGACTCGACTCCATCCCATCCTACATCAGCACGATTCCCATGCCTCTCCAATTCAATAAATGGTCTGGAATTCATGAAGTGTCAAATCGTCGGCCTGCTGATAAAACCTTGTCTTCAAAATGATAAACTTTACAGGAGAGGATAAATGTTTAATTTTGCATGTAAGAATGCAGTTGAGCTGTGCTCGAGTAGGATGACTATTTTTCTTCCAAGAATGTATTTTGTATTTTGCAATGTTTATTATATTATCGTGGACATACGAGTTTTTGTTTCTTCAAATTTGGAGATACAAGGTTTTATCAGCAGGCCGATGAAATGCTCTATTGGACATATTTGAACATCCACGCAGTTTGTACAGTTTTGGAAATTTAGTGCAGTTTTATTGTCACCGTTGTGTAGCCTTACTGTATTTGTTACTTTTAGAATCTGCCTATACTTGTTGATTTAAAAAAAAAAAAAAAAAAAAAAAGCAGTGCCGCAGATTGGCACCATGACAGCTGCACACTTAGCGCCATTGTAATCCGCAGTGCGCTCCACCGTGCGGTTGCCATGGTGGGGGGGGGGTCGTCGAGTGGGGTGGCAAAGCTGTGACGGGTGGTGGTTTAGGTGGGTTTCTCTCAAAGGTTGGGGTGGATGCTACCCCCCTCCCCCTCAGCATTTCCCCCACTCTGTAAGGGCATGTGGTGAACCCCTCTTTCTAGGAACCAGGGTCTCAGGGCGGCAGGATGGGGGCTTAGAGGAGGGGGATAGGAGGGGGGTTGGCATTTAGGCACATTTTGGTTTCTTCTCTCATTCTTTTTGTTAACTTGATTTGTGCATTATGTTTTTTTCTCAAATCTTTGAAGAGTGTAGTTGGTTTTGATTTTTTTAGACTGAATTCTAAGTTTTAGTGTGTTCTAGAATTCTATCGCTTTCAAATTCCATTACAGATTGTAACATCATTGGAATGTTCTGTTTGAGGACATTCTGAACAGACGTATGGTGACCTTACACGTTTAAAAGACTACAAAAACACTGCCACCCCTGTGTTGTTTCATCTTGCCCTGATGAAAATGATTTGCTATGGTTGCTCAATCACCCATCTTGTCGTAGTGGTCTGTAGCATAAACAGCAAGTCTGTAAAACCTGGAGAATTCCCTAAAGCCACAAAATTGAAATCAAGTCTGTTTTTCGGTGCAATTTCTTATAGCTAAAAAGGATTTTTTTTTTTTTTTTTGGCAAGTGTTCATTTTTAGTAATTGCTTAATCACCTGTAATTTCCTTATACTGTTAAGTTTTCTGCCCTCAAGATGGTCAGCAAAATTGCTTA